>OZ022505.1:42766917-43966917 GCA_963989385.1 Ctena decussata | reverse complement strand
GACAGCAGGTTTTGAGTACAAATGATACGGATGCTCTGGAAGATCTGAAATATGAGTTGTAGTGCGGTGTCCGTCGTCCGTAAACATAGTCAAATCACATCTCTTCCCTTTGAGGTGATTTTATATATATACTTTTCTTTCTGTTCTGTTCTGTTTTGTTTTAATTCTCGTAACGACGTAGCGACAGTCTCGTAACGACAGAAAGGCGCCGTAGTCGAATGGTTAGAGTGGCTCGGTTATTGTGCAGAAAGTCACCGGAAGGTCGTGAGTTAGCGGCTCACCGTCGCCTTCCGATGACTGGAAAACTCTCTCTGTAAACCCAGCAGTAAATGGGTACCTTTTTCGAATTAGGGAAGGCTAAGGCAGCGAAAGGAGAGAGATGGGCTCCCCCTTTCATCAGCTGTGCCCAAGATACAGTGGGTCTCTAACCCCCACTGCCCCTACGGCTATCAGGCTACGGGAAACCTTTACCTTTTTAACGACGTAGCGCTACGTAAACGTAGTTGCACACACCTGGCGCTGACCATTTACTATTCTGTCATCCTGTCAAGGCTTTATATGCCCGTACTATTCTTTCATTTTAATATAATATAACCTCGACAGGATGAAAGAATAGCAAATGGACGAACACTCGGTGCCAGGTTTGTGGAACTATGGTTACGTACCGCTGAGCCACTTGGGGAACGTCGTTACGAGAATTGAAACAGAACAGAACAGAAAGAATAGTAAGCACTGCAATTTAAACACCATAGATTTTCTGTGGAAATCAAAGTGTCTAAGCAGAGCATATATGTGACATATTTAAAAATGTTCTTATTTTGTCCTGTACCAGAAGTATGATTTTCGCGCCAACCGCTTAACCCTTAAAGCGCCAAAAATGAAAATAGTTAAATTTGCAAATAGCGTAGATCCAGATGAGGTGGCTCATAATGAGCCACCTCATCTGGATCTACGCTGTTTGCCCTCTAGTCTTTGAATTCTCAATATGATATAACTTGGACGAAACATTTTTTGAAATTCTGCAGACGTAAATTTTGTCGTCTGCTTCTTGGCGCATTAAGGGTTAATTGGATTGGTTGGCATTGGCAACTGTAATGTTGGAAATGGTAGTCAGATATTCAACCATCAACTTCATATAGCGGTAAGGCTGGTTTGCAAAATATTTTAGGCACAATTTCTACAAAAAAAAATACTGATAGCGGAAGTATAAAAAAAGAACGAATACGAGGATTATATATATTTTATTTCATAAATTTAAAATAGAAGTACACAAATTATGACTAAGTACAATGTACATCCTAAAGGTGGTGATAACCACTGATTTGTGGTAAATACAAAATCTGCATAAAATGCTGAAAATACGCCAGATCTTCCAAAAACTTTGCAGGTGACTTCTTTGTATTCCTTCTCACATTTTCGAAATTCCAAAATGCAGGGCTTGTTGGTGTTAACAAGGGTTTATATAAGAAAAGAGCAGGGCGTAATTTACAGCGCAAAAGTTGAAAAAATAACCATCGTTATTGAAAATGTATATAGGGCTGAAGATATTTTAATGCATTACGAAGGGCGTTCTAGCACCTTTTCCCATCTCTTTCACTCCTTATAAAATTGAGCTTATAAAAAAGAAGTCTGAGTCCAATTTTTTGACAAGAACACATTAGATTCTATTTTTTCAAGGTTGAACAGTTTCACTTACACACCTGTCTTGGAAATATTTACACTGTATGTAAGATATAGGTATACCAGCCTATCCAACATTTGATGACTGTATCCAGTATGTATGCACCATAAACATGGTAGAAGATTTGGGAATAAGCTACTGTTTTCATCTGATCTACCTCAGGATCTGAGAAAGAGTTTGTACCAAATAACTGCTGGGACGCCCTTGTTAGTGCTTCAAAGTTCCTACAGACCTAAGTACGTTTTCAATAACGATGTTTAATTTTTCGATTTTCCGCACAAAATTTCCCTTTGATCTTTCCTTGTAAAAACCCTTTTTTCAAAACAGCATGTTGCCCTTTTTGTATTCTTAATTGTAGAGAACAACAAAAATAAGAAATCTGTTAACTTTCAGGGAGTGCGTTATTTTTTCATGGTTTTATTTAGATTTGTATATTTACCACAAATCACCACCTTAACACATGTTTTCCCCCTATACTCAATTGGATCACGTAAATCCACCTATTCTGAGTCTAGACAGGAATTCTTTATTTGAAACTAACACTTTGAGGGATCAAAATACAGACATATCTCATTTAAACCAATTTTATCAACTGGAATTTCCTTCAGCGGAATACAGTAGATGCAATTTTACCGCATTCATAGACAGTTTTATTAAATTTTCAAGAGCCTGAAATGTCAAGAATACTGAAATGACAGAAAATTGGATTTTTAAACGCCTTTGGTTTAATTCCACTGCATCGTCACCAACTGCGGTTATGCTGTTGCAGATATGTGCCGTGAATAAATGAAAAAAAAAAAAAAAACTCTGATAACGATGGAAAAAGTTGGACTAAGTGTCGTATTCTGCACGAACGATAGTTAACCGAATGACGGTTAAACCTTATTTTATTAATTAAGGTAAATTACCTATTTTACATCAATCGTTTTACCTTCCACTGAAATGTAAACTTGCTACCACCGTGAAAGTTCTGTATTCATACCTATTGGAGATCACGGGCCGTATTCATAAAACGACTTAAGTGGTTGCTATGCTGTTGCTAAGGCTAAATTTCTTTGAAGGAGATTCCCTACAACTATGAAATTTGCTCTGGAGGAACAGTCTTACAAAGACTGTTCCTCCAGACCAAATTTCATAGTTGTAGGGAATCTCCTTTATAGATATTTAGCCTTAGCAACAGCATAGCAACGACTTAAGTGGCTTTATGAATACGGCCCATGTCATTGAAATCAGCATCAATAAAACAAAAAATCTGAGAGGTGGCGTCGAGGTGAACTTGGTAGAAGGTTATCTGATTTTTAAAGCATTTTATAGACCAGCAAAGCTATATTGAGCCGCGACACGAGAAAACCAAAAAAGTGGTTGTTCGGACAGCGCAGACTCAGATGAGCCTAGGCATTCGTCCAGTCTGATCAGACTCTTCGCTCAGCGCTTAAATGGTAGCTAAGGGTCTAAGCTACCTCCAAGCGGACAGCGAAGACTCTGATCAGACTGGGCGGATGCTCAGGTTGATCTAAATCTTCGCTGGGCGCACAACCTCTTTGTTGGGTTTCTCGTGTCGCGGTTCAATTATAATCTAGTGCTTGTATCAGTATAAGTTATTGATGGCATTTTAATAAGGACTTTGCATGGATGTTCATGTCGTATCGGCTTCGCAAACATTTTCAATAGATTTTTTTTCTTTCCAAAGACACTGGAAAACATAATACTGGAGTGAGTGCAATAAAACTGATATAAAATAAGTTTGTATTTTAGATTCCATAGAGCATTTTACGACAGCTTTTGGCGTCATTTGCATATGGCCATATTTAGGCAGAACTGGAAGACATGAACATAAATATACTATTTATAGGATCGTAGAACGTTTATCCGTTGTACTTTTTGCCAAGACCAGCATTTTGTGCAGAAGTGTAATGGTAAAGAAATTGCGACGTTGACATCCATTTTCTTGTCTTTAGTCATTTAGAGTAAAGTGATTGTGCAATGAATGATATAATTAGAGAAAAAAGTATGGTGACTGGGGCCTGTCTGTGCTTGAGACACAAGGTTGCTGATGTAAAATTAATGGTTTTATGTCTTCCCTGATATCTACAGACAGTCATAGAGAAATAATTGGTAAGGCGACAGCTGGGGGACAACACAAATTACGTTATACTCTATCAGACGGTCTCATACTGTATTTGGCAGCTCATAGCACTTTTAGCTGTAGTATGGTATCAATGGGCAAAGCATATGCGTAGGCTTCTTGGGCAAGATTAGCAGTTTAAACGCACCTTAATCCTTTTTAGACTGGAAACCCGTTTTTGGACATATGCAAACAGTGCAGACCCAGCTCACACGCCGCTGAAAGCGGCGTCTGATAAGGGTCGACATTGATTGCTTACAGGAATTTCTATACAAAATACAATGAGAAGTAATAACATTCATCAGAATCCCCTAAGGCTAGGAATGGATTCATCCAAATGATAAGGATGGACAAGTCCACTGGTAAAAATGTTAAAAAAAGGGTTAAGATGTATTAGAACATTAACATGTTCTTTTCTGTAATTTTTACATAGAATTTTTTTTTCATTTTTTTTCCTGGGTGACGTAGCGTTTTCAAATCTGGGTCTGCTTTGGCAGATTCTTTATCTTAAGAGCTGGCCCTATTGAGAAGAGAGGTAAAAATGAAAATAGCAGAGTCTTCACAAGTACCACATTAAACAAAACAATGACCATATCAGGCAATTAATATTTGATTTCCGAATAGTAATGTATCTCAAACCCGTCGATGTTAATGCAAGTCTACACTTTAAGCTTCAAATCAATACATGCATCTTTATGCATAATTTTGTCATTTTCAAATTCTACGTTAATGTGGTGATTGTGGAGATTCGTTTAGGAAACAATATTACTATAAAAAAAAAAAAATAATACCTTGTTTTCATTAACAGCACAATAATATTACATCAATTGGGCTGAATTTCATTCTTCAAACTTGGGAAAAAATCCTGAATTTTTGCTTCCTGAAGATAGGTTAATTGTGGAGATACAGTCGTGAGTATGTGTGAGATAAAATTATAGTACTGTATGAAAAGAGAAAACAACAAAAACTTTACTCTAATACATAATCTGAGCCCAAACACATTATTTAAAAAAAGAAAAAAAAAACTCTTTTTTTTTGTTTTATTTATTAATATACAAGTCTTGGCTTATCAGAAGCTCTTTGACACATTTTTGATACTACATTCTATCCCTAAAAGCAAGGCAAAATTGGATCTGCAATATCCCGTTGAAGAAAATGTCATATGACAAAATTGATAATAATTTGACATATCCGACAATGGATCCTTTTAAGCTAATTTCGAACGAATATGAGCCCCGATACGAGAAAACCAACAATGTGGTTGTGCGACCAGCGCAGACTCAGATCAGCCTGGGCATCCACCCAGTCTGATCAGACTCTTCGCTAAGCGCTTAAAGGATAGCTAAGGGCCTAAGCTACCTCCATGCGGACAGCGAAGACTCTGATCAGACTGGGCGGATGCCCAGGCTGATCTGAGTCTGCGCTGGGCGCACAACCACATTTTTGGTTTTCTCGTGTCGCGGCTTCATATGTCCTGTCTAGACAGTGAATTGGTAGGTTTAACTTGATCAAAATTGCTCGTGATGACGCCTTTTAACTCAATCCCTAGTTTAGATGTTATCTCCGATGGTCCATTTCACTCACTCGCCATTCAGAATTCGGAAAATTGGATCCGTAGGAAGTGATAAGAAAGCCAAATGGGCATTACAAACATCCATTTGCTAAAGTGTGGAAAGGTAAAGTTTGTTCAACTGCTTCGACATAAAAAAAAAATTAGAAAAAAATGAATACGCAGTTTTCAATAAAGATAAAGTTCAATAAAGATAGCTGAGTTGCCACCTATTTGGGAAAGAGCCGCTGACTCGGCTTATCACCTGTAATTTATTGTTTGTTGGGATGTCTTTGTCAATCTTTCCCTTTGATGTTGGGGATAGGGTTTGGGATCTGATTCAGTCAGTTCCTGAAGTGTAGTTACTCTTAAAATTAGACCACTAATTGTCCCAGCGTTGAAACAACACTGAATCAACGTTAAGTATGGCATAAACCGATGCTGCCTGTTTTAAGCCATGTTTTAACAGGCGAAAAACAAAAACGTATTAACAAATCAGGTTATTATAAATTTGGTATGCAATTTTGCTTATACGTGTATAAGTATTCCGGGGTCCTCAAAAGTTCTGACTTCAGCGACAGAAGTGTGAAAAAACAAACCTAATTTTCGTAATAAACGCATACCATTAGCCCTGGAATCGCTGTTCACAAGATACTTTACAGATATGTAGAACAGGTCATGACGATGTGTTGCGAACAAGAATGACAACTCTTACACAAACAACGCATTTGAGCCGCGACACGAGAAAACCAACAAAGTGGTTGTGCGCCCAGCGCAGACTCAGATCAGTCTGGGCATCCGCCCAGTCTGATCAGAGTCTTCTCTGTCCGCATGCAGGTAGCTTAGACTCTTAGCTACCCTGTAAGCGATTAGAAAAGAGTCTGTTCAGACTGGGCGGCTGCCCAGGCTGATCTGAATCTGCGCTGGGCGCACAACCACATTGTTGGTTTTCTCGTGTCGCGGCTCAAATAACGTATTTATAACGGCTAGAGGAAGACAGCACTTTTAAGAGTATACTCCTCATCGCATTTTATAGTAACAGAATGAAATGGTATAAGTTAAAATTTTCAATTATGTTGAATCTTGCATCATATATGTTGTTGTTGTGAAT
The DNA here is from genome assembly GCA_963989385.1 of Ctena decussata. Classification (NCBI taxonomy): domain Eukaryota; kingdom Metazoa; phylum Mollusca; class Bivalvia; order Lucinida; family Lucinidae; genus Ctena; species Ctena decussata. Next base: position 43,960,451 of record OZ022505.1, on the reverse strand, counting down.
AAAAAAAAACAAAAAACAACAACTAATAACAGAACTATTAAAAGAAGGGAAACAGTGCTCTATCGGTTGCACAATAGAGGAATGGATGACTAGCGATTTTATGTCTTTTTCTACAGTATTTCTACAATATTTCCATCATATCAAGACGTTGGGAACGCTCTGTGCAACGAAACACCGTTTAATATCGGTCAGAATTCGCCACGCGGACGCTTAACTCTCATAGTGGGGCTTGCTCACACAGATTAGGGAAATCGCAAGCTGATCTAAGTCTTCTCTGTGTGTAATTGCTTACTTTGCAATTGCTGACATCAATTTTTCTAATGGCGCGGTTTGTTGGCCGGGCCGCATAGCGCAGTCGGTGGTGCGTCTGACTTAAAAACCAGAGGTCCTGGGTTGGATACCCGGTCTGGCCACTTACTTTCATTTCGCTGATTTAAGAAGGGCAGTTGTCAGTTACTGGTGAAAGTAAGAGCACTTAGTACTGGTAAACCACTTAAGAGGTCTAAGTCTACCCAGGAATAGTGTGGTTAGGTTATCTGACCGTCCCGACATGACCATAGCCGTTTACCGTGGACGTTAAACAATATTAATACAACAGCTATTTGGGTGGGTTTTCAGCTGAAACGACTTTGCCATTTTCGTTTTTGCCTTTTTTTTCTCAACGGGGATCAACTCTTAAAGGAAAGGATTTGCTCCTTTGGGAGCAAATCCTTTTCTTCAAGAGCAGATCCCTTTTTGAAAGAGTTTCGTTGCCCAGGGAGGCCAAGAGGAAGTCACAAAATTGTCTCCCTTGGAAAAACGGCTTGGAAAAACGTGGTGGTGTACCCTTACACCTTAATTTACAGCCATTTTGGATGCAGAAATCGACCTGAGTTTGCGTTGTTTGCACATGTGATAAGCTGTCATTTTATTTGACACGAAACGTTTTAATGAGCAAAAACTTGTTTACATCTTCACTACTCAAGCTGCCCTTCAAGAGATTTATAATAGCAATGACGTCATTGGAACACGAAAATGCTTTATTAGGAAACACAAATTAGATCAAGCTGTCAAGAAGTTATTTTGGATCATTGAGATGCTCTAAAGGGACCATATGACCCCATTTTAACACATTTGTAATATACATTGTATAACAGTTGCCTAGGAGCTGCTGACAAAATATAAGCGTTTCATAACAGTCCTACTACTGCGTCCCAGAACTGTGATACTGTTTGCATACTATAAGACTACTTATGCTGATTTTAGCTTTTAGGTTTAGTTACTTTATCCACGTACAGTCCCTTTAGCGCTGATTGGTGCAACAGTTTCACAAAATTCACATTTATGCTCAATTTTGCATTCGAAGACCTTGAATTGAGTTCAGATTATCCGTTTTAAGAGATGTTTGAAAACGGGAAAGTGTCAAGTGCAAAAGTGGTATTCAGTGTAAATTTGATCATATCAGTTTTTGATCATAGCCCTTTTACACAAATTTAAAGATCCGTCTGACCGTAATGCATTTTTATAAAAGCGAAAGCCGGTGTGCTAAGAAGGCATGCAATTATGTCAAACCAGGTTGATAACTATGCTTCCGTTCAGATCCTCAATGAATATTACATGTATATATCTTGTCAGTATATTTTGTATGAATAAAATATTGTTTAAACCAACTATGTGGAGTTCTGAGTTCTGCTTAAGTCGGTGCTACGGGGCGTGGCCGGTGTTTCATATTTCATTATTAGCATTTAACAGACTCAGTTAAACCGGGTCTTCTATTTTCCTTATTTTGGTGTAGTCGTCCTTGCTCCCAAAGGAAACTTCACTGCAGCTGGTGTTAAGACCATAAGACGCTCCCCCGTTCTTCATAATAGTACAGCTTCCTTTAGGAGTATTGAGTTCATTTAAAGTCATTTTGAAAAAAAAAAAAAAAAAAAGACTTCCACTTTAGTCGGTGATAGTACGGAGCCCGGGAGGGGACATGGCAATACATATACTGATTTCGTTCCCACGAAATGCATTTCGTTCCCACGCATTACTTTTTCTTACCCTCAGTTTAGTATTTCGTTCACTCAAAGTTATATTCCGTTCCCACGCTTTACTTTTTCGTTAACACGCATTCCTTTTTCGTTCCCTCAATTTAGTATTTCGATTCCTCAAAATAGTTTTCCGTTCCCACGGTTTATTTTTCCGTTCCCTCAAAATAGCATTTCTTTCCCTCAAAATAATATACCATTCCCATGCATTACGTTTTCGTTGCCTCAAAATAATATACCATTCCCATGCATTACGTTTTCGTTGCCTCAAAATAATAAACCATTCCCATGCATTACGTTTTCGTTGCCTCAAAATAATAATTCGTTCCCTCAAAATAATATTTGGTTCCTCCAAAACAACATTTTGTTTCCACGCATCTCTATTTCGTTTGCACGTTCTAATATTTCTTTCTCTTGCAAAATAAATTCGTGTCCTTAAAATAGTATTTTGTTAACTCGCAATAACATTTTGTTCTATCACAGTAGTATTTTGAGCGTACAGATTACTATTCCGTTCGCACGAAATGATATTTCGTTCCCACGATTTACTATTATTAGGCTCATCTATTTTTAGCTTTACACAGATCAGTGTATCATGGGCGTTGAAAAGAGCTCTGTTCTGAATAAAGGCATTTCATAATGATAATCAATTTGGTCAACATTATATTAAAACTTTGAACCATGATGACAATCGAATTACATATTCTACTAACAATTTAAAAAAAAGAAACTGAGAAAACTTAGCATCATTATAATTATAACGAGAAAACTTAACGCTGGTACAACGTCTACCCAACTTTGGACAAACATCATTGGCGTTTCTGAACGTTGGGTCAGCGTTGTCCGAATATCGCGTGCTGACTCGGCGGTGTCGACCATCAGTCGGTGGTGTACTTATATGTATGGTTCACGAGGGGCTCTGGGTTCGTGATCAGTAGAGCCACGATTTTGTCCACATCTGTTACATTTGGGAGGTGTCTGGAGGGGCGCAGAGATGGTGATAGTGATGGCTGAGTTGCTTCCAGTGAAGGGGAGTCTGCTTTTGTGACTTCCTGTTTGTTTCCTTTGGCAGTGTGACCATATCGAGGGGTCTGCTCTGGAGGAAGGAATTTGCTCCAAGGGGAGCAAATTCTTTCCTTGCGAATTTGCGCCAGTTTGGGATTTGCAGAGACTGGGATGGCTGAATTGCTTCCCTTGAAGGTGTACTCATTCACCTTATCATTTAGGTACTTGGTACATGTAAGCTAAACTCAGGGCCCGGAAATACTCCATTAATTTAACCGTGACAGTTAGCATGATAACATTTGAGCTATGGTAAAGCTGTGGTGTGTGGGTGTATTGATGTGATGTGTGGGTGTATCTCAATATTTTTCCGCCAGGTTTCCACAGGGAGACAACTGTTATAACTTCCTTCTTGCTTCCCTAGGTGGCAGTGCCTTTTCTAGGCCTGCTATTGAGCGAGAGCATTTGCTTTGATGGGGGCAAATTCGTTTCTTAGGAGTTGGCCCTGAATCAAAGGGGGCACAGAGACTCGGATGACTAAAGTACTAGACTGGTTCCAGTTAAGAACATAAATAAATAACAATAATGATAATAATTATAATAATATAAATAATGATAATTATGATAATAAAAATAATGACAATGTTGAATATAAAATAATAAATATGGTTGGCCTTCAGAACAAACGGAATCAAATTAAGACTTGTAACATTTAGAATAAAGCATTTAGCCTGGAAACCAGGCTGCTAAAATACACCATCGTTTTGCTTTTACCATCACCGAATATTTTTGCGAGAAAACGAAAAGCTATTTCATAGGAACGAAATGTTAATTTGAGTGAACAAAATATTGTGGAATAAAATGAAATATCATTGCGTGGGAAAGAAATGATAACCCGTGGAAACGGAATATTATTTTGAGGGAACGAAATTTCAATCTGAGGGAACGACAAAGTAATGCGTGGAAACGAAATATTATTTTGAGGGAAAAAAATGTTATTTTGAGCGAACAAAATTGTAAAGCGTGGGAACCGAATATTATTTTGAGGGAACGAAATGCTATTTTGAGCGAACGAAATAGTAAGGTGGGGGAACGGAATATTATTTTGAGGGAACGAAATGCTATTTTGAGGAAACGAAAAAGTAAAGCGTGGGAACGGAATATTATTTTGAGGGAACGAAATGCTATTTTGAGGAAACGAAAGAATAAAGCGTGGGAACGGAATATTACTATGAGGGAACGAAATATTAAACTGAAGGAACGATAAAGTAAAGCGTGGGAACGGAATATTATTTTGAGTGAACGAAATATTAAATTGAGGGAACGAAAAAGTAATGCGTGGGAACGAAATGTATTTCGTAGGAACAAAATCAGTATATGTATTGCTATGTCCCCTCCCGGGCTCCGTAGTGATAGGGAATGTGGCAGGTATTGCATATTTCATGGTCAGACTCAATATAACAGAGTCTGCTAGTATCATTTCGTTGATGTCTAGTATCATTTCGTTGATGTATTCTATGTAGGCCTATTTTTATTTCCTTGTACTGGCATAATTATGAAAGCTTGCATTATTACTCTAAGTACAGGGACGCTTTCACTAGTTACGGTATTATTCCTCGACATTATACAATTATTGACCTTTGTTGAGGTGAATATGCAGTTTTATTGATCTGCAAACGACATATCGACCGACGCGACGCGAAGGTCAATATGTTATGTTTGCAGGTCAATAAAACTGCATATTCACCGAAAGATAGGTCAGTAATTGTTTTATTATATGATAATTCTAAATACAGTTTCCTTCGATATTTACGATGGTATACCTAGTATATGGTATTATCTCGTGATGTTATGTCATTAGCATTATGGTAGATCAGATGTTACGTCACGAAAATACAATGACGTCAGCGTAAAAGAAATATTCACTGACTGGCCGGTGAATATCGCAAAATATTGACTGGCACGTGACTTCAAATTAGCCAATGAAATTGTGTGTTATATCTTGGTCATATAATAATGTACCTTGTTCTGTCTAATGATATTTCCAGAATGTGTTGACAGAATTGCAAACAGCTCAGATCCTGATGAGATTGCTCCTTCAGGAACAGTCTTATTTGGGGCTACTCTGTTGGCTCAGGTAGTCTTGCCCCAATATTGAGGGCCGATACGGTATCTTCTGTTTGCTTAAAAGTGATGGAATATAAGGAAGGATTGAACATTTTAGTAAGACTAATGAATTTCGTTTTACATTTTTTTCTTGACACACATAAGATCTTGCTGTATCGCAACCAATAATTTTACCGCAGATTGCATCTTCGTTAGTTTCAGCTCTTTTTTGCATGGTGCCTGCTGACTGAATCCCTGTCCATAAAGATTTACATTTTTGTGACTTTTCACCATAAACAATAATATATTGACAGGTAACAAAGTTTTCCCAAATTAAGACCTCAAGTCTGCAATAATCAGACTTCGGGAGTGCAGATTGCTGTGTACCTTTACTGCAGGTAAAACACAGACCCTAAAACTCAGAAATAGACTCAGCTAAGTGATAAGGATGGACAAGTCCACTGATAAAAAAAAGGTTAAATGCGAGTATATTTGATATTTTGGACATGATTATTTGATGTAGCAAAAGGTTCAGTTGCACAAATATTGATAGCCCCATATCTTAAAAATCCGAGTACATCGGTATGAACCACCGTATTGCCAAGGCAGAAATGGACGTGTGACTATTTAATCAAATGCCAGTCAGAATATGGTTTCTGCGGTACTATTAATTGTTCTAGTGTCGCAACTTGAAAAGTTGTTCGAACGGTCCTGGTCACATGACCAACATAGCGGCCACGCCCATATGTGGTAAAAACCTTTAAAAATCTTCTTTCCAGAACCAATAGGCCGATGGCCTTGAAACTTGGTATGTAGCACTGGATAAGCGTAACTACCAATATTGTTCAAATTATGACCTTGGTGTGACTTTGACCTTTTTTACGGTAAGGTCAATTTCGCCTTCTGTAGCTTTTTAATGGGAAAATACTAGAACATAAGATTTCTTGTAACCTGTTGAAGATTTTGACCTAAAAATGGTATATACAGTCATCTGAATGAGTACATGAAAATTCATGCGCATAAGAGGTCAAGGTCATTCTGTGACCTTTGACCCTGGTCTCTCATATTTTGACAATTTCACACCTCTCCTCAAAAGCCACTGGGTCAATTGTAACCTTATTGCATGTAGAGCCTCTAGGGGCGGGGAACGAAAATTTGTTCAAACGGTCCTAGTCACATGACCAACATGGCCGCCATGCCCATTACGATCAAAGAAAGTTTAAAAATCTTCTTCTTCAGAACCAATAGACTGATGGCCTTGAAACTTGGTATGTAAAATTGGGTAAGCAAGTACTACCAGGATTGTTCAAATTATGACCTTGGGTTGACCTTGACCTTTTCTTACAGTAAGGTCAAATTTGCTTTCTGTAGCTTTTATATGGGAAAATGCTAGAACATAAGATTTCTTGGAAACTGTTGAAGATTTTGACCTGAAAATTGGTATACACAGTCATCTTATTGCGTACATGAAAATTGATACGTACAAGAGGTCAAGGTCATTATTTGACCTTTGCCCCTGGTCTCTCATATTTTGACAATTTCTCACATCTCCTCAAAAGCCACTGGGACAATTGGAACCAAATTTCATACAGAGCCTCTAGGGGCTGAGTGAACGAAAATTTGTTCAAACGGTCTAGGTCACATGACCAGCATGGCCGCCATGCCCATATATGCAAAAACCTTTACAAATCTTCTTCTCCAGTACCAAATGATCGATGGCCTTGAAGCTTGGTATATAGCATCAGGTACTTAAAGGTAGGTTCCTGAACTAAGGATACCAAATCTGTTCACAAAATAATTTTGTCTTTTTCTGTGTGATATTGAATACTCTTATTTTTCTAAAATTGTTGCTACTGAGAAAACGTTGGATTTTCTTGAAAAATGTCTTTTTTTTCTGGTTTACTTTCTTTGGTTAAAGCAATGCCTTGGAATTCCAGTTCTATAAGTAATTTTGTCATATGCCTATAAGTGGGTAATTTCTAGCTTTATTCTCCAAAAGGTCAATTTTCTCTCTTGGTGTGAGTGATCCCAGAGGTCCCAGCATGGCCAATGGTTTAATACTAGCCCAAAATGCAATGCAACATGGTGTAAGTCGCGTTATCTATTTTTGGCATGAACTAAAAATAGCGCTTACTGGTGTGCGAAGCAGAGAAAGGGAACCCCTCGCAAAACGACTTACCAACTACTTTTGGCTTTACACTTTTCAGTGAAACTTATTTATTTACTTGTTATAAGTGCTTTCCGGTAATTTAGAAAACGTATCATGAAAATTATGATGCATTCCATACTCCAGGAACCAACCTTTAAGTACTATCAAGATTGTTCAAATGATGGCCCTGGGCTGACCTTGACCTTATTTAAGGCAATGCCAGGTATGGGAAAATGCTAGAACATAAGATTTCATGGCAAGTTTAGAAGATTTTGGCCTAAAATTGGCATATACAGTCGTCTTAATTAGTACAAAGAAGATTTTCGGGTACAAGAGGTAAACATCATTCTTTGACCTCTGTCCCATGTCTCTAATATTTTGACAATTTCAGACATCTCCTCAAAAGCCACTGGGCTAATTGTAACCAAATTTTATACACATCCTCCAGGGGCTGAGGGAACAAAAATTTGAGGAGCTGTCAAGCGGACTAGGTCACATGACCTACATGGCCACCATACTCAGGTGGCCATTCAGGGCCTCATGACCCTCTTGTTATAAATAAAATTCATTTACATAAAGCCGTTTTTATATAACCAGAGCTAGAAGTTATAACGACTAGGGCTTGATGATTAGAACTTAATGACAAGCCCTTCATGATAAAGTATTTCCATTTAAGGTGACAGAATTATTCTGAAGTTTCTCAACAATGAAAGTAATAAGACATGAGAGGTGACGTCAGTGCTAGTTCATAATTGTCCGTCTAGGACACATGGATTGTGCCAGCCTCTGCAAGACAATAAATATCTCACAGTGAATCGACTCTAAATTGAAAATGATGTGGTATTGCACTCTAGGGGTAACATGAATAGGCTGACGTGTCAGCAGCATCATGTAGCTGACATACTCGGCAGTGTTATAAATTTTTAGGCAAACATTTTATATATGTTTCAGGAGACATTTTGGATTGGGACTGCATGTCTTGTTATAACCTGGCCCAGAGGTTATAAAACTTGAGTACATTCTCAAACTCAAAATAAAGCACTCTGATTGGCTGCTTCCGAGCGTTCGAACCCTGATTACGAACACTGTCGACAGCTTCCGTATGTGTTTGATTATAAAACGGAAGTTTACCCTTCCAAAATTACCGCAGATATGTGCACTGTAAAAATTTCCGTATTTTTTACGGTAAAATACCTATAGCATATGGCTGCCAGTTTATTTACCGTTAATTGTTTACAGACGCTACTTGTAGAACGTTTGTGAAAATCACGATATGGTAGGATAATGTGAAATGACTGTAATCGGAAATACCTGTAGACCGTTGAAGGGCGATATGACCAAAACAATACTTTCGTATTCTACCTTATTCGGCGTGATGATTCCTGCAGATGTTTACGGGCGTCCGTAAAAATAACGGGAAACGGACTGGCAGCTGGTTGCCAGATATTTTACCGTAAAACATTTTTTTCACAGCGTAAATCAGTCTAGCGTAGTTCGGCTACTATAGTTATTTTTCCTTCGAAACAAGCTCCGTCTAAAGCAGAGGAACCACAACAGAAAACCTGCATTCGAACAGTCAACGATAAAACAGAAAACAATAATTTTATGCACACATGCACTCTCACGCTCAATTGTTATAGAGTTTGAATTCAGGTAAAACTCTAAAACAGGTTTTCCGTCTACGTCGGAGCCACCGAACCCATCATTAAAACATCATGACAAAACATGTAAACCAATCAAAGGCTATGATGAAACGAAATTGAGGACTTAAGTGGGATCTGAAGCCACCACCAAACAATTAAAACAGGAGAAAATCGAATAAAAAATACCCCGGGGGCATTCAGTGACGCACAGGCAAAGTTTGGTTAGAAGCAGTATATACCTGCTGCATTTTAAAACGCCAGCAACAATTTGTACCAATTCTGTTGCAAACATTTCAAGTGCTTTCTTGAAAAAATAATGCGAGTTGTCTGAAGACAGAAATAGACTATGGTGAATATTAGAAATATATGGAGAGAAACTTTGCCTTGAACATGTCTGTAAACGGTACATGTTCGGTGTGCCTGTGTACATGCCAAACCTTGTCAGATGATTGCGGATTAGCACAGATTAGCACAGGCAATACTTCAACAGGGCAGGTTTTAGAAAGCAAAATGTACATGCCTCGGCCAGACTGTGGATATGTGCAGGCTGATCAGTGAATAACTATTTCGGATTTAAGCCGCGACACGACAAAACCAAAAGTGGTAAGTACGCTCAGCAAAGACTCAGATCAGCCTGGGCATCCGCCCAGTCTAATCAGAGTCTATGCCATGCACATGGAGCTAGCTTAGGCCCGTAGCTACTCTTTAAGCGCAAACCGAAGACTTGATCAGACTGCTGCGGCTGCCCAGGCTGATCCGAGTCTTTGCGCGCCGCGATGCCATTTTGTTGGTTTTTTCGTGTCGCGGCTCAATTTTCGTTTCTTCAACAAATGACAATGACAGTTCGCATGCAAACTGCTGACGGAAATTAAGAGATATACGATATACTAAATCTCTGTACCTTTGACGTCATTCGACGTATTTATGTCTGTTTTACACCAAAAAGTCATCTTTTTGTAAATGAGCCGCGACACGAGAAAACCAACAAAGGGGTTGTGCGCCTAGCGCAGACTCAGATCAGCCTGGGCATCCGCCCAGTCTGATCAGAGTCTTCGCTGTTTGCATGAAGGTAGCCTAAACTCTTAGCTACCCTTTAAGCGCTAAGGGAAGACTCTGATCAGACTGGGCGGGTGTCCAGGTTGATCTGAGTTCGCGTTTGGCGCACAACCACATTGTTGGTTTTCTCGTGTCGCGGCTCAAATGTCTGATCCATTATGTCGGAAATTCTATCTTATTTTACATTGCAGAACAGTAGAACTGAGTATTAGACTTTCATTTCTTTTTACAGAACAAGTAATTTTTATAAAGGAGTTGGTGAATGGGTTTGTTGGATTTAAAGTCGCTTTCAACAACTTTGCAACATACCTTAAAAAAATGGCAAGGAATGGGATGGAATGAAATGGACTGGCCGGGATAATTTCCTCGACTATAATCCAATGATTTCGAACAGTACTCTTACAGGAAAGAATTTGGTCACACTGAGGGAGGAAATTCTTTCTTTTATCAGCCAATGGGCTGTAGATTAGCTCACCCATTCCAGTTCAGCCATATCATTCTAGGTTTTAAACTTTGCAGTATCAAGGATGTGACAGTGAAGTAAACGTGACTCAAATTTTGATATGATGTTACACTTAGTGAAACTGACTCAGGACCGACCTGTTTTCTCTCATTTCTTGCTGGGCGCATATATAATAGTATTATTGGCATTCTGGACATACTAATATGGCATTCCAAAAGTGTCAAAAACACTAATACGGCTGAATTTTTATAAGTGCTTTTGACCTTTTCGGTACAACATATTAAACTGGACAAAAATGGATATTCGATCATATAGGCATAATGTCATTCAAACACACTCACCTTAATGACATTATACTGTTTCCTCATTCGACGCCTATATAACATTACTTAGTTTTATTGTAATTTGTATTAGTGACGTCAGAATAAAATTAAGAAGTCCCATTTGAGCCCAAGTGTCCATTTATAGTGACAAAACCATTGACATAATTATATATGAGTTTCGTAACCATGGAAATGGTTATACATTTCAGATGGCAACAGCCCCAAGAATAATGGCCATTAAGAGAATATAAATGGTATATACAGTCAACTTCGAATACTTTGGCAAAAATAGCGTTTTCAGTTAAAACGTGTCATACTGAGCCGTCCCATCTGATTGTAAGTTATTTGCATTACTGTCAGTGAAAACACTTTCATAACTAGAGGACCTATCCCAAATAAGATGTTTACCTGTTTGATAAGGGCGAGGGTTGGTTAACCACAAATCGGTTCAAGCCCCCCCCCCCCCCCCCCCCCCCCCCCCCCCCCCCCCCCCCATTTGATTTCATTCCTGGCCGTCCCAAGGCGGCAGTTCTGTTTTGGTCCTTCTTGGTTGTTTTAAGCGTTGTTTGTTGCTGTGTCTGTTATTGATATAGTGTTTGTGATGTTCAGACTAGCCTGTTGACCACCTACATGGGAAATGGCTGTTCACATGGCTGCCGCTGGTGATGTTTTTGGTGGTGACTAACTTTGTGTTGTTTCTTTCCCACATGGTGTCTTGGGTTGGATCTGTGATTAAATTATGTCGGTTCTTGAGAGTTTTCCTACTTACTTTTGATGACATTCAGGTTTTTCTGCATTGAAGAGAAATTGTCATCTATTTATTGTAAATATTTTTATAGATATATTCACTGGTATAACCGCCTCTATTAACGACATCATTATAGAACTAGCGGTTATTATAACTGGTGCGGATGACAAGAATTTAATGGCATATTCTTCTAAGTCCCAAGTGATTAAGTATTTCCAATTTAGGTGACATAATTATTCTGAAGTGTCTCAACAATGACAGTAATCAGACATGTGAGCTGACGTCAGCACCAGTTGATAATTGTCCGTCTGGGAGAAATGAATTGTGCCATTCTGCAAGACAATACCGGTACATCAAGGCAATACTTTCTGCTGTACTGACTCAAAAGTAAAACTGATACGGTATTGTATTCAAGGGCTAATGTAGGTGCTGTAACGTGTTACTATCTTCATGTAGCTTACATACTCACATGTGTACATACTTTAAGACGACATATTTTATATTCTACATGCATATACTGCAGAGTGTCAGAAAATGAGCCTCGACACAACAAAACCAACAAAGTGGTATGTGCTCCCAAGACTCCAATCAGCCTGAGCATCCGCCCAGTTTGACCTCAAAGTCTTAGCTCTCCGCATGGAGCTAGCGTAGACCCTTAGCTACCTTTTAAGCCCACAGCGAAAAACTCTGAACAGACTTGCTGAATTCCCAGGCTGATCTGAGTCTTCGCTGGGCGCACATGCTACTTTGTTGGTTTTGTCGTGTCGCAGCTCAAACATCCGCCTCTGCCATTTTTCTTGTTCACGTTTCATTGTACAAGTTTTTCAATGACAATGTCTGACCACGAATACAGCAAAAACATTAATGTACTAGAAAAATGATGGAATAGAGACTAATCATATTTTTTAACATTTTTGTTTCATTTATAGCCAATAAGAATCGAGAAAATTCTACCGGAAGCTTTGTAGGCATTTTCTGTTCTGATGTTAAGAATACTTATTCTTTTGTTATTTCAGGAAAAAGCCTAGTTTTATTATTAACACCAAAGCCTTAGATAAGAGGGAGTATTTGGTGATAATTAGGGATAATTTTTGTTAATTCTGGATAAAACCATATGTTGTGACCCCTCATCTGAACCGTCTCGACGACGAGACGGTTCAGATGAGGGGTCACAACATATGGTTTCAATGAGAAATAAAGAAAATTATCCCTAAATTATCATCAAATACCCCCCTTATCTAGAGCTCTGAATTTAACATATTGTCTCGTGTAACTTTGTCTTTTAGATTGTACAATGAAAAGATGTAGAAGAAAACTGATCGTGCTTTGGTGGCTTTAGTTGAGAAAGCTTCCATCGAGTTCGTAGGTTATCATGGACTGGCTTCATAAACAAACTGCCGACGAAGCTGTTCTTACGATAAGGGTAGTTTTTAAGAGGTTCTAGAAAATGATTTTTATTTCTCTAGTTATTTTCATCGAATAGCATTTGCATGACCTTGTAATGTTGACTATGTGTGAATCCATTTCTCTGTGTTAAAATTTACGTAGCTGGTTCAGAAGCCTTTGAGCCGTAGTTTAACGTCATTGCATGTAGTTAAACAACAGTGACGACAAGCACCTAGTCTGTCTACAGACCCTATGTTCAAAATGACATAGACATAGAATCGGACCAGCAGAGCAACACACAGATTCGACTGGAACTAGACTAGACAAGCACCCTGCTGACCGAATTATCCATTTATGTTCGTTTACACTTGGAAACTTCAGAGATCCTTTTGAAAACGTTAATGGCATACAATGATTAAACACCTTTACAATTAAAGTTATTATGACCTGAAGCATTTTCCGCGGACACAAATTTGTCCTATTAATATTTAATCAAGTTGTGGAGATTCCTCATGAAGTCGCCGTTGCATATAAATTCCCAAGACACACATATTTCCTGATCAATCTGATATCACTGCATTACAAACATTCCTGATGGCTCTAATACGAGACGTATCAAGATCAAGCCTGTATATGGGCATATGGAAACTGCACATGTTATGAGCAGCCCGCGCAATTTGCGCAGGCGGATCACAACATGTGCTGTTTATTTCTTAAACTGTTCAAGATTCAGTTATGTACTGTGCATACTCTGACTAGCTGGTTTGCATGAGCATGTCCAGTTCATATATGGCTTAAGACAGAACTTCGCATGACATCACCAATACGGTGTATGGATTCAACTGTTTAGGTGCAAGCTGGTTAAATAGAAATTAAAGAATCGCTCAATACTAGCAAGCGTTATAAATTTGCTTATTCTGCTATTAAAGTCTGTTAGTTTAAAGACATGTACAGTCAGCTGCTTAATACTTCCTTAAGTCAAGCCGTTGTTAAATTAACCCGGCATTGAAATGTAACAGAATTAATATCTTAGTCATTTGGTACCAGTATGATTTTCAGTCGTCAAATGCACTTTAAGACTTCAAACATTGGGCAGGTTATATTGACATTATACCATCCTTACCAGAAAACGCCAACTTTAGCGAAAAATACTTCGCAATGAGTTAGATCTCCATTGATAAGTGTGGTATAAAGTATTTATATCATGATTTGTCCGCCTGTGCGGGAGATAATCTGCAAGCTTTAGCTCGTGGATAATCTCTTCGAACAGGCGGACAAACCATGTATAACTATTACGTATATTGTCTTGGCAATTATTTTATTGTCTCTGTAAATGAGCCGCGACACGAGAAAACCAACAATGTGGTTGTGCGGCCAGCGTAGACTCAGATCAGAATGGGCATCCGCCCAGTCTGATCAGAGTCTTAGCTGTCCGCATGGAGGAAGCTTAGACCCTTAGCTACCCTTTAAGCGCTTATCGAAGAGTCTGATCACACTGGGTGGATGCCTAAACTGATCTGAGTCTGCGCTGGGCGCACAGCCACATTGTTAGTTTTCTCGTGTCGCGGCTCAAATATTACTGTTTTGCAAACTCAGAAGCGACAGCATCATGTATGAATGTTGCTGAGAAAATTTGTTTCCTGATATTACAACTGATAAGTCTTATTTAAAGAGACAGCGTTAAATGGAAGTTCTTGTTAGGGAAGAGAAAATTATCTTAGAGAACTCTGTGTGAACACAGACATCTGATATTGGATAAGATGCAATCGATCCATCATCCTTAGAACTCTTCAGAGAAATTCTAGACCAAGAAATTATTCCAAATAAACATCGGACGCAATACAGTTCGAGGGAATTTGATTGGCGTGTATTATTCTCGACACGTACTGAGGATGGTAGAAGAAGATTTCTTGTCATCTGGCTTCCTTTCTGTTTTTGTTTATGCAGCTAAGTTTTATTTTCGATTCGAGACTCATATTCCTCTTTCTGATGGAAATATGAAGGGATTAAGTATTTAAGTTTCTTCGTGGATTATGCATTAAAATGTTCATGCGGGAATTTATCAACCCTTTTTGAAATACCATTGAACTGATCTACCGCCATTACGGATATCCGGTGTTGTTGGCTCCCCGCAGAGCCTGACATGGGTTGCACCCCTAGTATCCATGTCAACCAAACTGGCGTCGTCTACTGCAGGGACTCAGACGCATCAAATTCCCCACGGGCGTCCCATAGTGCTACCGTGATAGCAGGGAAAACTGTGGTTCGGGCGGAAACTACAGAAATATCACACAGTAGCACTTCCGGTAGGCTGAAGCGGAAAGATACAAGCCATTTATTTCAAGCTGAAACCGAAAGCTTCAAGGTAAGCAAAGTAAAAGACCATCATTTGAGCCGTGACACGAGAAAACAAACAAAGTGGTTGTGCGCCCAGCGCAGACTCAGATCAGCCTGGGCATTCGCCCAGTCTGATCAGAGTCTTCGCTGTCCGCATGAAGGTAGCTTAGACCCTTAGCTGCCCTTTCAGCGCTTAGCAAAGAGTCTGATCAGACTGGGTGGGAGTCTGCGCTGGGCGCACAACCACTTTGTTGGTTTTCTCGTGTCGCGGCTCATTTGTCTTTTAGGTGCTGCCGTGGTCACATGCCTTTTTAGTATGTAGCCTGTTAAATGGAAACGGCGTAAAAACTATCAGTCCCAAATAAATACAAGTGTCCTAATATTCTCATAACGTCAACACTTCCGAAGTTTTAATTGCTTATTTCAACCAATTTCATCACATATATGTATCATACAAAAACTTAGCAGCTTATGAAAGGCCAAAGTATCACCGAGGGCTTGTTATTTTCGCAAGTTTTTAATTTACTTTCTTTATCCTATTTATTTATTTTTATTATTTGTATTTTCATATAACTGAGCAGTATCCTCGCACTTAATATGTGATGTTACTTGTCAAGTTATCATTTGCCATAAAACAACATTGAATTTTATATTTTCCAGCAAATATATCTTTGCAACTTTGGTATATAAATAACATGAACGAGAGAGCCAATACAATTGGACGGACACTCGGCGCTAAGTGGTGCAACTATGGTTACATACCACTGAGCCACTTGGGGAACGTCGTTAGGAGAATTGAACTGAACTGAACTGAGCCAATACGCTTGAATGAAATTCATCTTTGTGAAAAATGTACCCTACCGTAGAGACAAAACGTTGAAATAAATTCATTTTTGCGAAATATGGATTCTAATCCCATTTGAGATCGAACAGTGAATGCAAACAAATAAGAATGTTTGATGAAAATTCTTTTCCATTTCGAGCATTTATACGAGGGGCATTTCAGAAATAATGTAAATTATCCGTCCGCAACTTTCTACGCCACCTGGAGTAATGTGTGAATTCTGTTGGATATTTGCGCCAGCAGAGAAAATAAGGGTGCTGATCGAAAATGTAAAAATGACCGCACTGTTTTACTTCCTATTTCAATAAAAAATATATCAGTGAAATGCTGAATAATTGTAGTTTTCGGAATGAACACGGAAAATTTTCATTTTATGAAAAAAAGAGACATATGCGGGTAAAAACTTTGATCAACGCAGTAAAAATGTCATGATTTACTATATATTCTATACATTTTGAGGGTAGTCAACTTAAACTAAAAAATGACCGCGGTATTTCTTATGCAATCTTTTCAAAAATTATATCAGGCTGTTCGCAAATTAATGCGGTTTTCGAAATGAACACGGAAAAATGGATTTGAATATGAGGAAAAATAAAATAAGAAGAAAAAGATGACTTGCCCATATCTCGTAGTGTATTTCACTACCAGCTCGATTCGCGAATATCGATTATCGATTTTTAAACAGTGGCGTGGAAAGTTATCCATGGTAAGGTCCTTATTCTCAAAGCTGTTTTCCATGTACTAAGTTGCCAAAATGATCGATTTTGTTAAATATGATTTATAAAGTTGTTTGCAGATACTTCAATTTATTGCAGGAAAGACAAGAAAAAAAAAAAAAAAAAAAAAAAAAAATAGGTAACAACTGGGATTCGAACCCACGACCTTACCAAATATTTTTCTGGGCCCGGTTGTTCAAAACTTATGACGTCGTTAGTTAACGTTTCGTTAAAATTTTAAACGTTAATATCTCAAATACGCTGGTATTTTTTGTTGAAAAAATGTAAGAAGCTTTTGCAATACGCTGGTATTTATTGTTGAGGAAATGTAAGAAGCTTTTGCAGTGCAAAAGCTTCTTACATTTTTTCAACAAAAAATACCAGCGGTGCAAAAGCTTCTTACATTTTTTCAACAAAATATACCAGCGTATTGCAAAAGCTTCTTACATTTTTTCAACAAAAAATACCAGCGTATTTGGTTACAAAGATGCAAAACACTTAACGAGTTGACCCCTTAACGAGCTCGTTAGGCTAACGATGCTTTGAACAACTGGGCCCAGATATTTAGCGGGTTAATCGAGCGTAACATTAATTATCACTTTGTATATTAAAAGGTGTTATTGTCCGCATCCTGCAAAAACTACCGTCTGCATATACAAACACTGCCAACCTGCACACATACAAAATATACTGATTTAGCATGAGATCTTCGCAAAGAAAATATCTAGGCATGCACAATTTTGAAAGGGAACTGTGCAGGTCTGATCAGACTGCAGTACCATGTACAGGCTGGTTCGGACAAGCGTAATTCGTGCGTTTATCCTATGTATGAGTATACATTTTTCATGGCGCGCCTGAAATGTTTAATTTTGATTTGTGCATGCGCTTTGGAATATACAAACCGTACATCACAGAACAGACTGTACATATGAGTCGGATCATAGTCTTTGCTAATAGCACATGATATATGTCTTTATTCGGTAATAAGACGCGTATTTCCCTCCAAGGAAGTAGACAAAATTCTAGTTCCATCTTTTAAGATGGATGTAGACTTTAGACTGTACAAGATTAACCGGTTTTATAGCAAAATTACTATTAAACGCATTGGAGGTTGTTGTGTGGGGTTTTTTTAATGGGGGGGGGGGGGGAGGGAAGCCCCGTCTTGTAGCCGAATTAATCTGGCAGTCAGGTTACCCAATCCAAGAGCTAATAACTCACATTACAGAACAACTTGCTGATAAATGTTGGAACTATGTTGGAACTGAATCTTCTCTGTTTGTACATGATGAAACTTTTTATTCAGTTATAAGACGGGATTTCCTCCAAAGAAGAAGACAAAATTCTAGGTCCAACTTTTAAGATGGATCTTGAGCTTTCTTAGACCGTAAGAGAAATCCCGTCTTACAGCACAATTACTGTAGGTGTCAGATATTTGGGGTCATTCTGTTTGTGTGTTGGGGGAAATGAACCTCCGTCTTATGGCCGAATTAATATGGTAATCAGCTTGTCAAACCTTAGAGCTAACAACTCTGGTCTCAGAAGCCAAACATTGTTTTTGCCGAACTTATATGTCGGACGAAATTAATGCATTTCAGCGGAAAACAAACGTTGCCAAGCAGACAATTTGGTAGAAAAACGCATTTTTTCTTAAGAAAACAGTAAGATTAATGACATTACATATGTCCTGTTCATCTTATCTTATAGTACTATTTATTTGAAAAATCCAGGGAGGACACTTTTTACGAACTTTGCGTTCATCAAGTTATTGACAGCCCTCCGCCCCCCCCCCCTCCCCCCACCCCCAATTCTCCTCCCCTTACAAGAGCAGTCGGGTCATATAAAACAGTGAGCACTGGAATATTCCCCTTGTAGAACGCCTTTAGCGTCCGCAACTTTCTACGCCACCTGGAGTAATGTGTGAATTCTGTTGGATATTTGCGCCAGCAGAGAAAATAAGGGTGCTGATCGAAAATGTAAAAATGACCGCACTGTTTTACTTCCTATTTCAATAAAAAATATATCAGTGAAATGCTGAATAATTGTAGTTTTCGGAATGAACACGGAAAATTTTCATTTTATGAAAAAAAGAGACATATGCGGGTAAAAACTTTGATCAACGCAGTAAAAATGTCATGATTTACTATATATTCTATACATTTTGAGGGTAGTCAACTTAAACTAAAAAATGACCGCGGTATTTCTTATGCAATCTTTTCAAAAATTATATCAGGCTGTTCGCAAATTAATGCGGTTTTCGAAATGAACACGGAAAAATGGATTTGAATATGAGGAAAAATAAAATAAGAAGAAAAAGATGACTTGCCCATATCTCGTAGTGTATTTCACTACCAGCTCGATTCGCGAATATCGATTATCGATTTTTAAACAGTGGCGTGGAAAGTTATCCATGGTAAGGTCCTTATTCTCAAAGCTGTTTTCCATGTACTAAGTTGCCAAAATGATCGATTTTGTTAAATATGATATATAAAGTTGTTTGCAGATACTTCAATTTATTGCAGGAAAGACAAGAAAAAAAAAAAAAAAAAAAAAAAAAATAGGTAACAACTGGGATTCGAACCCACGACCTTACCAAATATTTTTCTGGGCCCGGTTGTTCAAAACTTATGACGTCGTTAGTTAACGTTTCGTTAAAATTTTAAACGTTAATATCTCAAATACGCTGGTATTTTTTGTTGAAAAAATGTAAGAAGCTTTTGCAATACGCTGGTATTTATTGTTGAGGAAATGTAAGAAGCTTTTGCAGTGCAAAAGCTTCTTACATTTTTTCAACAAAAAATACCAGCGGTGCAAAAGCTTCTTACATTTTTTCAACAAAATATACCAGCGTATTGCAAAAGCTTCTTACATTTTTTCAACAAAAAATACCAGCGTATTTGGTTACAAAGATGCAAAACACTTAACGAGTTGACCCCTTAACGAGCTCGTTAGGCTAACGATGCTTTGAACAACTGGGCCCAGATATTTAGCGGGTTAATCGAGCGTAACATTAATTATCACTTTGTATATTAAAAGGTGTTATTGTCCGCATCCTGCAAAAACTACCGTCTGCATATACAAACACTGCCAACCTGCACACATACAAAATATACTGATTTAGCATGAGATCTTCGCAAAGAAAATATCTAGGCATGCACAATTTTGAAAGGGAACTGTGCAGGTCTGATCAGACTGCAGTACCATGTACAGGCTGGTTCGGACAAGCGTAATTCGTGCGTTTATCCTATGTATGAGTATACATTTTTCATGGCGCGCCTGAAATGTTTAATTTTGATTTGTGCATGCGCTTTGGAATATACAAACCGTACATCACAGAACAGACTGTACATATGAGTCGGATCATAGTCTTTGCTAATAGCACATGATATATGTCTTTATTCGGTAATAAGACGCGTATTTCCCTCCAAGGAAGTAGACAAAATTCTAGTTCCATCTTTTAAGATGGATGTAGACTTTAGACTGTACAAGATTAACCGGTTTTATAGCAAAATTACTATTAAACGCATTGGAGGTTGTTGTGTGGGGTTTTTTTAATGGGGGGGGGGGGGGAGGGAAGCCCCGTCTTGTAGCCGAATTAATCTGGCAGTCAGGTTACCCAATCCAAGAGCTAATAACTCACATTACAGAACAACTTGCTGATAAATGTTGGAACTATGTTGGAACTGAATCTTCTCTGTTTGTACATGATGAAACTTTTTATTCAGTTATAAGACGGGATTTCCTCCAAAGAAGAAGACAAAATTCTAGGTCCAACTTTTAAGATGGATCTTGAGCTTTCTTAGACCGTAAGAGAAATCCCGTCTTACAGCACAATTACTGTAGGTGTCAGATATTTGGGGTCATTCTGTTTGTGTGTTGGGGGAAATGAACCTCCGTCTTATGGCCGAATTAATATGGTAATCAGCTTGTCAAACCTTAGAGCTAACAACTCTGGTCTCAGAAGCCAAACATTGTTTTTGCCGAACTTATATGTCGGACGAAATTAATGCATTTCAGCGGAAAACAAACGTTGCCAAGCAGACAATTTGGTAGAAAAACGCATTTTTTCTTAAGAAAACAGTAAGATTAATGACATTACATATGTCCTGTTCATCTTATCTTATAGTACTATTTATTTGAAAAATCCAGGGAGGACACTTTTTACGAACTTTGCGTTCATCAAGTTATTGACAGCCCTCCGCCCCCCCCCCCCTCCCCCCACCCCCAATTCTCCTCCCCTTACAAGAGCAGTCGGGTCATATAAAACAGTGAGCACTGGAATATTCCCCTTGTAGAACGCCTTTAGCGTCCGCAACTTTCTACGCCACCTGGAGTAATGTGTGAATTCTGTTGGATATTTGCGCCAGCAGAGAAAATAAGGGTGCTGATCGAAAATGTAAAAATGACCGCACTGTTTTACTTCCTATTTCAATAAAAAATATATCAGTGAAATGCTGAATAATTGTAGTTTTCGGAATGAACACGGAAAATTTTCATTTTATGAAAAAAAGAGACATATGCGGGTAAAAACTTTGATCAACGCAGTAAAAATGTCATGATTTACTATATATTCTATACATTTTGAGGGTAGTCAACTTAAACTAAAAAATGACCGCGGTATTTCTTATGCAATCTTTTCAAAAATTATATCAGGCTGTTCGCAAATTAATGCGGTTTTCGAAATGAACACGGAAAAATGGATTTGAATATGAGGAAAAATAAAATAAGAAGAAAAAGATGACTTGCCCATATCTCGTAGTGTATTTCACTACCAGCTCGATTCGCGAATATCGATTATCGATTTTTAAACAGTGGCGTGGAAAGTTATCCATGGTAAGGTCCTTATTCTCAAAGCTGTTTTCCATGTACTAAGTTGCCAAAATGATCGATTTTGTTAAATATGATATATAAAGTTGTTTGCAGATACTTCAATTTATTGCAGGAAAGACAAGAAAAAAAAAAAAAAAAAAAAAAAAAATAGGTAACAACTGGGATTCGAACCCACGACCTTACCAAATATTTTTCTGGGCCCGGTTGTTCAAAACTTATGACGTCGTTAGTTAACGTTTCGTTAAAATTTTAAACGTTAATATCTCAAATACGCTGGTATTTTTTGTTGAAAAAATGTAAGAAGCTTTTGCAATACGCTGGTATTTATTGTTGAGGAAATGTAAGAAGCTTTTGCAGTGCAAAAGCTTCTTACATTTTTTCAACAAAAAATACCAGCGGTGCAAAAGCTTCTTACATTTTTTCAACAAAATATACCAGCGTATTGCAAAAGCTTCTTACATTTTTTCAACAAAAAATACCAGCGTATTTGGTTACAAAGATGCAAAACACTTAACGAGTTGACCCCTTAACGAGCTCGTTAGGCTAACGATGCTTTGAACAACTGGGCCCAGATATTTAGCGGGTTAATCGAGCGTAACATTAATTATCACTTTGTATATTAAAAGGTGTTATTGTCCGCATCCTGCAAAAACTACCGTCTGCATATACAAACACTGCCAACCTGCACACATACAAAATATACTGATTTAGCATGAGATCTTCGCAAAGAAAATATCTAGGCATGCACAATTTTGAAAGGGAACTGTGCAGGTCTGATCAGACTGCAGTACCATGTACAGGCTGGTTCGGACAAGCGTAATTCGTGCGTTTATCCTATGTATGAGTATACATTTTTCATGGCGCGCCTGAAATGTTTAATTTTGATTTGTGCATGCGCTTTGGAATATACAAACCGTACATCACAGAACAGACTGTACATATGAGTCGGATCATAGTCTTTGCTAATAGCACATGATATATGTCTTTATTCGGTAATAAGACGCGTATTTCCCTCCAAGGAAGTAGACAAAATTCTAGTTCCATCTTTTAAGATGGATGTAGACTTTAGACTGTACAAGATTAACCGGTTTTATAGCAAAATTACTATTAAACGCATTGGAGGTTGTTGTGTGGGGTTTTTTTAATGGGGGGGGGGGGGGAGGGAAGCCCCGTCTTGTAGCCGAATTAATCTGGCAGTCAGGTTACCCAATCCAAGAGCTAATAACTCACATTACAGAACAACTTGCTGATAAATGTTGGAACTATGTTGGAACTGAATCTTCTCTGTTTGTACATGATGAAACTTTTTATTCAGTTATAAGACGGGATTTCCTCCAAAGAAGAAGACAAAATTCTAGGTCCAACTTTTAAGATGGATCTTGAGCTTTCTTAGACCGTAAGAGAAATCCCGTCTTACAGCACAATTACTGTAGGTGTCAGATATTTGGGGTCATTCTGTTTGTGTGTTGGGGGAAATGAACCTCCGTCTTATGGCCGAATTAATATGGTAATCAGCTTGTCAAACCTTAGAGCTAACAACTCTGGTCTCAGAAGCCAAACATTGTTTTTGCCGAACTTATATGTCGGACGAAATTAATGCATTTCAGCGGAAAACAAACGTTGCCAAGCAGACAATTTGGTAGAAAAACGCATTTTTTCTTAAGAAAACAGTAAGATTAATGACATTACATATGTCCTGTTCATCTTATCTTATAGTACTATTTATTTGAAAAATCCAGGGAGGACACTTTTTACGAACTTTGCGTTCATCAAGTTATTGACAGCCCTCCGCCCCCCCCCCCCCCCCCCCCCCCCCAATTCTCCTCCCCTTACAAGAGCAGTCGGGTCATATAAAACAGTGAGCACTGGAATATTCCCCTTGTAGAACGCCTTTAGCGTCCGCAACTTTCTACGCCACCTGGAGTAATGTGTGAATTCTGTTGGATATTTGCGCCAGCAGAGAAAATAAGGGTGCTGATCGAAAATGTAAAAATGACCGCACTGTTTTACTTCCTATTTCAATAAAAAATATATCAGTGAAATGCTGAATAATTGTAGTTTTCGGAATGAACACGGAAAATTTTCATTTTATGAAAAAAAGAGACATATGCGGGTAAAAACTTTGATCAACGCAGTAAAAATGTCATGATTTACTATATATTCTATACATTTTGAGGGTAGTCAACTTAAACTAAAAAATGACCGCGGTATTTCTTATGCAATCTTTTCAAAAATTATATCAGGCTGTTCGCAAATTAATGCGGTTTTCGAAATGAACACGGAAAAATGGATTTGAATATGAGGAAAAATAAAATAAGAAGAAAAAGATGACTTGCCCATATCTCGTAGTGTATTTCACTACCAGCTCGATTCGCGAATATCGATTATCGATTTTTAAACAGTGGCGTGGAAAGTTATCCATGGTAAGGTCCTTATTCTCAAAGCTGTTTTCCATGTACTAAGTTGCCAAAATGATCGATTTTGTTAAATATGATATATAAAGTTGTTTGCAGATACTTCAATTTATTGCAGGAAAGACAAGAAAAAAAAAAAAAAAAAAAAAAAAAATAGGTAACAACTGGGATTCGAACCCACGACCTTACCAAATATTTTTCTGGGCCCGGTTGTTCAAAACTTATGACGTCGTTAGTTAACGTTTCGTTAAAATTTTAAACGTTAATATCTCAAATACGCTGGTATTTTTTGTTGAAAAAATGTAAGAAGCTTTTGCAATACGCTGGTATTTATTGTTGAGGAAATGTAAGAAGCTTTTGCAGTGCAAAAGCTTCTTACATTTTTTCAACAAAAAATACCAGCGGTGCAAAAGCTTCTTACATTTTTTCAACAAAATATACCAGCGTATTGCAAAAGCTTCTTACATTTTTTCAACAAAAAATACCAGCGTATTTGGTTACAAAGATGCAAAACACTTAACGAGTTGACCCCTTAACGAGCTCGTTAGGCTAACGATGCTTTGAACAACTGGGCCCAGATATTTAGCGGGTTAATCGAGCGTAACATTAATTATCACTTTGTATATTAAAAGGTGTTATTGTCCGCATCCTGCAAAAACTACCGTCTGCATATACAAACACTGCCAACCTGCACACATACAAAATATACTGATTTAGCATGAGATCTTCGCAAAGAAAATATCTAGGCATGCACAATTTTGAAAGGGAACTGTGCAGGTCTGATCAGACTGCAGTACCATGTACAGGCTGGTTCGGACAAGCGTAATTCGTGCGTTTATCCTATGTATGAGTATACATTTTTCATGGCGCGCCTGAAATGTTTAATTTTGATTTGTGCATGCGCTTTGGAATATACAAACCGTACATCACAGAACAGACTGTACATATGAGTCGGATCATAGTCTTTGCTAATAGCACATGATATATGTCTTTATTCGGTAATAAGACGCGTATTTCCCTCCAAGGAAGTAGACAAAATTCTAGTTCCATCTTTTAAGATGGATGTAGACTTTAGACTGTACAAGATTAACCGGTTTTATAGCAAAATTACTATTAAACGCATTGGAGGTTGTTGTGTGGGGTTTTTTTAATGGGGGGGGGGGGGGAGGGAAGCCCCGTCTTGTAGCCGAATTAATCTGGCAGTCAGGTTACCCAATCCAAGAGCTAATAACTCACATTACAGAACAACTTGCTGATAAATGTTGGAACTATGTTGGAACTGAATCTTCTCTGTTTGTACATGATGAAACTTTTTATTCAGTTATAAGACGGGATTTCCTCCAAAGAAGAAGACAAAATTCTAGGTCCAACTTTTAAGATGGATCTTGAGCTTTCTTAGACCGTAAGAGAAATCCCGTCTTACAGCACAATTACTGTAGGTGTCAGATATTTGGGGTCATTCTGTTTGTGTGTTGGGGGAAATGAACCTCCGTCTTATGGCCGAATTAATATGGTAATCAGCTTGTCAAACCTTAGAGCTAACAACTCTGGTCTCAGAAGCCAAACATTGTTTTTGCCGAACTTATATGTCGGACGAAATTAATGCATTTCAGCGGAAAACAAACGTTGCCAAGCAGACAATTTGGTAGAAAAACGCATTTTTTCTTAAGAAAACAGTAAGATTAATGACATTACATATGTCCTGTTCATCTTATCTTATAGTACTATTTATTTGAAAAATCCAGGGAGGACACTTTTTACGAACTTTGCGTTCATCAAGTTATTGACAGCCCTCCGCCCCCCCCCCCCTCCCCCCACCCCCAATTCTCCTCCCCTTACAAGAGCAGTCGGGTCATATAAAACAGTGAGCACTGGAATATTCCCCTTGTAGAACGCCTTTAGCGTCCGCAACTTTCTACGCCACCTGGAGTAATGTGTGAATTCTGTTGGATATTTGCGCCAGCAGAGAAAATAAGGGTGCTGATCGAAAATGTAAAAATGACCGCACTGTTTTACTTCCTATTTCAATAAAAAATATATCAGTGAAATGCTGAATAATTGTAGTTTTCGGAATGAACACGGAAAATTTTCATTTTATGAAAAAAAGAGACATATGCGGGTAAAAACTTTGATCAACGCAGTAAAAATGTCATGATTTACTATATATTCTATACATTTTGAGGGTAGTCAACTTAAACTAAAAAATGACCGCGGTATTTCTTATGCAATCTTTTCAAAAATTATATCAGGCTGTTCGCAAATTAATGCGGTTTTCGAAATGAACACGGAAAAATGGATTTGAATATGAGGAAAAATAAAATAAGAAGAAAAAGATGACTTGCCCATATCTCGTAGTGTATTTCACTACCAGCTCGATTCGCGAATATCGATTATCGATTTTTAAACAGTGGCGTGGAAAGTTATCCATGGTAAGGTCCTTATTCTCAAAGCTGTTTTCCATGTACTAAGTTGCCAAAATGATCGATTTTGTTAAATATGATATATAAAGTTGTTTGCAGATACTTCAATTTATTGCAGGAAAGACAAGAAAAAAAAAAAAAAAAAAAAAAAAAATAGGTAACAACTGGGATTCGAACCCACGACCTTACCAAATATTTTTCTGGGCCCGGTTGTTCAAAACTTATGACGTCGTTAGTTAACGTTTCGTTAAAATTTTAAACGTTAATATCTCAAATACGCTGGTATTTTTTGTTGAAAAAATGTAAGAAGCTTTTGCAATACGCTGGTATTTATTGTTGAGGAAATGTAAGAAGCTTTTGCAGTGCAAAAGCTTCTTACATTTTTTCAACAAAAAATACCAGCGGTGCAAAAGCTTCTTACATTTTTTCAACAAAATATACCAGCGTATTGCAAAAGCTTCTTACATTTTTTCAACAAAAAATACCAGCGTATTTGGTTACAAAGATGCAAAACACTTAACGAGTTGACCCCTTAACGAGCTCGTTAGGCTAACGATGCTTTGAACAACTGGGCCCAGATATTTAGCGGGTTAATCGAGCGTAACATTAATTATCACTTTGTATATTAAAAGGTGTTATTGTCCGCATCCTGCAAAAACTACCGTCTGCATATACAAACACTGCCAACCTGCACACATACAAAATATACTGATTTAGCATGAGATCTTCGCAAAGAAAATATCTAGGCATGCACAATTTTGAAAGGGAACTGTGCAGGTCTGATCAGACTGCAGTACCATGTACAGGCTGGTTCGGACAAGCGTAATTCGTGCGTTTATCCTATGTATGAGTATACATTTTTCATGGCGCGCCTGAAATGTTTAATTTTGATTTGTGCATGCGCTTTGGAATATACAAACCGTACATCACAGAACAGACTGTACATATGAGTCGGATCATAGTCTTTGCTAATAGCACATGATATATGTCTTTATTCGGTAATAAGACGCGTATTTCCCTCCAAGGAAGTAGACAAAATTCTAGTTCCATCTTTTAAGATGGATGTAGACTTTAGACTGTACAAGATTAACCGGTTTTATAGCAAAATTACTATTAAACGCATTGGAGGTTGTTGTGTGGGGTTTTTTTAATGGGGGGGGGGGGGGAGGGAAGCCCCGTCTTGTAGCCGAATTAATCTGGCAGTCAGGTTACCCAATCCAAGAGCTAATAACTCACATTACAGAACAACTTGCTGATAAATGTTGGAACTATGTTGGAACTGAATCTTCTCTGTTTGTACATGATGAAACTTTTTATTCAGTTATAAGACGGGATTTCCTCCAAAGAAGAAGACAAAATTCTAGGTCCAACTTTTAAGATGGATCTTGAGCTTTCTTAGACCGTAAGAGAAATCCCGTCTTACAGCACAATTACTGTAGGTGTCAGATATTTGGGGTCATTCTGTTTGTGTGTTGGGGGAAATGAACCTCCGTCTTATGGCCGAATTAATATGGTAATCAGCTTGTCAAACCTTAGAGCTAACAACTCTGGTCTCAGAAGCCAAACATTGTTTTTGCCGAACTTATATGTCGGACGAAATTAATGCATTTCAGCGGAAAACAAACGTTGCCAAGCAGACAATTTGGTAGAAAAACGCATTTTTTCTTAAGAAAACAGTAAGATTAATGACATTACATATGTCCTGTTCATCTTATCTTATAGTACTATTTATTTGAAAAATCCAGGGAGGACACTTTTTACGAACTTTGCGTTCATCAAGTTATTGACAGCCCTCCGCCCCCCCCCCCTCCCCCCACCCCCAATTCTCCTCCCCTTACAAGAGCAGTCGGGTCATATAAAACAGTGAGCACTGGAATATTCCCCTTGTAGAACGCCTTTAGCGTCCGCAACTTTCTACGCCACCTGGAGTAATGTGTGAATTCTGTTGGATATTTGCGCCAGCAGAGAAAATAAGGGTGCTGATCGAAAATGTAAAAATGACCGCACTGTTTTACTTCCTATTTCAATAAAAAATATATCAGTGAAATGCTGAATAATTGTAGTTTTCGGAATGAACACGGAAAATTTTCATTTTATGAAAAAAAGAGACATATGCGGGTAAAAACTTTGATCAACGCAGTAAAAATGTCATGATTTACTATATATTCTATACATTTTGAGGGTAGTCAACTTAAACTAAAAAATGACCGCGGTATTTCTTATGCAATCTTTTCAAAAATTATATCAGGCTGTTCGCAAATTAATGCGGTTTTCGAAATGAACACGGAAAAATGGATTTGAATATGAGGAAAAATAAAATAAGAAGAAAAAGATGACTTGCCCATATCTCGTAGTGTATTTCACTACCAGCTCGATTCGCGAATATCGATTATCGATTTTTAAACAGTGGCGTGGAAAGTTATCCATGGTAAGGTCCTTATTCTCAAAGCTGTTTTCCATGTACTAAGTTGCCAAAATGATCGATTTTGTTAAATATGATATATAAAGTTGTTTGCAGATACTTCAATTTATTGCAGGAAAGACAAGAAAAAAAAAAAAAAAAAAAAAAAAAATAGGTAACAACTGGGATTCGAACCCACGACCTTACCAAATATTTTTCTGGGCCCGGTTGTTCAAAACTTATGACGTCGTTAGTTAACGTTTCGTTAAAATTTTAAACGTTAATATCTCAAATACGCTGGTATTTTTTGTTGAAAAAATGTAAGAAGCTTTTGCAATACGCTGGTATTTATTGTTGAGGAAATGTAAGAAGCTTTTGCAGTGCAAAAGCTTCTTACATTTTTTCAACAAAAAATACCAGCGGTGCAAAAGCTTCTTACATTTTTTCAACAAAATATACCAGCGTATTGCAAAAGCTTCTTACATTTTTTCAACAAAAAATACCAGCGTATTTGGTTACAAAGATGCAAAACACTTAACGAGTTGACCCCTTAACGAGCTCGTTAGGCTAACGATGCTTTGAACAACTGGGCCCAGATATTTAGCGGGTTAATCGAGCGTAACATTAATTATCACTTTGTATATTAAAAGGTGTTATTGTCCGCATCCTGCAAAAACTACCGTCTGCATATACAAACACTGCCAACCTGCACACATACAAAATATACTGATTTAGCATGAGATCTTCGCAAAGAAAATATCTAGGCATGCACAATTTTGAAAGGGAACTGTGCAGGTCTGATCAGACTGCAGTACCATGTACAGGCTGGTTCGGACAAGCGTAATTCGTGCGTTTATCCTATGTATGAGTATACATTTTTCATGGCGCGCCTGAAATGTTTAATTTTGATTTGTGCATGCGCTTTGGAATATACAAACCGTACATCACAGAACAGACTGTACATATGAGTCGGATCATAGTCTTTGCTAATAGCACATGATATATGTCTTTATTCGGTAATAAGACGCGTATTTCCCTCCAAGGAAGTAGACAAAATTCTAGTTCCATCTTTTAAGATGGATGTAGACTTTAGACTGTACAAGATTAACCGGTTTTATAGCAAAATTACTATTAAACGCATTGGAGGTTGTTGTGTGGGGTTTTTTTAATGGGGGGGGGGGGGGAGGGAAGCCCCGTCTTGTAGCCGAATTAATCTGGCAGTCAGGTTACCCAATCCAAGAGCTAATAACTCACATTACAGAACAACTTGCTGATAAATGTTGGAACTATGTTGGAACTGAATCTTCTCTGTTTGTACATGATGAAACTTTTTATTCAGTTATAAGACGGGATTTCCTCCAAAGAAGAAGACAAAATTCTAGGTCCAACTTTTAAGATGGATCTTGAGCTTTCTTAGACCGTAAGAGAAATCCCGTCTTACAGCACAATTACTGTAGGTGTCAGATATTTGGGGTCATTCTGTTTGTGTGTTGGGGGAAATGAACCTCCGTCTTATGGCCGAATTAATATGGTAATCAGCTTGTCAAACCTTAGAGCTAACAACTCTGGTCTCAGAAGCCAAACATTGTTTTTGCCGAACTTATATGTCGGACGAAATTAATGCATTTCAGCGGAAAACAAACGTTGCCAAGCAGACAATTTGGTAGAAAAACGCATTTTTTCTTAAGAAAACAGTAAGATTAATGACATTACATATGTCCTGTTCATCTTATCTTATAGTACTATTTATTTGAAAAATCCAGGGAGGACACTTTTTACGAACTTTGCGTTCATCAAGTTATTGACAGCCCTCCGCCCCCCCCCCCCTCCCCCCACCCCCAATTCTCCTCCCCTTACAAGAGCAGTCGGGTCATATAAAACAGTGAGCACTGGAATATTCCCCTTGTAGAACGCCTTTAGCGTCCGCAACTTTCTACGCCACCTGGAGTAATGTGTGAATTCTGTTGGATATTTGCGCCAGCAGAGAAAATAAGGGTGCTGATCGAAAATGTAAAAATGACCGCACTGTTTTACTTCCTATTTCAATAAAAAATATATCAGTGAAATGCTGAATAATTGTAGTTTTCGGAATGAACACGGAAAATTTTCATTTTATGAAAAAAAGAGACATATGCGGGTAAAAACTTTGATCAACGCAGTAAAAATGTCATGATTTACTATATATTCTATACATTTTGAGGGTAGTCAACTTAAACTAAAAAATGACCGCGGTATTTCTTATGCAATCTTTTCAAAAATTATATCAGGCTGTTCGCAAATTAATGCGGTTTTCGAAATGAACACGGAAAAATGGATTTGAATATGAGGAAAAATAAAATAAGAAGAAAAAGATGACTTGCCCATATCTCGTAGTGTATTTCACTACCAGCTCGATTCGCGAATATCGATTATCGATTTTTAAACAGTGGCGTGGAAAGTTATCCATGTTGGGATAGCCTTTTGGCCGATATTAAGCAGTGGTGTTATATATCATTGGAAAGGTATAATCAAGTGCTTTAGAATGGTATGCGTCGAAAGAATTTCTAAGTCACGCATGCGTGACAGCACGCGCTTGTATGTCATAAGGGTGTGGATACTGGAAACTATACATTTTCAGGGAAAGTCTCTTGTGTTCTGTTGCTGTTTGCTCAATGAGGAAATGATAAATTCTAATGAAGAATGAAGTTATATTGTCCTTTAAATATAAAATAAGAAAGCTATACAGAAAGTGTTTCCAGATTCTACACAAGTTACATAATAAACGAGATTTTTTCTCTGCTATGTGGTTATAAATGCAAATTTATTATAAATGCATTATATCAATAAATTGTGATTTTTTACTCATTCACATCCAATTTCAACAAATGACAGACATTTTATTACTGAAATGATAAGGCCACTATATTTTGTTACGACTGTCATCAAATCACTGATGAAACTGGGTGATACGTGTGCAAAACCCACGCCAGAAGTTGCAAAGTCGCAACAATTCATGTAAAATACAAAACAATAAATTGAAATTATTGTCTAATAAAAAGACACAGGCTAAATATATTTAACTTTGTTTGATTTCAAAAATTAGAGGAACATATTGAAAGCAACATTCATGCATAAAGACTTGAAAGACGTGTTAGTTTATATGACATACTGACATTGAAATGTGTGGGTGGGTGGGGAAACTTATTGTAAAAAATCAGGTAGGCCACTGACAAAAGAGCATTAGGTGCCGTAAATGATTGTTTATCACAAAAAACAAGCATGACGAATTGAAGTTTATTTATTTTTTGTTTCATATCTGTCATCAAACATTCACTTCTACTTAAAAAGACCTCAAAACCGAATTTTAAACCGCTCACTATACATTTTAGTTTAGCACAGGAAGTGACGTCATCAGAAATGCCGTTTCTACCCAGTGTACTGACATTGAAATGTGTGGGTGGGTGGGGAATCTTATTGTTAAAAATCAGGTAGGCCACTAACAAAAGAGCATTTGGTGCCGTAAATGATTGTTTATCACAAAAAACAAGCATGACGAATTGAAGTTTATTTATTTTTTGTTTCATATCTGTCATCAAACATTCACTTCTACTTAAAAAGACCTCAAAACCGAATTTTAAACCGCTCACTATACATTTTAGTTTAGCACAGGAAGTGACGTCATCAGAAATGCCGTTTCTACCCAGTGTTCTGACCCTAACAGCAATTGTCAAGACATATTTTGAAGAAAACACCAGTGACCCAAATTATTTTAGTGAAGACCATTGGGTGATAGGTTAACCTAAATTTTAAGACATAAACTTTAAAAATCAGTCAACATTCTTAGGAATGGCAGACTCATTTACACTATTTCTGAAATGCCCCTCGTACGTCTAAATTGTCTCTACATGTTGATAAATACAAACAGCACTGTGTAAAATAGCAGCAGTACTTGAACAATTCTCCAGGGTGAACTCTTAAAGAAAATACTTCGCTTAAGAGAAGATCCCATTTTGGGACGGTTTCAACTTCAAGGGTAGCGAACAGGAAGTCATAGAAGGTGTCCATTGCTGTAAAATGACGGGAAAGCATGACGGTATACCCATACACCGTAAAAATAGATGATTTGAATCTACTATGCGCCGATATGATGCTCGCCTCGCGATGTTCTATAAGATCACGTATGGTCTTGTTGCCGTGCCAATGCCTTCAGATTTTGAGCGTCCCATCAGATTATCTCGTCACATGCATCCACTAAGTTTCCGCCAGGTACATGCTACTACAGATTATTACTGGTATTCCTTTTTTCCAATGACTGTTGTTTTGTGGAACCGGCTCCCTACAGGTATAGTTCTTTTAAAAGATCTTGACTCCTTCAAGCTAGAAGTGAGCCAGATAAATCATCAAAGGCCATAGAAAATAAGATCTGTTTTTACCCTGCTTTTATCTCATTACTTTGCTAACAATACTAACTTTTTCATCTTTTTTCTAATCTCACTGTCATTCTTTTAGATCTCACTGTCACTTTTTTACTTTTATTCTTACTAACCCTGCGCGTAACACTCAGTAGAAGGTGACGCAGTAAACATAGATAGAAAGATGTGTCGAAAAAAAATGCCGGCGGAAGGACTGATAGCGCGGACCTTGGTCGTCACTGCACAGCAAGCACATGGCGTCGTGCGACGTCATTATGACGTCATGTTGCCGCTGGGTCTTTGCTCGGATTCTTCTGCCCTAGTTGATAGAGTGATTCCGGTACTCATCGGATTATTTAGAAATCCATTAAAGAAACATCACATAAAGACAAGAGACCATTAGCCATCAATTAGACGTCCATTCTTCCATTGGAAGGATATTATGGAAGATAATTCCTTGGTTTTATGACCTTGTTGTCGCTATCGCATATCAATTACAACTATTAAGAAATCTTTAATACCACATAAACACGTCGTTCAGTATACTGGAACCTAGACCATTTTTTTTCTGTTCATGGACATAGCTTCCGTGTTCCTTCTAGACGGACATAACTGTAACGCACGGTGTTCAAAACGACTTGCATTTTTAAAGGTTGGCAAACGTTGCTCATGTTTTTGTTTGTTTTGTTTTGGTTCCGATTGTTCTATGGTGTGCCTTGATACTGTTCATTCTTCGTATAGGTTTTTTGCCCCTCGCATTTTGATGTTTGCCTTTTTGCCAAAAAATATTCACGAATGATGCATACTCGGCAGCTGAATAGCTGTAATACATTTAGCAATGGTGTTGCCGCTGGTACGTTTTGCCCCAGCCTTTTTGCATTAGATTGTATAACTGTAGGTAACGTACAGTCACATCCTTTTGGCATTGTATTTTGTGATAACCTACAAATACCATCTTTTGGCATTAGACTTTGTATTTGTAGGTAACCTACAAATACAGCCTTTTGGCATTAAATTTCATAATTTTACTGAACCTTCAAGTACAACCTTTTGGCATTAGATTTTGTAATTGTAAGTAGCCTACAATGACAGCTTTTTGGCTTAAGATTTGTAATAACAGCCATTTTGCATTAGATTTTGTGATTGCAGCTAACCTTCAATTACAAAATCTACTGCCAAAAGCTTGGACCCATTTTGTGTAGACTGTTTAGGAGAATGTAGTTTATCTGCCCATTTACGCAAAATATCAATAAAAATATCAAGTTCGTAAAAATTCTAAAAATTTGTGCACCAATTTATACCAAAATTTGGTAATTAGGAATGGAACAGTTCGATTTTACAATGCAGAACTACGTCTAAAAGATGAAGATCGAACGGCAAGCAATGTAGTCTCTCCCTGCTCAGACTGCTTCTTTGGGACACTGTTTGCTCAGACCAATTTGTCACAATACTTAGAATATAGTTAAGTCGCGACGCAACAAAACCAACAACGTGGATGCGAGCCCAGCAAAGACTCAGATCAGCCTGGTCATCCGCCCAGTCTGATCAAAGTCTTCGCTGTCCGCATGGAGGTAGCTGAGATTCCTAGCTACCCTTTAAACGCATAGCGAAGATCCTGATCAGACTGGGCGGATTCCCAGGCTGATCTGCGTCTTCGCTGGGCGCACATGCCAATGTGGATTTTTTTCTCGTTTCTCGGCAGTTCTCAATAATTTTAAAGCTACAATAAACAGATATTTGCTGTTCTTGTATTTGAAGTCATTAACCTAAAATCTAAGAATTTCTAAAATAAAACATTAATACTAGTTTTTAATTTTACTTTTTTCCTATAATGTTTCATTTTTTTTTCAAAGAATTGTTTGATAGAAGAAGATTATACCTCGTTAAAAGGTTTAGTAACTTCTTAAGGATTTATAGTCTAACATCTTTCGAACTCTGATTAAGAAATATTTGAAGGAAAGTCAATGCATGAGTAGTATGACAAATCAAATATTATTGGAGACAGGCAAAAAGTAATCCGTCTTCGTTTGATCACCTCTTTGTTAGGAAATTTTGATATTAGATACATGTAGTAACGCAGAGGTTATATATATTGGGCTCATACTGAGTCTGTTTGAAAATAGAGTTCTGGTGAAGCCAGCGGTAGTGGTTTTGAAAGTGTTGACAGTGTTGCAACACTACATTATTACTCATGAATAGACTCAAACCGATTCTGCTGTATTCCTGTCTCTGATGCGTTCTTTGCTTCAAGAAGAGCTTATTGTGAAATTTATTTTATGATATATGGTCGCAAATACTTCCTGTTCCTCTAAGATTATTGGGAAAATGATTGAGACTGTTCGTGGAGTTTTGGAAAATATATGTTCGCTGATTAAATTCCTATAATCCCATGTTTTCGTCTTTCTTGATTCAACTTCGTAAGCATAACATTCTTTAAAATGATAGTCTATAAACGATAAAATACAAAAGACATGTTACGATAAGGGCCGATTTTGGACCCAACTCAAATTCATTTAAATTGCGTGGATCCTGTTGCTTATCATCTGAGTAAACGGAGACATGCAGAAAGAATAATCTAGCCGAGGCACGAGAAAACCAACAAAGTGGTATGTGAGCCCAGTGTAGACTCATATCAGCATGGGCTGCGGCCCAGTCTGATCAGTCTTCACTGTGCGCATAAAATGTAGCTAAGGGTCTAAGCTAGCTCATGCTGACAGCGAAGACTCCGATCAGACCGGGAGGACGCCCTGGCTGATCTAGTCTTCACTGGGCACACTTGTCACTTTGTTGGTTTTGTCGTGTCGCATTTCAGTAACGTTTGTTCTCTGTGTTCTATGTGTTTGTGCACCCTCAGAATAACAGGATTCGTGACATGATTGCATTGTTTCAATATTTTTTTTACAAAAATTATTTAAAAACTTGTTAAAAGAAATAAGTTATAGCAGTTTTTGAGAGCTTTTGCTAATAGGCTTAGTTGATTTACTAATAGGTGTGACAGCATTGCTATCCAGATGTGTAATGTTCAACGCTTTCCAGTTATCCCACCCACTCAATATTGCAGGTCCACTGATGCGACATAGGAAATTTCACCGGACCAAAATAAAATGTATTCCAATGAGTCCTTGTGTTCTACTGAGAACAACCACAATATATACAGTCAGACATAAGTTAATTAAGTATAACCTGAATAAGATGCGTCATAGAAGGAGGTATGTTTCAAGTAACGTTATCACAGGAATATCTTTACTTTTTGCATTAATATTCTGTCAAAATATTCTTCACTATCCAAAGAACTGAAATATTTTGAAATTTTATGTAATTCATATCATTTGTCGATTTGTCGAATATGAAATTTAACTTTCAACTAATTGGGGCGATGCTTAACTTATGTCTGACTGTATATATTTATCTTATCTATGAGCAGAGATATGGATATGTCATGCTGAGATAACTAGAAAAAAGAAAACAACAACAACAAAAAAAGAAAAACGTCACAAAACTGTGAGTTGCGAGGCATAAAAATCTCATTATGAAATAGCGGAACAAAATTACAATATGGACGAGCCACGAGTTGCATTTGAGCCGCGACACGACAAAACCAACAAAGCGGTTGTGCGTCCAGCAAAGACTCAGATCAGCCTGGGCATCCGCCCAGTCTGATCAGAGTCTTCACTGTCAGCATGGAGGTAGCTGAGACCCTTAGCTACCTTTAAAGCGCTTAGCGAAGAATCTGATAAGACTTGGTGGATGACCAGGCTGATCTGAGTCTGCGCTGGGCGCACAAACACTTTTGTTGGTTTTCTCGTGTCGCAGCTCATTTAATTATTTTGTTGAGAGAGCCGAGAATGGGAATACCCGGAGCACGGCGTTGAAAATTAACTCTTTAAGCACCAAAAAGCAGACGACAAAATTTACTCCTGTAAAAATTCAAAAAATGTCTTGTCCAAGACATTTCATATTGAGAATTAAAAGACCAGAGGGCAGAGAGTGTAGATCTAGATGAGGTGGCTCATTATGAGCCACCTCATCAGGATCTACGCTGTTTACAAATTCTGCTAATTTCGTTACTGGTGCTTAAAGAGTTAATAAAAAATGAAACTAAATTAAACCCGGCCGCCAGTACATTTACTATTATAATGGCAGGTAAACAAAGCTGAGGTGATACCAGTATATACTAGCAAAAGCAAAAGACAAAAATGTAAACAAAGCTGAGGTGATACCAGTATATACTAGCAAAAGCAAAAGACAAAAATGTAAACAAAGCTGAGGTGATACCAGTTTAAACTGGCAAAAGCAAAAGAAAAGATTTAAACAAAGCTGAGGTGATACCAGTATTAAAAAAAAAAAACAAGAAAAGAAAAAGAAAAATATCAAGACTTGACTGTGTATGTGAACTATAAAATGTGATGAGGGCCGGGCTGACATATTTTGAAAGCTGTAAAGGTGACCAAAAGCATCATTTGTCACCACTGGCTGTTGGTATGTGTATGTTCAGGATTAAAAACACATATTTTATGCATGAACTAGCTTATTTTGTGGTTGCTGTTACATTTTAGACTGGAACTTTGCAATGTATTTATTTCCTTATCAAAATAGTACTGTTGCAAAACGAACTTTCTGCGGAATTACTATGGGCCTTCTCATTTCAGGTCCTCTTCTTATTAGGGTCAAGTCAGCTAAATTCGGACAGCAGGTAAATTCGGACAGTGACATTGTTTCCTTTATATGTCAGTTCTTTGGAATTAAAACAAAAGTAACTGGGCAAACTGTGAAAGTCCTGATGAGACGGCTCATTATGAGCCGTCTCATCTGGATTTTCACTGTTTGCAATGGTATGTCCGAATTTACCTATTGTCCGAATTTACATGGCTTTACCGTAACGTTATTCATAGTGTTTCTTACTGGAGACCTCTTTTTGGGTCACTGATAGACTTCAGTGTCAGAAACCAGTTAGCATGAATAGCTTACAAGAAGCATTTGACGCAATTACCAATGGATCGGCCACCAGTAGAATCTTCTTTGAATTCTTTAATAAGCCGCGACACGACAAAACCAACAAAGTGGCATGTGCTCCCAGCGAAGACTCAGATCAGGTGTGGCATCCGCCTAGTGTGATGAGAGTCTTCTCTGTCGGTATGGATTATGCTGAGACCCTTTGCTACCCTTTAAGCGCTCAACAAAGACTCTGATCAGGGGCGTAACTAGGGGCAATTTCATAATACGCACAACCATGTTTTATTCTCTACTTCTTGTAGTGGGGCAGATATGTAACAAATTTTGGCCAAATTGTGCACTTTTTGATAAAAGCATGAAATTTGGTACATAGTTAGATTGGACCAAAATATGAATTTTCAGGGTGGATGCCAAGCTGAATTGTGCCTATATCGGCGGCCATCTTGAATTTTCAAAATGGCGTCTGCCTTATAGGTAAGTTTCATACTGATCAGAGCCCATTACATTTTATATAGATTTTGAGCTGAAAAAAGTCCCCCTGTCATATGGAGGAACTCTAGAGTGTAGTGTTTGCAGAAGTTCCTATTAAAATTGTGTTGGTTTATACCTGTAAACCCGCTGATTATGGGTTAAGCCCACATATGTAAATTACATATTTATATTACCATAGAACCATATAATTTGAATGCAGAAACATTTCGTTCTGTTTCTGTCAGCCTTTCACCCTTTTTTCCTATCTTCAAATAGTGGAATAATTACAGTCTGTATGATTTTTTTTATCATTTTCAACTACTTGAGGTAACGTAAATAACATTTAGTCATAAAAGTCCATTATAATACCACTTATGAACTTTCTTCACTGTGTCTCAAAAATATTATAAATATGACATTCTTTCAGTTCCTAAGAAACGTTGCTTCTTGAGACCTCTGAAACTTTAATAGTTAGGTTAAAGGTGACATAACGTGTGTTTTATACGTTACGAAAAATAGGATACTGCAAACTAATAATGTTTTTAGACATGAAAAGCTTTGAGGACATTCACTCTTTTCTGGCATTTTATTACCTTAATTAACATTATTAATAACGTACTTGCCTAACTACATGTACTTAACTATTTTGTCATCCTTTTAATGATACTAGCATACATGATATTTATTATAAAAAATGACTAAAAAAGTTAAATTAAATAAAAGAACAGAGACATCACTGTAGAGAAAATAAAGCCCTGCCGTTGTAGGAAAGCACTTTATGTAGAAGTAAAGTCAAGAGATAAGCAGTAAACAGTCAGTCTTAAAAAATTTTGCCCTAAAAGCATTAATTTAGTAGTATAAGAGCGTCTAGTATGACATGTAATCTACAAAACATACAAGAGCATTGCCTTACAGTGTTTATTGAAAAGATGTAGCATATTAAGTGCAAACAAAAGAAAGACTGTTGATAAGAGAAATATAAACAGACATTTGAAGATTTTTGGAACAGAATGCTACATGTAAACTTGGGTTGCAGAGCACAATTACTTTAGTTAAGGTTCTACGGGTAGTATACGTTACACAAGAAATGCCATTTCTCAACTAAAACCATCATATGAAATAAACAAAATACTGCATAATGCCAAAATACTACAAGTTTTACAACACAGCTTTACGTTGTCTATTTTGTAATGCTCCTCACTCTGATGCCTTAAGCAGGACTTTGGGAATAAAATATCGAAACATGAACTGAAAGCTAATGATACGAGGAGTTGAGTAAAAGGCTATGTGAATATTTGAAGCTGGTTTCGATAAATTCTTCCTTTTACGACAATCTTCATTCTATGCCGCAGTTTTGTTTTATTATTTTTTCTTACCTTATCAATGCTTATATATTCAACAGTTTCTTGAGGGGTGCCTAAATATGGGAACTTAAGTTGTTGTTATTGACAAATATTTTCTTTTTACAAGTAATAATAATCTGCAGTGTTCCAACTGCACAAAATGCAATGGCAAATGAAAAAAAGACTACATATATTAATCAACATCAATGTTACTACTTAGGGATTTAAAGGCAAATCTCAGTTCCTCATCTCCTAAATGAACCTGCAGTATGACTAGAAATTAAACGAGAACAAACATAACAAGTAATGTATACAGCCATTTTATTGGGCAATTTACTAATTAGACACACCTTATATATAGTAAAACGTTACGTATAGGGCAGAAACAAATAAAACAAGTTATATCTATACATATCAAATCCTTTTGCCAAGTTTGTTATAATCATTTCGGGAAAGGGGTATCGGAGGTCGGGCAGGGGAGTAAATAATTTATTGATGATGAAGTCCTGCTGCTTATGAACAGTGTTCTCAATACAACTTGACAATATAAAAGAATATACTAATACAATAAATAACTTATTACAAGTTGTTTGGAAGTAATTATGCTGTTGTAATATTTTAGGTGTTGATAATAGTAAGCCGTAATATGCAAAGATGGTGGTGCAAAATTACCTGATCAGGAAAGATTATGTCTTTTTATAGTGACAGTTACACTTCGTGAACAGAAGATGATGGGAAAGCTCTAATTTCCATGTCTCACTATTAAGATTTGGACTTTTTTTCGTTTCCCTTACAGTAATATGCGACAGTATAAGTAACGAGAGCTACATGTATACAAACAGATAACGTTTATTACCACTCAGGTACACATTTAACGTGATATTCAACCTTAAGCCTGATCAAAATATTTACTTGTTGAATGTGTCATTAAAAGGTTATTATAGTGAAGCTGCTGCAAAACTATGTTTCAAAAGAGTCAGAGCCAGAGTATGCCATTCGTAAAGATCTTTGTTTTTCCTGTTGTACTACAAGAAATATTGAAAATCTACGTATACTACATGTATCTGAATATCTGAATATAGTTGACAGGTTAACACTTAAAGCATTGAAAGCCTAGCTGCAGTCTGAAACTGACTCTTTACAACAGTTTGCAATTCTAATTATCTGACACCACTAACAATTATATACAAACAACAATTGTGTTACTCAACGTTACCACTAAACCTACCTTCAGATACATGTACATGTTTAAATCATATAATTATAGTTAAAAACATACAACGATGGTTTTCCAATATAGTGGCATATGCTTCTGGCTACTTAAGATGAAATACAGATCAAACTGAGGATACACTAGTCACCATTTACACGTGTATCTATTTCTCGAAGTCATTCTTCAAAATTGTATGGTCTCTTACAAAAATGTTTCGTTCTAGATTCAAGTAATTTTTCAGTGCTGTATTGACTAATTCAAAAGGAGCCAATCTGTTCTCTCTTATATGTGCATAATTTGAAAACGAATAATAGTGTTAGTTCAGTAAGGACCAATTTTATCGACCATCAATTTTGGTTTATTTAGATTATTGTTGTTTGTTAGTACATGTACCTTTGCTACTGTTATGTACGTTACACATCGAATATGATTTTTTTCCTTTTAAATCCTTATATAACTTTGTGCATTAAAATGAACTCAAAAACATTTTTGGATTAAACTATGTTTTTTGCTTCTTTTATAAATTACGAGTTAGACAAAATGATTTATTATGTAGACTAAAGCAACAAGAAAAATAACAAGTAAAAGAATTGCTATTGTCATCTAGTTAATAGGTTTTGTTCACTAGAAAAAGAATTAAATCTGCAAAACAATGATATTTTGAAAGGTTTTGTTCACCAGGTGGTGAGGAATTGTGATTCACTGTATTCCGTTTCTATACTTACAAACATGTAATTATCGATTAGTGTCATGTCTACGCCCAGGAGCATAGATCAGAAATGCCGAATAACAGACAAGTTTGAGAAAATCATGGCGAAAGTTCAGCTAAACATGTTCAGAAACACAAAACTGGTCTTTCTAATGATTTCCGATTCTGTTTGTCATAAAATGCAGTTTCAGTGGCGGCCATTTTAAATTCAAGATGGCCACCATAAATGGAATTTTTCGGCTTGGCATCCACCCTGAAAATGCTTAGAATAGCTTTGTCTAGCAATGTGCCAAATTTCATGCTTTTATCAAAAAGTGCACAATTATTTCACATATCTGCCCAGCTATTGAAGAGAAAGCTAGTATTTCAGCCACTTTTGGTAATTGGTATTGAAATCTGGTCTAATTTATAAATTTTCAGCATGCAAATTTGCAGGTGCGTTTTGAAATTTTGTCAATTTTGACAAAATTTCAATACGCACTTGCGTATTTGCCGTATACGTAGCTACGCCCTTGCTGATCATTCCGCAAAATACCAATAGCCGTT
Organism: Ctena decussata; assembly: GCA_963989385.1. Taxonomy (NCBI): domain Eukaryota; kingdom Metazoa; phylum Mollusca; class Bivalvia; order Lucinida; family Lucinidae; genus Ctena; species Ctena decussata. The sequence goes on along the minus strand of OZ022505.1, from coordinate 43,917,978 downwards.
GGAATGGTATCAGTTCAAATACATGTTCATGATTCTTCGTGATTTATATTATGACAGAAACTAATTAGGCCCCCAACCTATTCCAAGCTTTTAAACTCTAATATCTTGGAGGGATTATAGATGCTAAGAATTGCATTGACGTCATACCCACTAAATTAAAATGGAGAAGTGACAAATTGCCGGTAATTGAGAGCTGAATTTCAATAGGAGCTCTGAACTTAAACAGCCATTATCCATCAATTAGTAAGACCCTTAAGACATAGCATTCTTATCTAAATTTGAGATGGTTTAACCAGTTTCAGTAATTATCCTAAAATTAGAACAATATATCATTATTGTTTTCACAATCCAAGGAATACACGTGAATATTTGATTCCTTAGCAGTAGCGAAAATAGGCGTTTGTAAGCCTTTATGATATCGTCAGATTAAAATAATCTCGACACACCAACCTCAGCTGAGAAGCTGACATTTGCTTGTATATGTGTTACTACTGTTCATTGATCAAATATATAGAGAACTGCAGTCTTATAGAATACAGTCCTATAGAGGTTAAAAACGTTGAAAAACGTCGTTTCTATAGAAATGAAATACATGTATCATAATTTTGGATGTAACAAGAAGGTTTGTATACGACTTGTCCCGTTTACTGTTCACTGCATGCTTTCTTCAGCTGCAGTGATTTTTGCACATGCCCAGTACATTGTATGACATGCTCCTCTCTAATTATAAGTGGGATAACGTAATAAATCCGTTACCATAGCAACTATGAAATTACCAACTGTTGTATACCTTGGCAGACTGACGTCTCGACGACGTCACTTAGACATCAGTAAGGAATCTTAGTTGCTATGGTAACAGTGAAATGACGCCATTTGTTCCGGAGCATGGCAAACAGTGTATGCCATGGTCCGCCAATTTTTCAATGAAGTTACAAACTGAAATTCCTATACTGAAACTTCAGATTTTTTAAAATAAATAATTATTTCAAGTCCTTAAATTCCATGAAGTGGGGGTGGGGGGGGGGGGGGGGGGGGGCGGGGCGACGTATCAATAAGGTGGGTTTTCTGCATCCTACCAAAGTTTTCTTTTTTTAACTAATGGTATACTCCAATGTGTCTAGTTTATTGAACCATATGTGACTTTGGTCGGAAAGCTCTACTTACTAAGCTATGGGTCCACAGAAGTAGGTGGGGTAATCCAACATGGTTTTAGCCTGTCTTGTAAAAACATTCTCATTTGGTAGAAAAGTATAACAGACAAACAGGATTTGAGAAAATGAGTAACAAAACATCTAAAATACATTTTCATATGATTTGATTTGGTTTAATTTGAACATATGTTATCAAAAAGACTTCCTTTGACATTCAGCATTTTTTTTTTACTTTTGTCCTCAATTTTCAATATTTCTTGGCATCATTGTTTAATAAACTGACCTGTTATCATCAAACTCATGTCAAGGAAGCACCTTGACCAGGAAAATCGGATGATGTGACCAGAATTTCACAATGACAAAGTTTTCATGGTTGACTGAACAAATAAACTTGCTTGGAAGATGGTTTTCATTCAATTTTATTACCTAGAATAACGAAATTTTGGTCAAATTACTATTTTAACTGCTATATTATGCCCCACTTCCCCGCCCACTAAAGGTGAGGGAATACATATTGGCTTCAGTGCGGATCTCGTCGGCTTGTGCATCTGTGTATGTGTCATATATTAAGTCCATCTGTGACCTTCATAATTTGACCAAGGTCATCGAACTCTGACCACCTCTTGAGCTTGTCATAATGATATATACATGCAAGTATTGTGGAATTGATCTTATTGTTTCAAAAGATATCGTAGGTACAGAAAATTGTCACGCCTACTCCGATGCAGAAAATTTAACAGTTTAATACCTCCCGTGACCTTGAAAATAGGTTCAGATTAAACAAAACCGAATCAGCTGTTTGGCTTGTCCCAATTGTATATCCAAGCAAGCTTGATCAAATATCATAGATGCAAATTTGGTAAAATTCCACCCGTTGATTCAAGAAATATAGTGGGTGCAAACTGTCACGCCGACGACGACATAGACGACGACGGGATCTGCACTAAAGTTGAATGAAAACCATCTTCCAAGCAAGTATTTGTGTTCAGTCAACCATGAAAACTAGGTCATGGTGATATTCTGATAGCATCACCCGATTGTCCTGGTCATGGTGCTTCCTTGACATGCGATTGATGATTACTGGTCAGTTTATTTAGCAGTGACGCCAAGAAATATTGAAAATAGAGGACAAAATATCTGAAAGTGCTGGATGTCAAAGGAAGTTTTTTTTTTTTGACATCATATGTTAAAATTAAACCAAATAAAATTATATGGAAACACATTTCAGGATGTTCTGTTGATTATTTTATTAAATTTGAAACAATAAGAGCAATTCAACAATACTTGCATGTATATATCATTTTGACAAGCTTAAGATGTGGTCAGTTTCGATGACCTTGACCTTGTTTCCAAGGCCACAGAAGGACTTAATATGCGACACAGACACAGATGCAGACGCCAAAGAGATCCGCACTGAAGCCAATATGTATTCCCTCATCTTTAGTGGTGGGGGTGTGGGGCATAATATAGTAGTTAAAATAGTATTTTGACCAAAGTTTCGTAATTCTAGGTCATAAAATTGAATGAAAACCATCTTCCAAGCAAGTTTATGTGTTCACTCAACCATGAAAACTAGACCATTGTGAAATTCTGGTCACATCATCCAATTTTCCTGGTCAAGATGATGATCAGTTTATTTAAAAACGATGCCAAGAAATATTGAAAATTGAAGACAAAAATATCAAAAAATGCTGAAATCAAAGGAAGTCTTTTTTGACAACATCTGTTCAAATTAAACCAAATCAAATCATATGGAAATATACTTTAGATGTTCTGTTAATAATGTTAATACGTTTATCAAATCCTGTCTGTCTGGTGTACTCTTCTACCAAATGAGAATGTTTTTACAAGACAGGCTGAAACCATGTTGGATAACCCCACCCACTTCTGTGGACCCATAGCTCAGTAAGTAGGGCTTTCCGACCAAAGTCACATATGGTTCAATAAACTAGACACACTGAAGTATACCATCAGTTAAAAAAAGAAAACTTTGGTAGGATGCAGAAAACCCACCTTATTGATACCCCCACCCCCTTTTCTCTGCAGACAGAAAATGTTGGCATTTTCATATTTATAAGCAGAGAAAATTTCATACTCAGCTAAACTGAGCAAGAAAACAATTGCACTTATCAGTAATTTGCTATTTATTAGCAGGTAAAATTTCATGCTCAGCTAAGCTGAGCATGAATAAAAGTTTTATAACCGTGTGGCCTGATTAGCTATATTCTGCAGTGTCACTCTGTGATCTTTGTTGACAAAACCCTTAACATTCGCCACCATTTTTGGGGTCACTGCTTCAGTGGGTTTTCCTGGCCTATGTTTGTCCCTGGCGGTTGTCCTGCCCTCCCTTAACTGTGAAACCCAGCTGAAAAATTGAACAGGATATGCAGGCTTTAGAAACTTTTCTGCAACCATTGCTAAATGTGACAAGGGTTTTCACCCGCTTAAAGCAGGAATCTTATTACAGATCCCCCCCCCCCCTCCCCCGCCAGCTTAGATTACGTAAATTTGTATCCCGTTTGACAATAATGTTCTATACTTTTGAGACTGGCAGAGCCAAACTAGCACTCATACTTGTCGATATAATCACAGTGACTATACATTTATGATCATACAGTGTACATTACAGTTGTGCAGTTGTATTGGGTTGCAGCATTACTTTCTCAAGAAAAAATGTCTCGCTTTGCAATCATGTTTCTGTCACATTGCTTGCACGAGACTGGAAGTTATATAAAATGTGACACTAATTTTGATCCGTGTTGATGTTTGATTCTATTTCTTTATAACTGAGATGCCACGATAAAATTTTGAGCCGCGACAAGGCAAAAACCAACAAAGTGGTAATGCGCCAAGCGCAGACTCAGGTCAGCCTGGGCAACCGCCCAGTCTGATCAGAGTCTTCGCTGTCCGCATGGAGGTAGCTTAGACCCTTGGCAACCCTTTAAGCGCTAAGCAAAGAGTCCGATCGGACTGGACGGATGTCCAGGCTGATCTGAGTCTGCGCTGGGCGCACTACCACTTTGTTGGTTTTCTCGTGTTGCGGCTCAAATGTGATACCAATTTTGATCTGTGTTAATGCCTTTGTAACTGAGATTCCATGACGAATGCCTTATTACTATGTAACTTGTCAATAAATGACCGTTTCAACGGAAATGGGATGCTTCATACAACTGGTATTTCAGTAACAGATTGTCTGATTAGTTCCTTGGTGACGTAAATCCTAGGTTGTTCGTTAATTTCTTTGTATCTGTAAATCTAGAATATCACATGCAGTTACCCGTGTCAAATCTGTTGGAGTTCTTCTTTTCTTCATTAGAAAACTGACGGATATTTTAACTTCTTTCTTAGATCGGAAAGCTTTGTAGCAAAATTTTGTGGCAGTGTCTTAGATATATGGAGCTCAATTGCGAAGATTTTAAACGTACAAATCTGCTATGTAATCTGTGTGTATGTACTAGCATGTAGGTGCAAATAGACAGCAAATGTGTTGATTTCTCTTGTGCGTGGAAATCAATGGATTTGGAGGAAACTTTACCTTCAGGTTTTCCCGTCCACACAAAAGAAATACTTCGAATCGATAGTTTAGTAATTAACTTTCTGAATCATCACGAATTAAGTATGAATATTTTTCTTCTGTTTTTTTTTTTTTTTTTTTTTTTTTTTTTTTTTTCATTTTAGCATAGCGACTGTTCGTTCAAGATCTACATGTATAATGATAAAGGAATGTCTGTGCCTCTCTATAACTGACTGCAGTAATATGAAGTGATTGGTAAATGAGAAGTGAATATCAGTTATTATTGGAATATAATCTCTCAATCTTCTGATTTGTTTTATTGTGAAATCATTACTACAGCTTAACCTTATTTTATAAAATGCCATTACAAGGTGACAAAATGCAATCATCAGTTTAAATCTCATCTCGAAATTGCCGTATCTATACTACATATTCGAATGTCATAGCTTTATCATACTTTACTTTGAATTTGAACAACTCATTTGTTTTGCAAAATATAATTGTTTACAAAACTGTCTGGTGAATGGCAGGGAGGTTGGTTACTACCATGTATACTGAGACAATGTTTGTCGACGCAAGTTATCAGATGTTATTCTAGGTTAATAATATAACACTTTTATTTTTATGAGAACTTGCTGCTCCCAGTCACGTGTGTCAGCAATATGATACGTTTGTTAATATGTGAAATTTTCACAATATGAAACCATCAATATCTATTAGAATAATATCATAGCTGTATATATTTCATCATTCATTTAGTTTGAATGTAATACGAGGTTTGAACTGTGCATCTTTTCGTAGGAAGTGAACTGTTGAAGCGTTTCGCTAAATTAAAACTTCTGTTTCATTAAATACTACTGTATGTAAGACAAAACTTAGCAACGTGCTATGTTATAAGGACTGTTTAGCTGCGAAAATATTTGATAGCGACTTACTTATTTATTTATTTGTAGCTATTCAGCTTTGCTGCAATAAATGACCAAACATATTTACCCTACAAAGCCTAAAAGCTAAGTAAATTTAAAGAGTAACTGCACTTCATGAACTGACTGAATCAGATCCCAAACCCTATCCTCAACATCAAAGGGAAAGACTGACAAAGACATCCCAACAAACAATAAATTACAAGTGATAAGCCGAGTCAGCTGCTCTTTCCCAAATAGATGGCAACTCAGCTATCTTTACTGAACTAAATAATTTAGATCAACAGACGGGTTACAACGGACTAAGCAAATTATATGAAAAACATTTAACAATTATTTGTACCTATTTTCTATTTTTATGATAGAAGGATTAAACTGAGAACACAATAAATTAAACAGCACCGAACATAAAACAAATGCAACCGCAACAAAAGTACCGCCTTGGGACGGTCAGTAATAACTACTGGGGGGTTTTAACCGGTTTTACTGGGCCCAAACCTTCACCCTCACCCTACGCTGCGGTGCACACAATTAGTTGGTAGTTCGGTTCGTATGGAGGTCCCCTAACTCATCAGAGAGTCATCACGGTCAACAATTAAGATCAAGAAAAGACCGTGATGAAGCAAGGATGAGGACTCGACAGCCAAAACGTGTTGTTCAAGCATAGCTATCATGCTGAAAATGTTGGATTCTATATCATGTTGGAGCGGCTGTAGTGTAGTGGAAAACACTCCGGACTACCAATCCAGGGATCGCGAGATCGATCCTCCGCTTCTCCGGTGTTTCGGATAAGACTTTAAACCGAGGTCCCGTCTCCATATGACCTCGTTCTTGGTGGGACGTTAAAACTGAGTTCACTCACTATATCATGTTTAAGATTTGATAAATTCCATGAAACCAGAATGTAGCTACATTCCGGTATCATGGAATTTATCAAATCTTAAACATGATATAGTATAGTATGCTACATCGGGTATTGGCCCCGATATTATGGTTGCTAGATTAAGTTTGACTGGTCTCCGCGTATGACTGTAAAATTCAAAATATAGAAAGAAAGATTTTCAAAACTTTACTCAAATGAGTAAACGGTTGCATGTAGAAACTATGCTACTTGGAGTATATCGCTCACAGCTCTTATGGTCAGTTCTACTACTGCTCGCCTTCCTATCCGATCATCTGTATATAAACAAGAAAGTCCATGCCGTACATACAAATAAGTGTGAAACTGTTTGACGCTGATCGTATACGCAACGTAAAAATACATAAGCAGTTCCATTTCGAAAAGCTGATCGTCTTATTCTAAAGAAAGAGACACGTGATTCTTCCGTCTTGCAATTTGTATTTAAGATAAAATGTCTAGAAATATCAGAAATTCGAATAGTTGATGTGAAAAATGACCTAGCTTCACAGAAAACTAAGGAGAGAGAATGTAAGCTGAAAATGTCAGTTATTGAGATTTTAAGACCTGAAAGACATTCTTGGAACAATCGATTTTGTGGTGGTTACATTTATAATTAGACAATGTTGTTTGTAAATATTGATTTGCAACCGAATATAAAATTTGATAAGTAAGAAAACAGTTGTTATAACTTTACACATCATTATAGAGCATACTGAATTAATTTCAGAAATCGAATTGTACACGGAACTTATTTCTTGTTCAGTTTCAATAAAGCAGTTTGTTCCCAAATGCTTTAAATAAGGAATGAATGAAAGGTTTTTTGAAACAGTTTGAATATCTTTAAAACGGATATAGCTTGTAACGTCTTGCCAAGTGACCCTGAAATGGGTTGTACCCCAAGCATTCATGTGAATCAGACAGGTGTTGTCTACTGTCGGGACTCGGACGAGTCCACATCACAACACGCCTCACAGAGCGCAACAGTGATAGCAGGAAAAACTGTGGTACGGGCGGAAACTACGGATATATCTCACAGTAGTTCTTCCGGTAGACTTAAACGAATAGATATCGCTAATGTCTTAGAAGAGGAAACCGACAGAAATACCTTATCTTCAAAGGTAGGACAATAATTGTGTACTGCAAAATTAGATGCATTTTTTCAAATCCTTTAAATAATTGCATTTCCCGGTCGCAATAAAACTACAGTAAACTTTCGGCAGCTCGACCACTGATATCTCAAATGTCCTCTTATATCAAAGAACATAGTTTAGACTACTTTCGTATTTTCATTTACATTTCAACTCCTGTTATCTAAAACAACTGGTATCTCAAAGTAGATTTTCGGGAACAAGAAAATTTACTTTGAAATATCAGTAGTTTGGAATGAACATTGACTATGAGATATCGAGTTCTGACTGTAATTGAATACTTATATGTAAATGTTATTCACGGAGATTACTTTGCACAATATTCATGATACATAAGTGGGCACCATTGCAATAAACAGGTACATTTTTCATGAGAAGCATTTCTTATAGCATCAAAAACATAGATTTGGCACGCAGATCTGTGATACTTACTGTAAATAAGATACAGTCAACCCTCGATACCTCGAATACTGATATCTCAAAGTATCCTCTAATATCAAAAATATAGTTTTGACTTATTTCCTATTTTTGAAATAGATTTCAACACCTTTTATCTCAAACTATTAATATTCAAATTTTCTCAGACCAGGAAATTAATTTTGAGATACCGTAAACGCGGTAATTTTCGCGGATTCGAATTTTTGTTTCAGGTCCCAAACATAAACGTTAATTTTCCCGATTTCTAAATTTTTCGGTCTAGCGTTCACAGCATTTCCATTTTTTTTACAGAATTCTTTCGAAAACCTAATTAGCCAGTTTGTTCTGTGTGTGAGTATTGGTAACCCTCTAACTGTTCCTGTTTGTTTTGTATCCTGTTATTTAATATAGTCAAGTCTCGATATCTCAAAGTCAGTAGTTTGGGAGGAAAGGCGCCATGGTTTAAAATGTTTAAAAGCACCTGGCTATGGTGCAGAAGGTCGTGGGTTTGAATCCCTAACGCAGCCATCGATTAAAAACCTTTTCCGTTCACGGGTACCTTATTTCGAATAAAGAAAGGTTAAAAGCTGCGAAAGGAGACGGATGGACTCCGTCTTTTTGCAGGTTGATATTTTATCCATAATATTTGTATCATAATTAAATTAACGCTAAGGTAAATTGTCATTATTTTTTTCTGAGTTGAATAGAATATATTTTGTTTGTAGATTTAAAGAGTAACTACACTTAAAGCCTTATATTTGTTATTTGTTCATGCAAAATATCTTTTTATGAGTGGTACATATACAGTAGCCTGTATACGTTTCATGTCATGAAAAGTATTGAGCGTCGTCATATTCTATTCCTTCATTTTAAAAACAGTTTATGTATTCTTCTTGTAGTCTGTAATCGAAATTGCGATTTATAAATTTATTCAATTCTATTCTGTCCCATAACCTTGCAAGGTCGTTGGGCTTTACAACAATCTCTTTCCACCTGCTGCCCCAGCTGAGCTGGCAAAACCCATCCCTGTTCATTCTTTAATATCTTAATGATCTTTTTCTGCATATCCCGTCTCCTTGTTTTCCTTTCACAGTGCCTTGTAGAATTATCTTTGCTAAACCAGAAGACATTGAGACCTGGCCAAACCACCTTAGTTTCCGTTTCTTGACCATGGTCAGGACCTCATCATATTTTCCTTTGGCTGCTTGGATGTTTCTGCCAGCTCCTCATTGGTTATTTGGTCCTTGTACGAAATGTTCAATAACCTTCGGTAGCACCTCAACTCAAAGGTCTGCGACCTTTTCTCTAACTCTGCTGTCATGATCCACGATTCACAGGCATACAGAAATATGGAAATGACAAAAGAGAACATCAGTTTCATCTTTGATTCAAGAGATATGTTGTTATTTCTCCATATTTGCTTCTGGCAGCTTTATTTATAAGTAACTGGTGAAAACGTTAATTGCTTTGGAAGTAAGGATCACGCCAGAGGAACGAAGATAGCAGTCTCGGCTTGACTGAGTTGCTCATGACCAGTAATAAAATATGCAGCACCGGCCATGTCCCCTAGCACCGACTTAATCAGAATTCTATTTTCAAAATGAACCTAAATCAAGTCAGTGATCCCAAAGAACCAGAAAACATATAACCTGTACTACATAAGTTTTTTTACTTGACACGATATACTCTGTATCACCAGCCTGGGTTTCTTACAAGCTCATAATTCTAATAATTCTGATTCACCAGTCACGATTTATATTAATTTACTGGCAATAAGAGGAAAATTGATACAGCATAGTAATAAAAAAACTGGTTACAGTCAGTAGGTTGTAATCTATCAATTTTATCACCACCACGTGGGTACACTTTTAAGGGAAGCAACCCTGCCATTTTCAGTTTTGCCTCTTTTCCAGATGGCATACTGTAAAATATGGTATGGAATGGTGGGTTGGTATGTGGTATGGTATGAAAATCCTATACCATACCACATACCATACCAAACGGCCATACCAAAAGTATTATTTGGGCATTATACCCATCATTATCAAATGCATGACAGCAATGTTAACAAGATCACCTCTGGATGATCTTGTTAACATTGTTGTCAAGCATTTGATAATGATGGGTGTAATGCTTATATAAAGGTGATCTTGTTAACATTGTTGTAAAGCATTTGATAATGATGGGTATAATGCTTTTATCAAGGCCAGACTGCTATTGACTTTCAGAGACTACAGATCTAGAAGAAAATACAGAATAATAATACTTTTGGTATGGCCATTTGGGATGGTATGTGGTATGGTATGGGATTTCCATACCATATCACATACCAATCCATAATACCATACCATATTTTACAGTTTGCCTTTCCAGATAGGGCTGAAAAGGATTTATCGATGTATAAACGCCTCTCTGCAGATGCTGCCAGCCAATCATTTGTTCGGAACTTGTGCCAAAGAGAGGCTGTTGGAATTATATTATCATAAATTACAAGTCAGTTTGGATTAAGGGTAAAATCAACCGATTAATATGGGAGTTATTGCCCTTTATCAACTTCTTTATTGCAAAATGTTTGATTTCAGGCTATATCTCTTTAAAGTTTACTTGTTTCCGGGATGTATCTCATGGAAAGTTACGTGAAATCCATTTCTGTGGTAGGATATTGGACTTTATCGATATCACATATAACAGAATCCACCACCACCACCAACTTACCCTGCTCTGGATCCACACATGATACATCGCCAAAGAAAAACAATAAACCATGTCTCGGCACGCTAATTTTTCATGTTATACAAGGCACCATCTTACTCAAGGCACTAGACGGGGGCATCCGTGTCCTATAGGTCAAATTTTCTGTATTTATTGTTGTTCAAATGAAATGTTTGATTCAATATTCATGACACATTGTCAAATGACTAGCATCAAACTTGGTGGAAGCATTATTATTCATCGAAAAGGCTGGAATGCTTAAAATATTATAATCATGGCTGGCTTAAAACAAACTGTTTGTAGGAATGTCAGAAAAAAGATCTTTTTACTATATAAAAACTGCCATATTCATAGCCCCAATTGAGAGAAATTCCCTATTTACCAGAAATGATGCAGTAGCAGGTTGTAAATTGTCTTGTCAAAAAATATTTGGGGAAAAGTTGGACCGGTTCTATCGCCATCCAATGTTTGTTTTCTTCTTTGAAATGCAATTAAATTATTTGGTTGGAATATTACACTGTCAAATAATTTGAATGATCATAAATTAACCCGTATTTGATTCAGCAAATTAGATAGTGTAACATGGGCTTTACGAAGACTGTTTGTTTTATGCACATTAAAGTCAGGTTACACAATAAAACTTCTTTGATAAAATGTTCATGGTTTATAGTGCTTGTAAAGAAAATGTTTGATAAAACATTAATGATACGCTGTGTTGCTTCTTTGGTCAAGTTTTTTTTTATTAATATTTGTTCAAATGAAACGCTTGATTGAATATTCGTAACTGTCAAACGTTAGCACCAAACTTGAAGGGTGCATCATTATTCATCAGAAAAAGGCTGGGATGCTTTAAATATTATAATCATGGCTGGCTTAAAACATTTTTTTTTAGGAAATTCAGAAAAAATGGTGTCTTTTACTATAAAAACTATTGTATTCATAACCCTCAGTAAGTGAAATTCCTTGTTAATCACTGCCTGAGCGCAGGCGTCCCCCACCGAGCCACCTTAACCACTGCGTCCCGAGAAAGGCGAGTGACAAGGGCATCAGGAAGAAGATGTCTGATGCAGCAAGAACCTGTAACAAGCCAAAATAATTCAAAATAATAGAAGCAAGTCTCCGCTAAGATTCATGTTACTATGACAAGTCAGTCTTATCTTTTAGAATAGTTTAGAAAATGAGAAACACAAATTCCAAAACGAAACAGTACAATTTTGATAATATACCCACTCATTCCTACAAATCTGAAATGTAACGGTTACAGAAGAACCGCCTTGAAACAGTTAGTAACAAGACTGCTGAGAATTTCGCAAGTGTAGTTGCGATTTATACAGTTTCCGAGTAAACATGGCGATTATTTTAGTGATTTGTGACACTGTTTTATTCTATTTGATCGTAATTGCAGAAGGTGCGATTAATTCCATATAAACGTGTGACTGGTCGATATAATACTCTGATATTCACTAATCTATAGGTAGAAGTATTCAAATTCATCATATTTCCAGGTTAACTGGATCATGCAGGAAGAAAAGGGTCTGAAAATATGAGCAAACAGTTAAGACCCAAATCAGACTGCGCATCCGCGCAGTCTGATCAGAGTCTATCTGTTTGCACAGCCTGTCTATGGATACCAAGGAATCTATAAATTACGTCGAGTAACCGATAAGACCGTGCGATTGTGCTGATTGGTTTGTACCTCCCAAGTTCGCAACTGTTAGAAAGCACCGTTCCTCGTGTCATGATCAAATAAATATAATAATTTTGTGACGCACACACTTGGATATCAGCCGTATCCTCTAAACGATAGTGTTGCGGACGTAAACTTCATCGTAATCTGTAATTTTCTTCCTATTAGAATTATAAAGAAAGATTACAATTTTGCAGAAGCGCTGTTGGAACTGTTTTATAGAATTTAAACAATGAAGTACAACTGCGTACTACATAAAACAGACCATTCTGTTACGTAGCTTTGCTAAATAAGCTGCAAAGGTAATAACTTGTGAAGAAGCTACTTTCTGTAAACTTATCAAACTGCTTCGTATCTTCAATTTTTAAGTCAGGAGTGTGTACGTTTAAATTTTTCAAAATTGCTTTGAAGGTAGATACAGGTGATAAAATTGTGAATACAGCTAATACACAATTTATTTACTGACATATTGGACATTTTTTTTGGTTCAATGGTACACATTGCTACGAATGTGATTTCCTTTCAAAACAACGTCTTATCGATGTCAGTGCGTCGTCATGACGTTTAAAAGTGTCATACCTGTTTATTGCTAGTGTCATATGTATCAAAGTTGAGATGGCATTGCATATAATCAGATCAGCACACATTTAATAAGATTCTACATATACGCAGGCTTCAGAATTGGGAATAATAATAGTTTGAAGTTGCATAACGCGCAAAATAGAGAGGCAAGAAAGAGCACCTTTCAAATTCGCATGCGCAATTTCAAAATTGCGCATACGAATCTGAAAAGTTCCCTTTCTTGCTTCTCTCCCTTGGGCGCTGCACAACTTCAGGCCATAATGATATTAAGTGATTGATAACATGACGACATAGTATCCAATATTGTGAGAATATAATATTTCAATCTCTCCAGAGGTGTATTTGGAATCATTATCGTATGATTGGAAGTGTGCTGTGTGCTACTTAATAACACGTGGATAGTAAATGAGGAAAAGAGATACCACGGAATCTATCAAGTAAAAGCAAATCTTGTTGTGCAGACTGATATGAGTATTTGGATCTTGCCAACGCTACATGTGTAAGATCACTTCTTCGGAACCATTTTGCAGCTCATTCTGCTAAGAACCATGTGATAATGGTGATAATGGAAATGTTTTTGCTTTGTGTCTCATGAAAAAAATATGGTAAACTGAAGACTGGTGATACATTTTTATTTGATGGATAATAGAATTTATACCGAGTCTTATAAAATATGTTAGCAAACATTTCAGGTTTATTTTGCTGCTTATAACTGTATATGCAACAGTGTTTTGAATGCAGATCATTTTTCTCTGTGTCAAGTAAACATATTCTGACTTAGAAAGGGTTTCTTATTTAGAATCTGTTTATTTATTCTTCATTTGAAGTTTAAAAAATCTCAACTTTTTACACTTGAAAAACAACGGAAAATCTGTCATGAAGTTATATACTTTGAGGAACGAGAACATTTCTGACTATATGAAACATATTTGCTTATAATTACTTTTCATCTGGACTAAAATTGAGCTAACACTAATATTTACCATTGTCACCAAATCATATCGTTGCTCTTACCTTCAAAGAAGGTGGTGCGTTATAAGAAACTGTATGTAAAAGTAAACAGTTTGGTGCTGCACAACCTCGAAGTAAAACCATGACTGTTCAGCCTAGTTGCATCTGCTTCTGAGTGTCACATTTAGTAATTTGGATATCATTACTTCAGCTTGGTATGCTATAAATACATAAATTATATTCCGATTAATTCTCAACGAATATTGTTCTATATTTTTCTATATATGATTCAACAAAAACATTCATTCGCGAATGCATTTTTAAAAAAAGACTATCTACAGTTAAATGGTACCAGTTTCTATATCACTGAAACAGATACCAGGTTATGAGTTTGACCAAGTGACCCTGAAATGGGCTGTACTCCAAGCATTCATGTGAACCAGACCGGTGTAGTTTATTGTCGAGACTCGGACGAGTCCACTTCCCAGCACGCCTCACAAACAGCCACAGTGATAGCAGGAGCCACAGTTGTTAGGGCGGAAACCATAGATATATCTCATAACAGCACTTCCGACAGACTTATACGAAAAGATATCAATAGCATATTGGAACTTGAAAACGGAACAAAGAACATATCTTCAAAGGTAGGAATTATATGTATTGCAAAAGTCAGCCATTGTGATCTATTTTTCTTTTTTTCCTTTTTTATTTTTTATAATTTTCACCAAGCTTTTCCGAAGAATGAATGATATGAAAGATAGAAGAAGATGATTTTCTGATAGAATGATGATATCTCATTATTAATTTTACTATGAAAACTGACATTCAATATGCCAACAAATCTCGAATACAATTAAGCCTGTACAAAATATACACATGCACAAATATATTTATACACATACTAACGCATAAAATTGCATGTACAGGCAAGAATTTTGCATACATTAATAAGAACATACATATGCACACATATACACTGCATACATATTAATCACTATAAATGCATACATATACACAATATACATGTATACATTTTTGTCAAGCTTCTCTGAAGGATGATATGAAAGTTAGAAGACGATGATTTGATGATAGAATGGTGATTTCTCATTATCAGCTTTATATAAACATTGACATTCAACATGCAAACGTCAAATCAATAATTCAAATGTGCCTAAACAAATATACGTATGCATGCACAAATACATTTGTATACATACCTACATACAAAACTGCATGTACATACAAGCATTTTACATACATTTATAAGTACATACATTTGAACAAATACCACATGTGTACACATATACACTACATACATAGCATAAATATAAATACCTACATATAATCACTATTTACATGAACATAAACCTACACATATACATACCTATGCATAAATGCGCACATACACGCATACTCATACACACATGTACATGCTTGCATATCGCACACATTCACGCATATACGCATATACATATATTTTTAAGTTCCATTTGAAAATTTAACATCCAGTTCCCTTGATTTTTTTCTGTTTATTGTAAATACTATATTGTCGTTTAATATAAGGGGGTTACCAAGAGACGAATATTCTAATAGCCAGGTGTTATGTAAATCATGCTAGTTCTCTTCTACATATTATATTTGCACCTCTAATGAATACACTCCTCTGATCAGTGTGTGTACACGAAATTTAAATAGGTAGACAGTCTATGGGTAACTTAATTTTGATTGCAAGTACAGGTTATTTTTAAAAGCTTTGTGGTTGAAATTCAGAGACATATTTAAAATTGGCTTTCTTTGTCGCTATTTTCTGTTTCGAAAGCAACATATATAACATACAAGCAACAAAGCGCATATAAAAACATACCATTCAATACAGGCATTATATTTAAATACATTTAAATTCTTAAATAAGCTAATGTAGTAACTTACAGTTTAGCTCCTTTTCTGTGTTTGAAAACCATGTCGAAACATAATTCAAGACCAAAAGTTGTAATAGAGCAAACAAAAAAACCCAGAAAACGCTAAGCATTTAAGCTTTGTTGTCTGAATGTTTCTTTGCGCCTGGGCAAACGAAAGCAATAAAAAAAGAGATTCTCAACTTGTCAGTCGTCACCTGGTACTTTGTCATTATATATATGCAATAAAATAAGACTTTATACTGTTATTTCAACAACTTCGAACCATTGTGAACTATAGGAAAAGTTTATGAAGTTCGAAGCAGATACCTATATAGCATCTATGTTTTATGCATAAACTTCGACACAAGTACGTATAAAACATTGTGAAAATTAAAATAGTGATAAATATGGTACAAATAACCTTTTCCTTAGAACAAAATGTTAGTGGAGTGATGCTTAACATTTATACTAAAGGACGAAAGATCTGCACAGTATATAAGGCCAGTTTTCATCCTAAAATGAAACGCACCCATGTCATTTTTTTATAAATCTTCCTTTCATGCTGAGTATTTTGATGGAAGAAATGTGGGAAGATGTCTTCTCAATTCGACGTTACTGTCAGTTGCTATGATTTTCAGTAAACGGAGAGTTTGACAATATATGTGATGTTATAATCAACAAAGAACTTTATCAGAAAGTTATATGTCTTTCGGTAGTAAATAGTAAAATGATAGGCAGTGAACAGGAACTAATAAAATCAGATACCATATCCCGCCCTCAAAACCAAACGGGAAAGCACTGTATATAAAAATTGACAACAGTTCACGAAAACCGAATGAATAACTCTTTTTTAGACAGGTGGTCATTCAGCTACTCCAATTTAAAACACCACTCACACAACAGGTAGAACCGACATTAACACCCAGGGGCTGTATTCATAAAAGGACTTAAAGACACATTTTTGATTGCATAATACCCTAATGACCGTTTATTGAAACATGCTGCTCAGAGATAAAATATCCCAGAAGACTTTTCACTGAAGTACAGGTAGGGGGCCAGATAAAGGGAAAGCAATTGTCAAGGGAAAAGACAGAATATAGTTATAAACAGATGATAATTGGATCAGACTGTTTTTGAAGACCCACATAGAGCTGTGTTGAACAGTGCTGCCATAATCTGCTCAAAACCTGTTTTTATGCCAAGGGCTACTAAAATATGCCATGCAAATATAGGTACTCATAAATTACAACGTTCGCGCATACAGAAGACTTAGATCAGCATGTGCAGTCTAATCAGTCAATCATGTTTGCATAAACAGTCTACGATTCCTAAAAAGCAAAATTGAAGACTATGACCAATCTACACAATGTGACAGCTGATTTGAATATTTACTGTTAATATTCAAGTTATGCCAAATCAGCCTGCACTGGCACAGCTAAAAAGCAAACAAAAACCAAAAAAACCTGATTAAGGTCTACATAGATGTGACATATTGTTCACACGAAAGTTACGTTATCAATGAGTATTCGAAATCAGCATGCACATTCTGTCTTTATTTTCGCCTTTTCAAGTTTTGGGCATATATATGTGTCTATGTTTATATAAGTTTTCACAAAATATCACATAAAATCAGATCTAGAAAATAAAATTAAAATAATTATCTCTTTGTTTGGTTTGCAAGTTTTATATGACTGTTTACATATGTCTAGCAAAAAGTCATATTTATATTTTTTTATAATGCCAGAAACTTTCATATGTTTAGCTTTTAGCAGACAGTGAAACCTTTTTTTTTTTGCATTTAAATAATCATAAACAAATCAAAGGAAAAAAAAAGGAAAACAGTTGTACAACCATTATCTCGGATCAGACAAAAAAATAAATAAATAAAATGAAACAATAAAATCAAAAATAGATAAAATGAAAATTATAATATTTTTTTTTTCTTTATTATGAATTACTTTTTTTTAACTCATTAGTTTTTTGTTCTTGTTGTTTAATTGCTTAAAGTAGATGCATCTACAGGATAATATCAGTTTCCCCATATTAGGCCCCACTTTTGGACTTTGTCACTGGCATAATCCCCTCATAATCACCTAGATAAGACAATCCTTTGATGTAAGCTGTGGCCCTAAGCACTGTTTATTGGGAGCTATCAAAGTGTGCCACCCCAATTTGTTAAAGAAAAAAATGTGTCTTTAAGTGGTTGCTATGCTGTTGCTAAGGCTAAATTTCTTTGAAGGAGATTCCCTAAAACTATGAAATTTGCTCTGGAGGAACAGTCTTACATAGCATAGCAACGACTTAAGTGGCTTTATGAATACGGCCCCAGAACATCCATTTTACCTATTTTCTTTTTTCTTTTTTACAAAACAAAACAGAAAGCAAAGTGGGCAGCTATACAAGTGACCATATTGCTAGACAACCACAGACCACCGGACATAGGAACATGTAACGGTGAAGAACCATAACAGAAGTTCTGCTTTAGAATGGTCAGTAATAGATTACTGTGGGAGGTGGGGGTTAAGCTACTTTGACTGGATCTAGATCCTCACCGCAGCTTCTGCAATGGTTCAAAACATTCAGTTAGTTTATATTCGTTTCAAGGTTTTTCTAACCCATCAATGAAGCGTCACCGGAAACAACAATAACATCAACAACAAAAAAATACGGATAAACGATGGTGAATCAAGATGAGAACTCAACAGAAACAACATATTGCGACACCATATCTCTGGGATGTCAAACAACACCACTGACATACTGGAGCAACCGAAAACCACCAGTTGAACCTCTAGAGCCTTAAAATTGTTAAAACATGAAATAAGTTGCTGAGTGAAATTTTTGGAGCTTATTCATTGAGGTCATCGACTGTCCAGAACAAATTAAAATATGACGTTTTTCTCCGTTTATATTGATCAGAAGCGTCAAGTTTAATATTGTCTTTTTAATTTGTGCATGGTAAAACTGACGATGGTTAAAGTGCCGTCGTCGAAGCCAAAGTTTCAGAAAAAATTGCAGAGTTATGTTCATCAGTTTTATAGTCCAACTCCAAATGCATTTTCAGTGGGCTGCATGTGTTAGTTGTCTGTTACTTTAAATTTGCGAACACTATTTGTTACTTTAAATGCATTTTGTTTGTTTAACATCTGCTACATAACTAAAATCGACACGTTATTTGTTGAGGGTACATGTCTAAAAACTCACATCGTATCGGTAAATAAATGTACTCTTACAGTCATGAAACCTTTGACCCGCAGAGAAAACTATTTGTGGATGACTTTAGACAAAGGTTAACTTATTGTAAGGAAACTTTCAGAGGATTGCAAATTAAACTTGGACCGTACAGTATCTGTGCTCAAGGTTACGTATAGTGCTCGTTTATCAGAAACGTGCGACAGCACATGGACAGTATGTTTTAAAGATAAAAGCAAGATAGTATATCTTACAGAAGATAAAGGTAACATGCGAACACGTGGTTTGCAAATTCAGAGAGCCTGTTTAAAACGGTTCAATTTCAAGCATGAATTTTTAATATCTAAGTTTACCCGGCGTTGTGAGATTTCATAAGAAAAACAGGCAACCAAACCTCAAGTAGTGCCAATTTAAGGTCGCATTTAAATCACCATCTGTGCTTTAAACCACGAAACATTCTGTGGGCCTTACTGTAAAATGAACCTTGTTCAGAGACTACTCGAGGGTTTAAGCGACTTGAAACTGGACCGTAGATATGACAGCTGATTGTATTAGTTTCTGATTATTTCCTATCTTTTTACTTATGACCGTTCTAAGGAGGTTCTTGGTTGTTTGTCTGAGCGTTTCTGTTATCAGGATCATTGAGTTCATTTGAGTAATTTTGAAAATAGAGTTCCGCTTGTGGTGGAGGCGGGGAGGGCGTGGCTGGTGTCGCACATTTCCTTACTAGTCATGAACAGACTCAATTAAATCGAGTCTGCTATTTTCTATTCTTTAGTGTTTTCCTTGTTTCAAAAGTCTTACTTGTTCAGTCAGAACATATTTCAAATTGCTCCTCCTTTCGGTGTGCTGGGTAGGTTGTGTTTTGTGATTGTGGTTATCTATACTGTGAATTTGCAAACATCGTTAAACTTATCAGAAGATTTACGTGCAAGCAAACCAGACTTATTAAGACATAACGACATAAAATAGGATTTCTAACGATATTATGTCTGCTTAATTAGATTTACTTTGCCTACAAGCTCTATTATAATTCCGTTTCTGCCAGGAACCTAAGCTCCGAGATTAGTTAATTAGTTTTTGCAGTCGTATTTCCTTTTACGAGTAAATTCAGGATTTATATTCTCAGGTGGGAAAAGTTTGCTAATTTTCATCGACTCATAAATGAAAATATTGGCAAAGTAGCTTCATTGCTTGAGCATACCTTTCGCTCTTTATAACATATGTGAAGCGTAAAATCTGTAGATTTTACCGTAGAATAACTGGCAACCAGCTGCCAGTCCATTTCCCGTTATTTTTTCGGGCGTTTGCCTGTAGAACATTGTTGGAAATTACAATATGGCAGTGTTATGTTTACTGGCCGCACTTGAAAATACCTTTATAGTGTTGAAGGGCAGTATGACCAGAACAACACTTGTTTTATTCTATCCTACTCTGCTTCATAATTCCTAAAAAAAATTACAGGCGCCCGTGAAAATAAAGGGAAATGCACTGGCAGCTGGTTTCCAGTTATTCTACCGTAAAATCTACGGATTTTTTACAGTGTGGGTGTGTCTGTTTTCGTTTGTTCGTGGTTATGCTCCACAGGAAATTTATCCAACTGGGCCCACAAGGTTGAATATACCTTGATTCAACCTTGATTCAACGTCACAATGTTGAATCCAGGTTGGTTCAAGTTTGATTCAACCTTGGGTGCCTACTGGGTAAGCTTACATGCTAAGACACAGACACTGGCATCAGAAGAAAACAAACATTTTGGTGGAGGACCTGTCTTTACGTTTAAAAATGCAAAGAGAAATATACAGTTTCTAATGAACAATTGCTGGTTAAAGTATACTTTTATCTCAATACTGATACAACTTCAAACTTTTCCGTTATGAACAACTTCAAGCCATTTGGTTTTTGAACTCTATCAAAAAACAGGAACTTGCTTATTAGCAGTTTCTATTTGTATAATCAACTGACCCTGTATGTAATGATTTAAGATAATGTACTTTTGAGAACTTCTATGTAACAGTCCGTGCTTTTTTTCTTTCAGTGAATGATTTGCAATTGCTTACTAATACCCGTCGTCATATTTTGTTTACTGGCAAAATGATGAATATCTAATGACACAGCTTAAATAATCCCCATGACATTAATTTAATATCGCTTGATCATAATTATACAAGCACAGTTCCAGAAGAATCAATGTCATTTTTCAAATTGTTGCGATTAAAGGCTCTTTGGGCAAAAACAAAATGTTGTACGAGTGTGGTCGTGTAATGAAATGCCAGCATAAACTAAAATACATGATTGGTTCCTAAGGAGTACATATATGAGCCACGACACGACAAAACCAACGCTGTGGTTGTGCGCCCAGCGCAGGCTCAGATCAGCCTGGGCATCCGCCCAGTCTGATCAGAGTCTTCGCTGTCCGCATAAAGGTAGCTTAGTCCCTTAGCTACCCTTTAACCGCTTAGCGTAGATTCTGATTAGACTGGGCGGATGCCCAGGCTGATTTGAGTCTGCGCTGGGAGCATAACCACATTGTTGGTTTTCTCGTGTCGCGGCTCATATATTTTTATTTCTAAGAAAATTGTGTTTCAGTCTCAAGTACTTTATCATGTTAGCGGAATCGGTGGTGCAGTCCTAATACATACTAATGACTATGCAAAGAGCACGATGGCATTCTGATTCGCTTTTAGCGTCTCATTGTTAACGTTACAAAAACACTTTTATATGACATACGAGGGGCGTTCGAAAAGTTTTGCAAATGACGTAATTTCTCGGGAACCACCATACAGACAGAACTTCTGATTGCAAAAACACATAAAGCTATGATATGCGTAGCGAAGTCTGAAACCACGGTGCATTTTCTTAAAAAGGACGCATTTTTAACTTCTTTGAAGGAGGTATACCCTAAAGACACTGCAGAATTTTACTTTAGTAGGCCGTAATTTATATATCAGCAGTCTTTGGTTTTACTTTATCATTGTTCGTTAAAGACAATGCCCAGACAATGCTGTCCTGTAAATATCGCGGAAATTAGTTTTAATATATGTTCCATACTGGCCCGGAAATATGGATTATCCGTAATTTATGTTGTGGCAATTTCACCATTTCTACCAAAATTTTGTGATTTTGTGATGAAAACAAGTGTATTAGCATTCAAAATCTTGTCAGCAAGAGCATTTACATGGATCAACGAAAACCTGCCAATAAATTAAAATTAATGCCAAAAATGAAGCGTCTACAAGCTTTTAAAAATGACGTTAACGTAAATTTCAATAACGTCAGAAGAACTGCGCATTGCTTTGCAGGGAATAAATCGATAACAGTTGCAATGCTTCTAACTTCTGTATGGATATTGTAGAAAACGGTGGACAAGAAATGACAAAGATTAATTTTGTATTTACAAGTATATTTGACTTGAATGCCTAACACTGAAAAGATTTTACATATAAAATTAGCCCAGTGGTATGACTGGGACCTATTAAAACGAGTTGTAACTCAATAAGGAAAAGTGTCTTTGTATAGTGTTTGGTATCCTCGTAAAGACAAAATGCAGTGCTTTCAGTACATGCATAGCAGTTGTACCCAGCGTGCCCCTAAACAAAGTCATGAGGCCATTTGCAAAACTTTTCGAACGCCCCTCGTATATTTGAGTATATTGCATCATAATTTTTAACGCGTTTCTAGCATGGCTGCATTATTTATATGTCGGGAAACGCTTATTGTTTGTTTACCGGTATTCTTTACATTTTTCAGGCCTATTGTCTTCGGAACTCTCGTATTTGATTTAATTTGAGCATATGAAATTGAATAATGGAACCTATAAATTCAATGTTTTTCCCGAGTGAAAAGTGGATTTGATATTCTCGTATTAACGATATTTTATTCATTAAATAAAGATTTTAATGCAAGATAAATATCTAGTTAAGGCTTTAGGGAGCAGTACGCGTCAAGTAAAACAATAAAAAAAACTCAGTCTGATGCTGCACCCTGTAGTCTGGTTGCAACTAAGTTGTTATTCAAACGTTCACGTTGCCGCGTCGACCAGAATATATATCTTGTAATATTAAGGTAAAGGAGTTTACTCCCAGGGCAAACAACTCTGCCAGTTTCCTTTTGTACCCTTTGCAACGGGAGTCAACTCTTACAGAAAGAATTTGCTTTAAATTCATGTTCAATTTTTTGTGGAATATCTATCATTAGTTTTGTGATATCAGGGTAAAAGTTCTGCACATGAATGAGAAAATAAGGTATATCTAAACCAATTGTGTGGTTCCGATTTCCTTTAAACATTGATGTTCTATTTGTTTCAAATTTAATTTAAATTGCATCCGTCAGATACATGGCATATATTATAGTTCTAGTTTAAACGTATTTTATTGCTTCTAAACACAGCAATGGGGTCGGGCCACAAGTTCTCACAACATTAGTTACGGCCCTTCCCCTAGAGTGCAAATTATAAAGCATATAAATACACATATATGACAGCTCAGCACTAGATAGATATGATTAGCAAAGCCCACAGCATATCACAGAATAGGTTAAATAACAATAATATGTTCAAAGCATTCGCCTGCATGCACATATGCCTAATGTAATTAGACTTAATGTACCAACACGTTTCAACGTGCTCTAATTTCTATTCTACAAACCGTTCTTTTTTGACAATATATTATACTTTATCTCAGTTAACACTTGCATCAATTACACTTAAGACATCAATTATTTAGAAAATATGACACCTGCCAAATTCAGAAAACGATTAATTTGCATTTTTTTAGTTTATTGCAGAAAGAAATGCAATCTGTCGATTTTCCTTGAACTCAAAGGCGTCATAATCATTTGTTAAAATCTTATAACCGAGTTCTTACATCTATACGCCATAGCACGGACATCACGTGAGAACACCGAATAATCATTTCAATTTGCAGCTGCAATTCCACGAAGTATAATCAGTCATAGTTTTGGTGTATAAATTTCCAAAAATCATTAGACTGTTGGTACAAACAGTGAATACTCTGATCCGCCTACGCAGATGCGCAGGTTCGATGTTCGCACTTGCTATAAGGCACTTTTAATGTAGGACAGCCTAAATTAATATCGACTGTTTTGAGGCAGGTGCAGGGTTACTTTAGCGATATCGTAAGCAATATTTTCCATGTAACATATCATGTAAGCAAAGGTTGCATTGAACTAACTGTTATATCAAAATTTATCATAAGAGGTGACGGTAACAATTCCTTTCCCATATACCGCAATACAAATATTTTGGAAAATACAACCCCTCTCCTGCAAATCGCGGCTACTTTAGACCATAGCTCCTTCCAGTGGGAACGCAGACTCATCACATTTGAGTAATTCATTTTCTGAATGGTCGTCTACGCACAAAAATGTAATCCCTTTTTTCGCCGGAGAAAAATGGCGGGAAATTTTTGTCAGAAACAGCCCCAAAATAATGCTCATTTGAAAAGATATGCAGTCGTGGTTTTCTGACGGACCAGATCACAATGAAATTTTATGTTTTATTATTGAAATCAGATGCATATCGGTACCTCAATGCAGTTTGCACACCCAAAACAACGATCACAATTTGACAACCGTTTTTCAGATAATTAAAACCCTAAGACAGTACCCCAAAGTTATTTTGCAAAGAAAATTGTCCCAAAAACCAAATTAGATGCCATTATAACTGAGCCGTAGTTCATACATTCGACCGTCTTTCAGCGAGGTATATCTACGGGAGAAAGTCTATTTACGTTGAAAATCGATAATGAAGTTGGTCATTTTTACAGCACGTGCGTTTGTCAACACACGGACATTTTTCTGCTGGATCGACTTGAGCCAGTTGAGGAGACCAACTGTTTCTTCATTTATGGTACAGTAAAGTTTGTAATCATTTAGCATACTGTGCATTTATTAAGATTTTGCGTAAGTCTGCCTGCCTGTGATTTTTTGGGCTTCTGAATTTAGGCTACACGCCGAGAACGAACAAGAGAAAGCAAAACAAACACACTGGTACTCGAGTAAACCACAAAGTTTGACAAACGAAAAACATTGAGTGATTGACTGGCTGTTTTTTTAATAGTGGAACAAGAAAGAGCAAGCGGAATGATAATAAATATTTCAAGTGAAATTAAAATCTTAAAAAGTTCCTTCAAGAGCAGAGAATACATACAGAAGTAGGAACATGGGCCAGACTACGTAGTTTCGGCTAATAAAGCCTCGTCAGTGACCCTGACAATATCTGGTGACGAAACCAGAAAAAAGCATACTGTAATTTCTTAATTTTAATTGGACAGTCGATTCAAAGACTGATTAGTTTCAAAAGGATCCAAATAATATAAAAGACAATGATCACAAATTTTAGATTTCTCAGAATCTATCCTCTGATCTCAAAGGATGTAAATAAAATATAATCTGCACTATGGATGATGTACGGGGAGACGTTTTACGGCCGCCACACGGCACAACACCAGCTGCAGTGAGGTAAAATTAAAATCTTAAAAAGTTCCTTCAAGAGCAGAGAATACATACAGAAGTAGGAACATGGGCCAGACTACGTAGTTTCGGCTAATAAAGCCTCGTCAGTGACCCTGACAATATCTGGTGACGAAACCAGAAAAAAGCATACTGTAATTTCTTAATTTTAATTGGACAGTCGATTCAAAGACTGATTAGTTTCAAAAGGATCCAAATAATATAAAAGACAATGATCACAAATTTTAGATTTCTCAGAATCTATCCTCTGATCTCAAAGGATGTAAATAAAATATAATCTGCACTATGGATGATGTACGGGGAGACGTTTTACGGCCGCCACACGGCACAACACCAGCTGCAGTGAGGTAAAATTAAAATCTTAAAAAGTTCCTTCAAGAGCAGAGAATACATACAGAAGTAGGAACATGGGCCAGACTACGTAGTTTCGGCTAATAAAGCCTCGTCAGTGACCCTGACAATATCTGGTGACGAAACCAGAAAAAAGCATACTGTAATTTCTTAATTTTAATTGGACAGTCGATTCAAAGACTGATTAGTTTCAAAAGGATCCAAATAATATAAAAGACAATGATCACAAATTTTAGATTTCTCAGAATCTATCCTCTGATCTCAAAGGATGTAAATAAAATATAATCTGCACTATGGATGATGTACGGGGAGACGTTTTACGGCCGCCACACGGCACAACACCAGCTGCAGTGAGGTAAAATTAAAATCTTAAAAAGTTCCTTCAAGAGCAGAGAATACATACAGAAGTAGGAACATGGGCCAGACTACGTAGTTTCGGCTAATAAAGCCTCGTCAGTGACCCTGACAATATCTGGTGACGAAACCAGAAAAAAGCATACTGTAATTTCTTAATTTTAATTGGACAGTCGATTCAAAGACTGATTAGTTTCAAAAGGATCCAAATAATATAAAAGACAATGATCACAAATTTTAGATTTCTCAGAATCTATCCTCTGATCTCAAAGGATGTAAATAAAATATAATCTGCACTATGAAACCTACATGCTTTAGTCGAATTACGGACAAGTCGCCCCAAGACAACTCGCCCCACAAAAATCTCGCCCAAGACAAGTCGCCCCTCCTTCAGGTGACAACTCGCCCCACATTCTGAGACAACTCCCCCAGACAACTTCCCCCAAGACAACGCGCCCCACATTCTGAGACCACTCGCCCTTCTAAAGAATTCTGTCCCGGACGACGCCCCCCCCCCCGCCCCTCCCCCCACCCCCCCTCCCCAATACACACGTACCCTTTCAGAAGGCATCCCACAAAAAATACAAGAGACAGCTTGCTCTTACTCATAAATCTGTCAAAACCCTGTCCCGTTAGGCGCTAAGGGACCGACCATTTGATATTCTGTGGGGGGGGGGGGGGGGGGCGGAGGGGGGCTTTGGATATGCAAGAAAAAAAAATAAATTAGCTCATAAGGGGATTTAAAAAAATCAGACATCGAAAAACAATGAAAAAAAAACTGGCTCCACCCAAAATTTCTTAAGAAAAGTCTGCAGATAGTTCCATTTGAATTGAGTTTCTAAAATGTCACTGGCTTCTGGGGGCGCAGACTCCCCATATTTATAGTAATGTTTTAATATCTACAATTTATTTTTTACACCAGCAGCACCCCCCCCCCCCCCACCCCCATACACATATCATATGTTCATACATTTTACCAAAAAAAATCCTATACAACATTCACATACATGTATTAATGATCAGCCGCATTACGAAGTAAATGTTTCTACTAAATAAAACTGAATTGCAAAAGAGTCACAAGCTTGTGGGACACAAAGCCATTATGGCAAAATAAACACTCTAAAAGGAGGCAAAATTCCTAAAAAAAACAACCCTTTATTTCTTTTATCATCATTCCTAGTTTTGCTCTATTTTTTTCCAGTCTTAAAATTGCCATTAAAATTGGGAAATTGCTTTGGCTTCTGGGGGGGGGGGGGGCGTTGTCCCCTAGACCTCCTTTGTTAACTTCTTAGCAAAGAACTTTTAGCCATTTATTAACTTGCATTCATTTATAATGTGACTCTATCAATAAGTATTTACAAGTAGCACATCACACTTGTGTGATAGGCTCTTGGTATTTATCAAACTTTCAAAAGTGTGAATAAAAGCATACAGGGATGTTTGCATCTGTACCATAGATGAACAGGGTAACATGCTCCAGGCACTAGTTTGCAAATGCAAGCTAACCCATGCCCTTATTCTTATGATCGGTCCCTAAAGGGGACAACAAATACTAATAAGCATTAATGCATGATTTTAGCATGCCTGCCAGCCACAGTTTGATAATTACTCTGCAGCTGCAGAACCCTCAAAACCTCGCTGCTCAGCCCCTGGGTGTACCAGGTTATCGTTGAAGTGCTTTGGGTATTTAATGTATTTACCAAGGTCCACCCATTCACAACCAGGGTCACGGCGAAGCTCTTCCCTTTTTTTTGGGGGGGGGGGGGGGGCACAGGGGTGGGGGGAGGGGGCGAGTTGTGTTCTGCATCGGGGACAAGAACGTAGATATTCTAGTAAGGTGAGTGTCTGAGAATATGGGGCGAGTTGTCTTCTGAAAGTGGGACAAGTTGTCTTCTAAAAGATGCAGTTGTAATGACAAACAGCGTAGATCCTGCTTCGGGATCTATCGCACTTTCATCGCACTTTAATCGCTTTTTTCGTCAAATTCGGTAATTTTACTTGAAGGAATATGGAGGCTTTAATTCAATTCATTTCAATTCAATGTATAATTTAACATTGATTCAACACTGACTCTCAACATTTTGCTATAACAGGTTTACCCAAGGGAAGTCAGTTTCTGTGCACAAGGCAGTAAGTATCTGCCATATTTTTGAATAAGTGGGTCAAATTTTACCAAACTTCCATGGATATATCGTTTGGACAAGCCAAATAGCATCTTTGCAAGTCAAGGGTACTAAGGCCACTTTGTTTCTTATGTATGTAAGGAACAAAGTGGTCTTAGTACCCTTGGATTGCATAGTGGTCTTAGTACCCTTGGTTTGTAAAGATGTCTAAAAAGTTGATTAGGTTTTGGTGACTTTGACCCCATTTTCAAGGTCACAAGAGGCCTTAGACTTGACCTTCTGTGGTCTGCGTCAGCATGACAATTTCTTGTACCCACAATATTTCTTGAACCAATTTCACCAAACTTGCATGGATATATCATTAGGACAAATATAAGAGCATAATAGATTTTGATCACGTTGACCTTATTTTCAAGGTCTTCGGAGGATTTAGTCTACATATGTGAAAATTTCACTTATACAGTATGCTGTATATCTCTTCAGCCCCCACTTTCAATCTCTTCAGTAAGGGAAAAAAAAAGGAGACCGTGTTTGGCAACACATGGGAAGAAACTCGTGCAGAAAGAATTATAATAGTGATTTGAGAAGTAACTTCCCTGATATTGAACTGGCTGACGTACCATAAAGTCTCTAAAGAATGGAGTGAGTGAACTCGGGTTGAACGTCCCACCAACAACGAGGTCATATGGAGACGGGACCTCGGTTTAAAGTATACGAAAGACCGGAGAAGCGGGGTATCGATCTTGCGACCCCTGGATGGGTAGTCCGAAGTCTAAAGATTGGAATTAAGCATAACTGTCTTAAAACTGATGTTTGGTTTTTTCACTGCAGTAATGCGTCTAAAGATGCAGATGGAATGACAAACAGCGTAGATCCTGCTTCGGGATCAGTCCGACCAAGATCTGAAGTGTTTGTCTCTATATCATATTACTTTGTATCGAAAGTGCAAATGCACTCACGAAAACGCTAGAAATAGGCTAAAACTTTTGCGAATTTGTTAATGGAGTATTGAGGCTTCAGTTCAATTCAATGAATAATTCAACATTGATTCAACACTGACTCCCAACATTGATTCAGCATTGAATGTCTGCTGGGCCTTTAATACTTCTGTATTCCATGTCAGTCCATTGGCTATCACCCCATGAATGCTATAGGGCCTAACCTATTTTGAGTCGACATTTATTAAAGAGAAAGTCGACTGATCAAGTAAATTTTACCGGCGAGACTCCACTTGGCAGCTGCGCTACCGAGACTCTTTGGACTGTGGGAGTCGGTATGAGCCGAACAAGAGTTGCAAACAATGTTTGGTTTGTAGATTCAGACTCTAGAATGGGTTGAGTTTTCATACGATTTCTAGAATGAGGAAATTACAAATTTGTAGATCTTTCACGGTAATCGTGTCTGTTCCGCGTGTTGTCGCTGATGACATCACACCAAAAACACACATACACATACTTTTCGATATTTGTTTTATATTTGACCTGAGAAAAGATGCAGACTTGTCAAAGCTGCCAGGCGACAGAGTCGATTCCCCCTACCCCCCCTCCCCGCTCCTCCCGGCCCTCTCACCAACCAGCACACCGGGCCTGTACGACGGAGAGCAGAGGGTGCACCTCCCATAACCGAGCAAATTACATAAAAAAACATGCAGTTTTCTGCCAGAAAGCGAGTTTACACCCCTAAACTAAAGCTCTAAAAGTGTCCTTAAAATCTGAATTTTCTTAACTTTCTTACCCCCTTCAACCCACCCCAACCCCCCACCACCTTAGGGCACCCCTCCCCTCCCGCCACCTCCCCACTCACACTGAAATTCGTTCCAGCCACACCTTCTTACCCTCCGCCCCTAATCCCTTGGCAAAAGTATGTGTACGGGCCTGCACAACCATTCCATTTGATCCTTCAGATGTAGGACCCATTAAGTTTTCTCTCCCAAAGTGAAATTTCACGTGCTGTCTTAATTGAATAGTTGTTTAGTGGTGTAGCGATATTTGTCTTGCTTTAATTTTTCAAACAGGGTCGCGCGATATAGCATTTGAAATATTGGCACACTGGCTGTCAGCCGACTCACAAGTTAATATCAGTAATCTACAATTAATTTACTGTTTACGTCACAATTTAATGACGTAACCAGCACTACTGAGCTAGCTTCCTTGTTTACAAACTCTGCGGGTGGGTATGGAATTGTGGTTATTTGTGAATAAAATATAAAGATAGACTTCTGTCATACATTGTATTTTTAATAAACATATTTAATTTAATCGCGCTTGGTATTCTAGCAATACATGGAATAATGATTCTCTCGATTTTGTCGCAAACGTTGAAATGCATAGCCGGGCCAGTGATGTAAACACTGTTGTCCGCCATTTTGTTGAAAACAACAACAACAAATTGCGTAGAGTACCCGAAGATTATTTTGCAAAGAAAATTGTCCCAAACACCGAATTACTTGATTTTTGTCACAGGGAAAGGGCGAATACCATGGTTTTTCATGGCATATGTCCGCCGGCGGGAGAAAGTCGAATTGTTTTGAAAATTGCTTTTGAAGTTGACTTAAAAAGTCGTCTTTCGACGATCGTGTCAACTGCTCGAATGCCGAGTATCTCGGTGTTCAGTTCGGATCTCAGAGAACTAGGAAATTAAACTAAGATGTAAGGAATAAACCGTGTATTATTTTCGGCTGTGTGTAGTTTGATTCGCCGACAAAGCAGCACTGAAATTGCGACCCGTTCGTCGATTGAATCTGAATCTGAGGAATTTCGAACGTTTTTTCTTTGCTATCTGTATAAAAATATCACTCCGCCATGGATACGCGTTCCCACTGTTCTACTGGTGGACTCACTATCTAAACAATCAAAGAAAAACAATACCTTGTGTTATATTTAAGGGAGCCGGGTAAACCGAAACCCAACATCCGTCTGCGGAACTGCTTTTCGCTGAAAACAAAACAAAAATACTAGTAGACATTAAATAATTCAATTTCCTGATTTTACATGTTTAACCACTGAATTAAGAACAAAAATAATAACACTAACTCAGCATCCATTTTCAGCCAATAGCAGCAGTTGTTTTCTTTGATCAAAACTTTTGTGTACCCATGAATTGATGACGTAATAGGTACTTTCACTCCATAAAATAATTTGCGGAGTTTTGTTAGGTGAAATGACTCTGTACTGATACAATATATTTTGTGCTCTGTAGGGTCCTAGTTTTATCCTGTTTAAATTCATACAGAAATTAAAATGAAAATAAATTGTTTAACATTACCTAAGCCTGTAATTTCAGTTTAAAAGAGTCATTAAAATATATCCAATAAGCTGAAACAGTTGGTTTGATATATATTTTTATGGAGTTATATGCAATGATATTAACACTTCAATCGCCAGAGACCAAAAAAGCTGAATTAGCAAACATAATAGATCCTAATTAGGCGGCTCATACTGAGTCACCTCACGTAGACCTACCCCGTTTGCTCTGTAGTCTTTAAAATCTCATTATGAAAAAGCTTGAACGAAACATTTTTGAAATTTTCACAAGGTGATTCCTCTGTTGTCTTTTATTTATCTATCTATTTGCTGTCAGTTAGTTTTAGTCGAGAATGTACTTGCATGGATCACCACCTCTCCATTTTTATTTGCACAATGCGTCCGCGCAGCTTCGTTCAAATACATAAAAAACATACAATATATCG
The DNA here is from genome assembly GCA_963989385.1 of Ctena decussata. Taxonomy (NCBI): domain Eukaryota; kingdom Metazoa; phylum Mollusca; class Bivalvia; order Lucinida; family Lucinidae; genus Ctena; species Ctena decussata. Next base: position 43,885,894 of record OZ022505.1, on the reverse strand, counting down.
AAATGAAGCTATTATCACATTGTATTATCATATTTGATCGTAGTTTGACTTTGCTTTAACTTCTAAGACTTCTAACGTTATTTGTGAATTGAATCTGAAGAACCTTATGTTATCGTTTTTTATTTTAACATAATACTTTTCCATGCTGTTCTGTACCTGCTTAGGTCACTTCTCAAGAAATGTCTACATTAGTCTGCACTTGAATCAGTCTGCACTTGAATCGTAGTCAAAGATAAGTATAATACTCTTTGAAAAGTCAGTTTTTAAATGCCTTAAAATGTTTTATTTATTGTTATTAATACTTATGGAGTAAACTCACCTTATGAACAAATCAAAACAAACTTGAAAATTGTGTCTGCAGTTTGTCAAAAATACTTTTTGTCTATTCAAAAAGGTAATGCATATTTTCAGCATGTCTATAACATTTGTTCAATGTTTCAGATTGGAAGTTAAACCGAGGGAGGAGTTGATTGTATAAATTTCGCATCTCGTATTAGAACGAAACCTAAAAAAATTCAAAGCTTAAAAGAACTGGAAGTTTTGTCAAAAATATTTCCTTTGCGCTTGAAAAAAGGCATATGCACATTTTCAAATATCTGTTAGCCCAGTAAAACCGGCTCAAACCCCCCCAGTAGTTATTACCGACCGTCCCAAGGCGGTACTTTCGTTGCGGTTGCATTTGTTTTATCGGTGCTGTTTAATTTATTGTGTTCTCATTTTAACCCTTCAATAATAAAAATAGAAAATAGGTTAAAAATAGTTGTTAAATGTTTTTCGTATAATTTCCTTAGTCTGTTGTAACCCTTCTGTTGGTATAAATTATTTAGTTCAGTAAAGATAGCTGAGTTGCCACCTATTTGGGAAAGAGCTGCTGACTCGGCTTATCACTTGTAATTTATTGTTTGTTGGGATGTCTTTGTCAATGTTTCCCTTTGATATTGGGGATAGGGTTTGAGATCTGATTCAGTCAGTTCATGATGTGTAGTTACTCTTTAAATTTGTACAACGTTTCCAATTGATGCCTTAAGCTGTTGAAGGAGTTGCTTATACACATTTGTAATCCTGTTTTAACCATGATCCGAAAAAAACGTCTCAGTTTGAAACGGCTGTATTGCTGTCAAAAGTAATATTTTTCTCTTCAAAAGGGTACTTGCACAATTCCAATATGCCTGTTTCAGTATGATAGCTTAGAAACAGTTAGAAGAGTTGTTGATACAAACTATCCAGAACCTGAAAATTTCTAAGTGTGAAGATAGCCGTATTTTTGTCATTAGTGATTGTGTTTTGTTAAGTTTTTTTTTTTTTTTTTTTTTTTTTTTTCAAAACGGCAGATGCACATTTTCAGTATGTTTGTAAAACCTGTGCAAAGTTTTAAACTGATAGCTTATAAATTGTGAGAGGAGCTGATTATATAAAGTAAACAGATAGGCAAAGATCAGGAATTGATACAATCAAATCCTACATCCCGCTCTTAAAACCAATAGTTTGTTTTAATCAAATACATTTGCTTATGATTATTTACAATTAAAGTTAATTTCGCTCTTCTGTCTCCCTCGATCCAGAATCATAATAATTATTAAGTTGACATCACACCTATATTTTTGTCCATTGCATTGCCTTGCTCGCGGTCACTGTCATATTGATTCAGACATGATAATGAACAGACTAAAGTACAACTGTCTAAGTCATTAACTCTCAGAACAGTTTGGATACAGATTTTATCTCAAAGAGTAAGACATTCTATGACATATAACAGACTTACGGTGCGAATTTCGGTAATATTGTAAAAATGATAATATCTAAGTATGTCTCGATATTTCATCCTTTGCCGCAAACTTTAAAATCGCATTAGTTTGTTGTATGAAGCCTACAACCATAAAACCCTTTAGATTCTGAATTTCTAATTATTTTGTATACATTGATCTCAGTGTGGATAATAGTATGAATAAGCATTTCTGGTCTCAAAAATATAGAGGACAACTAATTAGAACCAGTTCTGAAGGGAGAAGACAACTTTATTTAAAGTTTGTATCTAAATCTTTGAATATGCTTCATTGACATTGATGCGTTCAATGGACTGTTGCATTAGGGAATTTTTCATATTATATACAAAATTTGCTCAACGAAACAGAACTTTAAAACAAACAATAGAGGCAAACAAAAGTGCCTAACAGTATATACCATTGCTGGGAGGTGCCACTGTATGTCCCAATTTTTCAGATGTTTTAAAACGAACAGTAACAATCAAACTGTTGATAAATATAAAATGCCCATACCAAATTAGAAGTAACTCATGTTGCCATACCCTAAAAGGTTGGCAATTCAGCTGATGGGCAATTATCGACGAACATTAGATTGTATTTTTATATTTGTTCAGTACATGCATGTTGAACAGTATACTGTTTACCCTAAAGCTGCTGCTTTTCAGAAGAATTTAATGAAAAGTACATGTCTACCTAAACAAATGTCGTATGGTTAATTTCTGTGGCTTACAATACTTCTCTTATCTTTCATATTGTATAACAATCTGGAAAAAAGTCATTTCATGGGAACACTACCAGATGACATATTCTCAAACAAGAAACGAGCACATTAACCCTTAAAGCACCAAAAAAAGGCAAATGACAAGGTTAACGTTTATCATATTGATAATTAAAGGACTAGAGTGGAAACAATGTAAATCCAGATGAGGTGGCTCATGATGAGCCACCTCATCTGGATCTACACTGTTTTGGCGCTTTAATTGAAAAAGCTTTCAGTGCTGCCGACCACATAAGTATTGGCAAAGAAATATGTCAAACAGTATAATTGAAACTGTCTGTACTGTGATACGAATTCCTCATGGTTTATTATGGCAAATTGGAAGCAAACTATGAAAAAGGCGGAGAACCACGTGACTTTCTGTGGCTATTTTGTACCTGAATCCGGACAGAACGGGTAAGAAAATCGTTCATTATTTCCTTTATACCCAACGAGTTTTCATGCGATAAAGTACAAATACCTTGCTTTTATTCGGAGCAAAAGAATATTTATCCTGTGCACTGAATTTCTCCAAACAACCCCGAGCAAAGATTTTCTTACTTTGCTCGGGGTTGTGAGGGAAAATACGGCGTGCATGAAAATGGCTCTTATATAGTGGCTTGTTGATATAAAGACGAGGTATTGCACTTGACCGCATGAAAACTCATTGAGTATTAACGAAATTGTGCTCAATTTTCTTGCCCGTTTTGCCCGAACATAGGTGCAAAATATCACGTCATTACTCACCGCGTACGATTATAAAGTCAACACTACAAGCAAAAAGTATTGAATGTTTGCAATTTATGGTTAATATCGCCCTCTGACAAAGTGGTGAATTAGTTCCATTGTGGAAATTAAGCAACGAAACTTTAAGACTTCTCCAACAAATGACAAAGCTTGCATTTGTTTTCAAGCATATGCAAAAGATACGAAACTTTTCCTTATTTATTCTTAACTATACACTTTGCTGGAAAACCTGCATTAATGCATCGGGAAGTTTGTATACAATTGTAGAACTTATGCCAAACTTTATTTCTAACGCAAATAAAACAACAAGTCCATCTAGGCAGTCTGCACAATTGTTAATGACACTTGGGTTATCTTATACTCCTTATCACCTTTAATGACGTATAATGGTTTGTATTATATTACAATGTCTTATATGGAAAGAAGGACAGTATGCCATACGCAGACAATGGTGCCTGAACATTCAATGCAATCTTTGTATAAGTATGTACTTATTTGACCAACATGGAAACGTAGAAACAACTGCAATTAGAACTAGCAGTATCAGCAATGCTTTATTTATATATTCACGATACGAATTTTTTTTTAAATCTCCAGCCGTTGGGACACCGTTTCTCGTGTCGGTGCTCTACTAAATTATTGCTATTGATTGAATCAACGCCTTTATTTGTTCAGCTTTGCTTAGCATCTTGAAGTGCTATCAGGCATCGATTTAACATTATTTACTCACACCTGAGTTTCAGGCCATTTCAGCCACAGTATCTAATTGCTTCATTGTTCAGATCAAAAGGTGTTAATATACTAAAACGATAAACAAGATCAACAATGTTGGACCGAAGGTTGATCACAGAAATATGTGACTATGTCAATACATGTTGGCACCAAATGAATTGTCAAGCTAAAAAAGAACAGTTTCAATTGAAAAACATTAGCTAAAATGTTTGGCATAAAAAGGGTAGAAAACGTCAATTTTGACCAACATGCATTTCAACTTAAAAGAGAAGTTATCTGTTTTAGCTAGTAGGGCAAATGGTTTTACGTTATCTAATAGTCAAGATTTCCACGATTCCAAAAAAAAATAATCAAGGCATGGTAATGTCCTGCGAAAATGAGACGTTCTTTCGAAACTAACACTTGAAAATTGTTCTGTCATATATGAAAAAAATAAAACTTGGAACATATTGTTGCATTTTTAAATCATTTCAGTAAAATAGATGAAACGTATCCTGCCCGTGTCAATCGAATAAACTTTGATAAAAACTATAAAATTTAATAGTTTATTGAGCCTAAACAACATATAATTTTCACCAAACAACTTTGGCGTTTCATACATTTATACGAGTACTGGAATTCGCACGAGCATCCTAGGGATTCTAAACGAATGATCGTTTGATATGAAATTGTTGAAATTTAAGGTTCTGTTTCTCATAGAACCATTTAAAGGTAGGTTCCTATACTTTGGAATGCATCATAATTTTGATGATCTTTCATCCAAGTTGTTGGAAAGCACTTATAAAAAGGGAATGAATAAGTTTCACTAAAAAGTGTAAAATAATTTTTTTTTAGAAAAGTTGTTTTGAAAGGGATTTCCTAACTCTGCTTCGCACACCACTTAGAACTATTTTTAGTTCGCGCCAAAAATAGATAACACAGCTAAGGTCATGCTGCATTGCATTTTGGGTTAGTTTTAACCCATTCGCCATGCCAGGTCCTGTAGGAGAGCTCACGGCAAGAGAAAATTGACCTTTGGAAAATGGCATTAGAAAACACACACTTATAGACATAATAAACATAGTTATTTTTAGAACTGGAATTCCAACGAAAGAAAATAAACCAAAAGGGAAAATGACTATTTTCTTCAGCCTCTGACGATTTTGTCAGTAGCAACAAATTCAGAAAAATAAGAGAATTCAATACTACTCAGAAAAAGATGTAATTATTTTGTGAACATAATTGTCATCGCTAGTACAGGAACCTACCTTTAAAGGGGTTTTAAGCATAGAAAATTAAGCATTAAAAGCGCTGATATGGACGGAAACGCAACGTCTCGCATTATACGAGGGTCATCCAAGAAGTCTTGCTTACGCCGTCATAGCTGATTTATAAATTGAGCTAGGGTTATCAAATTATACCATAAACAGCTTATGTATAATATACACGTACATGTATGTGCTAAAACATACATGAAACATACCTTTCTGAGAAACTGGAGGATTTTGAATGCAAGGGTGTAAGCGATACCAGCGGTGAAACTGCACAAGCACGACACCTTTTACAAGAGGTGAGGAGTAGAAATTACCCACATATATGTTCAAAATTCTTGCAAATGCCAAGGATTCATGTTCTAAAATAAGTCCAGTATATCTAAGAACTCAAATAAGAGGCAGTTATCATTTCACATGACCAAAGAAATGTGGTTGCTCGGCAACAAAAGAATATCACATAATTTAAGCAAATTTCTAGTTCTGAACGTTTGCCTCCGGCTTTGGAAGGCTGCAAACGATATTAAACAAGGCTCGCAGCTTACGTTTTCTTTAATTTATACATTTTAGTATCTCACGACTACTCTTCGATAACAAATAAATGTCATTTTAGGAAACACTGTGAACACTCTTCTTGAGGTACTCGTTTTATCTGAAATCGGCGTTGCCCCCCCCCCCCCCCCCCCACACACACACACACAGAAAAAAAAAAAAAAAAAAAAAAAAAAAAATGGTGATCTCTTCTTTGGAACACTAATAATATCTTGACTGACGGCATTATCTTAACTTTGGGACCGATTACATACTTCGATATTATTTTACGTATCTCCCAGCATATTTCAGATATTTACAAGCGTTCTGAATTAAGCTAAGGGAGGGATCCTAAACAGACGATTAGAAGTCACCGCCGCCCTCCTAATGTAGTATTTTTCGTATTTGCAAGACCATGGCGTTTCTGGAAATTGTTGATTAAAAAAAAAAGAATGATGCAGTGGAAGAATTGGGACTGCTTGATTCGCTCTTTGGTTGTCATTTGGCTGAAACTTAGCCGTTTGCAAGACTTATTGGATGACCCTCGTATGTGATATATTAAACGTCCAATCAGGTCAATACTATGACGATACATCACTGCTAATAACATAGCGGTCACTGACATATTAGTAACGAACTTTTTAAGCCCCAACTTCGAAAAAGTTGAGGGGGACATATTGCTTCGGGGTTGTCTGTGCGTCCGTCCGTACGCTCGTCACGTATACCATATCTATGGAACCGTGCATGCTAGAGTTTTGAAATTTCACATATGGATTTGTCATAAAAGATAGTGACCTTTTTTTTCTTGTCCGAGTTGTTTCCCTTTTTGGAGTTATGCCCCTTGAGAAAAATTCATAATGAAACCTTGCCAGTAAGATATCTCAAAACGTATTTTAGCAATGGACTTGAAACTCTACCAGCTTATTGAAGATGATGAGTACATGAACTGATTAACTTTGAGCAAAATCCGTCAATTTTTATAAGGGTTATGGCCCTTTGAAAATTTTGGCATTTCAACTTTGTCAGCAGGATATCTCAAAAAGTATTTAAGTTAGGAGCTTGAACATTTGCCAGCTTATTAGGAATGATGTGTAGTTAAATTGCTAAGCTTTTGATTAAAATCCGTCGATTGTTTTCGGAGTTATGACCCTTTTAAAATTTCGGCATTTTAACTTGTCAGCAAGATATCTCGAAAACAATTAGAGCTAGGGACTTGAAACTTGGTATGTTGATTGTAGGTGATGAGTATATTAACTGATTAACTTACAAACGAATTTCGTCATTTTTACAGTTATGTCCCTTTGAATATTTTAACATTTTAAACTTGGCAGCAAGATATCTCGAAAAAGTATTTGAACTAGGGTCTTGAAACTTGGTCAGCTGATTGGAGATGATAAGTAGATTAACTAATGGACTTTTAAATGATTTCCATCAATATATTATAGTACTGACCATGCCCTTTTAGGATCAGGCATATGGTTGGGGCATAGTGTTTTGCAAACACCTTTCCTCGTTTCTTTTTTTTCTTTTTTAACTAGTCAACAACATATGACAGTTTCCGGTATCAAATGTGTCCCGTATAATGTTTTTGATACTCATTTTCGATAGATACCATATACTTGTGCCTACTATCATCTGCATTTTATTGCTTAAGTAAACAAATTAGGCAAATGAATGGAAACGAGAGCGAAGGAGAGTACAATGATACCTTACGTTAGTGAAATATACAGCATGTAAATATACCGATACTATTAAATGTAACATATTAAATGTCTTCCATGTCGCTAAGCCCCAAAAGTTTAAAGTGGAGAGGTGATAGGCAGGCCTCAACAGGCAACTGACATCTCTTCGAGCCACTTTTAGGGCGCACTTTGCACGACATAGCAGCTGCAGTCATCAGGTAAGAAACGCCTATGTATCAAGTTGCGAGCACAGGTGTCCACCTCCGAGCCGCCTCAACTCAATGACTCGAGAAACACGTCTGGCACGGGCCTTGGGAAGGACAGCGTTGAACTGCAATGAGCCATAGAAATCCAAAAGAATGGAACCAAACATGTCGCTGTGTCAAGTCAGTTTTAGGTTTAGAATATTTCAGACAATTTTACGGGAAAAAGGAACCCATTCACCTTAAAATAAAAGAGATGAGCCGCGACGTGAGAAAACCAACAATGTGGTTGTGCGCCTAGCGCAGACTCAGATCAGCCTGGGTGTCCGCCCAGTGTGGTCAGACTCAATGTTAAGTGCTCAAAGGGTAGCTAAGGGTCTAAGCTACCTCCATGCGGACAGCGAAGACTCTGATCAGACTGGGCGGATGCCCAGGCTGATCTGAGTCTGCGCTGGGCGCACAACCACTTTGTTGGTTTTCTCGTGTCGCGGCTCAGATACGTGTTATTTGAATAATTCAGGCTCGACATGACAAAACCAACAAAATGGCATGTGCGACCATAGAAAACTCAGATTAGCATTGGCATCCTGGGCTGTGCACTTAAAGGGTAGCTAAGGGTCTAAGATCTAAGCTACCTCCTTGCCGACAGCGAAGACTCTGAACAGACTCGGCGGATGTCCAGGCTGATTTGAGTTTTCACTGCGCTGGGCACATATGCCACTTTATTGGTTTTGTCGTGTCACGGCTAATTTGTATTCTGTCCTAGAAATGTCCTATTTTGTATAGTCTTGGTGTTCGAATGTAGATGATAGACTTGTCAACAGCAAAAAAATCTGCGCTTAATATGGCTATTTAAATGCTTGCTTGGAGTTATTTTGCTGACGCAAATCAAATGAGCCGCGACACGACAAAACCAACAATGTGGTTGTGCGCCCAGCGCAGAATCAGATCAGCTTGGGCATCCGCCCAGTCTGATCAGAGTCTTCGCTGTCCGCATGGAGGTAGCTTAGACCCTTAGCTACCATTTGAGCACCTAACAAAGAGTCTGATCAAACTGGACGGATCTCCAGGCTGATCTGAGTCTGCGCTCGATGCACAACCACATTGTTGGTTTTGTCGTGTCGCGGCTCAAATAAAGTTAACATCCACTAAATTAGTGAAATAGTATAACAGTGCAATGACCAGGAACTGAAACAGTCCAATTCCACAGCCCACCCACAATACCAAACGAGAAATACTGACATGAACACAGGGTATAAACTAATCCGCCAGTTTTCGCTTCCTGCTGAGACTGTCCGTCACACTTGGCTTCCGCCGAGACTGTCCGCGATCTCTTGCTTGCTGTTGAGGCTGATTATCTTAAATAAAGTATTTCATAATGGTACAGTGAATCTTGTTATCTCAAATACTGAAATCTAAAAGTTCTCTTTTATATCAGAGACTATAGTTTGGAAACATTTCCTACTGTTCTTTACAGTCCAACTCTTGTTACCTCAAACTGCTGGTATATAAAAGTAAATTTGCTGGTTTCAGAAAATTTACTTGAAGATACCAGTAGTTTGAGATGAACTTCGACTTTGAGATGTAGAGAGTTGACTGTATATGCGAGCTGAGAGTATATATGTTTGTTATGGTGCAGCTTTGGGCTAAATCCGAGGCGACTAAGCTGTACAAAGTTTTTGGAGGATTAGAACAACTTTCATCCTTATATGTATTCATGTATATTTTCATGCATTGCCTTAAAATTTAGGGATTTTTTGTGGCTAGTAGAGTCACAAGCATATCAATTACTATGCTCATAATAAAACTCAGTATGTGTAGAAGCATAATTCAGTAGCGTCAAATGGTAATAGAAATAATGATGTTGAAAGTCTGAGCCTCAGCACCTGAATAATGATTGTTTGATAAATGGTCTTCATGTAACCTAATACATTTTATCAACCTCCATGACGTATTAATGCTCTGTATTTTAACAGAAATAGATTTGAGCCGCGACACGACAAAACCAACAAAGTGGCATGTGCGCCCAGAGAAGACTCAGATCAGCCTGGGCATCCGCCCAGTCTCATCAGAGCCTTCGCTGTGCGCATAAAGAGTAGCTAAGGGTCTAAGCTACCTCCTTGCTGACAGCGAAGACTCTGATTAGACTGGGAGGATGCCCAGGCTGATCTGAGTCTTTGCTGGGCGCGCAAGCCACTTTGTCGGTTTTGTCTTGTCGCGGCTAAATTATTGCAAAGAACAAAGCTCAAGAGCACGCTGTACAGCTGGTCAAAACCTTAGCTAAATGTTCTACTTCTTGAGGTCAAATATTGTGTGCATTAACAGAGATTAACCATACCAGGCGAACGGACAGGCTCCGTTTTGCACATGCTGTCTTGTGTGTGTCTTTTTCTTTGTATTATCTCAGCTTTATATCTTGATTGATTGGTTCTGAGGAGTTGTTTGCTCAGCACAGGTTAGCACCTTAGAGCGTCATCAGGCATTGAATAAGCATTGTTTATTGGCTTGCGGCCCAAAGGCCGCAAGCCATATAGAACGAAAAGCTCGTTCCGGTTTGAGACTGCTTTTTCCATGTTTATCTTCACATATACGAAAATTAAATCACAACAAACAGAAAACTCGTCTGATTTGTCTATTTTTATCTATGTCCGGTTTACTTCTTAACCTAACAACTCTTAAAAATACCAGATGGGAATCCTGTTCTAATTTTGGTAGTAGTTTAATAAATAGGCTGACCCAGTTCGTTTTGACGTTTGCGTTCGAAAGAACAATTTTCTTTTACAATTACGTGGGCCCGCCCACATTTGTTACTATGAAATGATTTTTGTATCTTTGAACCAGTCTGAATTAACTTCGCTCAGCTATCATTTTTGAATTAAACAAAGTAAACACTTTTTATCAAGCACCATAACTATGCTAAATTTAGCCTGAGCGCATTCGGCATAAAATTGTACTCATATATTTGAGCATATGCAGAGCGACTTTGTCCGAATGCTATTTGTCATCCAGGTAACGCAGATAAATGGTCAGCACATGTTAATGGCTGGTGCTAGTACTAGTATAAGTTTTGATTTCAGACTATCACGGCTTACTCGGCTCTGATAGGAGCGCAAACTGAAGTCAGTTTGTTTACGCTATTCGAGTAATTGGGTGACTACATGGATTTAACCCCTGTTTACATAAACACATGTGCCGAACGTGACCGGTTTTCATGCAACAAGTTAAGATTAGAAAAAAAAAACATAAAGAACAACAGAATACCATTTAATTGTGCTTTGTAAAGTAAATTATTTTATTTGCCGATAAATTGGTCATTGTTTTAACTGTAGGAGTGAATTATTGTGTCCAGTAGCGGCTGGAAGCTTCTTTTTAAAGGCGAGAAACAATGTTTACCACGAACGCTTAGCACACAACAACAAGCTTTTCAAACAAGCTTTTTGTCTTTATCATTCAGCGGCGTCGCGACAAATGCCTTAGGGCATCGCGTAATTTAACTACTCAGAGCAGCCTGCACACGAGCCGGTGCATCAGTACAGGCTGATCAGAATCTTTCGTTTTCGGTATACGTATTTCCAATGATCCCAAAATCGTAAATGCTAATTGTGGGTGTATTGACAGGACAGCGCGTTTTAATGGGCTCATCTGTGTATCCATAAAAACCCTGTAAAAATAAGAAAAAATCAAGTTCAAATTTATTGTTTCTAAATGCAGCAAGCAGGTGCCCTTGAGGACCTATTTTTCCTCATCAGTCATCAGATTTACCAAATGAATGTATCCCATCTATCTGTGTGGCTAATACGCACAGCTGAACATGTGACAGTGTCTGACATTTTGAACCTTGTGGAGGTGCGACGTTTACGTCACGAAACGTCAGATGATAATTACGTCATAAATCACATAAAGTTAATTGGGTTTCCGCGCACTGACTAATAGCGTCAAAGCGTCAACCTGAAAAGAGTGATTCAACATTACTAACGGCGTCTTTAATTTCCTTCATCTACGCTCTTTTAAGATTGTTCGAATTTAGATCTTTGAAAAGTGATGCTATGAGCCCGAGTTATAACAGTTTATCCAGCTTGTATGTAAATTGTATCCAATCAGTGGAATGAAAACAATGAATCAAGTTTGTGCGAATTTTGTTCGCTTTTGCAGTAATCCTTTGCGCGATTTCTTTGTGTTTCTCGAAATATATTCTGGAAGGACAAATAAATATGAAAATGTTAACTTAAAACAAAAATTTCCGATGGCTCAGAATGTCAGAGCCTGTCACAAATATGGTAACGCCAGTGAAAATTAATGCACTCGCATTGTAGCAGTAATGGCAGGAAACGGTGAAATGGACATAATTCAGCATAAAAAGCATTTCCTACTGACTATCGACACGTCCATGAAGTGCCCTGGAAACCTCTTATAGAGATGCAGGTATTAAAAGAGAAGAGTGGACAATTTTAGAATCGTTAAAATTTGAAACTCTTTGAGGCTGACTCTAAGGAACTCATTGACAGCTTTTTGACAGTGGATGAGCGGCTGGTCTGTCTCTCTCAGCCAGAACCGAACCAGCACTCGAAACAATAGAAACGTGCCACAACGTCCTTTCCTGTCTGCAAGGAAGGTATAGTCTATGCCATCAGCATATAATGTGATCGTTTCAGTCCTATGGGGATTCATAAAATGTGTTTAGGGGCAAACGAAAAATAAGGGACTAATGATCAGTCTAGCATCTAACAGAAAGTCAAGATCCATCGCTAAGGAAAACCTGCCAAAAGCGTGCTATCGCACCTTGACAGTACACCTGCTCACATAATTACGATGGCTATGACTGTTGATTACTTGCACCTTTATCTGATAAAAGAAATTATGCCAGTGATTATGACGTCATTTCGATTGCAGAGGGGTTTTTTGACATGCAAGAAGAATCTTTGTATGCAGCTGGAATCTAGTCACTGCAGCATCGCTGGCCTACGATGCTGTAATGTTGGGAAATAAATGTAACAAGCAGTGTACGAAAACAACTTCATATTTAGGCCAAGAGCTTTCCATTAAGTTCCCATAGTTCTCCTTTCTGTTAACTTTAGCCGGCGTAGCGCAATCGATAGAACACCTGACTCATAAGTCAGAGGTCCTGGGTTCAATACCCGGTTTGGCCACATACTTTCGTTTCCCTTTCCGCTGATTCAAGAAGGGCAGTTGTCAGTTACTGGCGAAAGTATGTGCACTTAGTACTGTTAACCGCTTAGGAGGTCTAAGCCTGCCCAGGAATAGTGTGGTTAGGTTAACTGACCGCCCCGACATGACCATAGCTGTTTACCGTGGAGGTTAAGCAGTAAAGTATTCAACCAATCTGTTGTCTTTAACACCCTGTAAAAACGTGCAAGCCTTTCCTTTTAAAAGGAAACTTTATTACAATTCTAACGATGAAATAGCTACTTTAAAAACCGGTTACTTCGCACCAGTGAATTAAACCTTTTTATCATTTCAGTCGAGTTCATGTCGAAGTTGGCACGAAACAAAAAATGTTGTTGCCTGTGTTTTCGATGTTTCCATGACGTTACATGTAACTCTTGCTCTACACTGTTTGCAGAGATCCTTTTATACAGGATCTTATAGGCACAAAAAGAACTAACAACATGCTTGAAATAAGAGCCTATATAAAAGATAGGTTGCAACTCGCTATAAAACCTGTAGACATTCACCGTGTATGCGATATCTATGGGGAGGACCAATTGTTTCACAGGACGATTTGCAGATGTGTAGCTAAATTTAGGAGCGGGCAGCAGCAACTTAAAGATGCTACTCTCACAGGTCGCCCTGCAACACAACAAAAAGTAGCATTAAAAATCCGCAGTATTCTAATAAAAAAGCCCGATTCATCATGAGTGAGGCAATTAGCCCGGTTGACAAACGTGTTGTTAGAACGAGTTCATGGTATTTTGAACTAGCATTTGCAACTTAGGGAAATAAATGCAAGGTGGATACCCCATTTGTTGACATATGAACTAAAGAGGACCCGTGTAGCAAATGCAAAATAAATTCTGAAAATGTACCCAAAAATATAGCAAAAAGGCTTTCAACAATTTAATCAGTGTTGATGAGACCTGGGTTTACTTTTCTGAATCAAAGCGAAAGTGTTCCAGCCCAATTTTGGCAAACAAAAATGCGAGACGTCCAAGTATTGCCAACCAGACACGAACGGTAAAGAAGGTTTTGTATGTAATTTTAATTTGATAATAAGGGTCCAGGCATGCCGAAATTCCGAATTCCGATGCCAAAAGGCAAAACAGTCACAGCAAAGTTCTATTAAAGTATTGTACTAAATAACTGAAGAAGGACTACAAAACCCGCCACCCCAAAACAGGTCTTTAGCACCTCAGACTCCTGCATGATAATGCTCCCGCTCACAAGGTACACCTTTGTGATCGAGTTTTTGGAGTCAGAGAAGGTCACCGTCCTACCATATCCTCCATTTTCGCCAGACTTGGCTCCCTTAAACTATTTTCTGTTTCCAAACTCAAATATCATCTATCGGGAAAAAGATACAATTCGAGAAATACCCTTGGATCTGCGGTTTATCAGTAGCTGATGGGTGTCCCCATCGAGGAGTATAAATTAAAATCTGAAAGAGTTCCTTCAAGAGCAGAGAATACAGTCATAAGAAGGAACATGGGCCAGACTACGTAGTTTCGGCTAATAAAGCCTCTTCAGTGACCCTGACAATATCTGGTGACGAAACCAGAGAAGAGCATACTGTAATTTCATAATCTCAATTGGACAGCCGATTCAAAGACTGATTAGTATCAAAAAAGGTCCAAATAATATATAAAATGATGGCTTAGAATATGAGTAAACCAATCTAAAATTTCAGATTTCTCAGAATATATCCTCTGATCTCAAAGGACGAAAAGAAAATATAATCTGCACTATGGATGATGTACGGGGAGACGTTTTACGGCCGCCACACGGCACAACACCAGCTGCAGTGAGGTAAAATTAAAATCTGAAAGAGTTCCTTCAAGAGCAGAGAATACATTCATAAGAAGGAACATGGGCCAGACTACGTAGTTTCGGCTAATAAAGCCTCTTCAGTGACCCTGACAATATCTGGTGACGAAACTGCTTCCAAGAAAGGATTGACCGGCTAAAAAGGTGTATTCAGGTAGATGGAGAGTATTTTGAAGGAAAGAGCAATTCAAAATCATTAGAACATTTGCAGTAAAAGAGGAACAATGTAAATGACGTTAATTTCGGAACACCCCTCGTAACAGGAGCATACTGGCATTACGCTAGGGCATACATTACATGTTTTTGCAGATACTGGCGCGAACATAACTCCATTAACAAAACAATAAGGGATTCAAGCTAAAATTCGACAGCAGTATCTTCAAGAAAGAGAGTGCAAACACACCCTAGAGCACTGATGCAGAATATTGATATGTTTGTAATGAAAAAGCTAATCAAGTGTTGCACACAAATATTTACTGATTGACAAGTCAGTCCCAGAAACCTAGGGAAATTAGGTAATAAATTCCGTAGAGGAAATTTCACAGACTTGTATATGATAAAGTCTGTTAACAGAGTGAAGAATACCATTCGTTCTTGTTGTAGACAGAAACCAGACTTGCTCTGACAAAGAAAGGTTAGAAAATATAAGCTGCGAAATGATGTTGCGAATTGGACAGTCAAGCTCTCGTTCAAAGACCACTGAAAGCGAGTTGACCTTTATTTTGTCAGAAGTTAGTATTTGTCTTTGGTCGAACATACCATGGACCAACTTACTTTGGCTTCAGATTGATTTTGAGGCCTCATTTTTTTCATATTTATGATTTTGAATGCTGGATAGTTTGCGCAGTTGTGCAAGCTGATCAGAGTTTTACAATAAGCGCATGGCGTGAAGTTCCTTTTAACTTCCTTTCCAACCATTTTCATTTCTAATGGCTAATCCAGGATTGGCTCTATTATCGGACTTTCGTTGTCAGGGTCGCCGATGAGGCTTCGGTGTCTAAAATTTAGTACTACCTATTATGGCCCCTTGGATAACCCTTAAAATCGACAAACGATAGTCTTGAATCGGACAGTAATGCAATAAACTAAGAAGTATGGAACAGTATCTTTTTCTTTTAATTTCATTTTACCTCATAGTCACATACATTTGTCCGTGTTCATTCAAAAACCGCATTTAATTGCGAATAGCCTGATACATTTATGGATACATTTTTGAAAAGTTCGCATTAGAAATACCACGACCATGTTTAGTGTAAATTGACTACCCCCAAAAGCAATGGAATATATAGTAAATCATAAGATTTCTTTCTTTCTCTATCTCTCTCTCTTTCTCTCTCTGTCTCGGCGCAGCCGTGTATAATTTCCATTTTATTCTACATTTCACAAGATTTCATTGGTCAAATAACGCGTATGTCAAAATTTAGCCAATAATATCAAAGGTCAATCAATATT
The DNA here is from genome assembly GCA_963989385.1 of Ctena decussata. Taxonomy (NCBI): domain Eukaryota; kingdom Metazoa; phylum Mollusca; class Bivalvia; order Lucinida; family Lucinidae; genus Ctena; species Ctena decussata. The sequence goes on along the minus strand of OZ022505.1, from coordinate 43,869,778 downwards.
TAATATTCGTTTTTTCCCGTTGTACTGCACTGCGTGAATACTAGCACTCTGTCAGATGTTAATTCAAATTGTTTCTCTTGTTTGTAAATTTACAATGGAAATTTTATCGAAAACAGACGCAGATATTCAAAACTTTTGTGTGTTTTTCAGTGTAGATCTACTTTCGATTTCTACTTTTGGTTTAATACATACAAACAAATATTGCATCATGTTGGTATCTTAAGCTTGACCGCGGTCCATTTTGGAATTCCAAATTCGACAGCTCAAACTTGAGTTAGGTTATTGTCGCTACCTAGTTTCAAAATTAAGAATTCATGTGCCTAACAACATAGCTCACTTGAGTCATATTCATGAGTTATCGTCAACTCTTCATCTGGAGACATATTATAAAACACACTTCCATTTAATCTGCGCCGGTTATCTTTTTTAAAAGAGTTTCCTTGTTTAAAGATTTACTCCCTTTATAATAATAACAAAAATGATTTGATGAAATATTTCATGCAATACCTACGACATGGTCTAACTATACATTTGAATTAAAGTTTAGATAATAATATTTGATAAAAGTCACTTTAAACAAAAAATAATATAATTTTTTATACAATCTCGGACCGCGGTTGAAATCGCATTATTGGACAAAAATAATTTATTCATACGTCACAATCACGTGCACGAATAAGAAAAATACCCCTACACGATCACATGACACACGTGGTCAAAATCGATATTCTTACAGGCCGTGAGGAAATAGGTAATTTGCATTTTAATTTGAAGATTATTTTCCATTCCATATTTATCGAATAAACATGCATTTTCTCAAAACTTTTACGGCTAATTATGAGTCTATTACATATTGTCTAACGAAATTTTGTTAAAACATTTGTTTCTGAAAACATGAAATAAGCTAGGGAGACAATCTTTAAACATGTAATTTATCATTTTCCGTTTTCAGTCTGAAATAAAAATATTCAGAATTTCGTTGATACATAATTCAATTCATATAGGAAGAAAAACAGTGCGGTCATTTTTGCGTTTTCAATACACAGTTCCGAGCCACACCCAGAATGTAACTCAGAATCACGTGATAGCGAATACCTGGCCAATGCAACGACAACTTAGCACGTGACATAGTCTCACAAACAAATCGCACGTGGTCAATATTCTACAAAAGTCCGTGAATTTACCTTACAGTTGATGGAGGGATGTATACCTGTTTAAAGAAAACAAAACAACACCACTTTTAATAAACTTACCCTGCTTTGCAAGAACAGAACGCATCGGAAATGCATGATGCGCAAACTTCCATGTGTAGGTCATGAAGAGGCTGATTCTTCGCCATAGATCGCCAACATTTAGCAGACACTTGCATTTGTCATTTGATTTTTCCGCCATCTTTGTATAAAGCTTGTGAGACGTAGTAACTAAGTAGGCGGAGCTTGGCGGCTATTCTCGGAACTGTGTATTAGCACTGCTGGTCGCATCTTGATAGCCGATAGCATTTCGCACATGACTCCAAGTGGCGTAGAAAGTTTCGGACGAGAGTATCAATTGAAACTGTTTCGACAGCCGAGAATAGATAGTATGACCCATATCATAAATCGAAAACAGAATAGCTATGGCCAATCACTTAAACCGAAGTGCTTGAACAGCCCAGACTAGCTACCGTTGCCCATATTATTAGCCGAAACTGCTGTTTTTGCTCTTGGAATGTGTTCTTTGCCCACAATTTTGATTTCGTTTGGAACATATTCTTCATTAAAGATATCAATCGCGGAACCTTTCAGCGAAATTTGCGGACCTAAGCATAAGTTCATTGAATCGCTTTTCAGATTAAACAGAAAAGAACGTTTTGGGATCGAACATAAGCTTTATTCAACCTTGCATAATCCTGTCCTTAAATGTGACCAGCAAAGTACACTAAAGTGAAGGAACTCTTTAAGGTTTTAATTCTAATTGTCTTATTTAAGGATAGGGCTACAATACAAAGCAAATTGCATATAATATGCCACTTACATAAAATAATCCAATAAGTATATGAGCCGCGACACGAGAAATCCAACAAAGTGGTTGTGCGCCCAGCACAGACTCAGATCAGCCTGGGCATCCGCCCAGTCCGATCAGTCTCTTTACTAAGTGCTTAAAGGGTAGCTAAACGTCAAAGCTTCCTCCTCGCGGACAGCGGAGACTCTGATCAGACTGGGCGGATGCCCAGACTGATCTGAGACTGCGCTGGGCGCACAACCACTTTGTTGGTTTTCTTGTGTCGCGGCTCATATGGTTTTATACTATTAGTAAAAGGGCTTAACAAGATTTTTGGAGACAGAAATTAAACGTTCTTTGAAGGTTCATCGTTCTCAGAGCAGCAAGTCAAGTCAAGTCAAAGTAGTTTATTCGGGCAAAAACATATAGATGTTCATCGCCCCATGTAGGCAGTTAGCAATATACATTCATTTTCGTACAATATACCAAACGTAATAAATTAAACAATATACAATTATTGACCTTTGTTGAGTTGAATACCTAACTTTATTCAACCTTTATTATTAACTTTATTCAATGTTATGTTTGCAGGTCAATAAAACTGCATATTCACCGAAATATTGGTCAACAATTGTTTTATTATATGATAATTCCAAATTCTGTTCCTAAGATATTTACGATTGTACTTAATAATATTATCTCGCGACGTTACGCCATTAACATTAACGTAAATCAGACGTTACGTCACGAAAATATAATGACGTCAGCGTAAAAGTAATATTCACTGACAGGCCGGTGAATATCACAAAATATTGACCGGCACGTGACGTCAAAAGAGCCAATTAAATTTCGTGTTGCAGCTTGATCATATAATAAATGCAAATACATACATCATAGCTCGTGAATAATTTTGCGTTTTACCTCTCAATCAGAAGTATTCAGTTGTTTCGGACAAAAGGGAGGCATGGGGCAAATGAAATGATTATTATCATTGTGAGATCTGCAAAATAGAGACAAATTGTGATCCGTGTCGGAGTTTGATTTCGATGACCAAGGAGTCCCGATTGATAAGATAGTAGACTCATAATGCTTTACAAATGTCTGAAGGGTGCAGCCAGTATACCCATAAATGACCTTGTTCCCCACAAGTAGGCGTACCAGAATCATAATTCTCTGGCATTTCAAACCCCTTTGGCTGGGACTGACATTAACAAGTCCAGTTTCTTCCCCCAGACTATCAGAGATTGGAATTTCCTGGAAGATTTCCTTATTTCTGCTACTGAGTGTGTAGAGGATTCAGTTACTAAGTTTACTTCTCTTGTAAGGGCTAGGGTCTAGCTTCCCTGATCATGCATGGCACAGGTCTTGGTGAATTATTGTCCTTGGATGTATCACCATCCCGTCTAGGCAATAGGAACGTATTTCAAATAAACAGGTGCTCTTAAAGACGGTAAGTTTACTGTTTCGGAAAATAAATGACCTACCTTTCATCTGTTTGAACCCACTTTGTCAACAAAATCAATGCTCCTGCTCTTTATACCCCTCCACACTTAAGTTGCGGGGCATTATGTTTTCATGTCGGCCGTCCGCGTGTCTATCCGTCCATCTGTCTTTACGTACGTACGTTCGACGTCCGCACTTTGTTTCCATGCGATAATCAGTATTCATCCACTGTTTTATTCAGACTTTGCATATGCACTGGTACCAAGAATGTCAATTTCTGAGTAATGGGCCTTGTAAATGTACAAATAATTTGTTTTGGCCTCTACCAGTTGTTCCTTTACTCTTTGTAAAATCATGGTGAAACTTCACAAAAATGATCGAAGTAACAACAGCTCTATGTATACATAGATTTATTTTCGATAGGGTTATTAGCCCTGTCCTTGGCCTATTATACATTCATAAAAAATCATGAAAAAAACATGTATTTAAGCAAGTTTTCTGAAACTTACAACAAATGATCAGAGTAATGAAAGCCTCCTGTGCTGCTAAAGATTTATCCTATATGGGTTATCTGCCCTGTCCCGGGCTATATAAATGCATAAGATGATGATAAAATCTAAAATGCATTTAATTAGCAGCAGGACAGCAAATTATTTTTTTAGAGCTTAAGTTGGAGCTTAGAAACTTTTGCCGGAATAAACTTCTTAAAGTTCTGAATAGTTAGATCTATTGGAAGCAAGGAATACACCAAGAAATGAAGAAAAAAATCAGACTCGGTTCATGAACAGTAGGGGAGAGTCGGTTGACTTCGGACAGGCGGGTTAATTCGGACATACAGTTGCAAACAGTGAAAATCCAGATGAGACGGCTCAAAATGAGCCGTCTCATATGGATTTTCTCTGTTTTGGCCAGTTAATTTTTGTTTTAGTTCCAAACAACTGAAATATAAAGGAAACAATGTCAGTGTCCGAATTTACCTGCTGTCCGAAGTTACCCGACTCTCCTAATAATGTGCAACACTGGCCACGCCCCCTAGTACCAGCTTGAGCAGAACTCTCTGTATTCTAAAATGACTCTATATGACAAAACCAATATTCGGTTCAATTGAAAACAGCCTTTCATAAACACCCACCTATCGTACTGATATGACTGAGATACTGTAAAAAAAGACGCAAAATCGCAAGTCATCCATCCATCCATCCTGACTGGCCTTTTTAGCTCACCTGAGCCAGCGGCTCCGGGGGAGCTTATAGGATGGTAAGGCTCCGTCGTCCGTTGTCGTCCGTCCGTCGTCCGTCCACAATTTCAAACGACTTCTCCTCTGAAACCGCTGGGCTAATTGTAATCAAATTTCATATGTGGCCTCCAGAGGAAAAGGGAACGAAAAGTTGTTCAAATGGTCTTGGTCACATGACCAAATGGCCGCCATGCCCATATATGGTAAAAACCTTTAAAAATCTTCTTCTCCAGAACCAATTTGCCAATGGCCTTGAAACTTGGTATGTAGCATTGGGTACGCAAGTACTACCAAGATTATTCAAATTATGACCTTGGGTTGACCTTGACCTTTTTTACGGTAAGGTAAAATTTGCTTCCTTGTGCTTTTATATGGCAAAATGCTACAACATAAGATATCTTGGAAACTGTTGAAGATTTTGGGCTACAAATTGGTATCTACAGTCATCTTAATAAGTACTTGAAGATTTATGAGTACAAGGGGTCAAGGTCATTTTTTGACCTTTGATCCAGAACTCTCATATTTTGACAATGTCAAACAATCTCCTCAAAAACCACTGGACCATTTATAACCAAATTTCATATACAGCCTCCAGGGGTTGAGGGAACGAAAATTTATTCATACGGCCCAGGTCAAATGACCAACATGGCCGCCATGCCCATATTTGGTAATAGCCTTTAAAAATCTTCTTCTCCAGAACCAACTGACTGATGGCCTTGAAAATGGCATGTAGCATTGGGTACTCCAGTACTATCAAGATTGTTCAAAATGATGACCTTAGGTTGACCTTGAGTATTTTACGGCAAAGTCAAATATGGGAAAATGCTAGAACATAAGATTTCATAGAAAGTTTTGAAGATTTAGGCCTAAAAATGGTAAATAGTCATCTTCATGAGTACAAGAGGTCATGGTCATTCTTCGACTTTTGACCCAAGACTCATAGTTTGACAATTTCAGACATAAGAAAAAGCCACTTTGCCTCATGGCCCTCTTGCTTTATATATTAATAATTTGGATATTTGTGATCGCATATAGTATTAACTCAACGGGTGAAACAACCCTACATGTACATACCGCAGCAGCACTGATAATGCAAACATGTGAACTTTGGATCGAGGTTGAAAATTGTTCGTGGAAAATAGTCTAAGCCACTATTTCCATTCATAGTATGGTTTACAAATGTGCCCTGGTGTATTAATACTGAATATTGATATATCTGTAATAAATAAATGGATGCTATTACCAATTAAGTTCTGCGCACAAACATGATGCTGATTAACACTTTAAGCGCAAGAGACGAAACGAGCAGAATTTGCAAACAGCATAGACCCTGATGGGGCGGCTCATAACGAGCCGCCTTGAGATCTAGATCTACACTGTTTACCCTGTAGCCTTTGAATTCTTAATATGATCTAGCTCGAACAAAAGATGTTGTTTTGAAATTTTGCGGACATAAATGTTGTCGTTTGTTGCTTTTTGGCGCGGAAAGGATTAAGCAAACCTTGGGATACTACCATAATTGCCCAAGGTTCTTGAACAGAAGTACCTGCGCAAACACTTTACACTCAGGGTTATACAGTTGGTTCTTATCACTAGTCGATGTCGGAACATCTGTTTTGATGTTTTAAAAAGTACTCAAATTTGGTAAAGAACTTAATATGTCCAGAAGAATATTCTTTCCATTCCGATTTTACCGGTTATTGATTACTACTTTATTGATATTTCGAGTATCGCTTGTATCGTCCATCTAACGATCCATTGCCGGGGCGTCGTACTAAGGGCAATGGCCGGCTAAGCTTATACACCAGGTTTGGATGGAGATCGTTTGATTTCATTTTTCTCTTGTCTAAACTATCTTCCTTTTTTCTTCTTCTCTGTGTGTGATGGCTCGATATCTACTGAAAAACTGTCTCAAAGAGCCTTTAAACTCAAGACACCCAACCAACCAAAATTCCATCTAGTGAGTTGGATAAGTATTTTAACTTTTAAAGAACAAATTTTGTGTAAATTTTTATGCAAATCTTAAAGGTCCCATTTATATGACACTGCAAGAAGACTTAGCATTTGGTTAATTTCAGAGGTGGAATTTTACAAAGTCATTAATATTAATATCCGCTTGTAGAGTGAACCATGTCAGCCGTTTCGGAGTACGAATCTTAGAGAAAAAGCAGACTTGTTATGACGTACACATATTAATAAACCATTTATTAAAATTTGCAAGTTTGCTTTGAACCTAAATTCACGTTGCGCATTGAATCTTGAAGTCAACATTCGAAGCAAAATTGGCTGCATTTTTGTCTGGTCTGGAAATAGGACGTCAATATTTCCCTTAAGTTTCCTTTAACAAACGGATTTTACTCTCAACCCGTGAATGCCCGACTGACTCTTGTTTCAATTTCTGTCATATGAATGTATAATGTTGCAACTGATTCTGAAAATCTGGATACTTTGGAGGCCAGGGGCCGTATTCATAAAACGACTTAAGTGGTTGCTATGCTGTTGCTAAGGCTAAATTTCTTTGAAGGAGATTCCCTAAAACTATGAAATTTGCTCTGGAGGAACAGTCTTACAAAGACTGTTCCTCCAGACGAAATTTCATAGTTGTAGGGAATCTCCTTTATAGATATTTAGCCTTAGCAACAGCATAGCAACGACTTAAGTGGCTTTATGAATACGGCCCCTGAAACAGGCCAGTGAAACGAAAACAGCATACTCGGTTTTACTGGAACTGTTCATATACAGTTACGAAAAGTGCAATGCTGCAGATGCTAAAAGGCGTTTTGGTGTTTTAGTGGAGTTTATTCTCTGCAAATTCTGATGATGCCCCCTAACCTAAATTTTAACTTGTAAGTTCGCAGTGCATTGGCGGTCAGGGGCAAACCCTCTGAAAGTCTATGATCTGTGGTTGTATTTGGGATTGTAACGTCATCTAATCCGAGGCCTGACTCACCATTGTGTCATTTAACCATTGTCCTATGGACTCTTTTATCTAGATAAATTGGATGATTTCGTTCCTCTTTTTAGGGGTGTCTGGTTAATTTATATATTTATCCTTTTATAGAACTTGTTGTAAATTTTATGCAAGGAGAGTAGAACCTGATCAGACGCTGCATTCTGCGGCGTCTAATCTGGGTTTGCAATGTTTGCATATGTTATCTTTAAGGGACGCTAGGCATTTTATGGGGTTATCAACCTTATATATTTTTTAATCAACTTTATATCTTTTGTCCCCTATGTAGTCCACACTCGCCACATTTGGAGATGACTACATAAAGCAATATAAAATCTGTTTCAGTGGTAACTACTAGTATATCATAAGAGTCCAAAATATGATATTTGTAGACAGGCTTAATATTTTAGGAGACAGGATGGATTTTTTGTTAGAAATCATCAGTAAAAGGCCCGTATTCTCAAACTGAGATGGATAGATTTATGGATAATTAAGTTATTTTGGCTCCAACAGCATATTTTCAGTTGGTTTGGACCAAAGGGAGAAAGAGGTCAAATATTGATGAGGGCGGTATAGCAAAAACACTTCCTTAGTCAGATTCAAAGCCACAGCAACCAAGAGTCTCGATCGTTAAACCCTTTAGACAATAGATATACTGAGATATTGTTAATGTCAGCTGCTCTAACAAGAAAACAGTCTACACATGAATCTGCAAATGCCCGATTTCCATTGTTTGGACCCATTGTGTCTGTAGCTATTAATATTTCTTTCAGCTTCCCAGTACCATCGAAACTATGAACTATCCACAAAACAGGCATTTTATGAATCGATTTGTCTTATATGAGCCGCGACACGGGAAAACCAACAATGTGGTTGTGCGCCCAGCGCAGACTCAGATCAGCCTGGGCATCCGCCCAGTCTGATCAGAGTCTTCGCTGTCCGCATGGAGGTAGCTTAGACCCTTAGCTACCCTTTAAGCGCTAAGCGAAGCTTCTGATCGGGCTTTGCTGATGCCCATGCTGATCTGAGTCTGCGCTGGGCGCACAACCACATTGTTGCTTTTCTCGTTTCGCGGCTCATATATAATTTAAACGTTTTTTGGCATGACAAGTCGCTCTTTAGTGTTGATTGTCTTTCCTGTATATGGCATTATATTACTTTTTGACCGGAATTGTTTTATGACCGCATGATGAACTTATTTCTTAGCGGATTAAACAAGCATCTTTAATCAAGAAAATATTCTATACCACTATTAGTTTACAGATGTATCCCTGGAGTATTGATACTGAACATTGATATATCTGTAGTAAACAAATAGATGCTATTGCCAATTAAGTTCGCGCAATTAGAAAAGTGATCCTAGAAATCTTTGGAGACTGCTCTGTAGAATATAAATTACTAGCGTCCTGTGATAAAAAGGACCTTACGCCGTGTGCATACTTCATATCAGTCTGGGAATCAAGCCAGACTTACCAATGCCTTTGCTTTCTATTTTCTAAATATATCAGGTTGCGAAATCAAGCAATTAAATTTCTAGTACCCTCAGAAACGTAAAAAAATACGTATTACAGTTTCAACCGTGTCTATAAAATGTTCGAAGCTCAAAGATGAATAGAATAATTTCAGTTGTTCAGATTTTTCACAGTACTGTCATTCTAAAATGAATTGTGAGAGACAACAAAACTGCATGTTTGACAGACAATGAAACTGCAGTTTAAAACAATATTTGAGCCCTGTCATGAGAAACCCCATCATCAGGGTTTGGCCAAAATCCCTAATACTAATGTAAAATTAATATAGGAAGGGTTGTTAAAGACAAGCAAAATCAGTAATAAATGAGCCGCGACACAAGAAAACCAACAATGTGGTTGTGCGCCCAGCGCAGACTCAGATCAGCCTGGGCATTCGCCCAGTCTGATCACAGTCTTCGCTGTCCGCATGAAGGTAGCTTAGACCCTTAGCTACCCTTTGAGTATCCAACAAAGTGTCTGATCAAACTTGGCGGATGCCCAGACTGATCGGAGTCTGCGCTGGACGCACGACCACATTATTGGTTTTCTCGTGGCGCGACTCAAATGTCTATTTCCTCTTTCAAAGCGACCTTGCCAAACGTTTCAGTATACGAGCCTAGACAAGAAATAGATGTGTTATTACGCAAGACTATTATTAAACGATGTTATAGTCCGTTTGCTCCCAAATGCAAACGGCATTCCCATTATTTTCTCAAAATAGGTGAGAGGTAGAAGATTTTTAAATTGCTCATTTATTATGTTCACCCTGTACATAACAGAATCATAATTTTGTAGAAATGTGAGGCTTTGCATAAAAAAGTTTCTATGCAAAAAGGATCTAAAATTTGTCATTTTAACCTCTTAATTACAAGGGAGTAAAAGTTGGCTCTTGGAATTCCCGTTTAGTCTTACGTATTAGAGCATGTGACCAATATATGCTATCCCTCGGAGAAAATTTGCATAGTTAATAGAAATTTTATTCTGAATCCATTTTTTTTTTTTTTACTTTTTATTTCACCCAAATATCATCAAATTTTGAAACATAGACTTTTTAATTGCAAAACTATGTAATGTGTCAATATATATTTACAATATAGTATCACCTGACCAGTGACACCATGCGTTATGCATGCGGACAGGTGAATACATTTTACATTTTCATTCATATACGCCCACACATGTAGTAAACTACGAGTTTACGCTTTTGCCTATCAACAATGTTTTGGCTATTCTAACAAGCATACAACGCCCTTCAGTGAAACTGCTCAGATTTTGTGGTTCTGTTAATGGAAAATATTTTAAAAAAGCATCCAAAAATTTGGATTTTCCGTATTCTGTTATGTATAATTATAGGAATCATTAGGAAATAAGAACATTTGATGGAACTTCCATCGTTTTCGAGAAAATAAGCAAAACCCCGTTTGCACTTGGAAGCAAACGGACTATACACAATTATTGACTAATATTTACACTTGCCACTGACTTCCCAAAGGTGAACCCCTTTAGAACAACTAGCTTCATACACCGATGAAGGTTGGTTGGTTGGTTGATTTGATGCTTAATGTCCACGGTAAACAACTAAGGTCATGTCGGGACGGTCAGTTAACCTAACCACACTATTACTGGGCAGGCTTAGACCTCCTAAGCGGTTAACCAGTACTAAGTGCACATACTTTCGCCAGTAACTGACAACTGCCCTTCTTGAATCAGCGGAAGGGGAAACGAAAGTATGTGGCCAGACCGGGATTCGAACCCAGGACCTCTGACTTACTAGTCAGGTGCCCTACCGATTGCGCTACCCGGCTCGGCACCGATGAAGGACAATTGATCATGTGACGTTGTCGTCAAGCGACGTCTTATATAAACAAACGTCTTGATTAGTTCTTGTAAAGTTCGATTGACGTCAGTCAGGGCGACGGCTGTTTAACGTCATGGACGAACACGTCCTTACTAACTTTTCTTCGACCCATATTTTGCCTATTCTACACCAAATTACAACGAAAACGGCACAGAAAGGTTCACAAATAAACTGTAAATATAAGAATAAAAATTTGATTTTTCAGCATTCATCGTGTGAAGAAGCCAGTGGTCGTCGCTAAAATTCTACAAGAAGCGCTTCGCGCTTCATGGAATGATTTTAGCTCCGCCCACTGGCTTCATCACACGATGAATGCAGAAAAAGCAAATTTTTATTCTTAATTGATGCATTGGACATAATGTAATATCAACCAGAGAATACCAAAGTTGACCGACGCCACAGCGTCGGTTAATATTGGCGTTCTCTGGTTGACACCACATCATGTCTAATGACTCAGTAGTCATCAATAGTCTTATTACATACTCCTCGCCAAAAGTAAAGCATATTTTCAAAGTCAATGTACCAGGATTATTCGAAATCATAATACTTTAGTTCTAATCTGTAGTATGAAGGTTAATGTATACTGGACAAAAAAAGTTAGGGATCAAATATTTGACTGAAGCTTGACTCATGAAAAATGATTTTTCCAAAAATAATTTTCTTCCGTTTAAGGTGAGGTGGGAGAAATTGACAAAACACATGATTTTATTCATACTTCCTTATATTGTACATTTTCAGTCCCTCTTTTAGAAAATGTAATAAAAAAGGGGGGTCGCCGGTGTCGTTTTCAAGATATCTGACCTCAAAAACGTCATTTTTTCCACTTTTTCGACCTGACGTTATAATGACGTTCTATGGAAAATGCACTTTTTTGCTTGTAACTCTTGGATAGAAACCTTCATTCTGAGAAAACAAAACATATTTTTTTCTTCAAAAACTAACACAGTATGGCCCAATGATAGAAGTTTACATTAAAGCAATAAAAATAGTAGGTCGCCGAATTAACTTTCGAGCAAAGGTGCATAAAATGCCTGGCCTGCCGTGTCTTTAGACTGAAATGTTGACGTTGCGCATGGTGACGTTAACGTTACTTAACTTTTCGCGCCACATATCAACTATCGCTTTTTGTAGGCTACCGGCAAAATTTCTCTGGAACTTTCATCACTCATGATTGTCATTGTCTGGAGAGTGCAGGATGAAGGCAGGTGTAATACCTTTCTCTAAATATCTGCATCATCCGTCTTAACTAAGTATTTTTGATTTAAAAAAAAAATCGAAAGCATTGCCATTATGCCCTCCCATACAGTTGACGGGCACCCGTTGGGTCGCGCTTCCACGTGTTATGACATTTGAACAATTCCCTTGTGTACTTGGCTTTTGTACAGTTTAAGCGAGTCAAGTTTTCCAGTTCCTGACCCGACCCAAGAAAGAGCCTATGATATTCTGCACTACAAACTAGCGCTCCAACAGCTGGACTCCGGCGACTCTCTCTCTCTCTATGTAAAAATGATATGCAGCTTTGATTCACTTTAGCGTCCAGGAAATACTTTGATATACACTTGAAACAGAAATAAGAAATGAAAGACAGATTTCAAAAATGAAAGAAAGGCAAGGAAAAAGAAATGCCAAATTGTTTAAAGCTTATTGACAGAACAGATCGTTCAATTATCGTATCAACAACTATAGAAGATTCTGACGACATTGCGGCGACGTTGATAAGGCTGCCTGGCGTTGTTTAAATGCTAGGGACAGTCTAAGAATTTTTTATATAACTGAAATTTGGCATAGCTTTTGCTGATTAGTATTTAAAGTGTGGGTTGTATGATAACGACTGTCTATGGCTGCTACCATGTTAACCGTTAAGTACATGGTGGAAGTGTAAACAGTGATCTGACTATTCATTGTACGAATGAGTTTGTTAGACGGAGTTCACAGCTGTTGAGTTGCAATAACAAAGCCTCGTGAAATTGAAACCAGGCCCCGAGGTTATAAAACTTTTTTCATGCTCAGCTGAGTTGAGCATGAAATTTTACCTGCTAATAGATACCAAATTTTTGATAAGTACAGTTGTTTTCTTGCCCGGTTTAGCTGAGTATGAAATTTTCTCTGCTTATGGATATGAAAATGGCAACATTAGTTGGCATTTTCATATTTATCAGCAGAGAAAATTTTATGCTCAGCTGAGTTGAGCATGAAAAAAGTTTTATAACCTCGGGGCCTGGCCCCGAGGTTATAAAACTTTTTTCATGCTCAACTCAGCTGAGCATGAAATTTTTTCTGCTCATAAATTTTAAAATGCCAACAATTGTTGGCATTTTAATATTTATGAGTAGAAAAAATAGCCTTCTTGGCTTATCTGAGCCTGAAAAATGCTGAATTTCTTGGTATTTTTATATTAATGGGCATTTTAAATTTCATGCTCAGCTGAGTTGAGCATGAAAAAAGTTTTATAACCTCGGGGCCTGGTTTCAATTTCACGAGGCTTTGTTATTGCAACTCAACAGCTGTGAACTCCGTCTAACAAACTGATGAGAAACTGACAAAGAACAGCTTTCTCCGCACGGAAAACAAGCTATATTTTTTCAGTTTCTTCTCTACGGCACTTTCTATTTCCTTTTCTTGTCGTATGAAATTTGTAATAAAATTATTGCAACTCAATAGCTGCGAACTCCGTCTAATAAACAAACTGTTAAGAAGCTGTCAGCAATCCCACAAGTAGTCTTCCGCACGGAAAACTATATCGTTTTTAGTTTCTTCTCTACGGCACTTTCTACTTTCTTTAAATTTCACCCAGCGCTCAGCCTCCTTGCATTTTGTGAGCAGACTATGTAGTGATCACAGAAGCGACTAACGTTGACGCCATCTTGTTTTTATCAAACGGAACGTTCGACGTCATTACGTAACGTAGCGACACAAACTGCCGCACGGCGGCGCTGAATTACTCCCACCTCACCTTAATACAGCCGTCAAAGCCGCACAGGACTGCATGAAAAATATTGGAATCGGATCACGTGACACACTAGCAGAATCGAATAAACAGACGTACCCTAAAATTGAAGTGAAAATTTGCATCACCACAAACTCAAATTTCCATGACTCTTGGCTCCATTGCCAGTGCTCATCGATACCTCCGGAGGTCTGAATAATTGCATGATAGCTACTCGGTACCCTTTTGGTAAAGGTTAGAGGCTCATTTGGGGACTCGTTTGCCATTTTTCATGAAAAGCCTGATTTTGCTCTCCAGGAGTTTCCTGAAGCTTCTGGTGATTAGAATTGGTGTGTTGTAACATGTGGCAAGCATGTTCAATTAGATTTAAAACTTGCGATCGACTAGACTTGCCCATACAGACGATAGTTTCTGTCCCAAGCTACTGGTTCATCACAATAACACTGTGAGGATGCGCATGTTTTGTCCATTAAAATGATTTAATGGACCAGATTAAGCGAAATCGGTTAGAAACAGACTTTACACAGCTAATTTGCGCGCTCGCATGCTGGTTATGAGGCCAGGATTGGTGCGATTCCATGGAAATGCGAGGCGACAGTCGACAAAAAGTAACACAAATTGGGAGCTGGGTCATTGGACCCATGTTCTTTTCACAGATGAGTCCAGATTTGTATGAAGATATCCACGACGATAGGAGAAGGGTGTGACGCCTGCCAGGTACACGTCGTATAGACTATGAATCAAATCATGTTGTGGAACATGTGGACTACGACATGTCTAAAGGAGGGTGGGTAATGGTATGGTCCGGCAGCTGGATTGGCAGCTGTGTGGACTTGCGCATGCTAAACAGAAGCTCTCTGATTGGTGTTCGAGCAAGGAATGACATGTTTTGTCCAATTACGAGACCGTTTGCTAAAGTTTTTGGCGATGACATCATCGAATCACAGGGCAAATGTGGTGGACCAGTACCTAGCGACAGAAACAATAGCCCGCACTGACATGTCAATTTGATCAGAAGTTTTAAATCCGATTGAGCATGCTTTGGACATGTTACACCGCCAATTCTGATCATGTGAGGCTTCCTGAAACTCAAGGAGAGCTTATTCAGGCCTTTCGTGAAAAATGGCAAACGAGTCCCTAAATGGCCCTCTGAGGATTTACCAGAAGCATACCGAATGGCTGTCATGCACTTATTCAGGCCCTTAGAGGTCATTCTGAGAACTGAAAATGATTTTGAATGAATAAAGTCACAAATAATGGACATGTGTATATGCCAATTTTCACTTTGAATTTTGGAGTACGCCTGTTTATTCATTCCTGCTAATGTGTCACGTGATCAGATTCCAATATGTCTCATGCAATCTTTTGCAGCATTGTTAGATGTATTCAACAGAAGAAAATGATTTTTGGAAAATGATTTTATTCAATATAAAAAATTCAGTCTAATGTTTGATCCTTAACTTTTTTTGTCCAGTATATTATTTCATCAATACCAATGCTTAAGCATTGCCAAAAACACCAAATTTAATTTGATTTGAGTATGAACTGCACACATCGAGCACAGAAATAAATGACCAATCATTTCACATTTTCCAAAGAAAGTAATGTTTCGTTTTAATAATTACAAAAGCAGCAACCTCGTATTCGCAAAAACATTAATGAGCCGCGACACGACAAAACCAACAAGGTGGTTGTGCGCCCAACGCAGACTCAGATCAGCCTGGGCATCCGCCCAGTCTGATCAGAGTCTTCGCTGTCCGCATGAAGGTAGCTTAGACCCTAAGCTACTCTTTAAGCGCTTAGCGAATAGTCTGAACAGACTTGGTGGATGCCCAGGCTGATCTGAGTCTACGCTGGGCGCACAACCACATTGTTGGTTTTGTCGTGTCGCGGCTCATTTAGCGTTGCAAAACGTTAAAGTGGCGTAAAAGAAGTCTGTCACAGCGCATTACAACGATATTTTTTTCTTTCTTTCTAAAATTGGTTTCGGACATATACGTCTGTGCTCACTTTGTGCATTTGGTACTCAAATTCAAATCAAAGTTGCAAACTTTACGATGATTAATCATTGGTGTTGATGATAGAATACATTAGCTTCCACAGAAAGTTAGAATTCAATTGTTATTATCTCCAATAATCTTGCTATATTTGTTTTAACTATGCTAAACTTTTGGCGAGGAGAATATATAATAATAAAAAAGACTATCGCATTGCCTATCTGGGCAATGGAATTGTGCCATGTACAATATTGCACTTGATTCTGGAAATGTTGAAGTAAGAACCAAACGTAAACGAAAATAGCATATTCGGTTTTACTGAGTGTTTTCAAAATGCAGTTATGACATATGCTATGCTACTAATACGTTCTAACACCGGTTGAAGCGTAATTCATTTTTTCATAGATACCGTAAAAATATAAAAATTCGAACAAGTAAATGAATTATCGTATTTTTTCTAAAAATGAACAGTGTGTTCTAACAAATGCAATAGTGCGTCCAAAAGATGCAGATGGAATGGCTAACAGTGTTGATGCTAATCAGCCTGCTCCTTGTCTGGGGGCTGGATTGTTTGCTTTGACCTGTCTGTCCCAATATATAGAACTTTCACTGTATTCTAGATGGTGTCAGTGATCGCAAACAATATAAACAACAGAACAGCGAAGAGCATTGATAACATGATATTTTGCAACTGCTATTTATTGGAGTAGAGATCAATTGTAGGAGCATACTTAAGAAATAAAAACAGCAGGCTCAGTTTAACTGAGTCTGTTCATGGGCAGAAAGGTAAAACACAACGTTGCTCACGGCCCCTAAACTCTGTTCATTAATTCTGAAACTGGGTTTTTCGCTGCTCATACTTTTATAATCTAATCAAACCAGGTAAGACTGTGCATAGTGATAATGCTAGACTTCCGCCGATTTCTCATCAATGTGTCCTATGACTCTGCCTTTCGTAGGATGCTGGGCTAACCTGCACGAAAATGCGAATAACATATTTTCAACCCGAGACTAAGTCCATTGGACAGGTTGGGAACGCCTTTTAATACCATATAAAGTAGTCGCTATAAATAAATTTGTGTACGGGTGTGGTTAGTATTCAAACACATGTTCTGCGCGTGCGAAATCAGTCAGCATGACAACAAGCTTATCATCTAGATAATTTTGTCTCGATTTGAAATACATCACACCGCATAAATTCAGTGTTTCAACGTATTCCTATGCCACCGGCCAACAACGTCTAAATGACGTTATATCAGCATCAGTGCAACGTAATGATGTTCACTGACGCTAACGCAAATATTACAGCTCCGCAGTTTCTAATACATTTCTGAATTTCCAAAACATTTATAAGCGAGGTTGCGTTAGGACCAAATCGTGCATCTCTTAAATTATTACAGATCCCCATCAATCGGTCTACTCAACCTCTCCCCCCTCCCCACCCCCAAACTCTAAAAAAAGAAAAATAATCCCCCCTACCCCCTCCCCCCAACACACACTACCTAAAACCCCTCCCCCATTTGTCTATCATCCAAACTTCCACCCCCTCGATATGACGCCCCCCCCCCTCTCGCAAACATACACCTTATTCAATTATTCAACCTACCACCCGAACCTCCACCCTAGTACCCAGATATGCCCTCCCTCACACTTCCACACCCCCGCACTTTTCAACAAACTATTCCCTCAGTTGGTAGATGACGCAAATCAAATATGTGAATCGCGAAAAAGTAACCTCTCACCTTTACTTAAACTCAGTACCGTAACGTTGACCATGACCCCGTTTGACTCTGATCAGACTGCATCCTGTTTGCGCAAGCCCGTTAGGTTCGAGGATGTAGTATTTACTTTGAGACCTTCCTTGCATACATATGTTAGTGTCGAGGGGTAGAGGCATGTGCATACTGTTACAGGCTTTTCATCTTTTTATATTATCTAAGAAAGTTTATGCAAAAATGTAGACTCTGATATGATCGCACGGTCTGGGTCTTCCCTGTTTGTGAACTACAAGGGTACCTTTTCATAAGCGTGCAAGTCAATTACTTCTAATTAACTATTTCATAAACATTTCATATACATTGACGTACAAAGGTGGACTCGCATGCATGCATGCATGCAATATTTTCTATCGCATATACACGCGATTTCAAGCTAATCTAAGTGTTTGCTTTTCGCACATCCGATGTGTGGGTGTGTGGGCACAGAGGCACAAAGTCTCTGGCTGACTGGTTTGAGATTTCTCTGTTCGCAGAAACGTTCTGCCTCCTTTATCCTGGAAGCGTCACCATGAGAAAAATGATAGAAAGGACACAGGGACGTTTGTGGGCCTGAAGTATGCTTCTAAGTCGGATCACACAACTGTCCCGTTGTTCATATGTATACTGCTTGTGATTTTTTTCGTGACTGAGAAAACATGACACAAACAAATACAAGTGTTAAAAATATGGTAAAGATCCTGGGTCGGTTTTTCAATTGTAAAATCCAGCGTGGTCAAAACAGAGAAAAAAATGTAGCTCGTGCAGTAACTATTTTTTTAAGCAGCTGGGTTCAAATCATTTATTTCTGGAATTATCCTTCGTGTGACTTTGCTGGAGTGCCATCAGTTATTATCCGAATGACCAGCGTGATATCCACGTGGAAAGTGTGTGAATATGTATGACTTTAGGCTGTCAATTTTCATCAAATGGTCTTAGTTTGCGGACGTGTTTTTGAAATTTGCTGATTCATGCATGTAACTGCAGCAATAGACGCCAGGCGAAGGTACATGAGACCTTGATGAGAAATCGGCGGAAGTCGAGCTTTATCACTATGCACAGTCTTACTTGGATTGATTAGCTTATAAAAATATAAGCAGCGAAAAACCCAGTTTCAGAATTAATGAACGGAGTTTAGCACCGAAAGACAATAAAGATACAAATTCTATGAAAAGCCACTGTCATAAAGCATATCCCACTAAGACAGCAACAGAAGATGCAGAACACGTTCGACATAATTACTCCGCGCTACCCAGATATTACTCGATCTTCGAGTAGCCAGTGGAATACCTGGATTTCCCGAATAACTAGACTTGCTCCAGTCGGATATATTTAATTGTTTGTCACATATACATTTTTATCATACTTGATAGTTCACCCCTTCTTTTTTATGTTCGATGTTTGGCTCGTCTAAAAAGTAATGAATTTTTCTCTCGTGGATTTTCTGAGATAAAAAATCAGCTCCTTGTCTATAGACCAGCGCATAGAAGAAAACTATGTTTATTTCACGAAAATTAATGAAAAATCCATGAATGTATATTTCTAGGCCTTTGTCATGGCTATCGAGTAACCAGAGGTACTAGAGCTTACACGAGTAGTTATGCCGAACGTGCCCATTATGTCAAACCGGAAAACAGACATTTTTAGCTGACAAAGAGGACCTGCAAAATGGAATGATCACCGCATTTCTTCGGCTATAAGGCGGAGGTTTTCCTTACACAAGACTCATTTACATATTTGCGGTAATTATGGAAGATAAGCTCATGATAAGCTCCCGTCTTATAATCGAAAAATACGGTAATGGACCAGCACGTGGGTGCTTGATACACAAAGAAAAAGTGTGTGTGCTTTGCAAGAGTAAAAGAGTGATGTTGTTTCTCTTTTCTGTATAACCAGTTGCAAAACATCTCGTTATCCATATGATTTACACATACTCGTATTTGTTAGCATGATGAAATGACTGAATGATTCTACTGCTGGCAGTAATCATTATCTTCATCCAGAAATAAGTAATAATCAGGCTCAGACCATCTAAGATAAAAGCTTAGAGACATTAGCAGAATCTAATGACAGCGTCTTTAACGAAAGACAGAAATAATCCAACATTATTGTGTAATGAGTTTGACATCTTTTACTGGGTATGGATACACCTAAATATTTCTCGCCATAACGTAGGAAAACTACTTCCGTAATTTCCTTGTTCTTCCTTGGAAGACATATAGCCCTTACAAAAAGGGTCTACTTTTAACGGACAGAATTTGCTCCTCTGGGGAAAAATGCTATCCTTTCAGTTGATTGGTTGGTTATTTTGGGTTTAACGGTCCTTTGAGCCAGTATTTCAGTCTATATTGAACCGTCCCCCAGAGAAAGAATAGAAGGGTAGGAAAAAAAAATAAATCATCTAATCAGCTCCCAACCGCACCTATTGCAAGCACAGAAGGCTTTTGAATCTTCCACGCAAACCGATCAACTAAGCGTGTGATGAACCAAAGCAGGACTAAGGGCTCGACCGCAAACCAATTAAGCCCCCAAGTAGTTTCACTGCTGGTCGTCCAAAGGCGGCACTTCTGTTTTGGTTCTTCTTAGTTGTTTCATGTTCTCTTTTAATATATGGCCTGTTATGAAAGGCTAGCCCCGGCATTAAAAAAATGAAAAAAGGTAAAAATAGATGCTTACTGTCTTTCGTATCATTTGTTCTTCGGTCCCGGGATAGAGCCCCGCTGTAGGCGGGCATCTTTTCAATCGTAAACGGGGTTCCATAGCACACAGTCTTTCATAATCACCTACGCATCGTCCTGATACGACTGAAATATTGTGAAAAAGGACGTAAAATTGCAAGTCATCCATCGATCTATAATTAAGATATTTTTGTCCAAATACATAGAAATTTACGGTAGACTATGCATCATATTGGTCAATGACTTTAGAAGCCACTTACCAAATATAAACGTATTCATAGCAAATATAGTGCGACAGACTCGCGTTTCTATATCTAACTTCTTCAATGTCGCTAAGCCCCAAAAGTTTGAAAATAAAGATATGATGGCAGGTCTCGACAGGCAACGAGCATCCCTCTCCGAGCCACACTCACTGTCGCATTCCGCAGGACACATTCGCTGCAGACATCAGGTAAGATACACCTACGTGTTAACCCGTGAGCGCAGGCGTCCCCTATCGACTCCTGCTTCTCGAGAAAGGCGACAGACAAGGGCATTAGGAAAGAGATGTCCGATATAGCGAAAATCTGCAAAAAGCCAAAACAACTTAAGAGAATGGAAGCCAAACTCCTCTAAGATTCATGTCGCTATGACAAGTCAGTGTTAGTTTTAGAATAATTTAGAAAATTTACCTGATATATAGCTGGTAAAAAATGATGCATTATATGTCGTAATGCTGCTGCTGCCATTTTTTCTGCATTTGTGGGTATACAACAAAATAGTCACATGCCAAAAGAAGCATGCCAAAATGAATTGGGGTGAGAAGTTGACATGGTTATCATTTTTCAGACGATGTTACGATCTATATGAGTTCGATCAGTGTAAGCAGCTTCCATTTTTTAGATGTTAACTGATTTCCTGCGTCATAACAAACCTGTTTCTTGTCTGCACCTGAAAACACAATTCTGTGTAAGCAGGCAATATCAGTGTTGAATTTTGCTGGTATCTGGATGTTACATATGAGCCGCGACGTGACAAAACCAACAATGTGATTGTGCGCCCAGCGCAGAATCAGATCAGCCTGGGCATCCGCCCAGTCTGATCAGAGTCTTCGCTGTCCGCATGGAGGTAGCTTATACCCTTAGCTACCCTTTGGACACTTAATAAAGATTCTGCTCAAACTGGGCGAATGCCTATGATGATCTGAGTCTTGACTGGGCGCACAACCACATTGTTGGTTTTCTCGTGTCGCGGCTCAAATATCTTATCGCTCAAGGTTTTCTTGATACGATATCTGAAGCTGTTTTTGGCTAAAAAAAGGATTATGCAAAAATTGATATTCATTCATGATTACTTGGTTTTGTTTTATTTCGGTTAGTTGTACAACAGTCAATGAACAGTAAAAAAACTTCCCCTTCCTAAACAGAATTTTTTGGTTGGTTGGTTGATTTGATGCTTAACGTCCACGGTAAACAACTAAGGTCATGTCGGGACGGTCAGTTAACCTAACCACATTATTCCTGGGCAGGCTTAGACCTCCTAAGCGGTTAACCAGTACTAAGTGTACATACTTTCGCCAGTAACTGACAACTGCCCTTCTTGAATCAGCGGAAGGAGAAACGAAAATATGTGGCCAGACCGGGATTCGAACCCAGGACCTCTGACTTACGAGTCAGGTGCCCTACCGATTGTGCTACCCGGCCCGGCTCCTAAACAGAAACACAAATTGTTACTCATGCCTAATTATATGTTATTAAAACTGCTTTCGCATGCTAAAACTCTTAAATATATTATAGTTTATTTAAGTCTCATTTTGGTGTACATCACTTTACATACACACATATATACATATATTCAAACCAAACATATAAAATACACCAAACCATTCTGTACAGAATTATAAGAGACTATATAAAAAATTAAGTTTCACATAAAAATTCTATCACAGTTGATCATCAACCTACATATAGCTGGGCTCTCCCGACCGGAATAAATGAAAGAGTTACTGACATCCAGGGCCGAGTTCCAAGTGATTGGGAGGGAGCTCCACCTACATGTTCCTCGGCCCAGGGTGTCAGTAGTGTATTCATTTCTGTCTCTAATGGCTTTAAACATTATATACATCTTCTTTTTACATTTTTAAAATTGACTAATCCATTTTATTTTGAATAAGAATAAGAATTATAACGTACTATCACAGCAGAATTTGTAATCATGTACAATCACAGCAAATGAAATACAAATTATGACATAAAATATTACCAATGTTGAAAACAATGAGGTCAGACCAAAAAAAAAAGAGATAGCCTCCATCCTGCACACTAAAGGGCCACGAGAAAGAACCTGCAAGCCATCAGATATTGACTCGCCATGAACTGGCACCGGAGCTTCACGTGTACCTTCTCCGCGAGCCACCCTCGTCTCTCGAGGAACAATGTGCCCAGAGCAGACGGCGGTCCAAGAGTTTACAGGATGGATGTCCGAATACTTCAAGTGTGACGTCATTGTTATATAAACCAATAGTAATAAAACTATAATGAGACAGTAAGTCATTGAGTACCAAATCAGATTCATAGAAAACTCAATATCACAGTTGTATCCTTAATACCCTGAACCCGTCCAAATGGCATATGCATCACCAGAAAAAGACAGCGTCAAGAGCAGATGACAAGTGGCGGAAACCGATGTCCAAACAGCATGACACCTGATCCGACTTAGTGTGTCTCGTAGCATATATTCTATGTGGGCGATTTTCTGTCAGATATAGATTTACAAAGAACCTTCATGAAGAATCATTTTAATCAGACCCAGAGAACTCCATGACTGCTATTTGCAAACAGCACAGAAAAAAAAGATACGACTAAAACAATTCAAATAAAATTACCTAAAATTAACGTGAATTACAGTAGAATGATAAAACAGGTTTTGGCACAAACACAAATTAACCGGCGTTCGCTTAAATGAGTATGAAAAGATGAAATGTCAAAAAATGATATCGATTGTTTACCCCTTTGTTCTTCATTTTTTCCTTCTTCATCAGCCCTTTATTTATAAGTTTTGCCCTCATGATGGAGAGAACTGAGGTAAAATGTTCCATAAAGAAACCAGTAAGTAATAACATTGGTGAAAATTGTTTTAAAGCGCCAAAAACCGAAAGTAGTTGAATTTGCAATTAGCGTAGATCCAGGTGAGCCGCTGCCACATATGGATCTTTACGGTTTGTCCTATAGTCTTCGAAGTCCCAAAATAATATGGTTTGGACGAAACAGGGAGAGGACTAGCTAATGTTGGTATAACTTGTGTCCAATCCCTTTGTCTATATGGTACAAAAATATGTTTAATCTAATCTAACAATTTTTTTTGAAGTTTTGCAGAATTAATTTTGTCGTCTGTTTTATTTATGTATTTATTTTATTATTAATATCATTATTATTATTATTAGTTTGCCTTTTACGTTTTAGTAGATGCGTTATTGTTTTTCTTTAAATTTTTGCTAATGATATTTTTCTTTCTATTTCATGTGCTGCTTTTCTTCCTGCCGTGTCTTACTTAGGTAAGTTAAACCTTCTTTTACAGACACTTGTCATATCAAATTCAAAGGTGTTCGTTTGAAGCTACGGTCAAAATTTAATAGCTTGACAATTATGGTTAAACACATCTTCACTAGCCAAGGATACTAAGTCCACTTTGTTCCTTACGTACGTAAGGAACAAAGTGGACTTAGTACCCTTGGCTTGCGAAGATGAGTTATTTAGAAAGGAGACAGTTACCTGCGCCATCATTTCTGTAAACCGAAGTGATCTCACTTGGGATTGCAGTTTACACTGACAGTCCCGGTTCCAGGAGGTGGGAGTTACTGATTCTTTCCCTTGAGCCTTCTGAGGAACATCGTTATGAGAAAACACGAAAGTGGTGTTGAAAGTCATCCGTCTCATGATATCGGGGTGAAGCTTTTGAATGTAGTAGCGTTCTCTTTGTTTTAGTCCAACTTTGCCACTTAATTTAAATTAAATTTTGGCGCCTCTTCCTCTCAATGGTTTCAAAACTTTTAACAAAATATTTTTAGTTTACAAAAGGTTTGTTACAAATCACAAGACATCTTAAAATTCAGTCTACGTTATGAATAATGTCTTCTTTCTACGTGTATAGCGTGTATATGTAGTTGAAATACCCTACTAGAAAGGTTCTCTATATTACCTTCTCTTGGATTTATTTTCGGAGGATCACCTCTTTTTCATATCATTCAGGCTTCAGGAGGCTGATTTCGTAGCACCAGCTGATGAATCACAAGGGCGTAGCTACAGGAAATGACATGATACGCACAATAATGTTTCCGTACTCCTTTAGTGGAAATCCAGGATTTTAGCCCCTTAGATTTTTTTTCCTTTTACTGTCAGTTGGCAGTTTGTATTAAAATCTTGCCCAATTTACTCCATTTTAAAATGAAAATACGCCGATGCGTTTTGAAATTTTGTCAAGTTGACAAAATTTCAATACGCAGCTGCGTATTTGCGTATACGTAGCTACGCCCTTGAATCAGGCAATGAGGACATTGACAATTCTGTTTACCACCTTATTTGGATTAAAATTCTATATTTTGTCTAAAGTTCATCAGTGTATTCGGTTGTCTCTTTCCTCATCAAAAGATCATGAACCAGTTCTCCAGATAAGAAGGGGCAACAAGGACTATTTCATTTCACTATAATTTCAGGATATCTATTTTCTTATTTCTCAGCGAAAACATATGTTGTGACCCCTCATTACAACCGTCTTATATTTTATGAAGAAACTTGGAAAATTGCCTTTAAATTACCCCCTGCCTCCTTATCTCCTTCTTATCTGTAGCACTGAGCCAAAATGAGGTTGTCACACGTGGTTGCACTGTGTTTGTCTAGGTGGCACTTTGGGAAGACTGTTAACATATACATAAATTCTAATTTACGTAAGTTTACATATAATTTGATACAACCCTCAAAATGTACATGTACTTGATATTTTTCGAGATTTACTGTGCGCTGATTTTATTGTTCAATATGAGGCAGTTCTCTTGAGCAGATTCCTCCAATTCTATATAAAATTCACCATACAAAGTTCTCATTGAAGGATGCTGACCTAAATTTAATATCGAGGAATCTGCTGAAGAGAACTGTCTCATATTGAAAAATAAAATCAGTGAACAGTTAATCTTGAAAAATATCAAGAAATGCTGTTGAATTTTGATTGGGGTCTGTCTGTTTTGCACATAACAATGAGGATTGGTTGGCTGACCGCCTAACAGATAACCTTAAAAGTGTGGCAGTTCCAACACAACATCAACAATTAAATCAGCAACAATTACTTAATTTCGTCATCGATTTCTGTGTCAAGTTATTTTGTTGGTTTCATATTTTACATGAGCGATATAACAGGCGAAATATTGTTTGGCAAAACGCGATTTTGACCATAATATCAAGATACAGTAGAACTTCAATGGCTCGAACACTGATGGCTCGTTCACCCTGCCTGGCTAGAACTCTTTTCTTAGTCCCTGGAGGTCAGTTTACATGGAAACTAATCCTGGATGGCTGGAACTACCCATGCCAGGAACTTATTTTCATGGTCCCAAGCCTGTTCGAGCCAATGAAGTTCTACTGTATATCACGACACGATTTATAGGCCAACAGTCACATGAAACTGAAAGTAGAAAGAGAAAGCGAAAGTAAGCTACTTACATTAAAACCCCGATATATTTATATTGGCCAATGAAATACTTAAATGTAGGTCAGTAGTAAGGTTATACGGCTAAAGCCAAAAAAATTAGCTCTATTGGTTTTCTAGAGTATACGTTGTATTTTACTATACCTTTCAACAACTTGCCACACTTCCAGACTCTCACATATATTTCCTCCTTGTATGTCTTGTCACGCTTAGGTTTGATCAGTTGTTAACCTCGTAAGCTTTTACAAAATATAGTGTTCCAGTTCTGCCTTTTGAATGACAGAATTCATTTTCTGGTAGACTTCAAGAGATATTGGACGCCAGATAAAACCATCTTGACAGAACATATAACACGGCTATATTCTAGCTGCGAGGACTATTGTTTTATAAAAGAGCAATGCTTTCTTTGTAGCTGATAGAATATTGTTTAGTTATTTGATATGACACTGCTATATCTCTTGCGTTCTAAGTTCAGTGTATAATATAACATCGAGTGATGCATTAGAGGGGAAATATTCAATGTGCTGGTCACTGTTGTAGTTCAACATTTTGTATTTGAGCCGCGACACGACAAAACCAACTAAGTGGCATGTGCGCCCAGCGAAGACTCAGATCAGCCTGGGCATCCGCCCAGTCTGATCAGAGTCTTCGCTGTCCGCATAGGGGTAGCTTAGACCCTTAGCTACGTTTTAAGCCCACATCGAAGACCCTGAATAGATTGGGCGGATGCCAAGGCTGATCTGAGTCATCGCTGGGCGCACACACCACTTTGTTGGTTTTGTCGTGTCGCGGCTCATTTCTTGTCGTTTTACGTTTTACTGCTTTTCTTCTTGGTGACAGAGCAGGACTGCGATGCGGTCTTAAATAGTGACGCTTCCTAGAACTTTTTCATGGTTTTCTTAGACATACGTGTAGCATGTTTGAATTTATGTTTGCTTTTAATGGTATTTTGTACTGAATGACGATATTTAACCTACGCAGTTTGAATTTTTTAGCCCACCTGAGCCAGCGGCTCCGGGGGAGCTTACAGTATAGGCAGGCTCCGTCGTCCGTCCATCCACAATTTCAAACGACTTCTCCTCTGAAACCACTGGGTCGATTGTATCCGAATTTCATATATAACCTCCTGAAGCTTGTGGGAATGATATACTGCTCAAATGATCTGGGTCACATGATCAACATGGCCGCCACGCCCATATATGGTAAAAATGTTTAAAAAAAACTTCTTCTCCAGAACCAATAAGTCGATGGCCTTGAACTTTGTATGTAGCATCGGGAACACTAACACTACCAAGATTGTTCAAATTATGACCTTTGGTTGATTCTGACACTTTAAATGACAAGGTCAAATTTGCTTTCTTGTGCTTATATATGGGAAAATGATAGAACTTAAGATTTCATGGAATTTTTTTGAATATTTGGGTTAAAAATTGGAATATACTGTCATCTTAATAAGTACGTGAAGATTTGAGAGTAAACGAGGTCAAGGTCTTCTATTACCTTCGGCCATAGGTCTGTCATATTTAGTCAATTTCAAACATCTCCTCAAAAAGCACTGGGCAAATTGCAACACAAGTTCATACAGAGCCTCCAGGGCTGGAGGAAACGAAAATTTGTTCAAACGGTCCGGGTGACGTGACCCACATGACCGCTATGTCATATATAATGAAAACTTTAAAAATCTTCTCCAGAACCAATTGACCGATGGCATTGAAACTTGATGTATATAGCATCAGGTACCCAATTACTAACAAGATTGTTCAAATGGTGATCTTAGGTTGACCCTGACCTTTTGTACTTCAAGGTCAAACATGGGAAAATGCTATGGCATAAGATTTCATGGAAAGTTTTGAAGATATTGATTGCAAAAGTTAATAAATACAGGCAAATGTGTATATGAACATATTTTAGCAATATATGTTTTTGTTTTGTTTCGTTTTTTCTCGCTACAATTATTATTAAAGTGTCACATGAGTCTTCTAAGGACTATTCTTAATGTTTTAACCGAGATGTTGATCAAAACTGATGACATTTCGTCGTACCAGATTGTCAGCTCTGACATTTCAAAATGACAATTCTTCTTTGGTCTTTATCTTGTGTAATTGTGTCTATTTTTAACGATAGTATCTTAGCAACATGCCAGACCGATAAAGAAATTTGTTTTCATCTTTGTCACTTTCGGTGTATGGGTACACTTTCAGGGGAAGCAACTCTATCTTTTAGATTATTGCTTCCTTTCTCAATGAGGGTCAACTCTTAAAGGAAAGAATTTGCTCCCGTAGGAGCAAAATTTATTCCTTTATGAGTATACATCCTTTTGGAGGGCTCCATCCTTCAGGAAAGCAAACAGGAAATCATGAAAGTTATTCTTCTTTGTATAAAATGCGGAAAAACATGTTGGTGTACTCATATGCCTTAAGTTTATTTTGGTTAATGACAAATCATCCTCTAGAAATTATTCTCCTCACAGTTTTAACAAAATGAGATAAATAAAAAATAAAAACAAGTCTATTTTTGAATACATAAAACGTATTTATGTCAATTGAAAACTGTAATTTGTTCAGGATTACGTGAATGCTGATGAAGTTTAAAAAGGAGAGATAAACGTATAGAGAGCGAGAAATAATTGTTTTCCTATGTTTCCTTCAATTAACAGCTTCCTGCTTTCTATTACGTAGTCTTGACACGAAGAAAATTAAATTATATAATTTGATTGCATTTATTTTTAAATTAGTGCCACTGTATAACACAAGTCAATTCCAGTAAACAAATAAATGCAACTACAATACAATTGTTCGATGTTGTCATAAGTTACAGTCAGTATCAATGCCACTAAATAGTATATATTATTATAGTTATTGTTGAAATATAAATATGGATACCCAAGAAAGGCAAAATCCATTCAAGTCACCAAAAGAAGGTGTAATAGAATTTGATTAATGTACCAAAACATCAAATTCTATAACACACTCGAGTATTTCCTCCTGTTCTGTAAAATTATATATCCGCTTTGGTATCACTGTACAGAAAAAGTGTATATAAATCTCATATGACAATCACGTTTATGTAGAATTTTTGTGTTATTGCAGTTTGGGATACAGATTTAAATAAGTCCTTGGACTTTCTATTGAATCCCATTTGTATGATTTTTGCATTGTTTGTACTTGTATTTGTTGTACATTATATGATTATAGTGTTTAAACCAAAAGAAGGCAAAAAAAATGCATAAGACAAATTGAACAGTACATTTTTGATAACAGTCACACTTGCCAAAAGTTGAACTCTGCATCAGCAAGAAAACCACGAAAAGCCCACATAAAACGTCTTAAAAATTAAACACCACAATTAAAAACGTGTGATGCACTATTTGCCACCTTAGAATGCGAAACAAACATGAGCCGCGACACGACAGAACCAACAAAGTGGTTGTGCGCCCAACGCAGACTCAGATCAGCCTGGGCATCCGCCCAGTCTGATCAGAGTCTTCGCTGTCCGCATGAAGGTAGCTTAGACCCTTAGCTACCCTTTAAGCACTTAGCGAAAAGTCCGATTAGACTGGATGGATGACCAGGCTGATCTGAGTCTGCGCTGGGCGCACAACCACATTGTTGGTTTTGTCGTGTCGTGGCTCACATGTAATTGACTCCAGACCCAGTTAATCAGTGTTTCAGTGTTGATTCTGGTTCTCTAGCATTGGGGTCACCACTGAAATACTGATTTAAAGTAACCTTAATCCATTTGGTGTATATCTGGTAAAATTTCTAAACTATTCTAAAACTGAGACTGACTTGTCATAGCGATATGAATTTTAGCGCAGTTTGGCTTCCATTCTTTTAAGTTGTTTAGGCTTTTTGTGAGTTCATGCTGCATCGGACATTTCTTCTTTCCTGATGTCCTTGTCTGTCGCCTTTCTCGAGACGCATGGGGTTGAGGTGGCTCGATTGGGGACGCCTGTGCTCGCGAGTTAATACGTAGGCGTCTGCAGCTAATGTGTCCCGCGGAATGCGACAGTAAGAGTGGCTCGGAGAGGAATGCTCGTTGCCTGCCGAGATCTGCCCATCATCTCTTTTCTTTCAAACTTTTGGGGTTTTGCGGCACTGAAGAAGTTAAATACAGAAAATGTGCGTCTGTCGCACTTAATTAGGTATGGATACGTTTTTATTCGATATGTTTTACAGCTTGTTTGGATACTGATGTTTTAAAGACAAATGTTCTTGTTTATTGGGTGTCATAATCCTATTATGCAACAGTCCAGTGACACTGCTATTTCATCAAAGTAAATATCCCATCTCACATAGGTAATGACATAACAGAGACATAAAACCAATAAAGACTGGGGTGTGTTCTTCGATATGGTAGAGAATATTTGTCTTTAACTGGGTTTACGCTAGAAACTTGCTGGAGTTTGAAAAATATGAAAACGAGATCATCAATGAGCCGCGACGTGACAAAACCAACAAAGTGGTTGTGCGCCTAGCGTAGACTCAGATCAGCCTGGACATTCGCCCAGTCCGATCAGACTCTTCGTTAAGTGCTCACAGGGTAGCTGAGGGTCGAAGCTAACTCCTTGCAGACAGCGGAGACTCTGATCAGACTGGGCGGATGCCCAGGCTGTTCTGAGTCTGCGCTGGGCGCACGATCACTTTGTTGGTTTTCTCGTGTCGCGGCTCAAATTATGCGAAATGGATAGCAAAAAAAGTTGGTAAGTCACTTATGATACACCATATAATCCTATTGCCAATGTAAAATCTCATTAAGGAAATACCAAATTTATATAAGGATCCACAAATAGGCTTTCGACAACGAGATTTGTCAATGATTTTCTTATTATAGACTTTACTTTGTCGGATCCTAATGGAATATCTTGGGGTTTTAAATATATTGATTTTCTTTTTAATATTTTTTGTTATGAAAGCGGAGTTTAAAGGAATTGAGTCAGTCCGGCGGGCACACAGTCAAACGACGCCGGTGCTACGATCTTGGTTTGTTTGCTTGGTGGCATGATGTTGGTAAATTAATGCTATGTATAGGAAACGAAAGTCCGACTGACTATCAGATACGTGTTTCAGTAAAACCTCTCTCAACTTCCAAAAGGACCATACCCTGCCAAAAATGTTATTTTTCAATACTTAACTTACTGCAAGTCTCGGGTGTCGATATTAAAATTTATTTAATACTCTCTTCATTTCTCACACACACATTTCACTGTACCTTTGTCTTTACTCTTTCTCTGAGCTTGTTTGCTTTAAGTTTATATATGCATGTACGTTCGATAATTCTGAGCCTCATTGTACTAAGTAAGATCCATACCACCGAATTTTCAACAAAAACTTTCAAAAAATGTGTATGTCGCAAATAACAGTCATGAAGTTCGTGGCTCACCATTACATTCAATCTTTTATCTGATGTTTCGTCTGCCTTTTTTAATATTTAATAGAGTTTTTCTTACTTTTTCATACGTCTGAGCAAATCTGTTCTTTTTCTGCACCTAGAAATTGTTAGGCTACGTGAGATGTTTCGAGTCTGCAGGCATTCCGCTGTGAAAAAAATTCTAATCATTCAGAGGTTATATGATAGGTTATCCTCATTATATGTCAAAAAGAAAAGAAAAGAAAAAAGATCAACAAAAACGTCTCTTCGATCATGCTAGATATATCGATACACCTGGCTTTATTTTATGTCGGTTAGTTGTGCAGCACAAGCACGACGCTAGGATCAGTTCAGGTACCAAAGAAGGCCACAATCACACAAAACAACCCACAATTGAAATCTCTCTCGATTTCGAGAAGGCCCTTCCTTGCCCAGCCAAAATATTCTCTCTGTATTTTCGTGACGTTGACGCTTTTTGTCTCGCCTGCGAAGCAGAATCGAGACAAAGTATTGCTTTTCCGTGTCGCTGGCAGCGTCGTCGTTGGTGGCGTAAACTTTTGTCGAGTTTTTGCGCTTAGCTTACTTTCTCAGGAGCTGTAATGCCTAGAGCCATGAAACTTGGGTCATGCATACATATGGAAGAGTAGAGCTTCAATCCATCATCAAAACTGAGTCTTGACCTAAATTTTACGGTTCACCGACTTTGCAATTTTTGTCGAGTTTTCGCGATTAGCTCTGTAAAGACTAAGGCTATGAAACTTGAGTCATGCTGGCATCTGGAAGAGAAAAGCCGAAAGTTTCCATCAAGGCTTAGTCTTGACCTACTTTACACGGTTCACTTGCTTCGCAATTTTATGTAGAGTTTCTGCGTTAAGCTGTGTTTCTTAAGAGCTATAAAGGCTAAAAATGAAAATTGGGTCATGCAGATATCTGGAAGAGTAAAGTTCTAATCTACCGTCAAGGCAGAGTCTTGACCTACTTTTTATGGTTCACCGACTAAGCTGTAAAGGCTAGAGCCATGAAACTTTGGTTATGCATTCAGGTAGAGGAGTAAATTTCAAACCAACTGCAATATTAATTCTTTACCAACTTTTCATTGTTCCCTCAATAGTGAGTCTTGATCTACTTTCTAAGATTCGCCGACCTTGCAATTCTTTGTCAAATTTTCATGTTTGGCTCTGTTCCTCAAGGACTATAAGTCCTAGAGCCATGAAACTTGGGTCATCCAAAAATCTGAAAGATTTCAGCTCAAAGTCATCATCTATATTGCCTCTTGACCAACAGTTTAGGGTTCACCGATCTTGCATCATTTGCTTTAAGCTTAGGAATGATAAAAGGCTTTTTATATACGAGCATTTTTATTTTGTTGTAAGCAGAAGTACATTTGAATCATAATCAATTCTGATGACAGCTTTTCAAATGTATGGAAATAAAGTGAATGAGAATAGTTTGGTTTCTGAAACAATTTATTTGTATTGCGCTTACTACTTTGTCTGTATTTTCCGGATTGCTATGGCGTTATGACCCCCAATACCTCTAAAACTTGCTAGTTTTCAATCTTGGATGATTGGGGAAAAATTCTTTTCATTTCTTAGACCTGCTGAAACATGCTATGCTATTTTTCATGCTATGTTTGAAGCGTAATTTGTTTCCTGATGCTATGTACTTTTCATACAAACAGTTTACAGAAAACAGACCAATGCCATTTTATGTCACACAACTGCCTATATCCTACCTGTATTTGGACTGCGTGTCTCACGACAGGCATTTTAGTTCAGACCAGCCAAAGCACGTGCCATGGGTACATGTAAAAATTGCAAAATAAAAACCTTCGCATGTCCTGACTAGGCTACGCATAAGCGCTGTCTGGTGCGGAAATGCGTCATTCGCAAAGGTTAACAAAAGGTTTTCTGGCGACGTTGGCTAACTTCTAAGTCTTTTCTTGCGTTATTCTAAGACCGGAGAAAGAACAATATTCATCGGTTTCCACACATATCTGCTGTAGTTCAAGGTTTAAAAAGTAAGACCTTGATAAGTTTGAAATATATTGTAGTAAGTAGATGAAAGTCAGTCTATAAACTGGTCCGTCATGTCCATGTGTTTGACAGATTAATGAATCCGGTAAAAGTGCTTTATCGTAAAATCAGTCTTGTATTTTTCTTGTTGGCCGGGTAAAACGAAGATGCTCTATCATCCTTATAAAAGGAGCCCAATGATCACTTTTCAATGTTAAAGCCTCGTGTTCAGACAACTTTCTCGGAATCCGGCACATGTTAATGCGTGATCTTGTAGTAGGTTAGAAGAAGCCTGGTATCCGGCTTCATATCATAAAACGAGTATTCTGACGCCACGGCGCCAAATATATATTTCACAGCACTGTTACACATCCAGGACTTCAAAATGTATATTGTATCTGCCTTTCTATGTCTTGTTTCCGTGACATTTGATCAGTTGGTAAGCTCGTAAGCTTTCCTTAAGTTGCTTGAATCGGTTCTCTGTTTCTAAAATGATATGAATAGTTTTGCATTAGGCAACCAGAAAATCTTGGCGCCACAGAGAAATTACCGGTGCAAACATGTTCAGGAAAATATGGAGAGATAACATAATATCTTTAGGATCAAAGATGAAACTGATGCGCCCCTCGTTATATCCTATTTCTGTATGCCTGTGAATCGTGGACCTTCACAGCAGACTTAGTTCAAACGTGGCAAAGTGTGTCAGACTTGTATTAATTTACCTATCCTTAGCATTTTATTTGTTGTTTCTATAGATACCTTCTTATTTACATTCTCTGTCTTTTGAATTTGCTACTTATATAATATGCCACTGAGTAAACATATAATAAATATTTTATTACTTGTTTTGCAATATGTATGCATTTAAAATCTCTAGGGCGTTTTCAAGCTGTCAAAACAAATTGTAATATCGTTTGACTTTCTAAGAACAGTTCAGTCTTGTTTGGTAAGTAAACAAATTACCCAAGTAAACAAACAATTCAAAGTGTATGCTGATCGTCTAGCTCTAATGATTATTGTCTTTAAGATGCATTATCTGACGCTTATTTGAAGAGCAAAATACAAACTAAAGTAAGAAAACTGAACACTATAGGGTGTCTCAAAAATGTGGACCTTTTTGAAATGGCCGTAACTATTTTATTTGTCGAAAAAACTTTTCAAAATTTTGTATGGTTGTAGCAAAGTGATACTCCTTCAAACTGGGAAAGATTCTTAAAAAAGTGGTGCTGAAACAGGAAGTGACACAGTAATGACTTTAAGATGTATTTATGACATCAGGTTTTGTCGTCCGCACTGTTGAAAACACAAAATTGCATTAAGTGAAAAAAAAACTATAGTTTTTTTAAAAGTTTTCATATCTGCATTAAGAAAATATGAATTTAAAATATCTCAAATAATGGAAGATAGTTGGAAAAACAAGAATCAGGTTGCAAAATTGGCTGTTATGTTATGGTTAGAACAGGATAGAACAATGAGCTGTTCGTGGTTAAACCAGAGACTTTATCAGAGAAACGGGAAATGGCAGGGCAAAAAAGTATCTTCAAAAAAACATTAAAGAATGAGATATCATGGCAAAGTTCTGAATGTCATTTTGTCTTTTCCTTTAACTTTGCTACTAATGTTCCGTACACCGGAACTTTTTCCATACTTTGACATTTTTCTTGCTCATTTTTAATAAATTTGGAGATAACTTCGTGTTGCCTGCAACTTCCCTGCTAAAGTATCAATTTTCACTATCAACAGACCATTTCATCACCCAGTTCTTTGAACTATTCAAAAATCTATTATCTGAGATAGTGTAAACCTTTCTTTCCTCAGAATGTAAGCCTTGAAACTCTCCGTAACTTAGTTTATTTCACTTGAGGCCAGTTTGCAGCTTCGGAAGTGCAGAAAATAGGAAATGACGTCATATATATAAACTTAGAACCTTATGACGTCACCTCCTGTAAGCAGTGCCATCTTGCAGTAAGACATCATTCTTGCAGAGGGGTATCAAATTGCTACAATCACACAAAATTTTGAAAAGTTTCCTTGATAAATAAAGGAGTAACAGCAATTTCAACAGAGGTCCACTTTTTTAAGACACCCTGTACTTCATACGGATGCGCTGTGTTTGTGAAAACTAGATTTTATTTATTTATTCATACATTTATTTTTTTTATTTCACAGATTTATGAATATATAGTATTTATTAAGCATATTACTATGTGATACATTATTAGCTCACCTGAGCCGAAGGCTCACAAGGTGAGCTTATAGTATAGGCTTGGTCCGTCGTCCGTCCACACTTTTAAACATTAATATCTGCTAAAGAAGCTGGCCAATCATGATCAAATTTTATGTGTAGCATGGTTGTGGTGGGGGATTGATTGCATATAATTTTGGGACAGATTGGTTTTAAACTGTGGTTACCATGGCAACAAAAAGGTCCCATAGACTTATAATGGGGAAAATGTTGTCCGGGCCCTAGCTTCTTCATTTTTTATCGCAACTTCTTGTAACTTGCAGGTATCCAGGACAGTCAAAACATCTCGGACCAGTTCAAATTTGGGCCAGGTTGAATCATTCTTTTCAGAGTTACTGACCCTTGAGCGATAAAATTATTTCCCATTGACTTATAATGGGGAAAATGTTGTCCGGGCCCTAGCTTCATCATTTTTGATCGCAAGTTCTTGTAACTTGCAGCTAATTGGGACAGCTTAAACATCTCGGACCAGTTCGAATTTGAGCCAGGTTGGATCATTCTTTTGAGAGTTACTTGCCCTTGAGCGATCAAATATATAATGGGGAAAATATTGTCCGGGCCCTAGCTTCTTCATTTTTGATCGCAACTTCTTGTAACTTGCAGGTATACAGGACAGTCCAAACATCTTGGACCAGTTCGAATTTGGGCCAGGTTGGATCATTATTTTCAGAGTTACTGACCCTTGAGCGATAAAATATTTTCCCATAGACTTATAATGGGGAAAATGTTGTCCGGGCCCTAGCTTCTTCAGTTTTGATCACAACTTCTTGTAACTTGCAGGTATTCAGGACAGCCAAAACATCTTGGACCAGTTCGAATTTGGGCCAGGTTGGATCATTTTTTTCAGAGTTACTTGCCCTTGAGCGATAAATATTTTCCCATATACTTTGTCATCGCTCTAGCGCCTTGATTTGAGGACCGAATTCAATTTAATTTCACACAAGTGATTAGAATGACAATATCTTGGACAAGTTTGAATTTCAGGGTTCTTGGGTCAAGGTCAAGGTCACAGAGACTATTTTTAGAAAAACTTTGTCATCGCTGTAGCACCTTCATTTATAGACTGATTTTAATTAAAACTTCACACAAATGTATAGTATGATAATATCTTGAATAAGCTTGCGTTTCTGCATCATAAGGTCTATGTCACAGCGGCTATTTTTAGAAAAACTTTGTCACCGCGCTCTTGCATCTTCAGTTGTGGACCAAATTCAATTTAATTTCACACAAGTGATAAGTATGGCAATATCTTGGACAAGTTCGCATTTCAGCGCTCTGGAGTAAAGGTCAAGGTCACAGTGGCTATTTTTAGAAAACTTTGTCATCCGTCTAGCGCCTTCATTTATAGACCGATTTTGATTAAAACTTCTTACAAATCTTTAGTATGACAATATCTTGAACAAGCTCGGGTTTCAGTGTTCGAAGGTCAATGTCAAGGTCACAGTGGCTATTTTTAGAAAAACTTTGTCATAGCTCTAGTGCCTTCAATTATGGACCAATTTCGATTTAACTTCACACAAGTGATAAGTACGGCAATATCTTGGGCAAGTTTGCATTTCAGCGTTCTAGGTCACAGTGGCTATTTTTAGACAGACTTTGTCAAAATTTTGTCATCACTCTAGAGCCTTCATTAACAGACAGATTTTGATTTAACTTCACACAAATGTTTAGTATGACAGTATCTTGAACAAGTTTGGGTTCAGCGTTCTAAGGTCAAGGAACAGTTGCTATTTTTAAAAAAACTTTGTCATCGCTCTGGCAACTTCATTTACGGACCGATTACACAAATGTTTAGTATGACAATATCTTGAACAAGTTCGTGTTTGAGCGTTCTAAGGTCAAGGTCACAGTTGTTTTTTTTTTTTTTTTTTTTTTTTTTTTTTTAGAAAACCTTTGTCATCGCACTGGCGACTTCATTTATGGACCGATTTTGATTTAACTTCACACAAATGTTGAGTATGACAATATCTTGAACAAGTTCGCTTTTCAGCATTCTAAGGTCAAGGTCACAGTGGCTTTTTTAGAAAAACTTTGTCATCGCTCTAGTGCTTTCATTTGTGGACCAAGTTTCATTTAACTTCGCACAAATGTTTAGTATGACATTAGCTTTGATAAGTTCTCATCTCAGCATTCTAGGGCTAAGGTCAAGGTCACAGGGACTATTTTTACTGTCAGTGCAATTATCTCACCTTCCCGGGAAGCTTATTCTGTGACAAACAGGTAGGCTGAATTTTTCAGTCACACCGCATGTGTTGTCTGC
The DNA here is from genome assembly GCA_963989385.1 of Ctena decussata. NCBI lineage: Eukaryota > Metazoa > Mollusca > Bivalvia > Lucinida > Lucinidae > Ctena > Ctena decussata. The sequence continues at coordinate 43,831,857 of OZ022505.1, read as the reverse complement.
AAAGTTTCCTTTGTCTTTGATCAGCAACGTCTAAAACTAGTTGCGGATTATGATGAAACAATATCCTCATATAATATGTACTTGATATTGGTTTGCATAAGAACACGCAGAATTTAGAGTATAAAGATTTAGATGTTTCCGAGGACGCCGTCAAGTACATAAACATAGACTACTACTGACGACTCTAAGATATTTCACTTTGTTGGCTGTCTACCATGTGTTCAAGTTCGGTTAAACGATATTTAAATTTTGTAAACGTTTACCACATATACATGAACCGTTACCATTTATCCATGTACATGCAGAAGCCCTAGGTGTAAGTAGCGGCGCTATTCAGATGAAAGCGATGCAGGTCAAAAATTAGGTCACTATGTCAAATCTTAGAAAATCTTGTATACACTCTAGAGGTCACTGTTTTTATCCAATTCATGAAACTTATTCAGACTGTTTATTTTTATGAAATCTAGGGAAGGTTTGTAAGTGGGTGATGTCTGTTCAAAAAGTAGGTCACTAAATCAGATATGAGAAAAACCTTGAGTACACTCTAGAGGGCACAGTTTTGATCCAATCTTTGTTCAGAATGTTTATTTCTATGTAATTTATGACAAGGTGCTCTAGTGACCTCCTTTATTAACCAGTTTTGTAACCAGTATAACTTCACAGCTGTATTGGATTTGTTTGATGTCAAAATCTGCACTCTTCTACAACAACTGGTTTAAGTTTTGTAACAAATGAGTGAAGTGACAAAATGTGTCTGTTGACAGTAGGAGCTCAGGTGAGCTACAGAACCATTGGTCCTCTTGTTGTGAACGGTAACGTAAGGTCATAAGATGGCAAAGTGCCAACCAAAAGGTTTCAGTCATCGGCATTACACATGTAGCACTACACATTTCACATATGCTCATCAAAGTAGACGTGGTGAAAGTAACAAAATCACAAATCAGGGGCCGTATTCATAAAATGACTTAAGTCGTTGCTATGCTGTTGCTAAGGCTCAATTTCTATGAAGGAGATTTCCTACAACTATGAAATTTGCTCTGGAGGAACAGTCTTTGTAAGACTGTTCCTCCAGAGCAAATTTCATAGTTGTAGGGAATCTCCAACATAGAAATTTACCCTTAGCAACAGCATAGCAACGACTTAAGTTGTTTTATGAATACGGCCCCTGAACTCGCCAACAATAGAAACATTGACAAATCTTAAATATTTAGACAAGCAGACACGGACTACGAAATAACCTATCAACGAAATACGGACAACAAAATTAACTTTCAACGTAATACGGTCGGAGAAATGTGATATCGTATTTCGTTGATAGTATAATGATGAGGATTTGCGTGCCTTTGAACTATAAGCTAAATCAATAAGAAACAAACAAGGTTGATGTCCAGTTTTAATTTGCAGTTCTAAATTTCACAGTTAGTTACAGTTTTCATAAAAGAAAATACTGGTATTCCAGTTTCCTTCAGTACTTGGTATTCAAGTTCTAAAAACAATTATAATCACAAAGTCTGTATTTGGAAGTTTCCAAATATAACAATTTTTAGTAGATAAACGTTGGTAAGTCCAAACTATGACGTCTTTACTTTTCAGTTGGAAAATCCTAACTAACTCTAAAATTCTTCAAAATAATCAAAATTTGTAAAACAAAAATTAGGCACGCCCCCTAATCAACAAAATATGAATTATGCTGGCCAATCAAACATCAATATTTTTTTACTTATAACAACAATGCATTTATGCTGCCACCATCACACCTTGAGTAGCAGGTTAATCTCGCAATCCATCAATGTGTTTGTTTATCAGATTGAAAACTTTTAACAGGTCTATTGTTTGACATAAGTTTTAGCTCCTTCTGAGACGCGGAAATGTGCTTATCAATGCCATATCAAAACATCAAAGAAGCGGCGAGTAAATTTAGAATTTGGCACATTTCTTTGTTTGCAAAATTTAGAAAATCTTATCAAAATTCACTTTATTGGGTAAAATGTTAAATCACTAAAATACAATTTACAGTTCCAACATCTATGCTTCATTACGAACAATCTGATACCAAACACATATGGATATTCACGTGAACTTAAAAATGTAATTGAATCTTATTTCTGTAAAATAATATATAAGAAATGAATAAACTATAAAACAACAAAATAAGGCAAAAATCTCAAATATTTACATCATAATAAAAAAATAATTATTACTACTATTGTTGTTATTATTATTATTATGATTATTATTATTATTATTATAAGGCGCAAGGTCGAAAACAAGAATTAGTACTGTAAACTGTATCCACTCAGGCAAGAGTTGAAATCATTGCATTATTATTGTACCCTTATCATGACTATAAGTATCATAGTTATTATTACTATTATTATTATTATTATTATCAATATTACAGTAATATTAAACAGACGAAATGTGAAATATATGTGATAACCCATGATAACTAATAAAACAAGAAATGTTACAGTATGTAACAGATGCCCCCGAAGGCCCCTTAAACTGACCTTTGACCCTGATTGTGACCTTGAACTTGGGCAAGGCAGCCCAAATCTTGCAAGTGAGATGCATTTTTATCATGCTTTACCTTTCTGTGAAGTTTGATGAAATTCACTTCAGCAGCCTCCAGTCAGTTTGGACATATAATCTGACCTATGTGCCCTGATTATGACCCTGACCTTTGGTATAGGAACCTAAATTTTGTTTGTGACATACCATCTCATTATGTATTACCATTTCAGGAATTTTAATACAGTTTGCTTAAGAAGTCTTTTTAGTAATTGGGGAGAAACGACCTTTGACCTCAGACTGTGACCTTGAACTTGGGTGTGAAAGCCTATATCTTGTGTGTGTCTTACCTTCTCATTAAGCTTCATCTTTCTGTGATGTTTAAGGAAATTTGCTTTTGTATATTTATGAGCAAATTGTTGAGACATGATTTGCCATCTGACCCCAGATTGTGACCTTGACCTAGGATTTGGGAATGTAAATATTACCGGTATGTGTGACAAACCTTCTCATCATGCTTTGTATTTCCGTGAAATTTGATGAAATTCAGTAATGTAGTTTTAAAGTAATCGCAGAGACACTATTTGACCTCTAAGCCCAGACAGTGACCTTGACCTTGGGTTTGGGAATATGGATATTATATGTGACAAATCTTCTCATTACTCTTTACGCTTCTGGGAAATTTGATGAAATTCAGTTATGTAGTTTTAAAGCAAACGCAGAGACACTATTTGACCTCTAACCCCCGACAGTGACCTTGACCTTGGGCGTGGGAACCAAACTCTTGTGCACAACACACCTTCTCATTGTGCTCTATCTATCTGTGAAGTTTCATCAAATTTGCTTCAGTAGTTTATAAGTTATAGCTGAGACACGATTTAAGACATGATTTGACCTTTGACCCAATTGTGACCTTGACCTTCGGCGTAGGAACCAAACTATTGTGCGCGACACACCTTCTCAATGTGCTCTATCTTTCTGTGAAGTTTCATCAAATTTGCTTCAGTAGTTTTTAAGTTATGGCTGAGACACGATTTGTTACGGACGGATGGACGGACGGACGGACGGACGGACGGACGGACTGACGGACGGACGGACGGTGCGATTTTAATATGCCACCCGAAGTTCCTTCGGGGGCATAAAAAGGTGATCTATTATTACCGAATTTTTAAACGAGCTTAAACGAGCCTATGAGAAAAAGAACACCTATGCCGTAGACTAGATAATGATCGTGATGATTATTATTTCTATTATTACTATTATAATTATTACTACTTCTACTCTGACCTTTAGAACTCCTGTAATTGAAATCCGGAAAACATGTCTAAACGAACCCTTACATAATGAACTTTAAGAATTATTACTATTATTATTATTATTATTATTATTATAATTACTATTATTATTATAATTACATCTTAAATCTTAAGTTTAATGAGGATGTCAACTGAAATATAGGAAAAATTTGCAAATGAGAACGTATAGAATCCTATGAGAAACAATAAAAGATAAATAGATTTAAATGAAATAAATAAGTAAAGGAAAGGTCGTTATATGGGAAGGAGTGTGAGTTAAGGAATATTAAAGGAAGATAAGTAAAAAAAAATATTGTATGATGTAAATTGTATTTGGCCGAACACAACAAATGGCCCTTCTATAAATGTATATTTGCAAGCTTGACAAACACGGGCGCACCTCCATGTTTTCTGCCTTGCCACAAGGGGAAGCAACTTTTGTGACTTCGCATCTATTCTGTATAATGAAATCTTTACACGATTTGGAGCGCCCCGCTGCATCGTGAGTGACAGGGGACGTCAATTCATGAGTAAATTGATTAAAGCACTCTGTGAAATGTTCCAAGTTGTCCGCCATTATACTAGTAGCTACCATCCACAGACCAACGCTACTGTAGAAAGAGTCAACAGCACGCTGAGTCAAACTTTGAGAGCTTATGTAAATAAAGAACAGTCAAACTGGCCTTCCCTCTTGCCCAGCATCATGATGGCTTTCAGGTCCACTCCTTGCACTGAATCTCACCAGTTTACCCCTTTTCATCTTCTGTTCGGAAAAGAAATGAACCTGCCTATAGATACAACTCTTATACCCAGGCCAACATTAGGCCAAAGTGCTAAACAATATTTGGATCAGCTCCTGGATAAGTTGAAAGTGTCACAAGAAATAGCAACCAAGAATATGGAAGCTGCAAGACAAAAGACCAAAATTAGGCATGACATAAAGTCGAAAGAGCCTTCTTTCAAACTGAACGATTTAGTTCTGCTAAAATCAGTTCGGATGAATGAAGGTCTTTCAACGAAACTGTCAGACAAATATCTAGGTCCCTACTATATTGTAGAAGTATGTCCCAACCACACATACAGGCTGAGAAATTGTGCTGACCACAAGCTTTTAGCTTCGCCAGTACACGCAAACAGGTTAAAGTGCTACACAGTGCACCCCAACCAACCCGTTCCAGTCCCAGATGCGAGAAATCAACGACCTACCGATCAGAACCAACCAAATACACAAAGAGGCGAACAAGCGGAACAACCACTTCCGCCACGAGAGGGTGGCTCAGCACAAGCGCAAAACCCACAAACCACAGACAGCAATGCCCAAGCCAGAGAGCCCCAGAGGCAAAATAGGCAAAAGAAACCTGAACCCCAGCCCCACACGCCAAACGACCAAACGCCAGGGGCGCAACATGACAGTGAGACGTATTTTCCATTGGAACGCTTATTAAAGTTAAGAAAAGTAAGTGGGAAAACACAGTTTCTGGTCAAATGGAAAGATGGCTCTCCCAATACGTGGGAACCAGAAGAAAATATTTCGGATGAAGTTTTAAGAGAATACTACTCCACTCATACCAGAACAGGAAAACTGAGGAAAAGAAAGCAGATGCGTTTCTTTCAGCAGTCCTAAACAGTGAGCGACATAAATGCGTAGCTGAGTGAACTGTGCTTGAGTATAAAAGTATCCATATTGGAACGCGGATCCGCAAGTCTTTGGGTGTCATTTTTTTGTTAAAACGTAGGCAAAAAGTGTTTCCGGTAGTGAGTCATCTAACAAATGCAAATTTGTTGTTTAATAGTGCTATGATGGCTGATCACCATCAACCCCGACTTTACTACCTAATTTATTTTTCTTTTTCTTTTTCACATCATTCCAGGTGGATTTCTGGAGATACTCAAGTACTTCACATGGTTGCTCATTCTGCTCTGCTGCTTTGGAATGTCGGAAGAAAAGAAAATGCTACAGAGACTCAATTACGGTGTAGTCTTTCAAGAAAAATCAGAAATCATTCTTTCAAATGAGTACTGGTTACACACGTACGAGATCATGATACCAGATCACGTGAGCATACCAAATATAGGAACATGTCATAGAGACAACTCCACGTGCTTGCTTGTATCTCACGTGCTCTCAAATATCAATACAATTAGATCTGAAACAGCCGCAAGACTTAACAATACCATTGAAACTATAAAGAAATTAATTCCCGAAACAAGGGTACAAAGGTCCAGAAGTAGACGCTCATTGCTGCCATTCATAGGCGATTTATCTAGGTCACTGTTTGGAACAGCGACGTTAGATGACGTAAACATGCTAGCTAGACACATAAATGCACTTAACAAAGTATCGAGGGGTATAGCTAAGGCCTTAACACAGCATGAAAACCATTTGAGTTCTTTCATTGTGAAAGCAAATCACCGAATGGATAATCTAATGCAAGGAATAAAAGACAACTACATAGCTATAAACTACGTTCACTCTCAGTTAGACAACAACGTTAAAAACTTAGAAGACACATTTCAACAAATGATTAGCATTTTAAGCATTCAAATCAAAACAGCAAGTCATATTAACCATGATCTCGATGAATTTAAAACAGGAATAACACACTTGATTAATGGTAGATTGTCTCCACTCCTTCTACAAAAATCGGTGTTAGACTCAACTCTGAATGACATTCAAAACATCCTGACGTCAAAATATCCTGGATTCTATCTTTCTCAAACTTCAACAGATATTTACTCTGCCTCTAACTTTCTTTATGCAAGAAACGGTACAAAACTATACTTAACAGTTAAAATACCTATTTCACATTATAAAGAGCCTCTAACAGTATACAAGGTTACGTCCCTACCAGTGCCAATTAATTCTTCAAATGCCCATGCAACTCAGCTACTAGATATGCCTGAATATCTAATATTAACTGCAAACCAACAATTTTATACCACTGTCTCTAACATTCAGCTAACGATGTGTAAAGGTAGTAAGATAAAACATTGTTCATTTAATTTAGCTTTAACGCCAGTTACGACTGAATCTTGTATATTAGCCTTGTATCTCAATATTAAAAATAAAGTGAAATCACTCTGCGACTTTAGATTTGTTCACAATGTAATTCAGTCCAAAGTAATTGAATTAAATCCGAGCTCAATCATACTCTACCAAACGCCATTGCTGTCTATGGAATGCGGCAAAACCCATAAAATGCTTAAAGGTTGTGACTTCTGCATAATAAAAGTGCCTTGTCAGTGTTCCTTTACTACGAATAACTTCTATTTTGCACCCCGACTTACCATTTGTCATAACAGTTCTCAAGATGTCACAAAACTTCATCCTGTCAATTTAGCATTGATGCAACATTTCTTTGAAAACTCTAAAATTGAACATATCTTTGCAGATACAGTCTTTAAAAACCCAATTAACATGTCGATTCCTCACTTTAAGTTTTATAACCACGACATGAATAAATTGATGGCTGATGATAAGCAATCGCATTTGAGTTTATCAAAAATGGCAGATGCAGCTAAACGTGATGCAAAAGTATTTCAGTCATTAGCTGAACCTTTACTGGACGGTGAGATAACACTTAACTCAGAATGGCCGGATTTAAATGCAATTCTTATTTTAATTACCATGGCAACAACTGCTGCATCAGTTGGGTTACTGATCTGGACCTTTCTTAAAATTAAAAAACTTTCTGCAGCAGTTCTTGCTTTACAACTAGGAAAGGGAGCTGAAGCACTGCCATCTACGCTACCCTCCTTTATTTACAAATCGCAAACAGATACACAAACCGGTGAAGATAATACTTTTGGATTTTTGGAACTACTCAAATGGGAACATGCAATATTTACATTACTGTTAATTATGTTTGGATTTCTAATATTTTTGTCTTACACTACTCTAAAAAAACGAAACAGACCATCATTATGCCTTGAAATAACAAACACTAAAAGGTCAATTTTAATTGAAATAGTTCAACTGCCCTTGTGTCCCTCACACTGCAAGGTAAGCAATCCCGGCTCGGTTACAGATGTAGATATTGTGGGACACTGCTTATCGCCATTATTAGCAGTTAAGTGGCAAAAATCTCAAATATTTACATCATAATAACTCCTCCCTGGTTCAAAAAGCTTTGGTCCCCAAAGTTAATTATTAGTTTATAATTTTACATAGCACCCAGGTCGACTGTAGATGACATGTGCATTTCAAACATCAGCGACCGTTTTACCTTTATCCTACCAACGACGCTGGCTCACTTGTCATCAGTGTAGCTCTGAATGGGCCGGGGCGTTGATAATTTTAACATCAGGGGAACTAAATATTCGAAATGACTAGCATTTCTCGTGAGATTTCGCGCTGTTACCATTCACAAATCACTTCTAATTCCCTTTTGAAAGAACATGACTTGCTCATGGAAACAGGAGCTGGCATTACCTTCGGCGTTCATATAGCATTCGGATCAGGACCAGAACGGGAGTCTATATTTTCATTGGACCGGCGCTCTTCGGCGCATTCGCAGGGGCTGAACCGGAAATAACATATCCGTTGCCATGATGAAAACCGAAACCGGAAATGCCGAAAAAGTTATAACATTTATCACTTTGATACTTTGAACTTTTGGACAGAGCTACAACTGACACAATGAAGAATACGATATGAAGAATAACATGTCATGAAGCTTGAAATGCAATAGCAGAAACAGAATGCTGGTTCAGAACAAATTTAAGAACTTTCGCCTCATTAACAAAATACAATGATATTAATTTTTCACTCACTCACTTAACAACACTAATGATGATACTTATTTCTCACTCACTCACTTAACAGCAAAATTGCGTTCAGCATTTACATTAAAAGTGTGTTTGTCTCGGGTGGCAAAGCTTAATAGGTTTACTCGTAGCGTTAGATTTAGTGGTTGATGCAAGTAATTCGCACATGGGGAAGTAACTCAAACATAGAGTAACTTGCACGTGAGGAAGTAACACGCAATTGCAAGACGAGAGGTGCCATGCCGCATAAGCTTTGCCATCATAGAGAAAAACACCCTTCACTATTACTGTAAATATGCTTTAAGTAATTCATACACATGGCCAACTGAGGAAAAGCATTGACCTTAAATATTTACAATACATACTGGTAAAGAACCTTATTATAGTTTAAACGGTATACTCTGATGGACTTTAAGCAATAATTACTTATAAAACTTTGATAACGACTGGTAATGAATCTCCAATAATTTTGAGAAATTTACCCATTTAAAGTTTACAGCCACAATTTAACAACATCCAAACACTGGAAATGAATGCTATTTATATGTGTTTCCTTTCCTCTTTTTTTTTACCGTAAACTTAATAAGATATACATACTGGAAACGAACCTTATTGCGTTGAGTAAACTGTTAACATAATCGAATGACAATGACACAGCTAACGAAGACGACCTTGTCGCCGCCTAGCATTCGGTCTACTGTTTCTATGGCCCGATCTAGATTCAGCCAGATTTCCACGAACCATAGAATACCCATTAGGTCGAATGCAACTGTTTGGTGGGTGATATTCCACTTCGCCACATGTGTCACAAATAAAACCACAATATTTAGTAAAATGACCTTGTGTTTGACAATTCTTGCAAATGTTAAAGTAAGCTGCACAATTATTTGGATGGCCACAATCATTACGTCCACAGTTTTTACATTTTGATTCCGATAATTTCTTAGTAGCCAATTTAGTTTGTAATTCTTTAATCTGTAAATTAAGTTTTGAATCTGTTTCTTCATGGGCATCCCTATTACTGTCTAAAACTTGTCTAAGAGCTAAATACTCGCGATCCTTCACTGATAATGTTTGCCTGAGTGACTGTATAATAGAAAGTCTTTCATCGTACGCTTCTTGGAACATCTCGCGCCGATCCCTCTCTTCATCCAACTCCTTCGTTAATGCTTTAGTCTGTTCCTTCTCATCACTCAGTGCCTTGCGCATCTTTTCAGTCTCTTCAGCAGAGAGTAGCGACTGACGTTCTTCTTTACGAGGTCGACTTTGTTCTGCTGATATGCGACGCTGAAGTGATGAAATAGACTCCTTAAGCTCTTTGTTCTCTTCTTAAACCATATTTAACTCTTTCATTGCGCCATTTAAAACCGATTCTATCAAGAACAGTTGAGTGGGGTCACATGTCATGTGGCACAACGATTTTGGCATGAGTTTAGAGAGTTCCTCGTTTGAAATGTCATAAAATGGCAAGGCTGCGCAAATGGACTTACGTTCAAGGAAATGTTGTCTTCGCTGTTGATCACGGAGTTTTTGTGCTCTGCTTTTCTGTTTCGCAGAAGGACTGAAGTGTGAGGAAATGGCGACAGGCATAACGTAAGCCACCGTAGGTGCTGCACACTGATAACTTTGATGTCCGCCAAATGATCCTAACTGTTCAAAACATAGAACATTTCTTGTTTGTCTCCAGTACGAATAATCCATATTATCCTTTACAAAAGCTATCTCCGTAAACAAGATTCTTTTCAGTTTGGGGAAATACTCGCTGGTTGCTCGAGGTACCAAGATCTATAAACGAGCTAAAAAGTCGTTTACTCGGATTGTACTCCGCCAATTATAATGATGAGGATTTGCGTGCCTTTGAACTATAAGCTAAATCAATAAGAAACAAACAAGGTTGATGTCCAGTTTTAATTTGCAGTTCTAAATTTCACAGTTAGTTACAGTTTTCATAAAAGAAAATACTGGTATTCCAGTTTCCTTGAGTACTTGGTATTCAAGTTCTAAAAACAATTATAATCACAAAGTCTGTATTTGGAAGTTTCCAAATATAACAATTTTTAGTAGATAAACGTTGGTAAGTCCAAACTATGACGTCTTTACTTTTCAGTTGGAAAATCCTAACTAACTCTAAAATTCTTCAAAATAATCAAAATTTGTAAAACAAAAATTAGGCACGCCCCCTAATCAACAAAATATGAATTATGCTGGCCAATCAAACATCAATATTTTTAGCTCACCTGAGCCAGAGGCTCCGGGGGAGCTTATAGGATGGTAAGGCTCCGGCGTCCGTCGTCCGTCGTCCGTCCGTCGTCCGTCCGTCGTCCGTCCACAATTTCAAACGACTTCTCCTCTGAAACCGCTGGGCCGATTGTAACCAAATTTCATGTAGAGCCTCCTGGGACCTTAGGAACGAAAAGTTGTTGAAACGGTCCTGGTCACATGACCAACATGGCCGCCATGCCCATATATGGTAAAAACCTGAAAAAATCTTCTTCTCCAGAACCAATAGGTCGATGGTCTTGAAACTTGGTATGTAGCATCGGGTACACGAGTACTACCAAGATTGTTCAAATTATGACCTTGGGTTGACCTTGACCTTTTTTACGGTAAGGTCAAATTTGCTTACTCATGCTTTTATATGGCAAAATGCTGCAACATAAGATATCTTGGAAACTGTTGAAGATTTTGGCCTAAAAATTGGTACATACAGTCATCTTAATGACTACATGAAGATTTATGAGTACAAGAGGTCAAGGTCATTCTTTGACCTTTGACCCAGAACTCTCATATTTTGACAATATCAAACAATCTCTTCAAAAACCACCAGGCCAATTGTAACCAAATTTCATATAGATCCTCCAGGGGTTAAGGGAATGAAAATTTGTGCATACGGTCCAGGTCACATGACCAACATGGCCACCACGCCCATATATGGTAAAAACCTTTAAAAATCTTCTTCTCCAGAACCAGTAGACCGATGGCCTTGAAACTCGGTATGTAGCATTGGGTACTCAAGTACTATCAAGATTGTTCAAATAATGACCCTGGGTTGACCTTGACCTTTTTACGGCAAGGTCAAATATGGGAAAATGCTAGAATATGAGATTTCATGGTAAGTTTTGAAGATTTTGGCCTAAAAATTGGTACATAGAATCATCTTAATGAGTACATGAAGATTTTTTAGTACAAAAGGTCAAGGTCATTCTTTGACCTTTGACCCAGAAATCTCAAATTTTGACAATTTCAAACAATCTGCTCTAAACCACTGGGCCAATTGAAACCAAATTTCATATAGAGCCTCGAGGGGTTGATGGAATGAAAATATTTTCTAACGGTCCTGGACACATGTCCAACATGGCCGCCACGCCCATATATGGTAAATACCTTTAAAAATCTTCTTCTTCAGAACCAATTGACCGATGGCCTTGAGACTTTGTAAGTATCATTGGGTACTTGAGTACTATCAAGATTGTTCAAATTATGACCTTGTGTTGACCTTGACCTTTTGCAGCAAGGTCAAATATGGGAAAATGGTAGAACATAAGATTTCATGGAAAGTTTTGAAGATTTTGACCTAAAAAATGGGTATATACATTTGTCTTAATGAGTTCATGAAGAATTATGAGTACAAAAGGTCAAGGTCATTTTTTACCTTTGATCCAGATTGCTCATATTTTGACATTTTCAACCATTTCCTCAAAAGCCAAAGGGCCAATTGTGAACACATTTCATAGAGCCTCCAGGGGTTGATTGAATGAAAATTTGTTCAAACGGTCCAGGTCACATGACCAGCTTGGCCGCCATTACCACTTACGGGATAAATCTTTAATATTTTTCTTCCCCAGAACCAATACACCTATGGCCCTGAAACTTGGTAAATAGCATGGAGTACTAGAGTACCACCAAGACTGTTCAAATGGTGACCTTGGGTTTACCTTGACCTTTATTGCGGCATGGTCAAATATGGGAAAATGCTAGAACATAAGATTTCATGGAAAGTTTTGGAGATTTTGGCCTAAAAATGGTATATATGGTTGTCTAATGAGTACATGAAGATTTATGAGTACAAGTGGTCATGGTCATTCTTTGACTTTTGACCCAAAACTCATATTTTGACAATTTCAGACATGATAAGTATAAGCCACCTTGCCAATTGTTCAGGTGAGCGATTCAGGGCCTCATGGCCCTCTTGTTTTACTTATAACAACAATGCATTTATGCTGCCACCATCACACCTTGAGTAGCAGGTTAATCTCGCAATCCATCAATGTGTTTGTTTATCAGATTGAAAACTTTTAACAGGTCTATTGTTTGACATAAGTTTTAGCTCCTTCTGAGACGCGGAAATGTGCTTATCAATGCCATATCAAAACATCAAAGAAGCGGCGAGTAAATTTAGAATTTGGCACATTTCTTTGTTTGCAAAATTTAGAAAATCTTATCAAAATTCACTTTATTGGGTAAAATGTTAAATCACTAAAATACAATTTACAGTTCCAACATCTATGCTTCATTACGAACAATCTGATACCAAACACATATGGATATTCACGTGAACTTAAAAATGTAATTGAATCTTATTTCTGTAAAATAATATATAAGAAATGAATAAACTATAAAACAACAAAATAAGGCAAAAATCTCAAATATTTACATCATAATAATAGTATAATCTGAGGTCCGTCTCTGTGCGTCTAAATATTTCAGATTTCCCCGTGGTTCTATGGTTTGCGAATTTGGTACTTTTACCAGTAATTTATTACTGAACATTCAAAGGCGTTGCTTTTGTTGTGGTTGATTCTAGCTGTAATTCTTCGTCCGCTTTCTGCTTGTCTTTGACTTAATTATTCAATGTATTTGGGATAGCCTGGAAAACATCTGATCCCTTGGCTTTTCGCTGGTGCTGTTTATTTTAGCGCCGTTTAAGCTGTAGATGTCCCTTTCCAGTTTAATGTTCCTGGCAGGATGTTGAATTTTGATTGAATCAGTTTCTAGTTATTGCCCTGTTCTCTCTGCTTTGCTTGTTCGATGAATGTGCTTTTAAATAAGATTCTATTGTAAACAATATATTCTTTTGGTTAAGTAATGTCTGATAACTTATCTAGTCAACGCTTTGATAGTATGTTCATCAGGATGTATTCAATTTGTACCTGTTTAGATAAGAAAAGAGGCTGCTTCTTCTCAGAAATTGCACTAAATTCAAGGAGTCTTTAACTCTACAATTTTAATACGATAAATATATTGGAAACTGTTGGAAAATTCAGCGTTACCATTACTTAAGTGCAACAACAGCAATTTTCTATAGATAGCATCTTCACTTTCGCTGAACCCCAAAAGTTTTGGAGAAAATGATGAAGTCGTCCGCAACTTTCTACACCAACAGGAATAACGTGTAAATTCTATTGGATATCCTTTTGCGGCAAGCATAGAAAATAAGGGTGCTGATGGAAAATGTAAAAATGTGTTTCTTCCTATTTGGATAAAAAATGTATCAGCGAAATGCTGGATAATTGCATTTTTTCAGAATGAACACGGAAAGTGATCATTTAATGAAAAAAGAGACAAATACTCGGTCAAAATATTTAATCAACGCAGTACAGAGTTCATGGTTGCACATCATTTTTTTTTCTTTCAGACTTTTGGGATTTAGCGACACTGAAGAAGTTAAATACAGAAACGCGCGTCTGTCGCACTAAATTTGTTATGGATACGTTTACGTATATTACCATATATTCTATACATTTAGTGGGTAGTCAAATCAAACTAAAATGACCGCGGTATTTCATATGCGATCTTTACAAAAACTTATCAGGCTAGTTGAAATTTAATGCGGTTTTCAAAATGAACACGGAAAAAGAATGTGACTATAAGGAAAAATAAAATTAGAAGAAAAAGATGAATGTCCCATAAATCATAGTGTATTCCATTCAGGGGCGGATCCAGGAATTTTGGATAGGGGGTTCAAATTAGTAGAGGGGGTTCGATTTATGCAGTTTGACCAATTTGTCCTCAAATTTTCCATGGAAATAAGATAATTTGGGCTGAGAAGGGGGTTCGTTTGAATCCCCCGAAGTCCTTCTGGATCCGCCACGGGTCCATTACTTGTTCGATTTGTGAATATTGATAATCAATTTTTAAAGAGTGGCGTGAAAAGTTTTCCATGGCAGGAGCCGGCAGATAGAGCGCGTCCTCCCGAGTACTGGCTAATTAACGAGACAGTAGCCAGTTCGTACCTTTTGCAGCAAAGGCAGGATTCAGTGTGCAGTTTTTGTCTTAAAGAAAAATCTTTTTTTTACACATTTCAGCCTAATTGAATAAAATTTGTAATACTTATCAAAGTATACCTAAGTTCTCAGTGTTTTTTTTTGTTGTTGTTGTTGTTGTTGTTGTTGTTGATATTTTATACTCATAGGCCTAAATATACGACAACTATTGTCATTCGAAAATCGCTTTCAGGGTTATTCATTCAACTTGCATTTTGAAAACTAAAGTTTTAAATTGAAAGAGTAACTACACTTCAGGAACTGACTGAATCAGATCCCAAACCCGATCCCCAACATCAAAGGGAAAGATTGACAAAGACATCCCAACAAACAATAAATTACAAGTGATAAGCCGAGTCAGCAGGTCTTTCCCAAATAGGTGGCAATTCAGCTATCTTTATTGAACTAAATAATTTAGACCAACAGAAGGGTTACAACAGACTAAGTAAATTATACGAAAAACATTTAACAACTATTTTCACCTATTTTCTATTTTTATTATAGAAGGGTTAAAATGAGAACACAATAAATTAAACAGCACCGAACATAAAACATATTTAAAGTTTGTTCTGTGTCGAAATTTCGCACTTTCGACACGGATCGCCATGTTCCATTACTAATGACTCCGATTCAGAGTCAAGCTTTCGGATAGTTCAAAACCATAATTACGCAAGTCATCAACAAACTGCAAGTGTAGAAGTTGACCTTAAATACATATGAGCCGCGACACGACAAAACCAACAATGTGGTTGTGCGCCCAGCGCAGACTCAGATCAGCCTGGGCATCCGCCCAGTCTGATCAGAGTCTTCGCTGTCCGCATGAAGGTAGCCTATTCCCTTAGCTACCCTTTAAGCGCAAAGCGAGGATTCTGATCAGACTGGGCGGACATACAGGCTGATCTGAGTCTGCGCTGGGCGCACAACCACATTGTTGGTTTTCTCGTGTCGCGGCTCATATATTCTTGTTTATTGTGTGCCTCAATTCTGTTATGCAACAGTCCATTTAATTTATTGTTGTATCGACCTCACACATAGTATTGACATAAAAAAAGTACTGCCTACATACAATGAGTTCTTAATGTCTTTAAGAGCCAAAACCAACATAGCGTAAGTCTGAGACTTATTTCAGGCACAGTGTCCGCTAAAATCATGGTTCGTATGCAATATTCTAAATGTGAAGATATACGCCAAAAGGTTTCAGCGAGCAATTCTGTCTGTGTGTCGCTCATTAAACAATCGCTTGCATTTAAATTCTTTTAGTTCTCACAAAGACATTTCCTTTCACCCCAACTTCCAGTTCCATGCTCGAACTCCAGGTTCTCTCGGCAACCAGCTCTCGCGGTAGTTTCAAATAAAACTCCATAGACAAACGTGTCTCGTTATTTTTAAAGTGGCTTATAGGCACCAGGTATACACAGCATCAGGACATAATAGATTTTAGTTCTGTATGTTTTTGAAGATGCTGTCACTTCTAGAAGCCAAAAATGAAAAAGTACCAAAACTGGGGACAAGCAACACCCCAGACGATAATAGCGGCTATAAAACAGAACATAATCGTACAGTCATGTTGTTTTCTGCTTTATTTAATTGAAGTATATTTCTGTTAAGTATGTCATATAAAGAAAAAATTTCTGCATGCATTCGATTTGTTAACATGGAGGCAAATATGCAGATACAAGGAGAATATGGAGTCCGTATTTCTGCCTTATTATTATTGGGTTGTACTATATACTTACAAAAATATGACAATCACCAGAAAGTCAAAAATAGAAAAATGCCTTGAGGTTTAGGTAAATACTATAGAATTTAACTCCATTTCTGGTCAGACTTGCTTGTATTTTAAGTACCGTGAGATAAAGAAGTTCCAGTCTATGGTATAAAATCAAATATATCGAAGCACCAGATAATTCAAATTAGAAATTGCCCCAGCAACCATTCATTTTTTACATTTCTGAGGACAACTAGTAAAACTTCTTTTCTTCTTATTTCAATTAGTCGTAATAGAGTATCCTTTAAGTTTGGCCAACAATCAGAAGGCATGCACAAATGAGTGGCTTCTTCCAATTCACCTTAAGTCCGTTGGTACCGCGATAGCACATTAAAACTGTACTCATTTTCATTAATGAGCGCGACACGAGAAAACCAACAATGTGGTCGAGCGTCCGGCGCAGACTCAGATCAGCCTGGGCATCCGCCCAGTCTGATCAGAGTCTTCGCTGACCGCATGAAGGTAGCTTAATCCCTTGGCTACCCTTTAAGCGCTTAACAAAGGGTCTGATCAGCCTGGGCAAAATGCCCAGCCTGGTCTGAGTCTGCGCTGGGCGCACGACCACATTGTTGGTTTTCTCGTGTCGCGGCTCATTTTCATTGCCATTGTTCTTCGAGTTCTGTTTGTCTTTGGCTTAATTGTTCATTTCATTTAGGCTAGCGTTGTGTCCATCTATTTGGGAAGAGCTGTCCCCTTGGCTTTTTGCTGGTGCTGTTTATTTTAGTGCCGTCAAAGCTGTAGATGTCACTTTCCCGTGTTTGTTTTTTTTTTGTTTTGTTTTTTTTGTTGTTGTTTTCAGGGGCAGGATGTGGATTCGATTGATTCCTTTCCTTGTCATTGCCTTTTTCTCTTCACTGCCTAGCTGAAATTTCACCACGTAGGCAAATTAACATGAGATTTGACCAGAGAGATTAATGTTCTATAAGGATTATGCGCGATTTTAGATTCTGTAATCTCAATCCTTACGTAAATTCAGATGATAGCCTAGCAACGGCTCTAGTATCATATGACAACTTCTGTCACTAAACTAGAGAATTTCTCCCAGACTATTTTGTATTATATTTGACATCTAAGAAACAATATAAAATGGAATCGATCCATCATCCTTAGAACACTTTAGGGGAATTCAGAGACATGAAATTGGAAAAATCTAGATATTTGGTTAAATGCTCAACAGTCTCTTTGCTGGCTATAGATGAGATAATGTTCAGATACGATGTCTCTGTCTGAGAGGAATGGAAAATTAGCGAAGACATTTTTGAAAAGTAGATATCTGTGATAAGCATACTAGATGACTACAATTATGTGGGGGCCAAAATGGGTAAAGATGACAACGTTCGATCGTAATAATTTGACTATGGGTAACGAAACGGTTAGAATACCGGTATGACTTAACATCGGAATATCTACTAAAAATGACAACCAACTTTTCAGCTGGATTAAAAAAGTAAAGAAACAGACGGATATTAGTTAAAACAAAGAGATTAAAACATATTTAGTGTAACAGTTTATTACCGATTCTATATGCGTCAAACCGGAATCGTAGTGTTTGCGAATGTGTTGCATCCAAAACATGGGCTGTACTCCAAGTATACAGATTAACCAGGCTGACGTTGTCTACCGCCGTGATTTCAGTGATTCGGGGTCCCCACTGGCTTCCAGAAGTACAACTGTTATTTCGGGGACCACAATTGTAATGGCAGATAAATCGGACAAGTCTCATAAGTTTGGAAAGGTTAAAACAAAAGGATATAAAAGTAAAGTTTTTGAAATAGAACCACTTCCCAAACCTGAAATAGTCAAGGTAAGTCTAATGATATTTTGGTCTCTAGGGAATTGAATAACAGAAATGTGCCAGAAGTCCAGATTCAAAATGGCCGTCGTTATAATGAAAATCTAAAAGATAAATTTTAAAATCAAACAGAAATTACTTTATCAACTGACTCACCTTAATCAGGGCTGTGGAAATATAAAAAAAAATCCTTCTTGTCCATGGACAAGTAAATAGACAAAATTAACTTGAACAAGCAAATATTTACTTGTCCAGAAGAAAAAGACATACTAATAATAAATAATGAATAGAGGAAGAGTTGATTTATTTTTTGGCAAACTGTCAGCAAGTTTCGAATTACAACATATTTTGTGGGCATCTCTTAGAATCCCCTCGTTGAAGCAATTCTAACAGGAACCCACATGATATATGTTTTCATGAGAAAATATGAAAAATATCTCAGAATTATCATTGAATTACTTCCACTGATGACACTTTGAATGCTTGTCCCAGGGCAAATAAACTAATATTTCTCGCTTGTCCAGTCAAACGGGACTGAGAGCAAATCGGTCATAGTATTTCCACAGCCCCGCTTTAATATTTGGTGATGTAACCGTATGACATGAGAACTCTGTGAATTCCTCTTGGTATTGAAAAATAAAGAGCCTGGACATAATTAAGGGGAATATTTGTCCACACATTCCTCATGGCTGCTGCTAAGTTTTCCTTGGACCTGAGCCTTTCTGGGTGATTGAGAAGTTGACGTTTTAGTCTCCACCAAACATTTTCAATAATAATCAGGGCCCAGTTGTTCAAAGCATCGTTAGCCTAACGAGCTCGTTAAGAGGTCAACTCGTTAAGTGTTTGATGACTTTATAACTGAATAAACTGATATTATTTTGTTGAAAAATGTGAGAAGCTTTTGCAATGCTAAAGCTTCTCACATTTTTTTCAACAAAAAATGTTGGCGTATTAAAGATTTTAACATTCAAAATTTTAACGAAACATTAATTAACGACGTCGATAGTTTTGAACAACTGGGCCCAGGTCAGGGCCTATGTGCTCGAAAGTGTCGTTAAAAATGGCGTATCGATATCCTTAATTCCTGTTAACAATGCTATAACTAACGATTAACCAACACTTAACGACGGTTAGACAAAGCTATAGTTAGAGCATCGTTAAAAGACTGTTAACGATACCTTAACGACAGTCTGTAACGATGCTGTCGTCATCAAAACGTCACGTTTTAGGCGAGATCTGTCGATATATAAGCGTGATCGGGTGAAAAGTAACCTGACGGCATGTGTAAAAGAGGAAGATTCAGATAAGACTGCGCATCCGGGAAGTGTGCCAGAGTCTTCTCAGTTCACCTTCACACTCTGTGAATTCTGAGGAACAAACACAGTGAATAGTGAAGACACTGATGCGCAGCCTGATTAGCCATGCGCACATGACGTAATGTCTTTTTCAGGCGACACCGTTAAGCTCAGAGATATATGATTTTAAAACTTTTTGAAGTTCGAAGAAATTGTTGTACCACCATGTACTTTCACCTTCCTACCCAATGGTTTCAGCTCTTAAAGAAAAATTTTGCTATTAGAGGAGCAGCCCATTCTTTCTTGTTGTGAGTTGCAAATTCTTTCCTTTAAACATTGTCTCTATTCGGGACGGTTTTTGTCGTCTAAAACAGCAAACAAAGGAAAAAACATGCAGTTGTACCCAATTTTCCCGTATATAGTCAATATTCTTTAATATGCATATTTAATGCAAATGCAGCGATGACCAACCGCGCCAAGAATCTCTTTCGAATATGCATGAACGAATAAATAACTGTTGACATGTTCAAATGAATTGACCCGTGGGTATGAGAAAGCCAGTGCTTAAAGTCGTGACCCTCCAAGTGGGCATCTGTACCCTTGTTCCCCAGAAATACAAGAATCCCGCGGAATGCTCTGTCGCACCTGCACTGGACTTCCTAAGTAGCAAATGTCATGATATAAAAGGTTTGAATGATCCTTGTATATAACAATACGTTTTTATTTTGGCAGATTGGCCATCCAAGATGGCTGCCATCCACTTTTACTAAAATAAGCACAAACATGAAACTGGCAGTACTTAAAGAACCATTGGACAGATTTTGACTAAATATGTGTCAGTTAATCCTTGCCTGAGACTTTTTAAAGATTTGCTGTCACTTTCTTCTAAACATGATCTCTGCTACTATGGAAGCGCAATGCAGGTGCGACATAGCATTAGAACGGAATTCCTGTGTTTCTTTATTTCTGCATATTGTCTGATGTCGCTTTATACATGTATTTGTAAGTTAAGCTTCGCCAAAATAACTTTATTGTTTTAAAACCACAGAGCGGATACAATTTCTATACCTAAACTGTAAGCTGAATTTACAGTCTCAGTTTCTGGACATTGTCTGATGATGCTTTATATTTGTACAAAGTTTCATGAAAGTATCTCGAACCTGGTTTAAGTTATAGAACGGACATCATTTCCATATAAAATTACAAAGGAGCATAATTCCGTAAAATATAGATGGAATTATAGTTCTTATTTTATGGACATTTGTACTTAATTTCGTAAAATATCTCAAACGGTTTGAGAGTTATGGAGCGGACACGGTTTCCATACTGAATTTACAAATGGGCCACAATTCCGTACAAATGTAGATGGAGTATCTGTTTTTGTTCCCTACACATTGTCAGATGATGCTTTATATTTGTACATGTTCCAAAATTTTCGTGAAACTATCTTTTACGGCTTTATACTGGTGTCAGGTTTTGTGAAATAATCTCAAACGGTTTCAGAGTAATGGAGCGGACACGAATTGGGACGGACGAACGTACAGTCGGACGAACGGGCACAGACAGACGGACAGACCTGTAGACAACTATGGGAAAAACAATATGTCTTTCCCCCACCCCACGGGCATAATTCTTAAAAGCCAGAGTCTTTGGAAGTAAAGTACAGAACAAATAAATGAATGGCAGTGGTCCCGAAAGATAAGACACCTTACACATCACCGCAGTGAAGTAATGTTACAACAGTATAGCAGAATGCCTTCAAACAGTCACCAATATTTTTTTTTCTTTTCTTTTTTCTTTCATGTTGGGGGTGGTCGTGGTCGGGCGGTGGTGGGTGGTAACTTTCAGTGCCGGGACGTGCTATTTATTTGGCTAATAGTAGGTAAGGGACCTACTGCAGAAGGTGTGGATGTTTTTTTTTTTTCATTTTTCCTCTCCTCTGTCATTTCTTTTCTTTCTCCCTCTCTCTGGAAGACGGCTCGATATAGACTGAAATACTGTCTCAAAGAGCCGTTAAACCCAAAACAATCCAACCAACCAAAATCTTTCTTGTTCGAGAGCCATTTCCAGTTCTATTTTAAAAAATAATAATTTACCGCGAACTCTACATTGTAAAAGATCTGATAACTGTCTGCCAGGCCCTTTACCGTAAGTATGAGTTGGTACTGTAGCTTATCTTTGCAAAATAGTTGAACTGTTTTTTGTGTTTTTTTTTTAATTTTGCTTCAGTTTCACATTTAATTTATTCAGGTGGTGGTCTTGGTCGGGCGATGGTGCTAGGTATCTTTCAGTGCCTGGGCGTCCTACTAATATTGACAAAAGTATGACAACAGCCAGCTGTGTTTGCAGTAGGTGCGGGTAGGGGTCGTTAGGACATTTTTCTCTTCCCCTCTTGGAGACAGCTAAATAGACTAAAATACAGTCTCAAAGAGCCGTGAAACTTAAAATAGCCAACCAACCAAAATCAATTACATGTAGCTAAAGAAATGCGTATTTAAAGTGAGCCCGTTACAAAATGAAGCCTCTTGTCATATTTAACAGTAAGGTACGGGGCCGTGCAACTTTTGACCTAGCGGAATAAACACAGTAATGTTTTACTTGCTTTGACAATTAATGTGTGTGTGTGTGTGTGTGTGTGTGTGTGTGTGTGTGTGTGTGTGTGTGTGTGTGTGTGTGTGTTGAGGGCGTGGGGGACTTATATGCCAAAAGTAAAAATCATATACATGCTTATACGCAAAAATAGTCATTTATTACCATGTAGAAGGGAGAGCGGGTGGCGGATACATTCAGAGGTGGGGGGTCGGAATTTTTATTTGGTTATCTATTGGGGTCAGAAATCATATAGCAATGGAGCAAGGGGGCGGGGTCATAAATTTTGTTAGGCATTATGGGGGCGTGGGAGGAGTCAGAATTTTTCCACCAGTCTTCATTTAAAAAATGTCTCTGCTTCCGGGGGCGTGGGGGCTACTACGCACCCCAGACCCCATTACTCTTACATTTTCAGATTAGTTCTATTCTTTTAAACTTGTCTTCAAAACATTTGCCCCCCAAAAAAATGCCTGCTTTAAGTTCTGAAAATAATATTTTCATTGATTTGCTTTGCTAGTAGAACAATTGATCTTGAAATCATGCCAATCAGTAAATTTAAAGGCCACATCGCTCTATCAGCGTGAAAAATTTTATCATGAGGTATCGCTGCAAGCTTCTCAGTATAGTTTCGTCAGTGTAAATGAACGTGATAAGCCAGCTTTAAAGAACTAAAAAATGATTGAGTTTCACATAAAAAGGGTTTGAAAACTCATTTGAGTCATTTTAGTTGGCAACTAAAATGCCATACTTTCGATGTCATTAAGTTGAGTAAAATGGTAAGTAGGCGTGGAGTCCCACTCACTATCCCGCCTATGTTTATATAGCATTGCTTGACGGGAAACCAGAACAGGAAATCTTAATTTATGGAGCGATTTGTTATTTTTCAAAAACATGTTTTCTCTACTTTTTGCAAATTATATGACTCAATATATGCACATCAACCCACATTTTATTACCAAACTTGAAGGTTTAACCACCTTTTACAATCATTTGAGTTTAGACGTTTTTACCACTGATAGGACTATGGAGATTTTGTCACATCAAATCTCCAGGTGCCTGTCATCCACAAAACTGCTTTAACTTCTGGGTATGCGCCTCCAGTCCTCCTTAATATTATTAACAGCTTTAAAGAGCATTCATCATCAAATTTCTGGTTGATCATACGCAGAAAAAATGAAGAAAACATTTAATGGACCATTATTCTGTATAAATAATTAACCTGTAAAAATGAGAAAATGTTCATTGACTTTCATAGGTTTGGTTGAGGTCAGCCTGACATAAAATAGGTGGTCATTATATTGTGGATAGAGGGTTGTTGTGGTGTGTGTGTGTGGGGGGGGGGGCGGTCATGAACTTTTTTGTCATCTATCTTGTGTGTATGTGTGTGTGTGGGGTGGGGGGGGGGTCGAAAAGACGAGACTGGTTGGGGATTGGTGGGGGGAGGGGTCATAAAAAAATTCAGAATCATCTGAAAATTTACCCGACATCCACCCCCTTCTGATAATAAATCACTTGTCCCTAACATAAAGAATTAAAATGTGTGTATGCAATGAACTCAACTCCAAATATAATTTTTGTCAAAATGTACTTGAAAGATTTAAAGCTTCAAAACCTTTAAAACGACAAAACCGTTGCATACAGACATGTATTATGAAATTTACATGAGACTTAGCACAAGCTGCAAGAAAAATAAATTCTGATTGAAGATCCTGCAGAAGCAAGGAACACAACAGAGAGAAAAAAAATTAGCAAACTCTGATTAATTGAGTCTGTTCATCGTGCTCTCGCCCAGAGATCCCCAAGTCGCGGTAATGGCCTCAGAACTGGCTTCATGATGGTCACTTGACCGCCCGTTCAGAAGCTGCATGTTTTGTTTAGTCTGACGGCAACTCTCTGCGTTTTATTCGAAAGAGTTTGACAATTCTGTGTATACAATTTTCCATGTACAAAATAAAATAATAAAAACCAAAATTAATTAAAAAATGCATAACTTTGCTCGTACTATAAACCAATTAATACTTGTGATATTGGCTTCTAACGATATTAGTTAATCTTAACGACACCCCTAACCCTGTCGTTTATACAACGACACTGATAACGATTCTGAAACTAGCGACAGCGTTAACGACTGCTTCGAGAACCGCGGAAAACGACTAACGATGCTCTAACGATATCGTCAACTGTAACGACAGCTTCGAGCACATAGGCCCAGGACTCTGAGCTGGCCATGCCATAGAATGAATATTGTTGTGCACTCTATTGTTAGCAACAACACGAGCTCTATGTATAGGGCATTGTCATCTTTGTGTATATACTGAACGGATTTAAAAACTTCCACCCATTAATTTTGAATATCTCAAAAATGAACGCAGCTACGTCCATTGAAATTGTATAACATATATATTCTTTTATACCTGATTATAACAATATACCGAGGAATAAACACGTGCTCCTCGTGTTCTTAGTACCGTTAACATACGGATGAATAGCTTCATGTATACAGTTTTCTGATGAAACATTTCTTTTACGATATCCAATTGAATTTCAAAAGTTTGAAATCAGACTGTGATTTTATTTGGCCTACCGCGCCTAAATATCGCAAACAAGTGCTGTACTTTGGGCCAGTTAAATGCTGAGATTTCAAAAAGTGACGTCGCGAGACAATTTTATGTGTTAGTCGCGACAGTTTAAAATCTCAAACGACGTGCACGGTTCTCAGGAAGCTCAAAAGACCGTCAGAAAAGCACCTAACCGAGATTAAAAGCCAGATGTCATGACGATAACTTACGTCGACGCTGTCTCCGTTAAAGGTTTTGCGCGACAGCATCAACCGCAATGACAATTGCAAGTCAACGTGGATGACTTAAAAATATTAAGACAGTAAGAAATGATCTAAAAAGTGTTGCATAAGATATCGCCGCCATCGCCTTGTGCATTTCAGAGACGTAAAGCTCTTTTACTGACGTCATTTAGGTAAATGATACGAATAAACTGCGTAATCTTTTAATTGTATATTAAACTTTCAAACATTTTGACGTTAGATATTAAACAATGTCATGTGTAAACGGATCAGCAGCCAGCAACAGAAAGTGGAAGGTTTTAAATCCTCTCAGTATAGTATTCATTAAGAAAATGACGAACTATAGCTTGCCATAAAAGGAAGTGTTTAAATGAATTTCTGAGCATTCATATTTCTTTCCACAACAGTGATTGTTCCAATACCATTATAATGCAAACCCATATCAGCAGACTAAACTTGGGAGTTGGTGGAGTAGCCAGAAAACATTGTTGCCAGTCTTCACCAATTTTTCACCATTTGAAAACACAACTGTCAGTACCTACATCTACCTTGCATTCATCACTGAATATCACTCTTTTCCAGTAGTTGTGAAGAGTTTTTCATGCGAACCGAACAACCAACTAAATGTTTTGTACCACTTCAGAAACTGAGGGTGAGGTTGGGCCTGTAAAATCGATTTAAGCCCCCCAGTAATTCATTACTGACCGTTCCAAGGCGGTAGTTCTGTTGTGGTTCTTTGTTGCCTGTTTTTGGTGTCAGAGTTTCTGTGATGTTTTACCTTATGTATGTTATTATTATTTTTGGTTCGGTTTGGGTTGCTGAGTGGCCACCTTTTGGGAACAAGCTGCTCACTCGGTTGGCCATATGTTCTCTGTATCTTGATTATTTGTAATCTTAGTTGTTTCCAACTATGGTTTGAGGGCTGGATTTGGATTTTGATTGTTTCAGTTCCTGGTCTTTGCATACTTTTTACTTTTATATCTATTAACCCTGCACCAGTTGATCCGATTTTTCCTGTTGACCTCCCTGATCCTGATGCGTTTCTTATACCATGCCTGTGTTAGCCCTAACTGTATAAGTTCCTTTGGATGGTACCTTTTGAAACTGTAGAAACCCTATACTCTGTTATGCTCTTGACAGAACGTAAGAATTGTTCTAGTATCACGTCTGCTCAGTTTTTAAGTGCCGCCAAATCTTTGAATGTTCTCAACAATTCCCCTTTTCCTGTATCTATCAATCACATCTGTAATTGAGCCGCGACACAAGAAAACCAACAATGTGGTCGTCCGCCCAGCGCAGACTCGGATCAGCATAGGCATCCGCCCAGTTTGATCAGACTCTTTGCTAAGCACTTAAAGGGTAGCTGAAGGACTAAGCTACCTTCATGTGGAAAGCGAAGACTCTGATCAGAGTGGGCGGATGCCCAGGCTAATCTGAGTCTGCCCTAGGCGCACAACCACATTGTTGGTTTTCTCACGTCGCGGCTCAATTGTTCTTGATATTTCAGCTTGGCAAATTCCTGAGTATTAATGTGACACTATAGCTTCTTTGACATCAACTCTCAATTCTTTTCTGTTTCTCACCATGTCGTTTACACAGGAACAGAAAGTTGTAGCAGACGACAGAAGTCACGTGGAACATTGTCACGTGATAGTCATGTGATCAATAAAAAATTCTGGGTGGGTCAAGGAAAGTAACAAACACTTTGCTTTGTACAAGCCTCACTTATAATTGACCTAAAACAGCCAAGAGCTGTTTGGACTTTCACTTGTGGCACACTTCTGTACTTATGAGTCCATGCATAGTATGTTTTTAGCTTTTGGCGGGTTGTTTTCAATAATGCTGAGCAACGTTTACGAGGACGGACTTTTTTCTCAAAAAAAAAAAAAAAAAAAGAAAAAAAGTCTTGATTTTGCTGAACACTTTTGTTTTTCATCCCACTGCAAAGTTTACGGAGCTTCTGTATGTGACCAGAACGGGCCTTTTATTTTAAAAAAGAAAGAAAAGTCTTGATTTTAGTAATCCGATTATATATATATAAAAAAAAAGGCATGCGTATCTTTATGTTTCCAGTTTATTTAAAACGCTACACGGAAAGGTTACCTGAAGCCTTGAAGCCAAAAGGAACGTAGGCTGTTATAAACCCACTCTACCCTGGGCATAACATATGCCAAGCGGTGCACAATTATGTCCTTTCGCTGCTTAATTCGAATCAAATTCCAATTTATTTCTTGTTCGACAGAGGGAGTGTTCAGTTGTAGTTCTGCAGGAATTCGAACCCACGACCTTCTTTAACTAAGCGTAACAACCGGCGACTCGACCACTGGTCCTTTATATTATTCATCTGCTTATATTTTACTTCTATAAGCGTTCTTGTCTCGACATACTTTGTAGTATACTTAATACTAAGTATTTCTTGATTTCCTGGTATTACTAACCCCAGTTTTTTCAGACTGTTTGAAAATGAAATCTCATTGTTGCTAAGATCTCAGTAATAAGTTAAGATTTCTTTTAATGCCAGGTGGTTCAATGCCTGTCAAAACCTAGATATTATATACTTCTTTCAAGCTCATCTATATTGAATTACTAGTTTTAAAGAACTTCAATGAAGGAAAAAAAATAGAATCATGTTTTGAAGTCTCATAAATGTCTCTAAGCAGGCTTAATATAATGCAAGATACCATATAACATCATATTTCCATATATTCTCGTATTCATGCTTTAATAAAGTAAAAGTCTATCAAAGTACATGCACACTAAAGTTTCGTAATAAAAAATAACTGTCATCGCGTACAAAATTACTCACTTAGATAAAAGTTGTTGTTAAAGATACAACGCATGGACCTCCAGCTGTAATGGCATATGACTATATGCTTCCAATTGCTCTATAAACTGTTAGATATTCATATTTCTTAGCAGTGACGATAAACAATTGTCTGTGTATGGTATTGTAATGGCTTAAACCTTTGAATTTACTGCTATAAAGGGTTCAATAGTGAAAAGATTACATGATAAAGTGTTTCCATCAAACTAGTCAAAGAAATTTAATTCCTCATAATCTATTGTTTGTCTACTGGCCACCATGACTTACAGACCTAAGACTTTCTTTATTTTCAAGGAACTACAAATGACGACTTTAGATCATCGTGTTGCGACACACAAATACATATCGGCATTGCTTAACCCATTGCATTCTGGGTATTTTTGTCGTCTGCTGAAATTGTCGTCTGCATCAAAAATCAAGAATAGTTTGACATTATTTGTCTTACCAACTATTGTAGAAATGATGTCTAGGCAGCAAACAGTTTGCAGGCCCCACGTTTGTTGGGCCTGATCTGGATTCAAACTGTTTGCCCATGGGTTAATTAAATGTAATGTTTTATGAGCAATTAATAAAAAGTTCTTACATAGCTGTGTCATGTATTTGTCCAGCATTGGACTAGTCTGACAGAGTTTCATTTCTGTTTATACCCCTCTAGAGGAAAAGTAATTAGGCCATGAAACAAGAGCAGTGTCAATGCGGCAATTTGCCAGGTTACGTCATTTATGTCTAGGCCGTGTTAAAGCCGACACTTTTCAAAGACAGATGACGTACGTACAAGGCACACAGCGTCAAAACCATTTCATTCAGTGTTAACATGAACGGTTCAGGTCGCAAATTGAGCCGGTAAAATCGAAACGGATCATTATTTTCCTATTTAAGGTATCAGGAGTATTTGATAATATTTTTCAGACACTATATTTTCCTTTTTATCATTATGAGTATCAAAGAGTCAGTATTTGGGTCATTAGATAGTTAGAGTTGGAGATATAAAAGGTTAATTTGAAAATTTTCATATCTGATGCAAGCAAATTTCACATCACGCTCTCGATACCCAGTTGCAAAAGCTAGAAACAGCACTTGACGGTACTAAATGAAAAACAACGTCTTCGGAAAGCCACCAGGGTACCCTCAACAAAACTTGCAAAATGTTTATGAAAAAGCGATAAGCAAACAAGCAAAACAATAATAAAGCAGAACCACAACAGGAGTTCCGCTTTAGAACGGTCAGTAATCAATGTACCAGGAAAGGATGGCTGCTGAAACCGTTCTTTGACGTGTCCTCTTTCGTCTTATAGGTTTTTTAGGTTTTCAGCAACGTCTCCACAGTGTAAGAGAGAGAAACTGAGACACACAGACACGCAGAGAGAGAGAGAGACAGAGAGACAGACAGACAGACAGACAAACAGACAGACAGAAAGCAAAGAGAGAGAGAGAGAGAGAGAATAACTTTCAAGCACTGCTCGCTATCATTGATCTGTTGGGCTTTACTTGCCATCATGTTAATCTTTTAGTAAGAATTCATTTTTCAGCGTTTTTATACCGAATATTCAAAGATCGGGCTGAAATGTTAGGTTTGACAGTCCGCGGGAACATAAACTGCCGCTTACATCAAGCAAAAAATATGCAATTCCTCGCTCATTCCCGTCTGAATTTCCGTATGACTCCGTATAATTTTCCGAAGACGCCACCTTAGTTAAGGTGATGTTTAACGTGTTGTATAGATGCACTTTTAAAGACACTCCTTAGTAAAGGTATGACTTGGACCTTAAATAGTTAAGCTCTACCTTAAATTATGGAATGATTGTGAACCTGGGCCCAGATATTAAAACAAAATGATACAAAATACAAATATTTCTTTAAGTCTTGTCTTTGTTATGGATATGCAGCCTCTAAACGTCAAGATGTAATCATTAGCGGCTCTGCAACCATAAGCCAAAGTATCTGATCTACGAGTGTCCTCGTACTTAAGCAGCTATAATAAAACGGATCGTTCTCCTAATGATTTATAATAAGATCATATTAACAACGTAAATTGTTCATAGCTGACATATCTGATTCGTATTAAGGTTCATTAATAAGGTGCTTTTATATAATCGCATGATATTTTGTCGCTTGTTCTCATGCAGTAAAAATTGGAAACTGGTTTATTATTAGCTTGTACGGTTTTCTTTGGATTTCTGTTCATGCTTACATCATTATTATCTTAATTTCATTATTTTTCACTTTTGCAGCATCTGCGTGATAAGATATATCTGCTGCATATAAATAAACATACTGGTTTTACGTTAATCAAAAAAAGAAAAAGAAAAAAAAACTACGAGGGTCATCCAATAAGTCTTGCAAACGACCGAGTGTCGGGCAAATAATAACTAACAGCGAATCAAACGGTCCACATTCCTTCATTGCATCTTCCCTTCTTTCGAGTCAACAGTTTCCAGGAACGTCATGATGTTGCAAATGCCGTTGCTAGGCAACGCAAGAATACTAGCAATAGGGGTGCGGCGGTGGCTTGAGGCCCCTTATAGCTCAGTTCAAAACACTTGTACATATCTGAATATTGCTGTGTGTTATGAACAGTTATACTGACGTTAGTATACGGTAACAAAGTTAAAATAATATCGTCAGTCAATATATTATTATTGTGCCAAACAAAATCACCATGCTTTTCGGAAAATTTCTCTAAGTCGTATAAAATAAGTATGTCGAAGAGATGCGTTCACAACAGATGAAGAGTTTCCAAAATTAAATTTATTTGTAAACAAAAAGTAGGCATGGGATTATGAAAGGTAGAAATTAAAGAAAATATAAACGGCGAGCCTCGTTTGATATCATTATTATCCCTCGAAAATCAGAGGCAAATGTCCAGAACGAGAAAACTTCTAAAATTCTGTAATATTCTTTCGTTACCTAGCAACCACATATGTTTGGCAATGTGAAATGATAATTGTCTCTTGTCTCTTATTTGAGTTCGTATATTCAAGACAAACATTTAAGAGTACAAATTCCTATAATCTGAAAGAAATATAAACAGATATACAGGCATTTTCTCCCCCTCATCTCTTGTAAAAGAGATTGTGTTTGTGCAATTTTAGCGCCGGTATCGCTTACATCTTTGCATTCAAACCCCTCCTATTTCTGAGAAAGTATGTCATATCTATGATATTCAGCACATATGTGTGTTTTATGCGTGATTATGGTTTAATTTGATTACCCTAGTTTAATTAATAAAATAGCTATGACGGCATATGCAAGACTTCTTGGATGACCTTTAGTGACTCAAATTTTTGTGAACAGGTGATCCTTTTTTTCTGTTTGTCAACGTTTTTTTAGTTATCGAGTTAAATAGTGAGGCGCCATGTTTAGGTCGTTAGAGGCGTTCGGCTATTGTGCAAAAGGTTGTGGGTTCGAATATCCAAAGGGCCAGATAGAGATTGAAAAAAAAACTCTCAGCAGTAAATGGTACCTTTTTCGTAGCAGGGAAGGTTAAGGCAGCGTAAAGAGAGAAAATAGCTCCGTCTTTCATACGTTGTGTCCAAGATACGGCGGGCCTTCAATTTACAGCCCGTTCGGCCACAAGGCTACGGGACCCTTTTTAGCTGTATAACGACTGTATAGATCTGAATGCGACTAAGCCCTCTATATAATACTACAGATTTATTTTAGACACAGTTTCACGATATGCTACCCGTTCTGTTTGTGCTGATATCGAGCATATCAGTCCTTGTCTCGAGCACCGAGCAAAGCTCAAAGGACTGTAAATCCGGAAATATTAGCAAAATATTTGATTTTGCGAAATTATGCCATTGCACATTTTGGTGGCTTTAAAACCGGACTAAATTGTTTGTGCCTTTATCAAACTAAAGAACGATCATAATATCATAACAATCACAATTCCTTAAATGTAAATGGTGCACCTCCATGTTTTTCCACACCGTACAGTTAAACTGCAGCTCAGAACGATACCATGTACGTGTTACAGATACCCGTCCCGAGAAATTCAGAGAATAAGCCAACGACTATACTGGTATCTTGTTACGAACAAAAAAATGAAACAATGAAAATCGGAGTCTCGTTTTTGATTGAGACTTTTCGCATAAAAGCATTTACAGAAATGTTATTGGCGAGGCTCCTTTTGTTTGACTTTAAGCTACAACTGTAAAACACGATAAATTAGAATTGATTCATGATACTTAGAACATTCCGAGATAAGAACATGAACCTGTCAGATACTCGTACTTGGCTGTGTGCAAAACAAATTCTTTGCTCGAATAAACTGATATGGTGCTGAGATATGGTGTTTCAGTCTAGTATAAAGCCCATGTTACACGTGAAATTTCTTGAATTAAATACGGGTTAATTTATGTTCATTCAAAGTATTTGACAGTGTAACATACAAAAAAATGCATTTTAAAGAAGATAGAATAAGATAAGAAACATTGGATGACGAAAGAACAGGTCCAATTTTTCCCCATATATTTCTTGACAAGTGGCTGATAAGGATGCATTTTACGACCTGCGTGGTAAACAGGGAATTTCTGTCAATGGGGTTTATGAATATGGTAGTTTGTATAGTAAAAACATCTTCTCTTCTGACTTTCACACAAACACTTAGTTTTAAGCAAGCCATAATTATTATATCTAAAACATTTCAGCCTTTTTGATGAATAATGGTGCACCCTGAAAGTTTGATGCTAAACATTTGACAGTGTTACATGAATATTGAATCAAACATTTCATTTAAACAACAATGAATAAAGAAAATTTGACCAAAGAAGCAATACAGTGTAACATGAATGTTTAGTCATTCAGTTTCTTGACAAGGACTATAAATCAAGAACATTTTATCAAAGAAGTTTGTTAGTGTAATATGGGCTTAATTTTTTCTGTACACACTGGAAAATACTTATGCGTAAAGGTTGTGACGCATCTTGACATGAGGTATTAAGTATTCTGTTCGTTAGCTTTTCTTTTTCTTTTTTTTTTTGATTGAATATCATTAATTCATAACATTAAAAATGGTAGTTTTTTTCTTCATCTTGTAAGTACGATTTTATTATAAAACATGATGCTTGAACATCTTTTACAGCCACCTTATGTACAAATCAAACAGATAAAAGTCTTTGTGAAAGAGCTCATACTTACGATGCAATACTGACTGCAGCCTCGAAACTGACTATAAAATTAATTAAAACAACTCAAGTAAAATGAATTCGTGCTCTTTCTGTATCTTGAAGGATTTTTCGCAACGAAAAAACTGAGTAGAAATTGATTTTATGTCCCTGCGTAAGCGTTGCTGAGTGCACTTGCGCGGCAATCTAAAATGTACATAAAGCTTCTCAGCACATTGCCTTGGACCCGCCTAAGCGGCCTGGTCTGAGCTTTTGTGTTTCGTTGCAGCATCTACGTAAAGGCGTAATATGACGATTCTTGCATAACAGTTAGACGCACAGACTTGTCTTTGCAAACGCGATAAAGGGACTGTTTATATGGATATTCAAATGTTCGACTCATGAAAATAATTGCATTTTCTAACAGTGTTTACTTTAGTTTGCTTCGTAAACGTTTCATAAAATGTGTACATTATTTAAATTATTGCATGCATTTGCGCAGAAAGCTTTATCTAAATATAATATAGACATGTTAGTACTTATTTTAGAGGAAAAGTAATTGATATGAAGTAATTTGTATTTTAAGTTGCGGTAAATAAGTGAATACCGACAACCTGGCCAATGATTAATTTGATTCTGCTCTTGGGGTGGCGAATACATATATGTGTCTTTTGAACTCCAGCAAACTTGTCTTAAACAGCGTGATGTGTACGGTCCAATATATACAGAACGTTATACGGGTTCTAAAACATTTACGACAAAATGAGAGCCGCACTCACCAACCTACGCCCGAACTGTCACAGCGAAGACAAAATATAAGTTCCAATACAACCATAAAGGTGGTCCAAATAATGAATGCTGAAATGTATCGTAGATGAAATTCTCCAGAGTAATTATACCTTGACGCTGAATGCTTGACAACAACGCGACATCTATTTACATTGCAATATCAGTTACGTCGCCCGAATTCGAACGTAACTCTTGCAAAACTCGCGCAATGTCGCACAATTGTCGAAAATACTCGAAGAGGTGTCGCAGTGAAGTCGCCATATCTCGGCATAATATCGTACTCTATTTTGCAGGAATTCGTCCTATATCGCTATGACTAGGCAGTTGTTTTGGAACGGCGAGAAAGTTCGAGAAATCGCGACAATAGGCGACAGTGTGCACGGCCGTAGTTCGTCAACGTACGGGTGAGCTACGAGATTCATACGATTCATACGAGAAAACCTTGGACAGCGAGAATTTTAAACATTTTAAAATTCTCGTTGGGCCTTTCCCGACAGCATGCGAAATATATCGACAAGTGTTCGAGTTACTGCGACATACAGCGATGTCTCTTGTCTTACATTCAACATGTGGCGAGTTGTATACTACATGTCGCAGCTAAACTAGTGAAATAGTGACATTAAGCCCTTGTCACACTGTCACGACATTTCTCGCGACATGCGGCGATAAAAGGCGAGATTACACTCGCCATAAATCGCCGCGGATCGCCACGAGTTTGGTTGACGAATGTTTGTACGGGTGGCACACCTTCGATACTGATGAAGAAAGGGTGCGTGATTATTACGATTTTGTTCGAGTCCCTTCAATATTTGTACGAAATTTTTTCGACAACAATTCGACATGTCTACGGGTTTGTACGTGTTTGTAAGTGTTTTGTGCGATTAGAGACAAGTTTGGACGATAAAGTACGATATATTGCAACATTAATACGTCATTAGTGCGACTTAGTACCACAAGTACCATTTACGTTCGTTTTGGTACGTTATATAGTGCGATGCCTGGACGAGTTACCAACATTTTAGGCATATATAGGCCTATATTTGTGTACTATTGATCAATGGTCTTAGTTCACATTCAGAGAGTGGACGTGTGATATCTCTCTGGTGGGTGTGCAGGCTATCGTTTTCTATAATGCCCCCCTTTCTTCACCGAGCCATAATTATCCATCAAGTCCATATACATATATAGTCCATGAAAAGCGGTCCAGATAATGAATTCGGAGTTGTAGCGTTGATGAAGTTTTCCCGGGTAATAGTTCTTTGACACTGAATATTGGACAATCATGCGGCGTCTAATTAAATGGCATTTTCAGGTTTCTCGCCCGAATTCGAACGAAACTCTTACAGAACTTATGCAGTGTCGTACAGTTGTCGAAAATACTTGAGGACATGTCGCAGTGAACCCGCAATATCTTGGCATAGTATAGTACTATATATCGCAGCAAGTCGCTCGTTACCCGCCTTATTTCGTAATAAATCGTCAGGACTCCTCAGCTGTTTTGGAAATGCGAGAACGCTCGAGAACGTTCGACAGTAGGCAATATGTACGGCCGTTGTACGAAAATGTACTAGTGAGTTGCGACATTCGTGCGAGAAGTCCTTGGACGGCAAGAATTTGTAAACAGCTTAAAATACTCAAACTCGCTTCCCGACAACATACGAGATGTGACGACAAATGTTTGACTTACTGCGACATACGGCGACACCTCTTCCATCGTGAGGGTGTGACAAGGGCTTTTAGAATGAAAGAGACCAAACAGAAAAATAGATTTTTTTCGAAGACTACAGATAAGCAGACACAACAGATAAAAACATTGATAAATCACATCAGAAGCACCGCCTTGAAATGATCAGTCACGAAACCACGGGAACGGGGTTGTGGGTGAAGTTGGGGGTGCGCGGGGTGGGGGGGGGGGGACTTAAAGCAGTTCGACGGAGTTTCAACCCTTTCCCTAGCTTTTATCATGGTGGCTATGATATTCATAATTGCAGACTGCTTCTGCCTGATGTTTATATTTAGTTATCCCTTAAAGATTTAACTACCCATCTTTACACAATGAGAATGCGGATAATGAGTTTTTAATTAGCTAGCCTACAATCAGTGTGCAGGTTAAATGTCTCTGGAAGCCAAATAATTATTGACATCTTTGCACTTCCTTGGAAAAGTCAATTTGTTTTTAAGTAAACAACGTACTTCTTGCAGGCCATTTCGTTAATAAACGATTTATGGCAGAAGACTAAATGTTTTGAAGATCTGTTTTTCAGAACCGACGTCGAAATGATGTCATTTCGAGTGCCCGCTGACAGACTATGCGAATGCACAGGCTGGTCTTCCTTACCATATGGATGGAGCATTAAATTGCTTTCTTATATACTTTTCAACAAATTGTAGAGATTTCTCGGTGAAATCTAAACTTATAATGTCACTGTTTCAAACAGTGAAATTATCACTTTCGATTTCACTGTTTCAGAAATAGGATTTTTGCAAAATAGCCTCAAGTTTTTGATGTTGATTAATTGGCTAAATCTTACCTGGCCTGACAAAAATTACGTCACGCATGTTTGCATGTCATTACGACGTTAATGACGTCACTTAAAGCGCCAACGTAACACTGTTACTGCATGCGACGTCAGGCCGCCTAAGTCTCCTGTAGGCATTCTTTCTTGGCAATTTTTTAGCTCACCTGAGCCAGAGGCTCCGGGGGAGCTTATAGGATGGTAAGGCTCCGGCGTCCGTCGTCCGTCGTCCGTCCGTCGTCCGTCGTCCGTCCGTCCGTCCACAATTTCAAACGACTTCTCCTCTGAAACCGCTGGGCCGATTCTAACCAAATTTCATACAGAGCCTCCTGGGACCTTAGGAACGAAAAGTTGTTCAAACGGTCCTGGTCACATGACCAACATGGCCGCCATGCCCATATATGGTAAAAACCTGAAAAAATCTTCTTCTCCAGAACCAATAGGTCGATGGTCTTGAAACTTGGTATGTAGCATTGGGTACACGAGTACTACCAAGATTGTTCAAATTATGACCTTGGGTTGACCTTGACCTTTTTTACGGTAAGGTCAAATTTGCTTACTCATGCTTATATATGGCAAAATGCTGCAACATAAGATATCTTGGAAACTGTTGAAGATTTTGGCCTAAAAATTGGTACATACAGTCATCTAAATGACTACATGAAGATTTATGAGTACAAGAGGTCAAGGTCATTCTTTGACCTTTGACCCAGAACTCATATATTTTGACAATATCAAACAATCTCCTCAAAAACCACTTGGCCAATTGTAACCAAATTTCATATAGATCCTCCAGGGGTTGAGGGAATGAAAATTTGTGCATACGGTCCAGGTCACATGACCAACATGGCCACCACGCCCATATATGGTAAAAACCTGAAAAAATCTTCTTCTCCAGAACCAGTAGACCGATGGCCTTGAAACTCGGTATGTAGCATTGGGTACTCAAATACTATCAAGATTGTTCAAATTATGACCCTGGGTTGACCTTGACCTTTTTTACGGCAAGGTCAAATATGGGAAAATGCTAGAACATGAGATTTCATGGTAAGTTTTGAAGATTTTGGCCTAAAAATTGGTACATAGAATCACCTTAATGAGTACATGAAGATTTTTGAGTACAAGAGGTCAAGGTCATTCTTTGACCTTTGACCCAGAAATCTCAAATTTTGACAATTTCAAACAATCTGCTCTAAAACCACTGGGCCAATTGAAACCAAATTTCATATAGAGCCTCGAGGGGCTGATGGAATGAAAATATTTTCTAACGGTCCTGGACGCATGACCAACATGGCCGCCACGCCCATATATGGTAAATACCTTTAAAAATCTTCTTCTCCAGAACCAATTGACCGATGGCCTTGAGACTTTGTAAGTAGCATTGGATACTTGAGTACTATCAAGATTGTTCAAATTATGACCTTGTGTTGACCTTGACCTTTTGCAGCAAGGTCAAATATGGGAAAATGGTAGAACATAAGATTTCATGGAAAGTTTTAAGATTTTGACCTAAAAAATACAGTTGTCTTAATGAGTTCATGAAGAATTATGAGTACAAGAGGTCAAGGTCATTTTTTTACCTTTGATCCAGATTGCTCATATTTTGACATTTTCAACCATTTCCTCAAAAGCCAAAGGGCCAATTGTGAACACATTTCATATAGAGCCTCCAGGGGTTGATTGAATGAAAATTTGTTCAAACGGTCCAGGTCACATGACCAACTTGGCCGCCATTATTACTTACGGGATAAATCTTTAATATTTTTCTTACCCAGAAGCAATACACCTGTGGCCCTGAAACTTGGTAAATAGCATGGAGTACTAGAGTACCACCAATACTGTTCAAATGGTGACCTTGGGTTTACCTTGACCTTTTTTGTGGCATGGTTAAATATGGGAAAATGCTAGAACATAAGATTTCATGGAAAGTTTTGGAGATTTTGGCCTAAAAATGGTATATATGGTTGTCTAATGAGTACATGAAGATTTATGAGTACAAGTGGTCATGGTCATTCTTTGACTTTTGACCCAAAACTCATATTTTGACAATTTCAGACATGATAAGTATAAGCCACCTTGCCAATTGTTCAGGTGAGCGTTTCAGGGCCTCATGGCCCTCTTGTTTTGAGATCTGTTTATCAAAATGATATTTGAAGCTATTTTTCAGTTGCAAACATGTATACCCAGTAAACACACTGGAAGCATCAAATTTGACGCAAAACGGCTACAAAAAAGTTGTGTTTCTGTCGTGATGGCTGACGCTCTTCAATAATCAGAATTATTGCGATTTTCAAGCACAAAAGAAATAGAAAATTTGACTTTTTCAGTGTAAGATGAATTTTTATTTCACTCATGAAAACCAAAAGTGGTATTTTTTCTTGTGGCTTCGCCACTCGTGAAAATACTGCTTTTGGTGTTCATTCGGTGAAATAAAAAACGATCTTACACCGAAAAAGTCAAATATCCTCTATATCTTTGTTTGATCTGTAACGACGCTGTGTTTGGTTGTCAAGCGTTTCAGTTTCACTGACACACATTCATGATACTCAGAGCACGCAGTTCTACTTTTCATACATTTATTTGCTCTACCATATTTGCACCGGCAGAACTTTTCTGGGTTTTTTTCATAACTTCAATTCCTACGCATGTTTCAATAATAATCGCTTCTAATAAATACGCTTCATATTGCGGAAATATGGATCATAATAGTCTGTTTGCTCTCATCACGTACATATGAATACTCTTCAAGACCTCTAGACCGCGATAGCGCTGTCTGTTAATTAAGCACAGGCTTACCATGTTCGCGGTACCGGCGGATTTCGGGATTCAATTGCACACAGGCTTTCATTATGATGACAATCGTCTTAAAAGAAACTGTTGAAGTGGGCATATCCACCATCATTCATCTCATTTGATGTTTGCTATGACACTTGTATTGTTTAAGTAAAGTGGCTATCTAAACCACTTCCAAAAGGTGACATTTACTTTTAAAAACAAACCATTTTTTTCGAATTTTAGAGGAGACATAGACAGACTCGGTGCCAGGAGGTACACGATATGGATACGTTACCTTCAACAGGACAAAAAATAAGCCACATCATGTGATTTCCATGTGGAATTTTTAACTAGCAAAGGTTCTGGTCATGCTGCACATATGTGCAGTCTGAACAGAGCATTCGCTTCTCACATCAGACATCTATGGAAGTAACCAAAGCTATAGACCGAACAGTGAGGTCTATGATTACCCTAAATAAGTGAGAAGAATGATCTGAATTTCACATGACAAACTTTTCATATTGTAAGAAGTCACATGACGTGGCTCAATGTACAGTCGGACATATTTGAGATTACCAAAAAATTGGTTCTGTTCTTCTTTGTCCATCTATTGCTCGTCTGTCTGATTTTATGGGGATTGAGTTAACAAAGCCAGACGAGTGTTAGAGAATGTGATTTTTGGAGCAATTTTAAAGAATGTAACTCATAAAAAATAATATTTTGCAACAAATTGAACATGTTGATTGCATGGTGGTGTACTAGGTCGGCTAACAATACTTTCCTAATATGAGTTGGTGCTTGTATACTATCTATCTATCTATCTATCTATCTATCTATCTATCTATCTGTCTATCTATCTATCTATCTATCTATCTATCTCACTCGTTATCTCGAATACTGATATTTCAAAGTAACTTCTTTTATAAAAGAATATAGTTTGGACACATTTCCTGTTTTTCTTATTTTCTGGGATCAGAATATTTACTGTGAGATACCAGTAGTTTCAGATAAAATTCGAGAGTGGACTGTATGTCTTAAGACAAGTTCAGTCACCAGATCTTTCCAGACATTTCTGTACTGAGTTTGACATATAAGACACAGTAAAATGGCATTAATCCACCATCATGGAGATTTCATAGACCGCGAAAGAGGGGAAAAGTAAACGTCTTTTTGCTAGAATTTTCAGCCTAAGGTTAGGAAAGACTTTTTTCTTTATTGATTTACATAAAATTATTATGACTGTAGTTAGAAAACACCCATCGATTTGCAGTTGGTTGTCACTGAACTGTTGAATAGAATCGGTTTAGTCAACGCAGATACTCTTCCATAAAAGGAACAAATTTGAAAATAGAGGGTTATTTAATATGGAATTTATGTAATTTAATTCAAAATACCACTTGTTTAAGATACGACCAGCTGTTATACATAGGCACAAAATTTTGTTTTCTATTGATTATGGCGATGCAATCCTATTTAAAACAGTCATATGATATTCAGAATCTTATACTCGTGTTCATTTTTTATGAAATATATTAAACTAGTCAAAAGCTCATTAAATATGAAATGACCACTCGTGTAAGATCCTCTAGATATCTATAAAACTAAAAAGTACGGATTATCAATTTCAAAAGTGGTGCTGCTTTTGCTTGGTCCCGCAAACATTAAGTCTTTTGTACTTTCTTTTCTATTAAAACGATTTATATGGCGTCAAATTTCTCAGTGCCTCTACAGAGTAAATGGGCCGCGACACGACAAAACCAACAATGTGGTTGTGCGTCCAGCGAAGACTCAGGTCAGCCTGGAAATCCTCCCAGTTTGATCAGACTCTTCGTTAAGTGCCCAAAGGGTAGCTATGGGTCCAAGCTACCTCCATGCGGACAGCGAAGACTCTGATCAGACTGGGCGGATGCCCAGGCTGACCGGAGTCTGCGCTGGGCGCACAACCACATTGTTGGTTTTCTCGCAACGCGGCTCAAATAGATTTTGTCACTCAAAAGACTGATCTGGAACGTGAAATACCAGGAAATGTTACGAGGTTAACAACTGATTTAATCTTATGGCGGAGGAATATATAAATATCAAGACGACAGACACTGTTATATTCAGTTATTGAAATCATTCAAAATCTGACAGAATCAGGTTGATGAACGAACTCCTGCTTTGGTTTTCAACCGATTGAAATATGGTGGGCTTCTCTGACATGATCTGATATCGCGCATTTCATTACTTCAGTTCTCTAGCCCCTTTGCAGACTTGTTGCATAAGATTTTATCTTTGAGCGTCTCCTACATTCATATTGCATTAGAGGAGATTACTTGGACGCGGTTTATTTGAGTTCTTGCTTGCTCTGTCATACTCAAGTTTGTTATTCGAAAAGCTAGTTTCGACATGTGATCGATCGGAGCATCGCTCGGCCATCGAATTGGCAGAGCGGTGTACCGATTGATGTATGGATAGCTGAATGACCACCTGTCTGGGAAAGAGCTGTTCATTCGCCTTTCGCAAACTTTTTTTAGTTTTGAGAGCAGGGATCGGATCTGATTGTATTTGTTCTTGATCATTGCCTATCTTTTTACTTGATACGAAACCCTGTGCACGAAAATCCACAGGATATATAAAAACAAACTGTGCACATTCTTTCCTAATTTTTACGCTGAATAATATTGTACAGTTTACAGTGCAGTCAAATTCGGTCCTCACTTCATGCGCATTTCCCCACAGAAAGACAGTGACTTGTATACTATGCTTTCCCAATCTAGCGAGATTTGTGACAGGAAATCCCACTATAGACCACAATCGGGAGAAATATATATGAGAGTCTACCCGGAATTATATCGAGAGGCGCCGTGGTCGAGTGGTTAGAGTGGCTCGGCTACTGTGCAGAAAGTCACCGTAAGGTCGTGAGTTCGCGGCTCACTGTCGCCATACGATGACTGGAAAACTCTCTCTGTCAACCCAGCAGTAAATGGGTACCTTTTTCGAATCAGAGAAGGATAAGGCAGCGAAAGGAGAGGGATGGGCTCCGCCTTTCATCAGCTGTTCCGTAGATACAGTGGCCCTACACTGCCCCTACGGCTATTAGGCTATGGGACACCTTTACCTTTTTTATCCGGAAGAAAAGTGGCTATAATGTAATATTTCCCGAGGTTGAGGTGTGGACTACTTTATATAAGATTCTACACGGAAGAAAATTGGCTACTGTAATATTTCCGGGGATTGGGGTGTGGACTACTTTATCCAATAATATTTCCATGTTTGTGTAGTGTATCTGCATGTTGGTGCCCCCAACTTGGGGGCGGGGTGTTTTGCTGTGAATTATATCCACATTTTGCTGGAGGAACTGCTAGGGCCGCAAAGCCATCCTCTGATAGTTATATCACATATTAATGAAATCACGTCTCATTTTCTTCTTAAAATGGCAAAACCTGTGAAACAGAATGAGATAGCATAATTATGATCATATATCTGGCACCATATGCACATCCTGGTAAAAGAAAATATCATATATGATGTAGCTCTGTGTTCCTCAATTTAGATTAATAATACAAGCATGTTTCCACAACATGTTACTGACGTTACGTTAGTTTTCATCAACAACCAAACCCTATTCTTGGTTAAAGCCATATTGTAACTTGAAAACCGTATGACCACATGTATAACACTTG
This sequence comes from Ctena decussata, assembly GCA_963989385.1. Lineage (NCBI taxonomy): Eukaryota > Metazoa > Mollusca > Bivalvia > Lucinida > Lucinidae > Ctena > Ctena decussata. The sequence goes on along the minus strand of OZ022505.1, from coordinate 43,789,100 downwards.
GTTACTGGTGACGGAGAATTAATTATTTGAAAATCAATTATAGGTTTGGGAAAATTATATTTTTTCATTGTATGAATTTCAGGTAGCATCTCACTTATACTTCGAGAGGAGCATGGCATACAGTGTATGCCATGCTCTCAGTGTATGCCATGCTCTTCTCGAATCATAAGTAAGATGACGCCATTGATGTGTTACCACAGTAACTATGGAATTACCAACTGTTGTGTTTAGTACCTTGGCAGAATGACGTCTCGATGACTTCACTTTGAATTCAACATATCTCTTAGTTGCCATGGTAACACATCTATGTCAGTGGTATTGGAGTATGTTCCGTCAATTTTTTCAATGACATTACAAAAGAAAATTCTTTCAACAGAAGCTTCAAATTTTCTAAATCACATAATTACATGTATTCTCAACTTCTCAAGCCATTTAATTCTGTGAAACTTGGTGCGTAACTCATGCTGCCGTCTGTAACCAGGACAGCCTTTAAGACAATGAAATCCTATTTGAAACCCACATAAACTGACTCTTTCACCCTAGGTTATTTCATACGAAATTTATCAAATTGGTCAAAGGCTCGTTTCATAAATTTCGTATGAAATGACCACTTGTATAAAATTCTGAAAAAAGCTAATGAAGCGCCGTCCTTATTGCTGGCAGCCTTTTGTCTAAGTAATGTTGACAGAGCAGCAGTTAAACCTTTAATCATCCATCTATTTATTATGTAAACAAAGCTTACTGATCTACGACCAAATTAGGACAAGTTCGAAGACAAGCTCATTTTCTTTGGCACCCTTGATCTTATTACGTACAGAGAAGCCAGAATTTGGAACCATCTACATACTTCATCGGGTAAACGTAGTTCAGCGACCCAAAACCCACTTACGTAATTGCAATAAATGTTGCTTTCTATGAAGATTAACTAGCTGATCGATTCCCTCATGAATTTCAGTCGCTACCAAAATGTCTCTTCTGACACAGTTCTTGAAGAATTCGATTACCGTGTTCATCGGGAAATCTCGGACACACCGGAACCATTTTTGACATTCACTCTTGCATCCTCAAGTTGGGGATCAGTTTTAAAAGCAAGTTACTTAACTGGGATCAAACATTGTAGATCCAGATCAGACTGCTCCTCAGGAGCAGTCTGATCTGGGTCTACATGTTTGCACTGGCATTTATACCAAATAATTACTGTCAATTTCTTAGCTGTTTGTCAGAAACTCGAGGAAGAAAAACAAAAGTTTGGTAAACTGGATTAGCTGTATTGGGAATCACGAAGTTTTTTTTATTTTTGTTCATTACTAGAGATCAATATAACTGCAACCGTCGCGAGTTCAGCTGACTTTTCCACATCTTATCTTTAAATTTCAACTTCATAAATTAAAAATTCGGTTTCAAGTTCGTTAGTTGTCTCGCCTGCGAAGCAGAGGCGAGACATATGTAAATGCTTTTCCGGTGTCGTCGTCGTCGGCGGTGGCGGCGGCGGCGGCGTAAACTTTTGTCAAGTTTTTGCGTTTAGGTCATTTTCTCAGAAACTATAGGGGCTAGAGGCATGAAACTTGATTCATGCATACATCTGGAAGAGTAGATTTCAAAGCCATCATCAACATTGAGTCTTGACCAACATTTTACGGTTGACTGACTTTGCAATTTTTGGTCGAGTTTTCGCGTTTAGGTCATTTTCTCAGAAACTATAACGGCTAGAGCCATGAAACTTGGGTCATGCATTCATCTAGAAGGGAAGAGCTCAAAGTCATCATCAATATTGAGTTTTGACCTACATTTTACGGTTGACTGACTTTGCAATTTTTTGTCAAGTTTTCATGTTTAGGTCTGTTTCTCAGAAATTATTAGGGCTAGAGCCAAGAAACTTGGTTCATCCATACATCTTTGCTGATGGAGCTCTGTTTTTGTGACAAAGCGCCAGCAGGCGAGACACCGCATTCCGCGGAATTCTTATTTGTAACTTAAAAATTCGTTTAACATTTTGAAATTTCGATTTTAACAATTTGAAACTCTAGCTTTGATATTTTGAAATTTTAACTTTATAACTTCAAAACTTTGGATTTTGAACGTAAGGTTTTTAAGTTCATAACTTCGAAAATTAATGGACCGGAAATCTGAAGTGACCAAATTGTTATGAACGTCCCTCTTTTGAAATAAAATGTTAAAGTTTTGGAACCCGAAATTTTATATCACTAACGAACTTGAAATTAAAAGTTGTAGAACCCGAAATTTTAAGTTGTTAAACCTGAAATCTCAAGAAGCTGAACCTAAAATTCCAATTTATGAACTGGAAGTTTGAAGTCATGAAGATAAGAAGTGAAAATTTATCTAAAAACTAATCGAAATGGTCCTCATGATTGCTCTTTGGTAGGAATCTCGACTGTTAATGGACTGAGACCACAAATTATTTTACTATATAGTTTAATTATCCATCCTTCCATGAACCTTTTTTAACAACACTCCAGGCAGGCTATACTCTCCTTTTCTCAAATATCTGAGGCATGACAAACTATTTTTTCACACTTTCAACAGGGCAAAACCTGCTACTTTTGTTATTGCTATTTTTCCCGTAAACAACCAACCGTCAACTTCTGAGATGCCGTTGTAGTAGCTCCTATGAAGAGTGTGATTCGGTTCCTCTAGTTACCGCCAGTGTTCGGGTTTCTAAACTAATTATACATTTTCAAGAAGCATATGAAAGGCTATTTTTAGTTTGTTGTAACAAGCAGGATATACACCTAAACTGGCTTTCTTTGAAATCAAACAACTATTAGCGTGGAACTTTATCCTGGAGAAGCAAATTCTTTCCTTTAAGAGTTTACTTCCCTTGAGAAGGGAGGCATAAATGAAAATAGCAGAGTTACCTCCGCTGAAACTAAATCACATAAGAAACATTCAGGTGGCACCAGTACCTAATTTAATTATCTGATATTGTTAGATTTCGCTACTGGCGGTTCAGGAAACCCAATATTTCAAGGGGAATAAAAACTCATTAAAATGAAAATGAACTCCTGCACATGTCTGGCGAGTTGCCTAGATACACAAACCATTATGACAGAATACAAAACATTACTGGCGATTGGTTTTAGTAGGATTTTTGCGTTTCAGTGAAATCCGTATTTGGTAGCTAAGTTCACCTTGCTAGTCATTCTGTATAGGGGCAGCAATAAGGCCAAAAGTCTCTCTCCAATCCCGCCTTGTTTCCTACTGCCGTCTGAGATACCGTATACGCGGTAATTTTCGCGGATTCAAATTTTCGCGGTTAAAGGTCAAAACAGAAACATTAATTTTCGCGATTTTTAATTTTTGCAGTTTAATTTTCGCGGTTAGCAGCATGCGTGAAAAGCAAAACTACTTCTTTTTCACTTGAGCCAGGTCGTTCATTAACCTGCGGTAGGGCTGTCGCAGATAATGAAGGAACTGGCTCAAGTAAAAGTACCAGCAATTACCGAAGCAAACAGAACTAACATATATGAACATTTTATCTACAGAAGATAATTTGTAAGAAACAGGAAATTATTTCGCGATTTTAATATTCGCGGTTTCTATGTGACCGCGAAATACCGCGAAAAATGGAATACCGCGAAAATTACCTTGTAAACGGTAATGCAAAGTCCCTGCTTGGTCATTTGTTTAAAGTACTCATGGATTTATCTTTTCTGAGAGTCTGTTTTAAACATGTAAAGAAGTTGCCCTGTCACTGTTGCTTTTTTTTTCTTGACATTGGACAGGTTTGTCGAAGCACAGTTGTTGTGTGCACCAATGCCAGTCAGTTGCAGTGGAGAATTCATTTACACTTTCATGAGCCTCATCTCGTTATTTTCATATCATCCGAATCAAGATCTTGAAGCACACGAAAAACACACTATGCTTTAGTCATATGAGATTTTATTGAAAATGTCATTTTGGTTTGTTTAAATGCATGCAATAGTGAAGGCCGGTCAAATCTTTGCTTCCTTGTTTCAGTGGCCAACTTTTTTTATATAATATATTTTGGCAAATATTTGACTGATCCATTTTCAGGTGTAAACAGTCCGCAAGCATTTTATCTCCCTCCACACCGTTTATGAGTTTTGGAGCTGTTATAAGCCTGTTGGTGAATAGCTATGTTGTGTTGTTGTTGACCATTGTGGCTGAAGGCATGCAGTTCGGACCTCTTCATAATGTCCTTGTCTGTTTCGGCATGCAGTTCGGACCTCTTCATAATGTCCTTGTCTGTTTCGGCATGCCCGTATCACGGGTTTTCATTTTGAAGCAGCTGACTGCTTGTCTGAAAAGGTCAGTAAGTCATGCCAAAATACCAATCCTTGTATTAGATTCTGCGTCATAATTCAGGCCATTTTATAAGCCGGATAACTTGATTAATTACCATCTCTCTTGAGATTGTCTAATAAAACTTAAGCCGGAGACTTGTATCCTAGAAATCCCATTCTATCAATCACAGGCATTTCTATCTCTTCCTGTCTGACGTATAGAGGCCGTACAATTCTGAGGCAGTGGACAACAGAAAAGATCGTATTAGGAAATGTTGACCAAAGTCTGAGTATATTGTAAAATCAGCTCAAAACACATAGACTTTCTGATAAGTAGCATATCTTAAGGTGAATACTTTCAGAGGCAGCTACTCTGCCGATTTAACTTGTAGTCGGCAGCTTCTCCGTCAGATTTCAAGCCCCCTAGCACCGGCTTCAGCGGAACTCTATTTTCAAACTGACTCAGAATGAGCACAATGATCCCAAAGGGCAAGAAAATCTGTGCACTATGATGATGTACGGGGAGACTTACTGTACTAGAAATCTCATCATGTACTTATGATCGTTGTCAGAGTTTGATACTTGATCACTATCTGAACTTCCTCAAGCGCTTGGCTTTCGGGCTTTAAGGGATATATATAGCACTGTTACGGGATTTAACGCTATTAGCCGTTTTGACCTTCGCAGTGCATCTAACTTAAAATGCCATTTGCGCGGGCGATTTTTTGTCTGCACGACATCCCTTGAACCATTGGGTATTTTCACCACTAACTTGCAGGAATATGGCGTTCTGGCAACCTTACGGTGAATGAATCAAACTTTGAGCCTATATTTCCTTTAAGAGAATATCCCTTTTGGAAGATCTACGTTATCCAGGGAAGCAAACAGTAGGTCACAACTTATGTTTCCCTTTGTGAAAATGGCATGAAAACATGCAAGTGTACCCATAGGTTCAATACAGGTAAATTCGGACAGCAGGTAAATTTGGTCACACCATTGCAAACGATGAAAATCCAGATGAGACGGCTCATAATGAGCCGTCTCATCAGGATTTTCACTGTTTCTCCAGTTAATTTTGTTTTCATTCCAAACAACTGACATAAAGGAAACAATGTCACTGTCCGTATTTAACTGCTATCCGTTAGCCGACTTGACCCTACATCATAAGAGTTGACTTAACTTAGTTCATCTTGTACCACTCAAGCTTCGTTCGCACGGGCAATGTTTCTTTGAGTTAACTTGTAAAGATATTAATTTTGGCTCAGTTTGTCTAAGTGAACAGAAAGTTTTGCCACAGTACCTGTGAGGACGACAATGTGAACTTTGTTCAAAATCAACCAAGTTTAATTTTAAATAAAGTAATTAAGCTTCGTTCACACGTGCAAAGTTTCTTTGACAATGTAGGTTTGGTAAGGAAAATTATGCCCTTGTGTAAATGTAAGTATATGCCACATTTTCTTTGCCAAATTTATATGGTAAAGTTTGTTTGAAATTTGCTCGTGAAAACAGAAAAGTCGCCACAGATATGTAAGAAAGAAAATAACCGTGAGGATGACGACAGAATCTTTGCTCAAAATCAGATCAGTTTGACTTTGAACAAACTTTATATTTTATAAAGAAAATGTGGCATTGTTGGGCGTTTACACGAATAAAGTTAATCACGGTAACTTTGATGAAAAATATTTGTATTTGTACACTGCCGCAAATATCTTTTGCCAAAGTTTATATGGCAAAGATTCTTTGATAGATTTTATTTGGAATAATTTACTCCCTATGACTGCATAATATTTGGCAACTTGAAGTCTCTTTGTCACTGTGACAAAGAAACTGTGTTCGTGTGAACGAAGAGCTTCAATAAGGCATTAATGGCCAGTGGCATGAATAAAGTTATTTGTCCTGGTAACTCTGATAAGAAATGTTACAAACTTAGCATTTTGCCAAAGCTATTTGGCAAATATTCTTTTTTTAAAAAGTTTCCTTGGCAAATACTTTGCTCCGTGGGAACACAGAATGTTGAGTATGGTTTTTTATGCCATTCTATGCCATAGTTTCAGTGACAAAGAATGTTAGCTCGTGCGAACGAAGCGTTTGTGTATGGCTTTAAATAATTTTGCCTATTTCCATCATTAACAAACAAAACCAGGGGCCATATTTATAAAATAACTTAAGTCGTTGATATGCTGTTGCTAAGGCTACATTTCTATGAAGGAGACTCCCTACAACTATTAAATTTGCTCTGGAGGAACAGTCTTTTTAGACTGTTCCTCCAGAGCAAATTTCATAGTTGTAGGAAATCTCCTTCAAAGAAATTCAGCCCTAGCAACAGCATAGCAACCACTTAAGTCGTTTTATAAATATGGCCCCTGGCTGCTTTCAGAACTGTTATGGCATTCTGTTCATAATTTTTGCACACCAAGCAAAACCTTTCTGTACGAGTATTTATTCTCAGTGGAAATGAAAGATGTATGGTCGGCTGAACAACACATGCCAAATTGACTCACTTATCCTTCACAAAAGTGTGGTCCCGAGGGAGTTCGGTCCTTAATGCAGATATTAGCCAGTTTCATTTTCAGCTTCTTAATTAAGTTAGACGTAACAAGATTCTGTCTAGACGTAGTAACTGAATTTAAAAGATCTTCACTTAAAAGGGTCTACAAGAGCTATTGTCATGTGACAAGGTGGCTTTCAGGATATATGCGATCAGCAAAGACATAGATCAGCCTGTGCATTACGCAGGCTGAATAGAGTCCTCCATGTTCGCACCAGGCCCGGAGGTTATAAAACTTGAGTACATTCTCAAACTCAAAATAAAGCACACTGATTGGCTGCCTCCGAGCATGTTATAATACTTGAGTACATTATCAAACTCAAAATAAAGCACACTGATTGGCTGCTTCCGAGCATGTGCTCGGAAGCAGCCAATCAGTGTGCTTCATTTTGAGTTTGAGAATGTACTCAAGTTTTATAACCTCGGGGCCAGGAATCTTAGCTCCTGAGGAATCTTTGCACAAATGCAGTTTAATTGAAATGGAAGTTTGCTGTTCTTAGATGTATAATGTAACGTCTCTTTGCTCAGTGGAAAACTACTCAATATTGAATATTATTTTCGTCAAAACATGTTGGTGTTTCAGTTCGCGTATCATAGCAAAGACGCATATAGCCATACCAAGACGCAAACGCGAGGCCTTATAGAACACAACAGAACTTTAAACTCAGGCCACACGCTGGTGGCGTAAGATCCGAGACGCTGCTAATATACTCCTTGTCCATGCATGCAAGCAGCCGTAGGGCCTTTAAAGGAAGGACTGACGGATGAATCAGAACGAAAGACAACAATGGACGGACGAGCGGCGCCACATTACTACGGCTATGGATACGTTCCGCTGAGGTGCTGGGAGTAACGTTGTTACGAGAACTGAAAAACACACACGGTGGCGTAAGAGCAGGCACATACACGTAAACAGACAAACATATGGCATGTAAAAATAGACGTATTTAAACATATGACATATATTGATGGAATGGGGCAAAAAATGAAAATAAAACTACTGAAACACATATGCGATTACAAGTCATGTGAAACTTAATTAGTACTTGAAAATTTCTCCATTATATTTTTAGCTCACCTGAGCCAGCGGCTCCGGGGGAGCTTATAGAATGGTAAGGCTCCGTCGTCCGTCGTCGTCCGTCGTCCGTCCACAATTTCAAACGACTTCTCCTCTGAAACCGCTGGGCCAATCGTAAGCAAATTTCATATGTTGCCTCCAGAGGAAGGGGGGGGGGGGGCCAAAAAATTGTTCAAATGGTCTTGGTCACATGGCCAAGATGGCCGCCATGCCCATATATGGTAAAAACCCTTAAAATCTTCTTCTCCTAAACCAATGGGCCAATGGCCTTGAAACTTAGTATGTAGCATTGGGTACGCGAGTACTACCAAGATAGGTACAAATTATGACCTTGGGTTGACCTTGATCTTTTTTACGGTAAGGTCAAATTTGCTTCCTTGTGCTTTTTTATGGCAAAATGCTAGAACATAACATTTCTTGGAAACTGTTGAATATTTTGGGCTAAAAATTGGTATCTACAGTCATCTTAATGAGTACATGAAGATTTATGAGTACAAGAGCTCAAGGTCATTCTTTGACCTTTGACCCAGGACTTTGATATTTTGACAATTTCAAACAATCTCCTCAAAAGCCACTAAACAATTTGTAACCAAATTTCATATAGAGCCTCCAGGGGTTGAGAGAACGAAAATTTATTCAAACCGTCCAGGTCACATGACCAACATGGCCGCCACGCCCATATATGGTAAAAACCTTTAACAATCTTCTTCTCCATAACCAATTGACCGATGACCTTGAAACTTTGCATGTAGCATTGGGTACTCGAGCACTACCAAGATTATTCAAATTATGACCTTGGGTTGACCATGCCCTTTTTATGGCAAGGTCATATAAAGGAAAATGCTAGAACATAAAATTTCTTGGAAAGTTTTGAAGATTAAGGCCTAAAAATTGGTATACACAGTCATCTTATTGAGTACATGAAGATTTGTGAGTACAAGAGGTCAAGGTCATTTTTTGGCATTTGACCCAGAACTCTCATATTTTTACAATTTCAAACAATCTCCTCAAAAACCACTGGACCAATTGTAACCAAATTTCATATAGAGCTTCCAGGGGTTGAGGGAATGAAATTTTATTCAAACGGTCCAGGTCTCATGACCAACATGACCACCACGCCCATATGTGGTAAAAACCTTTAAAAATCTTCTTCTCCAGAACCAATTGACCGATGGCCTTGAAACTTGGTATGTAGCATTGGGTACTCCAGTACTATCAAGATTGTTCAAAATGAATATTTTACGGCAAGGTCAAATATGGGAAAATGCTAGAACAAAAGATTTCATGGAAAGTTTTGAAGATTTAGGCCTAAAAATTGGTAAATACAGTCATCTTTATGAGTACAAGAGGTCATGGTCATTCTTTGACTTTTGACCCAAGACTCATAGTTTGACAATTTCAGACATAAGAAAAAGCCACTTTGCCAATTGCTCAGGTGAGCGATTCAGAGCCTCATGGCCCTCTTGTTTTCAAAATCGGATCATTTAATGAGAAGTTTTACATTTTCGGTAGCTAATAGTTTCTTAAAGGACCTCTGACAGTTTCAATGCAAATTTGCCTATATTTCGACAAATTACTACAGCTTCCATGGGAAGTGAGTGTTGATGATTTTAGCATTAACATGTAGACTTATGCATTATAAAGAAGTTTTTATATTGATTTTGAAAAAAATATCACGTCTGCAGACTAACTCTGGCTGACTATCTCAATGGGGGTATGTGGAATTTTCGGCCATCCAAAATACATCAAATTTTCGATTTATTTTGTAAAACATGCTTAAAATAAAGTAAATACTACAACTGCATATAGCATGCAGTTATGTGTAAATAAAAAGTATGCCAGCCTTATTTAAGACCCAGAGGGCCTAATTACCCCACCCACTTTTCAGGTTTTTCAGGTGTAGACTATCATTCCCCCCCCCCGCGTGCCTCATCAGCTTACCACTCACATGTAATGTGTATATTGACAGTACACGCGTACATGCAAAGTGGCTAGCTGAGGCACGGGGGTGGGGGTGGGGGAATATCTTTATAAAACTTTTCCTATTTTCCATACATTCAATTATAAAAACTTGCTTTTTACACCAAATATCTCAGTCTGTGTGCTTATTAACCGAAAAATATTTTTATGCCAATAAAGGGAGTTCCGAGGAATACATTTCAATGGAAATTTTGAAGTATACCAAAAGTTCATTTTTGACCACTTTTATAGGCAAATTAACATTACAACTGTCAGAGGTCCTTTAATAATACTATAATATTAGGTTTTAGTAGAAATATGGTTATAGAATTGCTTTCTGTCTGAATCAAAATGATTACATACAAAAGGATAATGAAGTTCGTCACCAATATCTTTTTTTTTTCACACAAATTACATTTTCTCTCCTCTAATGGGATTTTTCCCTGCGATCAGTTTCAACTGAGAGTCTATGATTACTTAACCTGAACTTAAACAATGTAGACCAGTGTTTTTTTTTTTTTTTTTTTTTTTTTTTTTTTAAATTTAGTTTGATCAAATAATTTCCAAGACTATCTGAATTATGCATAAACTTCCGTCAGATAGGCGGCATGCTTCAGCTGTCAACGGAGCCACAAGGTACTGCCCTGGTCTCCTTACTCTTCAAGTCGTATAATAATGTATGGTGAGCTTGAAATGGTTTAAATCGGACTGCTGTTTTCTTTACTGGAAATATATTTATAAAACTGGAATTCTTGAGGAGCTACATTGGACGAGGTTAAACCTCGCTCATTTGATGAAGTAGGCAGGGTGGGCGGGAAGTGGGCAGGGGTGGGCGGGAAGTGGACAGGGGTGGGCGGGTAGTAGACATGGGCAGGCGGGAAGTGGGCAGGGGTAGGCGGGAAGTGGGCAGGGGTGGGCGGGAAGTGGACAGGGGTGGGCGGGTAGTAGACAGGGGTAGGCGGGAAGTGGGCAGGGGTAGGCGGGAAGGGCTGCGGGACGTTTCGCGCCAGAGACGTTTCAGGGGGCAGGAGTAGGCGGGAAGTGGACAGAGGTGGACTTTTGCAGCTCAACTAGGGCAACTGGAAACAGGACAGGACGTCTGTGGGGACCCAACGACCTTTGTTTCATTTGACATATCAGTTGTATTAAAGGTAGGTTCCTGTACTTTGGAATGCATCATATTTATAATGATCTTTCATCCAAGTTGTAGGAAAGCACTTATAAAAAGGGAATAAATAAGTTTCACTAAAAAGTGTAAATCAAAAAAATATTAGAAAAGTTGTTTTGCAAGGGATTTCCTAACTCTGCTTCGCACACCAGTTAGCGCTATTTTTAGTTCGCGCCAAAAATAGATAACGCAGCTGACGTCATGCTGCATTGCATTTTGGGTTAGTTTTAACCCATCCGTCATGCCAGGACCTCTGGGAGAGCACACGGCAAGAGAAAAATGACCTTTTGAGAATGGCATCAGAAATAGTGCACTTATAGACATAATAAACATAGTTATTTTTAGAACTGGAATTCGAACGAAAGAAAATAAACCAAAAGGGGAAATGACTATTTTCTTCAACATCTCACAATTTATTTCAGAAAAATAAGGGAATTCAATACTACTCAGAAAAAGACAAAATTATTTTGTGAACATAATTGTTATCGCTAGTCCAGGAACCTACCTTTAACTGCAGCTCAGATATGCAGTCGTTATCTAAGCCATTCATCCTGTTTATAACGGTTTTAAATTTCTATGTTGAGCCGCGACACGACAAAACCAACAATATGGTTGTGCGCCCAGCGCAGACTCAGATCAGCCTGGACATCCGCCCAGTCTGATAGAGTCTTCGCTGACCGCATGGAGGTAGCAAAGACCCTTAGCTACCCTTTGAGCTCTTAATGAAGAGTCTGATTAAAGTGGTCAGTTGCCCAGGCCGATCTGAGTCTGCGCTGGGCGCACAACCACATTGTTGGTTTTCTCGTGTCATGGCTCATTTGATGGTACTATTTACTTGTAGCGGCTTCATATTGTCTTGCAAGGATATGGGATAGAATATAATTGGAAAGGTTGTTGGGCAAGGAGCTGGGGCATGAGATTTCAACCTGTTAAATGCAATATGATGCAAATTACAAGGAAACGGATCAAGAAGATCAATACTTCCTATACCTTAGAGGGAACGGTCCTCAGTAATGTAGAAACTATCAAGTATCTCGGCATAACCATTGCCAATGATTTGAAATGGAACACACATGTCAGTAATATTTGCACAACGGCTAATAGGACCCTCGGCTTCCTCAGGCGTAACTTGGCAGCATGTCCACAAGATGTTAAGGAGTCAGCTGCGTCCAGTCCTGGAGTATGGTAGTTCAGTTTGGGACCCTCAAAGTATACTTCTTCAAGATGAACTTGAGAAGGTGCAGAAAAGGGCAGCTAGATTTGTAACGGGAAATTACACAATGTCATATGAAACTGGGAGTATGACTGGCATTTCGGAGAAACTTAAGTGGGAATCCCTAAAAAAGAGAAGGAAAGATAGTAGACTTATAATGCTTTACAAAGGTCTGAGGGGTGCAGCTAGTATAACCATAAATGACCTTGTTCCCCCAAATAGGCGTACCAGGAATCATCATTCCCTGACATTTCAAACCCCATTGGCTGGGACGGACATTTACAAGTCCAGTTTCTTCCCCCAGACTATTAGAGATTGGAATTCCCTGGAAGATTCACTTAATTATGCTGCTGAGTGTGCAGAGTATTCAGTTACTAAGTTTACTTCTCTTATAAGGGCTAGGGACTAGCTTCCCTGATTCACAGGTCCTGGTGAATGATTGTCCTTGGACGTATCACCAGTAAACAATTCTGATTCTGATTCTGAAAGCTGGTAATTTCACCCTAATTTCACCCTCATTTAGGGTGCGCATGTGGAATCAGAATCGGAATTGTTTACTGGTGATACGTCCAATGACAATCATTTACCAGGAATGGAGATGATTGATTAAACACTCTATAATTTTATACCCCACTGAACTCCCTTACTCCATTATGAGCCAGATTATTGCTCAAGCGAGATAACTGCATGAAGCATTATTGATTCTTTTTCGCAAAGGGTTAATTCCCTTGGGACCTCGTGACCTCTCCCGCGAACTGTCAGAAATTTGTTCGAGCTCCAAGATTATTACGAATTTGTTGTTAAACCAGAGAAGACGCTGCTAAATGGCGAGCGAAGTTAGTGTTTGATAATTATTCTTGTAGAAGAATGTCCACGTTTGTAAGTTTTCATTGAGAAACGTTGAAAATTTTATTGACAAGGTTAAGCAAAAATCAGCTGATCGTGTGGAAAATAAATGGGTGGAGTATCAACTCGCGCAGTAGAGGTTCGTACCCGAGTGACGCTTATGGCGTGTATACCGAGATTTGCTGGCGCCTGCAAGGTTTTGCCTTTGAGCTGACCTTTGACTAATAATTATGCTAACAGCTTTATTTGTGTGACTTTATTAACTCTAAACAATTTGGGACAACTGTATGGCACGAGTGCATTTGTTTAGTGTGTACATCTGTACATGTATGTGTGTTTTCTTCTTTTTTGTGTTTCTCCTTTTGTTGGGTTGGGACAGGAGGCAGTTGAGAGGGGATGGTATTATAAAAAGGATATGAAGTGTGGTCACATTTGCCCAGTTAAGTAGTCTAATCAACTGCCTGACTTAACTCCAGATTTATTTTGATTTGTCTACCTGGAGTGCAATTAGAGACGACTGAACATAAGAACTTGATATGTTCTGTCCTTTCTCAGGCTTTCTGGCATAGCCCTGAAATTTCATGTCTTCCACAGCCCTGAAGTACCAAAACCCAAATGCCATAATACGATCTGAGCATTGGGCCAGGTGTCCCTTGGTAACCAGTCTGATCAGGGTCACAGGATGACTCGTCCTGTAACTAACTTGGTCCCGGAGTCAACTTGGCCTTGGCTCTACTCCGCCTTGTCAACAGGGCCTATTACGTGGGGGTTGGGGGATGTAACTGTAAATTCATGTTATGACACGTTATTATGTTCTGATGTAGTGGGGTGGGGGATGCAACTGCATACCTTTTGACCAAAGAACTAAAGAATAAAAAAGATTATTACAAGAATTAATGCCAAACATGCCCCTGTCTAGAGCACTGTTATAAACTTCCTCTCTTATGTGGAGATCTAGTCCTGAAGCATTTCTGAAACCACTTCTTCCAGTGCTTCAGATAAGAAGGGGTAACAGAGATAATTTAGGGATAATTTTCCTTATTTCTCCATTTAAACATACATTGCGACCCCTCATTAGAATCGTCTCACCGAGACGATTCTAATGAGGGGTCACAATGTATGTTTTCGATGAGAAATAAGAAAAATTATCTCTGAATTATCCCTGTTTCCCCTTCTTATCTGGAGCTCTGTCTTCAATTCCTGAATTTTGACAGATCTGTTAACATATGTCTTATCGAGGATGTTATATATGATGTACAGACATTGAGACATTCTGGACAATTAATGCTAGGGGCAGAATGACAAAAGACTTCTGCTTAAGACTAAAATAGCTGCCAGTTCTCAGGGTGCATTTTGTTGGTTACGATGTCACACAGTTTTGATACTCCTCTTCACCCTTTGGAAAGTTGTGTGGTAGAGACGGATTGATGGTTTTCGATTTTGCGTCCTTTTTAACAGTATTTCAATGATATCAGGATGATAGATGACTGATAATGAAAGGTTATGTGCAATGGAAACCTGTTACTTTTGAAAAGATTGCCACCTCCAGTGGGGCTCAAACCTGGGACAGCTAGATCAGTAGGCCAGCGCTTAACCTACTGAGCTGCTGGGGCTCCTCATCGTAGAGAAGTTGAGGTTTTTGACTCATATATAAAAAGAAACTACATTATTCTAGTACTTGAACAGGTGAAACTTATTCAAGACAGAATTGTTCAAGTTAGTGCTGAGACTTCTAAACGTTTGGCACTAGCTTCTTTGAAATTTATTGTCTATAGATCACAGGGTATAATCGATTCCGCCAATTTTCGCTTCCTGCAGAGACTGTACATCATATTTGGCTTCCACCGAGACTGTCCGCGAACTCTTGCTTCCTGCAGAGACTACTGTCCTCGAAAAATGGCTTCCTGCCGAGACTGTCCGCGTGACTCTGCTTCCTGCCGAGGCTCTCGGTAGGAAGCAGAATCACGCGGACAGTCTCTGCAGGAAGCCATTTATCATGTACAGAAGTCTCGGCAGGAAGCAAGAAATTGCAAACAGTCTCGGTGGAAGCCAAATATGATGTACAGTCTCTGCAGGAAGCGAAAATTAGCGGAATCGATTATACCCTGTGTACATGCTGTGATTGTATGCCATGCACTTAGAGAATTTGTGTCACAAAATCAGAAAATAATTTGATAGAAAAATGTTCATTTTCAGTATTGAATTAACAGATTTCAGTATTTCTCTTTATTAGGATTGCAATCTGAAGAAAATTAATATGACGGCTGTTGAAAAAAAGATTTCTAAAGATGTACTTAATATCATAATGATGTCCAGAATGTGTGTCATCCGATGAATTGATGTCTGAAAACTGTTACAATCTATGTGCATTTCAAAATCTTTAATCAAATATGGCACATGTATTCATAAAATCAATGAACAATTCTTTGCATGGAGGTATGTATAAGAACAGTTTTGGAATGTGGCCATTATTTAATTAAAAAGATTTAATTTGGTGCAAATTTTGGCTGCAGTATTGCACATGCATTAATTGCCTGGTGGGTTGGTACAAATAGTACCAACCCACAGCCGTTTCATGTGTGTGCACCACTGTGGTCATAAATGTATGCCATTGATATTAATTATAAGAATATAGACACCTCCAACCATCTCTGTAACAGACTCTATTAGCTTTAGAGCAAGTTCATGATCCATAAAAGTGTTAGCAAAAGGGTTAGACCAAGATCAAAGTTTGGTTAAGACTATTTGCTTCAACATTTTTGTCCAAATAATTAGGCTGAGTATAGGAATTACATTATGCTTCATTGTTCAAAGACTTGACTTGAAATCAGGTAATAAAGTCACCCTAAAATTAATCAGGCCATGGCCCTGGTTCCCAACCATTCCTTAAACTTGAGGATGACCTTAAATTTAAGGTGTCCATCTTTTTAGAATTTTCAAGATAATCCCTTGTAATCAGAAAGGGTTGCTATAGTTTCATCACAGTAGATTCATAAAGTTGAGGTGAACGAATGAGAAAAAAAACTTGTATGGGCGAAACAAAATTATTAACATGAGTTGATATTTCTGCAGTAGATTGCATAGAAATAATTGATCGTAACATGTTCAATTTGCAACATGTTTAGGTTTATGTTTAGAAATTAAACATGTACAAAACTGGTTATATATTACCTTTTATTTTGAAAATTTCCTCTGTCAACATTTTTGTCTCTTTTTTTCGTTCTTCAACGGGGAAAAGAGAGAATGGATTCATCCAAAACGCGTAACAGAATAAAACGTGTTTAGCAGACTTTGTCCGGGAAAATAATAGAAAAGGCGTACATGTTTAGCTATATGACATATTCCTAAACATGCTTACACCTAAACATGTAACCACTTGTGTTTTATAGCTAAGCACGTTTTTCACAGTGTAATGAATTATAAAAATAAAAGTGTTTAAATGTATTTGTAAGTAACAGCTAGCAGCTGCACAGGTTAGATTGAGTTAACATATTCTTTTGGGCTCGGCTAAACAGTGAACCTTTCTTTTCTTCTTCAGTGTAATCTTGGCAAGGTGCATGGTCAGTTTAATGACCCTGCCAAATGATCGGGACCTTGATTAGTTTAAATAATCCAGAGATAGCGTGATTAGAATACTAAAACGGAGCGGAAGTTGTTTCCATTTATGGAAAATCACTTTAAATTTGAAGATTCTGTTCCCAAAAGATTACAAAATGTGCCAAATATAGGGTATTTCAAAGATAATTTCATCACCAAAATGATAACTGTATCTGATTTGAGAGTCAGTTTTTATACTTCAGAGTTCCAAATTAAGAGAAGTTTGGGTGATACACTTGTTTTTATATAAAATATATGTTATGCCCCTCATTTGAACTGCCTCAATGAGGCAGTTCTAATGACAGCCCACAACATATGTTTTTATGGAATAAAGCAAGAGAAAAAGCAGTATGATCATAGAATTATCATTAAAACTACCCTTATCTTGAGCTCTGTTGGTCATAGATATATCTCCCTCTATTACCCTGTGTTTGGTGATGGATATCATGGTTTTATGGCCCTTCAACAGTATTTCAGTCATGCCAGGCCAGTGGAAGGAGGATAATGAAAGGCTGTGTGCAGTGGAACCCTGTTTTGTGGTTGGAAAGAATTTCGCCCCCAGCTGGATTCAAACCAGGGCCACTAGGGTATCCTTAATGAACAGGTTGGCAGTGTCAAAAAAGTAATAAAATCACCTCACCAGTATGTCAGATCAGAGTTTTCCACTGGTTTGAGTGGTGGGCTTCTCCTCTGAGTGACAGCCACATCAAACATTCGAATGTAGAAAAAAAAATGAAAATTTTGACTCTTTATAATTTATAATCTTGGCATTACTGTTGTTTTCAGTATTGTTACTTATTTTGTTTTCTTTTCTTTTTCATATGCTGTTTCTCTGCTGTGCTTCATTTAGGTAAGTTGAACAAAAATTTATCTTCAATTTAACCATGGCCCTAGATACCAAATCTCTGGTTATAAGAGGTTAGTTTTCTCTTCCAAAACAACCCAATAAATCTAAATCCATCTTATAAGATGGATGTAGATTTTTGGGATTGTTTTGAAAGGGAAAACCCCATCTTTTAGCACATTTACCCAGTAGATATTTATTGAAATAATTCTTAAGCATGAAACACCCGTCTTATAACCAAATTAAAACATTAAGGGGCATTACATGTCAGTCTATCTGATGATAATGTTGGGACAAGCAGAATGAGAGATATAGATACTGCTTTTCAGATACAGGCAGCATTGTCATCATCAGCATCGACATAAACCTTATTAACTCCCCTTTACAGAAGTACAGTAGGAGCTATTTCCCTCCCCCTGGTGCCGGCGTTGTCGGCATGGTGGGCAGCAGCAGCGGCGGCTTTAGCAAAATGTTATAGTTTTATGTTAAAGTTTTTATGTGATGGGCAAGGCTCTGTCAGGCGAGCTATTCTGTACACAGACAGGTCTTGTTGGAGTTTTCTAGTTAAGCTTTGTAAGCAGTTTAGTAGGGCCTTTTTGTGAAAATGCGCTGACAGGTGAGACAGAGACTTTCACCGAATTCTCGTTTGGTTTAATTCCAGAGCGGTAACTATTCAGCCTCAGAACTGAGCTCCGTTTTATTAAAAGCCTTCAGATGTGGCCAGATGATTTAACATTTGTGGCCATTTCAACAGTATTCAGTGACTCAGGTAGTGGAAAGGGATGAAATGATTCATAGGCTGAAACAGGTCGGCTGCTAGATCTATAGAACCTATAGACTTTGGGTTCAGAATACTGGATCTTTTATGAACATGACCTTTAAAGTGGCCAAAAACGCAGATGACAAATTTATGTGTGCAAAATTCAGAAATTATTTCAATCAAACTGAATCATATTAAGAATTTAAAGACGAGATGGCAAACAGTGTAAGATCCAGATGAGGCAGCTCATTATGCATTATGAGCCACCTCATCTGGATATACACTGTTTGCAAATTCAAGCGTTTTCTTTTTTTTTTCACTCTTTAAGTGGGAAGGTATAATGTCATCAAATATAGGACTTTGGCGTCTTAAAGGAAACACTTTTGAGATTCTGAAGAAAGCAAATCAATGAAATTAGCTTAAGAACAAAATGTGCTGACTTTTTAGCTCACCTGAACGAAGTTCAGGAAGAGCTATTGTACTACCCCCGGCGTCGGCCTTAATTAGTGGCAGCGGCAGGGGCGTTAGCAAAATGTTAAAGTTTTGCGTTAAAGTTTTTTATGTGATGGGCATGGCGCTGTCAGGCAAGCTATCCTGTACGGGTGACAGGTCTTGTTCAGTGAACATATGGCATTGAATGTCTAGAATGCTAAATAGAATATTATAGAGTTTTGCTGAAAGTTAGTGAGACATAAGTAACATGTCTGTGTGCATGACAGAGAAACTTCCTTATAAAGTTGCCAAAATGGCTGGATATCAAGAGACTTCAAAGGCAGTAATGTGAAGGGTGACATATGCTCTACCTACTGTTTGTGAACCGATCGGTCAGAAAATTGGTTTTAAGGCACAAGCAAACTATATAGCCTCAAACAGCGTCAAAATCATGCAGTCTGCTCAATATTTCCAACACAACGTTCCGAAATTCACAAATTTGAATTTTTGTCTGTGTGAACCACCCACGCTCTGAGCAGACTGTGCATTTGCAATGCACAGTCTGCTCGGAGTGTTGGTAGTTCACATCTTAGGACACATTTTCCCGCAACTTGACCTATTTCTTTACAAGTAATTACTAGGTCACTTGAGGTGAAAGTGGGACAAAATAGCATCTTATTTGTAAACAAAGAAAAAATGTCAAGAAAAAACTATGACATTAATTGCTGTTTCTTGTTTACATAATGTAGAATGCAAAATATTAAACTGAAACAAGATTTATGAATGACTTTAATAGATTTGAACTTTAAACCAAGAGTTATGCATTAAATGCATCTTATCACTTGCTTTTGGTTTTAAAGAATATAGTTTGAAGAAGTCAAGATGCTTTCTGTCAGGGCCTTGTCAGGGCCTATAGTCGCAAGTTAGACTTAGAATTTGAGCCCTTTGTAGGATTGGGATTAAAGGCTCCATAGCTAAGCTTCTAAGTAATCATTATAAGAATGGATGCTTAGTAACCTTGATGTTTGATGACAAGATGCAGACAACTAACATGTCAGCTTAATTGGGAGAAAGTGTCCAAAAAGCAACAACTTCTTTTGTCTGGTTTCTCATTGAGCAGTGGCCTATTAAGAAAAGCAAGACAGTGATTGGGATCTGTTGCTCATATATTGAATTTTTACCATAATATAAAGGATACGATATAGACAGTATTTTGTGTATTGGGACAATGGGCGGTTGGTATTTAAGTGCTGTGTGCAGTGCAGTGCTAGCTCTTTAGGTTCAGATAGAATCTGGCCTACACAGCGGGGCTTGAACCTGCAACCTGTGATCCAAAGTTGGGATCACTAACCGCATACAGTCACATTGACGCTTCTAAAATTCATGTCACTGAATTTGAACTTACTGGACTGAATGCAGCTGAGACTGTCCTGGCAGACTTCAACCAGTTCCTGAATGACTATACCCACAGGGTATAATCGATTCCCGCCAATTTTCGCTTCCTGCAGAGACTGTCCGTCATGTTTGGCTTCTGCCGAGACTGTCTGCGAACTCTTGCTTCCTGCAGAGACTGCTGTCCTCAAAAAATGGCTTCCTGCCGAGACTGTCCGCGTGACTCTGCTTCCTGCCGAGAGCCTCGGCAGGAAGCAGAATCACACGGACAGTTTCTGCAGGAAGCCATTTATCACATACAGGGGTCTCGGCAGGAAGCAAGAGAACGTGGACAGTCTCAACGGAAGCCAAATATGATGAACAGTCTCTGCAGGAAGCGAAAATTAGCGGAATGGATTATACCCTGTGATACCATTGTCAGAACAGACTATTCAAATTGTACTGGCTTGCAAATTTAGTAGATCTTTCAGATTTTTAGAAACCTTTTGGTAAACACTCTCCCATATACCCAAATGTGCTTAAGTATTGGATCACCTAAAACCATTAATTTTCCATTTGGGACAAATGGAAAATTAATGGTTTTAGGTGTTCCAATTCTTAAGCGCAATAGGGTACTGTCCAGATAGTTATAGTAAATGTTATAGTTGATGAATGGTGATGAATAAATAATGAATATTGTATACCCTTAATGAAGATACTTGATTGACCTTGTTTTAAGGTTAAATTAAGTTATGAAACAACACCATACCCTAGTAACCCTTTATTGTCACCTTAACCTCATCTCATAAAGAATAAAAAAATGATAAAAAGTAAAGATTGACCTATAATATGAGCCGCGACATGAAAAAAAACAACAAAGTGGTTGTGCACCCAGCGCAGACTCAGATCAGCCTGGGCATCTGCCAGTCTGATCAGAGTCTTTGATGTCTGCATGGAATAGGCTTAAGCTTAAGACCCTTAGCTACCTTTTAAGTGCTTAGCGAAGAGTCTGAGCGGACTAGGCTGATGCCCATGCTGATCTGACTCAGCACTGGGCGCACAACCACTTTGTTGGTTTTCACGTGTTACGGCTCATTTGTGATTGGGCAAAATTTCAGGGGAAGCACCCCTGCCATTTTCATTTTGCCCTTTGTCTCTATTGGGGTCATCTCTTAAAGAGGAGCAGATTCTTTCATCTGAGAGTACAAAAGTAGACCCCATTTTGGGAAAGTTTTGTCATCAAGGGAAGCAAACAGGGCCCAGTTGTTCAAAGCATCATTAGCCTAACAAGCTCGTTAAGAGGTCAACTCCTTAAGTGTTTTGTGACTTTATAGACAAATACACTAATATTTTTTGTTGAAAAAATGAGAGAAGCTTTTGCATTGCAAAAGCTTCTCACATTTTTACAACAAAAAACATTGGCATATTTGTGATTTTAATGTGTTAAATTTTAACGTCACATTAACTAACGACGTCGTTAGTTTTGAACAACTGGGTCCAGGAAGCCACAAAGTTGTTTCCTATTGTAACATAGCAAAAAACTCCCCAAAATACATGAGTATACCTATTCACCTTTAGTGAGTATTGCCTTTATAGGAAATGTTGCATGAGCTTTAAAACTAACAAAAAAGAAGAAATTTGGCATCGAAGGAGTATACTTTAACAAATTTCTATATTGACAAAAAAAACTTGAGTATACCCATTCACCTTTAGCGCAGGGTGTAATCGATTCCGCCAATTTTTTCTTCCTGCAGAGACTGTACATCATATTTGGCTTCCGCCGAGACTGTCCAGGAAGTCTTGCTTCCTGCCGAGACTTCTGTACATGATAAATGGCTTCCTGCAGAATCACGCCGACAGTGACGGCAGGAAGCCATTTTTCGAGGACAGTAGTCCCTGCAGGAAGCAAGGGTCTGCAGACAGTCTTGGCAGAAGCCAAATATGATGTACAGTCTCTGCAGGAAGCGAAAATTGGCGGAATCAATTATACCCTGTGTTTAGTGAGTACTACCATTATAGGAAATGTTGCGTCCCTCCAGGATACTTTGATCTCCTACAAAACAGAGCTTAAAAACTAACTAAACTGAAGAAGTTTGGCATCGAAGGAGTACTTCAACAAATTTTAAGACTTACATGGTTTCTGATTTGCATATTATATGAATATTTTATCGTGTCTTAAGAATTTATGTCAAGTTTAGAACTTTCAATAATCATTCAATAAAAGTTTATCAATAAGGTTTTGTTTGTTTTGCATAACTGTTGGTTTTCATTGTGACCAGAATTATTAAACATAAGTGTTCATAAAATAATTTATTCATATTTATTCTGCCATTATCATACAAAGTATGCTCAGTGTCAATAGAGATTGATAAACTTAGACCACATGCTTTAAATTAGCCGCATCAGGCAAAGAAGTTGCTTGACGTATCTGCACTTAAAGGCTCCAAATCTGTGCAGTCTAGCTAAAGCCTTCATTTTAAGCTTGTAGGTGCCTCCAGGTCCGTACATGTGTGTGAAAAAGTATTGGCTTTGACCATGCTGACTGTCCTGATCCGAAGATGATCTTGGCTAATGCCTTTAGCACCCTTATTCTGTGGTGCAAACTTGAATGAATAAGCACTCTAAGCCATGGCATCAGAGATGGTCCCATATGAGTGAGCAAGAATGAACAGGGGAGAGTGGGATTAGCTTTACTTGGTGAAGGCTGATTAGAGTATTAGTTTCTTCAGGCCCGTAAAGGTTTTAGGACTCACAAATTACCGATAGAAATTGGAACACTGAGAAGACCAGGCAAACATGCAGGCTATAAGTGGTTGCATATTCTTTCTTAATATGTTAATTCTCGGTTAACCTCTATAAAATGTGTATAAAAACATATGTTGTTATCCCTCATTAGAACTGCCTCAGTGAGGCAGCTCTGCTTCAGCGAGGCAGCTCTAATGAAGGATTATGACATATGCTCTTATCATCAGTTATCAGTAAATGGCTCCTTGTATAGGAGCTCAGTGAAATCAGTGACGATGTGAATCACCATATATATTCAGATTGATCAGAATATATTTTGCTTTATGCTGATCAGAATTTATTTTGCTAAAATTAATTATGCTGTATAGATTTGTTTGGATCCTTTAATTCAGATTGTTAAATCAGATATGGACGACGCTGATAAGAATGTACGAAATAGCCAGAATACAGTTCTGTGTCACTCTCGCCAACATTGCCAGATGCCTTTTCCCTTTGGCAAGGATCATGATAGCAGCCACTCAATTCAAACACTTATAACAATGCAATTTTTATATGAGCCGCGACACGAGAAAACCAACAATGTGGTTGTGCGCCCAGCACAGACTCAGATCAGCCTGGGCATCCGCCCAGTCTGATCAGAGTCTTCGCTGTCCGCATGAAGGTAGCTTAGTCCTTTGGCTACCCTCTAAGTGCTTAGCAAAGAGTCTGATCAGACTGGGTGGATGCCCAGTCTGATCTGAGTCTGCGCTTGGCACACAACCACATTGTTGGTTTTCTCGCGTCGCGGCTCATATGAAATAATCATGACTCTCATCATTCTGTTCCCTATGAAAGGTCAATAAATATGGATATTGCATGATACAGGTGAATAAATTTAGATATTGCATGTCATATTAGTCATGACATTAGAAAACCAACAGAGTGGTTGTGCACCCAGCACACTCAGATCAGCTTGGGCATCCATCCAGTCTGATCAGACTCTTTGCTAAGCACTTCAAGGGTAGCAAAGGGTCAAAGCTACCTCCATACAGACATCCAAGACTCTTATCAGACTGGGCAGATGCCCAGGCTGATCTGAGTCAGTGCTGGGTGCACAACCACTTTGTTGGGTTTTCTCGTGTCGCATCTCATATATGTGCAATTTGATACAGACCGCATTCTTCGCTGCACTGTTCTATCATAAGAGAATAGATTAGCTTCTTACGTAAAACTATTGTTGGGTGCTCCATTAGCGCTCGGTATTGTTAAATTTCACAAAAGAATTTGGCATAAAGTTGTAATGAAAAAATATGGTGCTAAATATGCATGTTACTGAACTCCATAAGTAGGACACTATTACCGTAAAAATTTTAAGTACTGGGACAGATAGTTCTGAGCAAAAGTTGCAGACCCAGTTTGAACTGCTCCTTTAGAAGAAGTCAGAGCAGGGTCCACACTGTTTGCCACTCCAACGTTTGGAAGCAGACAGAGCAGGGTCACACTGTTTGCCACTCCAACATTGGATGAATTACTGCATTAATTGTAAAACCAAACTGTTCCATTTTTAGGACAATTAGCGTAATTATTATATTAGGTGTCCAAATTTTTAGATTTTTTACGGTCATTTCTTTAATAGACTCTTCCACCTACGACCTTTGGACAGTCTATTTTCTGTATGGAGGGAATGCTTTACAATGTCAACGATAAATGGCAAACAGTGTAGACTCATCAAATGCTCCAAAAAGGAGCAGGCTTATCTGGGTCTGAACAGTTCTATCCCAATATTTAGGATTTATAGTACATTTTACAGGCGGTTTTAAAACTAGGGCATCCATTGCAGGGAAACTTCATTATGGGTGTAGCCAGAACCCGAGGTATGTTCAGCAATGTAGGCCATTGCCGAGCCCTCGATCACTGTTGATAAATGCACTGGTACCTGGCAACACATGCAAAGCTTTCGCTGTTGATTAATGTACTGGTACCTGGTGAAAGCTGCACACAAATGTGCAGTTTGGTGCCAGTGCATCGATCAACAGCGAGCCCTTGGCAAGCACCTAAATTGTTGAAAATGCCTCAGTAATGTTACTCTGCTGAGTATCTGAACAAGCTCTTGAGGGCTCAATTAATTCCTTGCTTGAGAAAAGCATTGTTGCGAATGGTTGGCTGTTTCTCCATTGATCAATCTGTCACATTTGGGAAATTATGTCCCCCCACCAAAGGTGAGGGGGGACATATTGTTTTCAGTGCGGTTCCCGGTGCGTCGGCGTCCCACTCTTGTATGCGCGATATCTCTTGAACCAATTGATGGAATTTCACCAAACTTGCATGGATATATCACTGGGACAAGGATAAGAGCTGATTAGATTTTGGTGACCTTGACTTCATTTTCAAGATCACAGGAGAACTTAAATGGTGTGAAAATTTCTTGTTTGCACAATATCACCTGAATCAAAGGATGGAATTTCACCAAACTTGCATGGGTATATCATTGGGACAAGCTTAAGAGCTGATTAGATTTTGGTGACCTTGACCTCATTTTCAAGGTCACAGGAGGACTTAAATGGCTTGAAAATTTCTGGTATGCACAATATCTCCTGAACCAATGGGTGGAATTTCACCAAACTTGCATGGATATATCATTGGGACAAGTTTAAGAGCTGATTAGATTTTGGTGACCTTGACCTCATTTTCAATGTCACTGTAGGACTTAGCTGACAATTTCTTGTACCCACGATATCTGTTGAACAATGGATGGAATTTCACCAAACTTGCATGGATACATCATTGGGACAGGTTTAAGAGCTGAGAAGATTTTAGTGACCTTGACCTCATTTTCAAGGTCACAGGAATGGCATGGAAATTTCTGGTATGCACAATATCTCCTGAACCCATTGGTGGAATTTCACCAAACTTGCATTGATATATCATTGGGACAAGTTTAAGAGCTGATTAGATTTTGGTGACCTTGACCCCATTTTCAAGGTCACTGTAGGACTTAGCTGACAATTTCTTGTACCCACGATATCTCTTGAACCAATGGATGGAATGTCACCAAACTTGCATGGATACATCATTGGGACAGGTTTAAGAGCTGAGAAGATTTTGGTGACCTTGCCCTCATTTTCAAGATCACTGAAGGACTTAGATGACAATTTCTTGTAACCACTATATCTCCTGAACCAATGGATAGAATTTCACCAAACTTGCATGGGTACATCATTGGGACAGGTTTAAGAGCCCATTAGATTTTGGTGACCTTGACCTCATTTGCAAGGTCTCTGGAGGGCTTAGATGACATATTCTTGTACTCACTATATCTCTTGAACCAATGGATGGAATTTCACCAAACTTGCATGGATACATCATTGGGACAAGTTTAAGCGCTGATTAAATTTTGGTGACTTGACCTCATTTTCAAGGTCACTGGCGGACTTAGATGACAATTTCTTGTACTCACTATATCTCCTGAACCAGTGGATGGAATTTCACCAAACTTGTATGGATACATCATTGGGTCAACTTTAAGAGCTGATTAGATTTTGGTGACCTTGACCTCATTTGCAAGGACATAGTCATCTATGTAGGATATCTTTAGAACCAGTGGATGGATTTTCTCCAAACTTGCCTAGTATTTTAATTGCACAGGTTTTTTATTCATAAGGGGGAATGGAAATGGGTTGGTGGGGGGGGACATCAGTTTTTCTCTGAAAAAACATTTCTAGTTCTTATCAGATTCACTGGACATGTATTCTTTTATGCTTTAAATTTCCAAAACTGAGTGATACCCATACTATTTGATGTATTTCGATCAGCTGTGTCAATAAAAAAAGTTCCATGTGGCTTGTTTGAATGGCAAGAATCAGATTGTTTGCATGCAACTGTGCAGTCTGATTGATGTCTGCCCTGGTTGCAGGGACATCTATGGATCATGGGAAAAGTGAAGACTGATCAGCCAATTCAGGCTGATTTGTGTCGATATCTTACCTATTGGTGCAAGCTATTATAAAATTAAGACATGTACCTTTTGCCCAGGGGATACATGAGGTCGAAATGATGTCATACTTATGTCAATGTGATGTCATTATGTCACATCAACATCAGTGCAACATCATTTAGACTTAATGGGCCTGCCGGATGGTCATTGAAGTTTGTTTCACCTCTGTACAAAATGTATGTCTTGAAGTCAACCTTAAACTATGACAAAGCTTTATTACATGTTTTGAAATTTGATAATGCAAAATGACCATGTAATTATGACCAAGTGACATAGTAAAAAAATAAAAGTTAAGCTGCATCATATTACGATTTCTGGATTTTTGTGGAATTCTTGTATTTTGTAGGTGTCCCTTTTACAAAGAAGTTCACTACTTACAGTAGCTGGGTACACTTTTTGGGGAAGCATACTCAATGAAAACATATGCCACAGGGTATAATCGATTCCGCTAATTTTCGCTTCCTGCAGAGACTGTACATCATATTTGGCTTCTGCCGAGACTGTCCGCGAACTCTTGCTTCCTGCCGAGACTTCTGTACATGATAAATGGCTTCCTGCAGAGACTGTCCGCGTGATTCTGCTTCCTGCCGAGACTCTCGTCAGGAAGCAGAGTCACGCGGACAGTCTCGGCAGGAAGCCATTCTTCGAGGACAGTAGTCTCTGCAGGAAGCAAGAGATCACGGAAGTCTCGGCAGAAGCCAAATATGATGTACAGTCTCTGCAGGAAGCGAAAATTGGCGGAATCGATTATACCCTGTGTATGCTGTGACCGGTCATTCGAAGTGTCTCAGAGAGAAGAGTCTAATGAGGAGCCAAAACATGGAAAATTATTCCTTAATTATCCATGTTACCCTTTCATAACTTGCACTGCAGTCTGAACTGCAAAGCAAAATTGTTGTTGTTGCCATATACTGGGGTTTAATGTCCCACCAGTGTGTATGTCATACAGAAGATAAGAAAGAGTAACAGGTATAATTTGGGGATAATTTAATTTTCAGAAAAAATTAAGTTGTGAATTGATGGATGACTTGTGATTTTATGTCTTTTTCAACAGTATTTCAGTCATATCAGGATGATGGGATAGTGATAATGAAAGGCTGTGTGTAGTGGAACCCTGTATACGGTATGAATGGTTCTCACCTCTAGCAGGGCTTGAACCCGCACTTGCTAGATCAATAGGCCAGAGGTTAACCCACTGTGCTACCAGGGCTCCTACTAAGTTGTGACCCATCATTAGAATCGTCTCACCAAGAGGATTCTAATGAGGGGTCACAACATACATTTTTGTTGAAAATACAAAAAAATATATCTCTGGAGCTCTGCCGAGACCGTGCTGAATATAGGAAGTCTGCCATTATTAACCGTAACTGCTGCTGTTCAGGTCATTTTCTTTGGTAAATATCTTTAAACAATTCAATTTTAAAACCAACATAGGCAAAGTTTTTCTTCCAGCAATTCTTTTAAAAGCTTTTAAGGAGTTATCAAAGGCTTCAAGTTTAGATACACATAATGTTTATAACCTATGAATACAGACAAACAGAGGAGTACCCTAAAGTGCTTTTAAGAGGAAAAACCCACCTTATAACAGAATTAATATGGTAGCATAGTGAGTGAGTGAGTGAACTCGGGTTTAATGTCCCACCAACAGCAAGGTCATATGGAGACGGGACCTCGGTTTAAAGTCTCATCCGAAAGACCGGAGAAGCGGGGGATCGAACTTGCGACCCCTGGATTGGTAGTCTGGAGTGTTATCCACTACGCCACAGCCACTCCTGGTAGCACAGACTTTGTCATTTTTACCTTTGTCCAATTAAGGTAACTAAACGAAACGAACTCTACTCAGACTACTCAGAATACTTTCTTTTTTCTTAATTTGGCTGTAAGAGGCGGGGGTGGGGGAGGGGGGGGTGGGGGGGGGGGGAGGGTGAATATTTACAGATCCCAAATATCTAAATCTGCAGTCTTCAGTATTGATTGTGCTAAAAGATGTTTTTTCTCTTCCAAAACAATCCCTAAAATCTAGACCTGTCTTATAAGACAGATCTAATCTTTTTGGGTTGTTTTGGAGGGAAGAATATGGCAGTCTGTTATTTTAATAAATATAGATTTGTTATGACTGCAGCTGCCAAGCTGAAAGTGTGAACACAGAGTATAAGCCTGCCAAGACTGTCCGTTACACTTGGCTTCCGCCGAGACTGTCCGCAATCTCTTGCTTCCTGCATGTGGAGACTGCTTTGCATCTTTAATGGGTACCTGCAGAGACTGTCCACGTGATTCTGCTTCCTGCTGAGAGTCTCAGCAGGAAGTAGAAGCATTACGGACAGTCTCAGCAGGAAGCCATTTTTTGAGAACGGTAGTCTGAGAAGGACGCCAAATATGATAGACAGTCTTGGGGGGAAGCAAAAATTGGCGAACTATAGTGTATACCCTGTGGTGAATGGAACTTTTCATTATTGGTTCAGGACAGAATAATGTTTTTACACTTACACTATTGGATTTGGAAAAATTAAGTAACACTTGAACTTTCTTTTTCGATTCATGTAAGTCTGTTGACCCAGCATGTAAGCCAGCCAAACTTTAAGTCCAAAAGTCACAAAGTTATTTCCAAAAGTGTTCATGTAAAATTGGCTTACCATAGCAGTCATGGATTGGAAGGAGGGAGTGAGTGTGATGGATGGATGGATGGATGGATGGATGGATGGATGGACAGATTGATGGATGGATTTTGCTCCCAATGGAGCAATTTTTTTCCTATTAGAGTTGACCCCATTGGGAATGGAGACAAAAATGAAAAATGGAGGAGTTGGTTCCCCTGATATTGTTCTTATTCACCTTAATATATTTCTACAAAATATGGCTCTATTTCAAGATTATAAGTTTGATGTCATCTTAAATGAATCGTATTATCAGTGTTGCACAAACACAACAAGCAACTATGACGTAAATCTGAAACATTGATATCTTTGTCTTCGGTTTCGAGGTCACAATTTTTAATAACTTTGTATGATTTGTACCCTTATTGTATCCCGATATTGTATAACCAATAAACTGTCTTCATTGAACCAAATTAGTGGAACAGAAAGGCCTACCCTAAGGAAAGGACATAGACACAGATTAGACTGGTTCTGTGGAGCAGACTGGTTGGGTATGCACTGTTTTCCATTTTACCCTAGAGTGCTCAAGTATTGGGACACCCAAAACCCTTAATTTTCCATTCGTCCCAAATGGAAAATTAATGGTTCTTAGGTGTCCCAATATTTAAGCACATCAGGGTACAACAATTTTGTTTTTAACGCAAATCGATGTTTAAATTCAAGAAAAACTACAGAAATTTGTTAAGTTATCCCACTATACCGTATCAGTTATAAAAAAATGGGACGTGTAAAATATTTACGGAAATTGTTTTAAAAATGGAACAGTTTAGTTTTACAATGCAGAAATGCAGACGGAATTGTGAACAGTGTAGATCCTGAATGTGCAGTCTGATCTAGGTCTACACTGTTTGATAAGACCTTTGGATATGTCCCAATATGTACCATAATGTGCGTAAGTATTGGGACACCTGAAATAATTAATTTTCCATTGGGTCAAATGGAAAAGCGCAGTCGGTAGGGCACCTGACTCATAAGTCAGAGGTCCTGGGTTTGATGCCTAGTCTGGCCGCATACTTTTGTTTCTCCTTCCACTGATTCAAGAAGGGCAGTCGTCAGTTACTGGCGAAAGTATGTGCACTTAGTACTGGTTAGCCGCTTAGGAGGTATAAGCCTGCCCAGGAATAGTGTGGTTTGGTTAACTGAAGTCCAGACATGACCATAGCTGTTTACCATAGATGTAAAGCATCAAATCAATCAATCAGTTACATGTATTTCAGGTGTCCCAAAATTTAGGGGCATTACAGTATATCGGGCAATATAAATGAGCGGCGACACAACAAAACCAACAATGTGGTTGTGCACCCAGCGCAGACTCAGATCAGCCTGGGCATCCGCCCAGTCTGATCAAAGTCTTCGTTGTCCGCATGGAGGTAGCTCAGACCCTTAGCTACCCTTTTAGCACTTAATAAAGAGTCTTGTTGAACTTGGCTGATGCCCAGGCTGATCAGAGTCTGTACTGGGCACACAACCACATTGTTGGTTTTCTCGTGTCGCGGCTCAAATGGCAGCTAGTGCATGGCCACATCCTGAGAAGTTACCGCATGACATTATCGACTGTAGAAGATTCTTTTGATCTTGATGAGTGTGTACAGTGATGTGTAAAATGTTTGCGTGCTTGGGTTATGGTTTACCATAAAAATAATAAGAATTGGGACAGGTACATCTGCGCAAACAATGCAGACCCAGATCAGACTGCTCCTAAGTGTCAACACTGTTTGCCATTCCATTTGTATCTTTTATATATACGCATTAATTAATGCATTTGTAAACCAATTAAACTGTTCCATTTTCAGGACATTTACATTAATTATTTTAGTCGTCCCAGTTCTTAGATCTTTTATGGTACCGTAAAAATTCTAAATATTGGGACACCAAAAATAATTACCATAATTGTCCTAAACTTGGAACAGTTTGTTTTACAGTGCAGTAATGTGTCCAAAAATGCAAATGGGATGGCAAATAGTGTAAACCCTGATCAGACTGCTCCTTGAGGAGCAGTCTGATCTGGGTTTGCACTATTTGCCCAGACCTAACTGTCTCAATATATAGAGGTTTTACAGGATATGCAGTTACGGCAAGCTTTGATATTAAAAAATGATAGAAAATTTTATGAGTTGGACAATATCGATCATTTTATTGGTACTTACCTGAGAATTTATACCGGCTGAGATTACGAGTTTCATTATGGATGGCCAATTATATCATAAAATTAGTATGGTGACGTACTTCCAGGTTCGTGTCATATGAGCTACGTCACAAGAAATGATGCCAGTATTTATGTAGTCTGATCAGGGTCTCCATCGGCATCAACAATCCATATGGCCCTGAATCATAAGAAATATACATGAAAAAAATGAAGAAAAATTGAAGATACTTATCAATGGGGGGGGGGGGGGGGGGGGGGGGGGGGGGGGGATGGGGGATGTATACCTGAAAAAAAAATGAAGAAAAATTGAAGATACTATCAATGTAACGGGGGGGGGGGGTCTAGCCACAGTGACTAGCAGAAGCAAAACACAGGTATTAGGGTCAAGTCGGGTAACTTCGGACAGCGGTTAAATTCGGACATACTATTGCAAACAGTGAAAATCCAGATGAGACGGCTCACAATGAGCCGTCTCATCAGGATTTTCACTGTTTGCCCAGTTAATTTTGTTTTAATTAAAAAAAAACTGACATATAAAGGAAACAATGTCACTGTCTGAATTTACCTTTACCTGACTTGACCCTACTTTTCCAGTGACGGCATTGGTGGCATAAACTTTGCGGGGAGTTATCTGGTTTGCTCTGTTTTGTGACAGTGACATTGCATTCCACTAAATTCTTGTTCTCCCCTTGGCGTGAAATAGCCTTTTTGTGCTGATGTGCCGTAAAACCCATATCACTCACTCACTCACTTGTTCTCCCCTCTAAAATGGTCCCAAAATGTCTAAATTAGTCTTGTATAATTCTGCTATAAGTTTACTATCCCAAAAATCTAGGTCCGTCCTATAATTGATTGTGAGATGGATCTTGATTTTTGGGATTATTTTAATAGGGAAAACCCCCAACATACATGTATAACCAAATAAATAAATGGTCTTTTCTGAAATATTGGCTAGCCACACATGTCAAAGGCCCCTATTTTCCTGATGTGTCTCATAACGTATAAGTCACTTTTCTCACTGTTTGACAGGTGGTACTCCCCATACTTTTCAGAACCATACTAATTTCTGTTATAAACTCTTCTGACTGGGATGAAAGCAAGTGGGTATACTAGACGTTTTTCCGCCATTTTTACAATACAAAATAGAACAGCAGGTTCCTGTTTGCTATCCTGAGGACAAACATGGGGTCTACTCTTAAAGGAAAGAATTTGCTCCTAGAGGAGCAAATTCTTTCCTTTTAGAGTTGACCCTTATTGAGAAGGGAGGCAGAAATGAAAATTGCAGAGTTGCTTCTCTTGAAAGTGTATCCATTCCCCTTAAGACAAGATGACATCATGACGATGCATTCCCTGTAGCACCAAGGAATCTTGACGGATACAAGCTCTTGAGGTGATGTTGCTAAAGTGTCTAGATGCTGCATGAAACTTATTAACATCTATAAAAAGAATCCCTTGGTAGGAAGAATGTACTTTACCAAATTTGGAAATAGTAGAATAGGGGTTTTGTATTGCTTTAGGTTTAACAGCCTAGCCTGTGAGACAATATTTCAGTCTGAAAAGAGTCAAGAGAAAGATATGAGAGAAAAGATCTAGAGTAGGAGAAAAAAACGCTCAGCAGCCATTGCCATTATAACCACCCATATCAGCTGGAAGCCCCATTACATGAACAAAGGTGTTTTGTTTCACTGGGCATGCAGGATGTGGTATTATAGCATTTGTGTTGGTTCCTGATCATCAATTGCCTTCTCAGATCTACTATAACTTCTCATCTACTTTGTATGGACTGTACATGCTCTTGACAGTTGTAATAAGAGAAAGAAAATTAAACCGATGTCACTTGCGGTTTTACCTATATGATAATAGGCAGTGAATGTTGACACTGTTAACAGCGCTGATGAGTGGTGATTACGAGCTTTATTCGGAAATAAATTGGAGACATTAGACTTTGAATCATACTATCATATGTAGTAGAATAGAATGAAATGTAACCGATATTTCATTTAACTAAGAAACAGAGAAATAAACTAAACGGAACATCTGTCGACAGCCTGCTGTTTCTGTGAATTATCTAAATGGATTTGCATGCTTAATGATACTTGTTCTTTAAGATATATTGTTGAAATTTATCCAACGGGAAGTAATCTGACTTTGTTTTAAAGTTTTATAGATATTTTCAAATGAGGTAGCAGGTACCATGTAGTTTCAGTATAATAGTCTATACTAACTGTTAATATAATATCATAATCGCTGTTTATAATAAAGGTCATAGTTCACAGTACTTCATTTGAACCATGATACAACAAAACCAACATAATGGCATATGTCCAGTTTGAAGACTCAGATCAGTCTGGGCATTCACCCAGTCTGATTAGAGTCTTGGCTGTGGGCTTAAAGGGTCTAAGCTACCTCCATTCCAACAGCGAGGACTCTAATCAGACCAGGAATATGCCCAGGCTGAAACGAATCTTCACTGAGTGCATAATGCCACTTTGTTGGTTTTGCCGTGTTGCGGCACATTTGTGCACTTCAGCGGATTATGTAAGATTGTAAAGGTTACCGTGTAAATTACGGGATTAATGTAAATTATAGGATTAACATTGACCAGCACTAACCGAAGTTGACAGCTTCACACAAAATGTTAGAACAGAAAATTCGGAAGAGACAGTTTATACCCAGATCAAACTGCTCCTAAGGAGCAGTCTGATCAGGGTCCACACTGTTTGCCAACATATTAATACAAAAATTACATGAGATAGAAAAAATAATTTGTTCAAAATTAATGATTGCATGATTGGAGATGTCCATTACAGAAATCATTGCAGTGTCCAAATTATTTTGATGTATTAGATATTTACTTTTAAATTATTAAATCTCCTCATAGGTCTAAATCTTTAACCGCAGAGGATTATTTGGTTTAAAGGTGGCGTCGGAGAAAGTTAATGATTAAAACAATTATCAGCAGCAGCTGTTTTTAACCCTATTGCACTCAGAACGGCCAAGTTTTGGCTATTCTGAGTGCAATAGGGTTAAAACAAGTTGGTAAGGATTGAGAAGCTAGGAGAATATTGTGTCCATCACAAATTAGAAATTTATCAGCAATTAGAATTAATATTTTCAAATAAGAAAATTTGTTTGTACTTGGACTACGTTTCATAGGAAATAGTTCTCATGGTTCCTGTCGTTTAATCAATTCTCATATCACCACTGTAACGGAGATTATTAATTAACCTGCATATACAAGAAAAAACAAACAAACATCTGACACTGTTTATGCTGAATTACTTCTAACATTACAGTTATTGAAATGTGATATCTTCAAGAAAATGAGGAAAACTATTGTTTTTTTGTGACCGAATATTACAAGTTACGTGTATGTGTGACAGTAGTACATACGAGGAATGTCTTATCAGAATTAGAATAGGAGGTTTTTGGAATAATCTGTAACAGAAAATTGGAACCGGAATCAGTCATGGTATGTACAGCTTTAGATTTCTTAATTTTTTTTCTTGGGTACTGAAATTTACTGGTTATGTTCCCTTTATTACCATATATTTTCTAATAACTGCTGCTTTCTCACTTTTTTCTGTGGCCAATTTAAATGGCCAAAATTGGCTTTAAATCATCAAAACTTTGTCCCTATAAGTGCATGGCCATATTTTGTTTTCAAATTGCCTTTTTTGGAATTTGTGAAATGCAAAGCCCCTAGCTAGCTGGGGCATTTATTAAAAAAAAATATGGTATGCTCTGCATGTTTAGGGCCCTGTTGAAATAGATGACTCACAGCTTTATATGCAGCTCTTTCAACAGTATTGCAGTCATATCTAGCAGACAGAAGAGTAGTATTGAAATGCTGTTTATAAAGCCTCGTTTATGGTTGAGATTTCTGCCTCCAACCATTTTATAGGCTTTAATTATGGTTTAGAAAATAAACATTCATGATTTGAAATACATATTTTGTGCTTCAGATTCTGTAGTATAGAAATACAAGTAATTTATCCGTTTTTCATTGTAACATGCCATTTTTCTTACTCTCCCTCTCTCATGTGTTCTGTTTAAATTAGCCAGTCAGAAAATGTTTTGCCGCTGAACAATAACTCATTGGCAAATTTCATAGCAGAGCTCCACTGCTTGGATAGCTATATTGTAAAATAATATCCACTAAGCTTTTGCCTGGAATGAATCTGGCGGAGAGGTTATAAAACTTGAGTACATTCTCAAACTCAAAATAAAGCACACTGATTCGGCTGCTTCCGAGCAAAATAAAGCACACTGATTTGGCTGCTTCCGAGCACATGCTCAGAAGCAGCAAATCAGTGTGCTTTATTTTGAGTTTGAGATAACCTCGAACCCAGGTTTGGCATTACACAGCTGGTATGGAGGTTTTAAAGGAAACTACGTAGTTTGGAGAAGATGACTTTATCTGTCAAGATGTGCACATACAGCTTCAAATAAGGTAATGGGTAAGATTCTTCACAAAAATGTGACTATTCAGAACTGCCTTAATGGTTGCCAATGTGATGAGGGGCTTAACATAGTTTTATACCCCTGCCACTAGCATGGCCGGGCTGTGTAGCACAATCGGTAGGGCACCTGACTTATAAGCCAGAGGTCCTGGGTTCGATACCCGGTCCGGCCACTTACTTTCATTTCCCCTTCCCCTGATTCAAGAAGGGCATTTGTCAGTTACTGGTGAAAGTAAGTGCACTTAGTACTGGTTAACTGCTGAGGAGGTCTAGGCCTGCCCAGGAATAGTGTGGTTAGGTTAACTGACCGTCCCAACATGACCATGGCTGTTTACCGTGGATAACACAACCAACCAACCAACCCTGCTTATCTGGAGCATAGACACACCGGGTAAGCGAAAACGGTCATGCAATCGACGAACGTGGATAAAAAATCATTAGAAACAGCATTTTCCACAATTTGCAATCGAAAATGCTGTCTCTAAAGGTTTTTGATCAGCCATAATCGATTGTTTAAAGCGTTTTCGATTGCCGCCTACCCGGTGTGATAGAGGTAGAATGATATACAGTAGCGGCGCAGTAGCATGCAGGTTATTGACATGCCTTGGTATTGTTGCATTTTCATGAAGTACTTTTAAAGTGAGCTAAGCCATGAGAAAAGATGACAAACACTGCATGTACAGACAGACTACAAAGAAGCAAAGGAAGTTGAATTTGCAAACAGTGAAGATCCAGATGAGGCAGCTCATTATGAGCCGCCTCATCTGGCTCTACACTGTTTGCCAGCTAATCTTGAATTCTTAGTATGATATAGCTGGAATTGAACATTTTTAAAATTTTACAGATATAAATTTTGTCCTCTGCTTTTTGAAGGGTTTTAAGGGTTAGATTGATCTGATTCTGTGCCCTGATTTCTGTGGAATTGAACTGAAGAAAAAGGTGGAGACAGTGGGATTGTATGGATATCCCGGCTGATCTGAGTCTTCCCTGGTGTTTGCACATACAATACGAGACAACTTTTTCCATGACAGGGCATGTTATGATTAATACCTGAGACAAAACTTTGTATTTTGCCAACATCATAATGACATTTTCACACTTTTCATACTTAGAACTTATCATGAATCATGAACATGCAAACAGCTTGGCATGAAAGTTAAACTTTGCGTTTTATATTTTGTTTTTGCAACAATCTTAGTGCACACATTTCCATGATCAAAAAAAAAAAATGTAAAAAAAATGGGGTACTTTGTAAGTTTCCTATTTTACATCCCATCAGTAGAATGTCCATGGACAAAATCCCTTATATATGAACAGTGTAGAATAAATCCAAGAAATCCATGAACTTGACTCAGGAAAGTCTTGAATAACATATCCATTCTTTTCAGGCATAAAAATATGGGAAAGTTCTGCATTTTACATTGATAAATTAAATTGAATTAATTCTGAATTAAATTGCCATGGACATTCTATTTTTTCGGAGAACCCTTAAAGCGCCAAAAATTAAAATGTTGAATTAGCCAACAGCCACCTCATCTGAACCTACACTGTTTGCCGTCTAGTGTTCAAGTTCTCAATATGATATCGCTTTGACGAAACATTTTTTGAAATTCTGCAGATGTAAATTTTGTTGTCTGCTTTTTGGCGCATTAATGGTTAAACCTTTACCCCAGTGACCGTACGGATTACTTGTAACAGACATGGTTTTGGGACAGTTAGGTCCAATTTTATGTGGCTTTTAAATCTTTGGATAATCTCTGAATAAGGGTTATTTTGCATTATGGTCCATGGGATAAATGGTGATTAAAAGTGACGTGTAAATGGACATTTGCCTGCTTGTTGTATTAATCCTTAAAGTGCCAAAAGAGAAGATGACAAAATTTAAGTCTGCAACATTAAAAAATGTTGTTGCTGTTTCTATTCTCATAACGATTTCTCCAGGTGGTACAGCCGAATGTATCAATATTTGTACACACCTGGCATCATGCTTCCATCCATAACATCAGAGCTCTAGATAAGACGGCGTATTCGATGATAATTAAGGATAATTTTTCTTATTTCTCATCGAAACCATATGTTGTGACCCCTCATCTGAACCATCTCGTCGAGACGGTTCAGATGAGGGGTCACAACATATGTTTTTATGCAGAATTAACAAAAATTATCCCTAATTATCACCAAATACGCCCTCTTATCTAGAGCTCTGCATAACATTGAAAAAAAAACATATTGGGTTCAAGCTACACCATGGCTAGAGCCTCAGATAACAGTGTAGATCCAGATGCCTCATCTGGCTCTACAGTGTTTGCAAATTGGAAATTAACTACTGGTAATTTTCATTTTTGGAGCTTTGAGAGTTTTTGGAGACTGCATGCAAGTTCCATTAATAATCAGGATTTAATTGGGTAGTCTTTTGCTCTTTTTGTTTCTGAATATTCAGGGGTTTACTGTGCAGCTATTTTATCATTCGGTACCCGGGTATGTGAAAGTTCTGAAAGACTGCATATGTCTTCAGAGCTCTACTCTCTTGTTGAGGCACTCCAGCAAGTGGTTTTTAGTGGAACTTTTTTCTTTAAAGATGCTTAAATATCAAAATTTTAGGTTTAATATACCCAAAACCATTTCTCGTAGCTGAATACTGACTTGCAGTATATTGCATGACCTCTTTTGTCTATTTTTAGCTCGCCTGAACGAAAGTTCAGGAAGAGCTATTGTTGTCACCACGGCGTCCGCGTCCGCGTCGGTGTCGGCGTCGGCGTCGGCGTCTGGATGGATGTTTTGGTTAAAGTTTTTTAAAGACCTATATCTCCCTAACCCATTGATGGATTCTTTTGATACTTGCACTGTAGTTAGATATTGGTCCAAAGTTTAACATGGTACCACCCCCACCCCACTCCTTGACCTTGATGTCAAGGTCATAGACTTAGAAAATTGAGAGTTTTTTGGGACTGGATGTTTTGGTTAAAGTTTTCTAAAGCCCAGTATCTCCTTAACCCATGGATGGATTCCTTTGATACTTGCACTGTAGTTAGATATTGGTCTAAAGTTTTCCAAGGTACTACCCCCACCCCCCTCAGTGACCTTGATGTCAAGGTCATGGACTTAGAAAATTGTCTTTTTATTGATTGGATGTTTTGGTTAAAGTTTTTTAATGACACATATCTCCTGAAACCATAGATGAATTCTTTTTATATTTGCACTGTAGTTAGATATTAGTCCAAAGTTTTACAGAGTACTACCCCAGCCCTGCTCGGTGACCTTGATGTCAAGGTCAGGGACTTAGGGAATTTTGTTCTTTATTAAAGTTTTTTAATTGCGTACTGATTCATAATGCTTGGCAGAGATTTAGTTTACACTTGAACTGATGTTAGACACTTTTTTGAGTTTTTACAAAACACTATATACTTACCCGACTGGATGACCTTGATGTCAAGGTCATGGACTTTGAGTTTTGTCTTAAAGATTTTGATTAGTTTTATATTAATGAAGACATAATTTCACAGTGCCACAATGGACTCAGTTGATACTAATACTTGGACTGATGTTATATAACGGTTAAAGGCTTTGATACATCCTAGCCCTGCCCTCCTCCCCCCTACCCCTTAGTTCTTTGACCTTAAGCTCATGGACTTTGAAATTTCATGTGGATTTTTTTTTTTTAAGACATTTCTGAGATAGCTTTTGTTTATAAATGTGTTGTCATTATGAACATGCTTGCCTGAAGTTTTATACATAGCAGTCCACACCACCATAGCGACTGTGTGATGGGCAAGCACCTATTCATGCGAGCTATGCTGTCAGGCGACAGCTCTTGTTATCATTTTTTGTTTGGAGGTGGGTTTTCCAATAGTAAAAATATTCCTTCTGGTTTCCAGCCTTTGATGAGGTTCATTTTAATTTTTATGAAGCTGGGAACCACCCATTATGACATCACAACAGAAATGATGTCATCACTAATCACCTGATCTGTTTTGGAATATGATCATTTCAGCAAAGGGTTGTTTGGAATGTCAGCTACACTTATGCATCTTTTTGTTTTCCAAAAAGATATTACTTATGAAAATAACTGCTATAAGATATAAGAATAAATTCTTCTGAACTGATTTCATGTTAATTTTATATGAAATGGTAATTTTCAAGAATGTGCTTGAAACATGCCACCCCTACAGCAATATGGGTTATCTTTAGGCCGCCATTTTGAAACTGAAAAAAATACATTGCAAGAGATTACTTTTCAAGCTTGAGAGCATACCAATGAATTTCAAAAACTCTACTGGACAAATCTGACTACGAGAAATGGTAGTAAATTGAACCATGTAAGTGGAATTTGCTGTTTCTTTATCCTTTAAGCATAAACTTCAAAAAAACACTTGCTGGAGTGCCTCAACAAGAGAGTAGATAAGAAGGAGTATTTGATGATAATTAAGGATAATTTTTCTTATTTCTCATCGAAACCATATGTTGTGACCCCTCATCTGAACCGTCTCGCTGAGACGGTTCAGATGAGGGGTCACAACATATGATTTTATGCAGAATTAACAAAAATTATCCCTAATTATCATCAAATACTCCCTCTTATCTAGAGCTCTGTGTCTTGCTTTGTTGGTTGACAGGCATGCATGCTGTTGCAGAATAACACAAACCCACAATTTTATAGTTAGATTCTTCAGTTGCCTCTGACTGGTCTCTGATTGGCTAATTAAAACTAGATCATTATTTTTCATTCACTTTAATAGTCATCCTAGACACAGAAAGAATATAGCACAGTCCTTAAAATGCCAAAAACGAAAATAGTTGAATTTGCAAACAGAGTAGATCCAGATGAGGTGGCTCATTATGAGCCACCTCATCTGGATCTACACTGTTTGCTCTCTAGCCTTTGAATTCTCAATATGATATAGCTTGGAAGAAACAATTTTCGAAATTTTGCAGACATAACTTTGTCATCTGCTTTTTGGCGTTTTAAATGTTAGACACTTTTTTCTGACAAGCTAGATGAATGAAGAGGGACAGGTCAGCGGAAACATGGATGTAAGATTTAATATTTTATGTCATCTTTTGTTTTTATGTTGTAAGTGCTTTTAAGTCTTAAGTGTGAAATGCCCAAAAGCACTGACAGTTGAATACAGAAAGGTTTTTTTAGTGATAAAGGGATAAAAAAAGCAATTTCTTGCACACCGCATAGAAAATGCCATTCTTTTCACCTGGGATAGAAAATCTTATCTTACCCATGTTATCTCACCAAGGACCAGATAAAAATCACGAGCTGTCAATGCACTGGTTGTATAGAAGCTGATGTACCTGCATCGTCAAGTGACGTTGGCATTTTAGATGATGACGTCGCGAAGACGGCAAAAAGGACATCAGTTTATGCACACCAGTCGTTGATGCAAAGAGCTGAATGGCGGTCATTGAAAGCGTTGCCTTCTTTCAAAATCAAATTGAAACCTCTCAAGCACTAGAATTACGCATTGTAACAAGTTCTGAAGTTAAAACAAAACGTAGCATGCTTGAAAAGGTATCTATCATGGGTTTGAGAATCCTTTACTCGGGATCACTGTTCGGCATCACGAGGCTTGCGGAGTGACAGATTTTTCTATCTACACTTCACACCCATGATAGATTTTAATATATCATTCCATTACTAGCATTGGGATAACAACAAAGCAATGTATGATATTGCAGCATTGACCCTTTCCTACTAAAGATGGGTGCTTAGTAACTTTATCGTTCACTAAGCACTTCACTTGTCCGTTCATACTTCACACTTATTAGTACCTTAAGTTTTGCTTAGAAATGCAAAGTAATTCATATTAACCCATTCCATTCGTGGGGCCTGATCTGAGATCCAAACTGTTTGCTGCCTAGACATCATTTCTACAAGAGTTGGTTAGACCAATATTGTCAAAATATTCTTGATTTTTGATGCGGACAACAATTTCAGCAGATGACAAAAAATACCCAGAATGCAATGGGTTAACATTATTTCAGTATGACGGATGCGGACAACAATTTCAGCAGACGACAAAAAATACCCAGAATGCAATGGGTCAAGTATAAGGCATTTATTCAGCTATAAAACAAGGAGTTTCCTTGCCAAAACAAGCATGCGAGTTGGGAACAGAATTTTGCAAATATCAGGACTGTGTACCAAATTACAGTTTTAGGAAAGTATGAATATGAACTTGAAGTATTATAGTCACCACCTGTCTGTCCATTAACTCTTTAAGCCCCAGTGACGCAATTAGCAAAATTTGCAAACAGCGTAGATCCTGATGAGGCGGCTCATAATGAGCCGCCTCATCTAGATCTACACTGTTTGCCCTCTAGTCTTTGAATTCTCAATATAAAAAGTCTTGGACAAGGCATTTTTTTAATTTTTGCAGACGTAAATTTTGTCGTCTGCTTTTTGGTAGTGAAAGAGTTAGTAAGCCAAACTGACACTTCATTTTTGTCTCGGCTGCAAGTAGCAGAAGCGTGGTACCTGTTTCAATAGGTATCGTGTCGGTGGCGGCGTTGTAAATGCCACGGCATTCCACAGAATTCTTGTTAGGTAATTAAAGGGCTAGTCCATGTTTACCGCTTAATTGGGGAACATTGGGTCAACTACAGTATGTCCTGATGGTAAGTGCATGTTTTGATTGGAAGGAAACACAAATAATTTAACTTTTATCTGATATAAACAATGCATTAATTGCTGATACATTGGAAACAAGTGAAAATTAGTTGTTAGTGATAGCCATAATTGGGTCTATTTGAGTTATGCTTTCTGAGAAAGGGACTGTATTTAGGCATGTGAACTGCAAAGACTGATATTAGCAGCCTGCAGGGTTGGTCAGGGAAATTTGGAAAGGACTTTAAAAGTCAGGGAATTCCAAAGTTAAAATAATAGTAACAGTAACAGTGGCTTACAGCAGTCTTAAGAAAATATACTTATTCTGTTCAAGGGGAAACTGACACTCTTTCCAGAAAGATAGGAAAGAATTTGCTCCCCTTTGTTACTCTTATAGGAAGAATTTGCTCCCTAGGGGAGCAACGTATTTCCTATAAGAGTAACAAAGGGGTGCAAATTCTTTCCTTTAAGAGTTACCAAGGGAGCAAATTCTTTCCTTTAAGAGTAAACCCTTAGCTTTAATGTAATTCCATTAGGACTGTTGAAGTTTAGAGTAAAATCAACTTTTGGAT
Organism: Ctena decussata; assembly: GCA_963989385.1. Lineage (NCBI taxonomy): Eukaryota > Metazoa > Mollusca > Bivalvia > Lucinida > Lucinidae > Ctena > Ctena decussata. The sequence continues at coordinate 43,745,853 of OZ022505.1, read as the reverse complement.
CCATAAAAGGGTATGGAAAACTGTAAAATGTCAGGGAATTTTGAAGAGGCTAAGTGGCACCCTGAATTGCACCTGCTCACAGTGGTCAGTGATGTCTTGCCTGCGACTAGCTACAAGCAGACTTGTCCAATAAATTTCTTCAGTTCAGTAGACCAGGACTCACGGGTCCACACCAAGTGGGCCTTGAGCTGGAATTAGTGGTATCATGGTGGGTCGATGATTGCAGACTGTCGCTGAATGTCCACTGTGGCGTCTACCTTATCAAGCTGGCAAAACTGTACATGTCAAGATAAGACACAACATATATCAAGATAATGTGACTGTTACGGTTTCATACCCAAAGACTGGCTGTATATATACTAAACAAGAACTACTGAAAAAAAGAACAAAATACAACCACAACAATTTGGGTTTTGTACCTGAGTTGCCAGGGCAAGACAGAACAAGCCACTGCTTTAAGGATGAGAGCAATTACAACCTCATAACAACATGAAAGCATCTAATTAACCAGGAAGGCTGTTGCCGCATACTGCTTCAGAAGATACATTAACCACATCATGTATAACTGGATCTTATCACACAAAACAGAGATCAGACTCTACATTGGCTCAAACTGCTCAGGTTCTTAATAGTTGGCATGTTCAGTTTATGGGCATGGTTGTACAGGCTGGGTTGACTTCTCCTTGTTCGCATTGAGTTAAAGGCATTTTAAGAATGATTTGCCTAGATATTGTTTCTTCTAGTAATGACGTCAATGAGACCTGGCTTCATTAATGAAAACTTTATACATGATACAAGTAGTATAATTCAGTGGAAAAAAAATGTCTTGGAGCTGCAGGTTGTGATGTATGAAAAGAAGGTTTTCATGATGTTTTGTGCTCTGTTAAAACGTATGTAGAGATCTGTCTTGCGAAACCTGTTGTCTCCCTCATTAGAACTGCCTTAAATGAGGCAGTTCTTAAGTGAGGGGAGCAACACGTTTCTCTGCAAAATGAACATAAGTTGTCAAAACTATTTTCAAAACTGCTCCATACTTGGGGCCCTGTATACAAATAGAAAGTCTAAAATAGAATAGAGAAGTTTTATTTGATGTCCATATTTAGAAGATCTTGTTTTGTTGTGCTTTTATGGTCTTAAGATATAAACAAGTCAACAGGTTGAAAATTATATGTTTAACAACCTTGCCTGTAATGAAGCCATGTTTAATTTGCATAAAAGATGGTGTCTTTTAGTGCAAAATTCTCTGCGTAAAATAATTTTTTTGTGTGAAGAAATCTTACAAATTGGTTGTAAAATAATAAACCAGTTTATAGATAGACTCAGTGCCAGGGGATGCAGCCATGGATTCATTTCTTTAAGCCTCTGGGAGCCCATCCTTACAAGAATTGCAACAACAACATGAAGCAGTTTGAATAGAGACAGGCCACCATATTTCATTTTAATTTTCCAGTACTAATAGACAGTGATTGTTTGTCAACAGGGTAGGCCCTTAATTCTTCTGTACATGTATAATACATGCAGTAATTTTTAAAGGTTTCAGTGTAATTTGACAACCATAAACGTTTCTTCAATGGAACAACATATTTTAACCCATGACTGGAATTATGCTGCCATAATTCTATTGACTTTCAATGGATTTCCATTGAAAATATCACTGAAATTTCATAGCTAGTACCACTGGTACATTTCTTTATCAGGGAGAACAAGGAAATAAAGTTACAGTAGCTGACATGTTTTGTTGTTTGACAAATGACCATGTCTACTGTTATGTCGTTCCAGCTCAGCATGTAAATAACAAATTAGTAGCATTAATTTCAAATACTCATCTCACCGGAAGTTAGTGTCAAATTGTTATGTGGTGTAGTTTGACCCATTACATTCTGTGACTGCCAAATGTTGAATATATATAGGGTTGCCGTGGCGAGGGAAAATGCAGGGTTAGGGAAAAGCACCTGGAAAACAAATTTTTTTCTACTAAGGTGAGAGAAAAGTTAGAGAAGTTTGTCATTGGTCAGGGAAATTTGAAAACTCAGTCTGCGTTAATTAAGCTTGATATCATTTACCCATATGTCACAGAAGATCATTTGCCTTTGAAAAAAATGGCCAAAAGGTGTACCAATACACATGGTATTGCAGCCCTTAGACTGAGAAATAAGAACAAAAAACAAATTACAAATACATGTACATAAAAATTTACCTTGTTTGCAACTGGTGTGGAAAGGGATCAAAATTCATCTTAAAGCAGAAAAGAGTTTCTGCCTCGATCTGAACATGGAAGAGATCAGAATCCAATCAATAGCAGAACATGGAAGAGGATTTCATCTCGAGCACGAAAAGGGATCAGAATTGATCTCGGAACAATTGAAAAGTATTTAAGAATCAATCTCAGAGCCTGGAACAGAATTTGAATTAATCTAAAAACATGAAGAGAAAGATAAGTATCTGTCACAGAACATGGAGGCGGACTAGAATCCATCTTATCTTATCAGCAAATGTAAAGGTGTTAGCATTCATTTCAGCTAGACCATGGAAATGGATTAGAATCCATCCCAGAACATTCGTCTCAAGAAAATACAAGCAGAGCATTCTATTCGGAACATGGAAATGGATAAAAATTTGTCTCAGGGCATTGAAAGCAATCGGAATAAATGGGGATAAGGTGGCTTAGACTCCAGCCCAACAGATGTGAGGAGATTAAAATCCATTTGAGGACATGTAAGTGTAGTAGAAACTGAAAGGGGATTAGAACACAATTCATGGCAGAACAGGGAAGGGGATTCCATCTCAGAACACAGAAAGAATCAGAATCTATCTCAGAACATGGAACAAGATTTGAATCTGTCTCAAACTATGGAAACCGTCTCAAACCATGGAAGGAGATCAGACATCAGAACATGCAAGGGGATCAGATCACTTTCTCAGCTGTTCTTAGATGCTTATCCCTTTTCAGCCAGGCCCTGTAGCACAATCAGTAGGGCACTTGACTCAGAGGTCAGAGGTCCTGGGTTCGATACCAGTTGTGGCCACATACTTTCGTTTCTAATTCCGCTGATTCAAGAAGGGTAATTGTCAGTTACTGGCGAAAATATGTGCACTTAGTACTGGTTAACTGCTTAGGAGGTCTAGGCCTGCCCAGGAATAGTGTGGTTAGGTTAACTGACCGTCCCGACATGAAAATAGCTGTTTACGGCAAATGTAAAGCAACAAATCAATTATCCCTTTCCATGTTCTCAGATGGATTCTGACTCCCTTCTGATAGTGCTGCAAAACGTGGAAGGGGATAAGAATCCATCTCATAATACAGATGGAGATCAGATCTCAGAACTTGCTAGGGGACCTGGCCCGAAGGTTATAAAACTTTTGTTGGGCTCAACTCAGCTGAGCATGAAATTTTCTCTGCTGATAAATTTGAAAATGCCAACTAATGTTGGCATTTCATATAGTTGTTGGCATTTTCATATTCATAAGCAGAGAAAATTTCACACTCAGCTAAGAAAACAACTGTACTTATCAGTAATTTGCTGTTTATTAGCAGGTAAAAAATTTCATGCTCAGCTGAGTTGAGCATGAAAAAAGCTTTATAACCACTTGGCCTGCTGCATTTGAAAACATGGAAAGAGATTACTATCCATCTTAGAGCATGGAGGTGGCTTAGACACCGGCCATTTCAGCAATGTAAGTGGATTAACATTCATCTTGGAAAATGTGAGTGGAATAGAATGCATCTGGGAACATGGATCTCAGAACATGGAAGAAGATAGGCATTTATCTCAGAACTCAGATTCCATCTCAGGACATGTGGAGAGGAGGCATTTATCTCAGAACTCAGATTCCATCTCAGGACATGTGGAGAGGGATTTATCTCAGAATGTAGAACAAGTGTAACATCCATCTTTGAACATGGATTGAGATTAGCATCTTTCTCAGAACATGGAATGGGATTTCAGGGGATAAGAAACTGTCTCAGCTCAGAACATAAGAATGGATCAGAATCCATCTCAGGAAATGGAAGTGGTCAAACGCCATTTTAAAACATGGATGTGGACGCTATAATCACCCCTGGATATCTAGGGCTGTCACGAAACAAAATAGAGCTGTTACTAAACGAAACAGAGTCATAGTTACCAAACGACCTTGTCATCAGGTTGTTTGGTAACTATAACTCTTTTTCATTTTGTTACAGCTCTAATTTTGCTTTTGTAACATCCTTGAAAACATAGCTAACCTGGTGTGATAATACCCACATGCCAATATAGAAATGGGTTAGAACCCATTATAGTTTAACAAGACATACCATATACGCCATAATTTTCGCGGTGTTCCATTTTCTGCGGTATTTCATGGTCACCTAGAAACCGCGAATATTAAAATCGCAAAATAATTTCCTGTTTCTTACAAAGTATATCAGTGGACACAGCGACCATATATTTTGGTTCTGTTTGCTTCGATAAAGTCTGGTACTTTTCATTTGAGCCAGTTCTTTCATTAACCTGCGGCCGCAGGTTAATGAAAGAACTAGCTCAAATGAAAATGAAGCAACTTGCTTTTTGCGCACCACCAAAATTAAAAATCGCGAAAATTAATGTTACGATTTTGCCCGTATACCGTGAAAATTTGAATCTGCAAAAATTACCACGTATACGGTCATATACGGTATTGAACCTTATTTTTATGGCAGTTTGCTCTAAATACTGACTAGCCAAGACAGAAGAAAGCCATTAGTTCCTACCAAGTTATGAGTAATAAACTGCCTTTCAATTAATTAATTTCTTTGAGCAATTATTAAAATATTGCAAAATGTTTTGTTGAGTTTTGAAAGCTTTCTCAATTGAATCATCGTTTATGAATGGAGTATTGTCAAAATTACTGTCTGGTTGATGGATGCCATCCGCTGTGACTAATATCTTTTCTTAAATAGGTTACTGGGACATGTTTGTTATGAAACATTTTTGCTTTTTTACAGAATTTGTCTCAAGGACATTATTTTTTTTGTCCTCTTGATGAGGTCTTCTGGGTGATGTGTCTTTGTGTATAACAGTATCAAGTCAGCTTTGATACAACATCATGATGCAACATCGTGGTAATGCAGTGTTGCTCTGTGGATGCAGTTGAAAAACAAACATAAAGCAGTAGAAAAGCTTGATGTCACCTCCATAGCTCTGACAATGCATTGCCACTCTTCTGTGGCAAGATAACACTTCCATGGCACAGTGCTGCACTTCTGTTGCAGAATGGCACTACCATAGCAGAGAAAATGCAGAACTTCACTTCCATTGCAGGGACAGTACAGGATGGCACTTCCATAGCAAGATAATGCAGTGCTAAACTTTCATAGCAGGATAGCACTTCCAAAGCAGAGATAAAGCTGTGCCAGCTTTCAAGAGACTAGAGATAATGCATTACTGCACCTTCTTTGGAGGAAAAATTCCATGGCAGACCTAATGCAGTGCCACACTTCCACAACAAAATGGCACTTCTGTAGCAGAGAAAATGGAGTGTCATGCTTCCATTGCAGGATGACACATCCGTAGTGGAGATATTGCAGTGCCACACTTTCACTTCAGATTGGCACTTGAGTAGCAGAGATTATGCAGTAGTCCACATTTGTCCCAGGGACAATGCAGGATGGCACTTCTATAGCGCTGGGCCGTGTAGCGCAATCGGTAGGGCACCTGACTCATAAGACAGAGGTCCTGGGTTCAAAACATGGTCTGGCCACATACTTTCATTTCTCCTTCCGCTGATTCAAGAAGGACAGTTGTCAGTTACTGGCGAAAGTATGTGCACTTAGTACTGGTTAAGGGCTTAGGAGGTCTAAGCCTGCCCAGGAATAGTGTGGTTAGGTTAACTGACCGTCCCGACATGACCATAGCTGTTTACCGCAGACGTTAAGCCTCAGATCAATCAATCACTTCTATAGCAGACATAAAGCAGTGCCACTGTTTCATTGGAAGATGACACGTACATAGCAGAGATAATGCAGTTGTGTACATTCATGGCAGGGAAAATGCAGCATAGCACTGCTGTAGCAGAGATAATACAGTGCCACACTTCCATTGCAGGATGGCACTTCTGTAGCAGAAACAATGCAGTAGTGCAAATGCATTGCATGGACAACGCAGGATGGCAGTTCTGTCGCTGAGATAATGCAGTGCCACACTTTCATTGCAGGATGGCACTTGCATAGCAGGGGCAATGCAGAAGTGCACATTCATCCCAGGGACCATGAGGATGACACTTTTGTAGCAGGAATAATGCAGTGCCACACATCAATTGCAGGTTGGCTCTTCCATAGCTGAGATAATGCAGTAGTGCACATTCATCAAAGGGACAATGCAGGATGGCACTGCTGTACCTGAGATAAAAAAGTGCCACACTTCCATTGCAGTATGGCACTTCGTTAGCAGTGATAATGCAGGGGCACTTCCATTGAAGGACAGCACTTCCTTAGCAGAGTTAATGCAGTACCCTTCCATTGCAGGATGGCACTTCTGTAGCAGAGACAGTGCAGTGCTACACTTCCATTGCAGGATGCTACTACCACAGCAGAGATAATGCTGTGCTGCATTATCACTGCAGGACAGTACTTCAGTAACAGAGATATTGCAGTAGTGCACATTCATGGCAGGGACAATCCAAGATGGCACTGCTATAGCAGAGGTAATAGAATGGACACTGCCATTGCATAGCAAAGACAATACAATAGCGCACATTTGTAACAGGGATATTGCTGAGGATGGCATATCTGTAGCAGAGATATTGCAGTGCCACACTTGCATTGCAGGATCGGCACTTCTGTAGCTGAGAGATAATGCAATAGCATACATTCATCACAGGAACAATGCAGGAAAGCAGAGATAATGCTGTGCTGCATTATCACTGCAGGACAGTACTTCAGTAACAGAGATATTGCAGTAGTGCACATTCATGGCAGTAGTGCAGTCATCACAGTAATAATGCCGGATGACACTCCTGTAGTAACAATGCAGGATGACACTCCTGTATTAGAGAAAGTGCAGTGCAACAGTCATTGCAGGATGACACTTCCATAGCAGAGATTGTGCAGGAGTGCACAATCATCACAGGGACAGGGCAGGATGGCATTTTTGTAGTAGTGATAATGCAGAGCAGCACTTCCATTGCAGGATGACAATTCTGAGCCAGAGGTAATGCAGTGCCACTCTTCTATTGCAGGATGGCACTTCTCAGGCGTAGCAGAGATAATGCAGTAGTCCACATTCATCATAGGGACAATGTAAGATGGCACTCCTGTAGCAGAAATAATGCAGTGCCACCCTTAGATTTCTGGATTAGTAATAATGCAATAATGCACATTCATCACAGAAAATACAGGACGTCACTTCTGTAGCAGAGATATTGCAGTGCCTTACTTCCATTGCAGGATGGAACTTCCATAGCAGAGATAATGCAGAAGTGGACCTTCATTGCAGGGTCAGTGCAGGTTGGCTCTCCTGCTGCAGAAACTACTCAGTACTGCGCTTGGAAGGCTCATCGAAGTAGCTCATGTATAGTAGGGGACTGCATGATGTATTATGTAAATTAGGTCTTTGGTTTTGTGTATTTGAATAAATTGGAATTAGAAATAATTTTAAATGAAATCTTTCTTTCAAATTCCTTTTTGGCTCTATCTCATTTTATCCCCTAGCTCATGCTTAAAGTTGCCTAAGACAGTTTGCTATTTATTTTCTTTAATAGCCACGTAAAAGATAACATTTCAGCTGTATATATTTTTATGAATGGTGTAAAGAAAATCATTATACAATTTATAAGAATTTGCTACCTGTGTAGGAGCAGGTGTATAAACTTTCAACTGTTTAATTTTCTTACCAGTAGCTAACTTGAAAGTCCAAAGTATTTGGACAAAAATGCCAACATAGCAATGTCGATCAAGAATAGGCTCTGCAATGTGTATTATTCTGCCATTGGGTTTTATAATCAAAGCATCCGCTAACGGTGACAAGACACTAGTAACCCTTAAATTCCATAAAAGCAGACAGCCAAGTTTAAAAAAAAAAAGGTTCATGCAGTCCAATTTAGCTACACTGTATACCCTGTTGAGACTTCAAAGTACAGAAGGCAGGCAGTGTGGATCCAAATGAGGTGCCTCATGTGCCACCTCATCTGGATCTACACTGTCTGCAAATTAAACTATTTTCATTTTTGGTGCTTTAAGGGTTAATTGTGAAGGTGTCCTAGTGTTTGCAATTATTACGAGACTTTGATTATGATAATAGAAATAAGACAGAGTTGAAGACAGGACATTGTCTTCTGTGACTAAAAATTGAGTACAAAATGGGATCTAACAAAGTTCAGGTAGGAAGAATATGTTTATATATCTTTAAAGTGAATGGATAAACTTTCAGGAGCAGTAATTTTGAAATTCTTATTTTTGCATCATAAATGTGGGTCCACTCTTAAAGAGAAGAATTTATTCTCTAGGAGCAAATTCTTTTCTTTAAGAAGAGACCTCATTTTGGAAGGTCTTTGTCATTCAGGGAAATAGTCACAAAAGTTGTTCCCCTTGATTAAAATGGTGGAAAAATATGAAGGCTTGGGTGGGGGGAGGGGAATCATTAAAGCTAGATTGACAACTTACACATGGATAATCTCCTGACACAGGATAACTTTGGTAGGTACGTCTTGTCTAAATACTGTGAAGGGTTTCACAGGTGTTTTACTTATAGAAAGCAAGTTAATAAATATTTTGTTAGATAATTATTAAGATGTTTACACAATTAAGTATACCTGTGGCAAATTGTGACCTACTATGTTATAATTCAAACAAACTTTGTCCTTGTATAAAACAGTATAAATGGCCCTAAAATTGGTATAATACTTAGCCAGTGCCTTAACAGACAGCACAGACCCAGACCAGATTGCTCCTTTAAAGGGCAGTCTGATCAAAGTCTGAGCTGTTTGCCATTCCAGAAGCAGTATTTTGCACAGGGACTCGGGTCATACAGTGTGTCTCTTTGCTCCACTGAAAATACGTATCGGGATGTACCGGGTGGTTATTTAGCTCTAAATAACCACCCGGTACATCCCCATTCATATTTTCAGTGGAACAAAGTGACAAACCGTATAAACCGAGTCCCTGTGGTATTTTGGCACATCTTTGAAGTGTCGAACAAGCAGATGACAATTAAAATATATGTCTGCTAAATTTTAAAAAAAAGTTTCATTCAGTTAAGCTATATATCATATTTAGAATTCAAAAGTAAAGTTGAAAATAGTGTAGATCCAGATGAGGCAGCTCATGATGAGCCACCTCATTGAGACCTAATTTTGTCTGCCAGTTCAACTGTTTTCATTTTTGGCGACATCTTGTTCAACGAAGGCTTGCCTTCCTGACCAACATACCTCTGACCCATTAACATACATAAGTAAGGTTATCGGACATTTAAGGTGGAAATTGAATCAACCAATTAATTAATATATGAGTCGCGACACGGCAAAACCAACAAAAAGGTTGTTCACCCAGCGCAGACTCAGATCAGCCTGGGCATCCGCCCAGTCTGATCAGAGTCTTTGCTGTCCGCAGGAAGGTAGCTGAGACCCTTAACTACCCTTTAAGCACTTTGCGAGAATCTGATCAGACATGGTGGATGCTGGGCGCACGACCACTTTGTTGGTTTTCTTGTGTACCGCGGCTCAATTATGTCTTGTGTCCTAGTGTTCGTTATTGAATATTATCATAATGAAGGTAAATAGTGAGCAAACAGTCACTCTGCCATAGACTAAGCTCAAAGGGAAACTCTGATATACTCTTGAAAGGCCAAAGCAAACAGACAACAAGGAATATGTCTGCAAAATTTCAGAAAATGTTTTGTCCTAGCTGTATCATATTGTTGAGAAGCCAAAGAGTTTACTATCCATCTGAATCTACGCAGTTTGCAAATTCAGCTTCTTTTTTTTTTTTTTTTTTGCACTGTTAAATCTGTGGTGAATACAGGAATATATCATATATGCTATCTGCTTCATATCTCTTTCAGGGGAAGCAACCCTGCAGTTTTCATTTTTGCCTTCCCTCTTAGTGGAGTCCGCTCTAAAGGACTCTGTGGACAGTTGCATTAACTCTTTATAAGCACCAAAAAGCAGACGACAAAATTTACTTCTGCAAAAATAAAAAAATGCCATGTCCAAGACAATTAATTTCATATTGAGAATTCAAAGACTAGAGGGCAAAGAGGGCAAACAGTGTAGATCTAGATGAGGCGGCTCATTATGAGCCTCCTCATCAGGATCTACGCTGTTTGCAAATTCTGCTATTTTCGTCACTGTTGCTTAAGGTAGACGAATACTGAATAGAAATATTGGCGGGGCATTCAAACCATTATACCGTCTAAATAACCCAAAGAGCTATAAAACATTTGGGTAAGAAAAAAACAATTTTCACCGTTTTGTTTTCCTAATAAACAATATTTTGTATTTCTACATATTATTTTTAAACATTTTCCATTAAAATTCATATCTCTAGCACATGAATGCACTTTCATTTCAGCAAATCATATAATCTGTAATATATGATATTTGAAACAAACTGATAACACAAAATTGCAGTTTTCTTGTTAATAAGTATATTTTTACATTCTTTGAAAAAATGCAAGAAAATTGAATTTCATGAAAAACGTCATGAAAAATATTATCAATCGATGGGGCATGCTTATGCGTATTATTTTAGTAAAACTTACGTGGTATGTTAAAGAATAAAACAAAAAAACAAACATTTCACCGTTTCGTTTCCTAGAAAAACAATGTTTAAGTTCAAAATATCCCCAAAACAGACTGCCCAAATTCTGCACCTGCTGCAAGCACAGCCGGTCCTTGTCCTAGTATTTATTTTCCTGTTATTCAGTTCTACCATAGAGTAATGTCGACAAAAATGCGCAGATGGAATGGAAACTGTGAAGATCTTGATCATTCTGGTTCCTAAGGAACGCAGTCTGATCTCAGTTTCCACTGTTTGTACAGACCTATGTGCCCGTAAACTTAGGATCTTTACGGTAGATATATAACTGTATTTACTCCACAGTTAGTCGATTTGATGATGAACAATAATTCTGTTTGTTTTTTAAACAAGCAAGAACAGAGTTCTTCCGGGATCGTCCGCCTTAAAGTGTTAAAGGAAAGGAATTTCTGCAATATAGACAGCAGCAGTAATAGGCATCACTCAGCATCCAAGGGAGGAAAGTCTCATATCATCTCATATATTTTGCGGTACATTCTTAAGCCCCTTGCAATGATGCATCTCTTTTCATCAAAAGTTGGGACATCTAAAATAATTTCAGTAATTATCAAAAAATAGAACAGTCATAATGGTTCATAGAAATGGAACAGTATGGTTTTAAAATGCAGTAATGTGTCGGATGACAAACAGGGTATATTCTGATCAGAGCAGTCTGATCTGGGTCTACACTGTTTGCTCAAACTTATCTGTCCTGATACTGGAATAATATTACAGAATTTTCTGAATAAAGCATTTGTTGTGGCCCCTTATGAGTTCAGTTTTGGAGCTGTGGTTACAAATTGGATGTATCATCATTATACCCATGTAGTGAGCTTTGCCCCTTCCTCTGATTCAAGAAGGGCAGTTGTCAGTTACTGGTGAAAGTAAGTGCTCTTAGTACTTGTTAATCGCTTAGGAGGTCTAAGCCTGCCCAGGAATAGTGTGGTTGGGGCATTAACTGACTGTCCCGACATGACCATAGCTGTTTACCCTGGACGTTAAACAATAACACAACAACATACAGAGCTTTGATCATAGTACTCGTCTATCCTTCCATCAGTCCATTCATCAGCTTGTTCTTGTTTCATCTAATACCCTGTATGACCACAAAATATCTGTTATCTTGTACATGTGTCCAAATACTATAAATTGGAAAATACTTACGACAGTTTCATTCTCATGAAACTTCAGGACTGCAAAGTTTCTTGAAAATAAAATCATGCCTCAGTTCAAAGACACATCATGAGAATCCCAAATTTAAAACTTTGGAAAATATTTCTGTTAACACTTATAAACTTTGAAATAAGCTTTTCACAAAAATTTCCTAAATTTATACTTAGCTATAGTATTTGGCACTGTGGGCCCAGTTGTTCAAACCTGGCTCGAACATATTGTACATAAAAATACTGCCATTCTTTGCTGAAAAATGTGTGGAGCTTTTGCAGTTTTGCACTGCAAAAGCTCCTCTCATTTTTATACCCCGCCACACTTTAGTGGCGGGGTATTATGTTATACCTTTCGGTGTCCGTCCGTCCGTCTGTCCGTCCATCCGTCCGTCCGTCCGTCCGTCCGTCCGTCCGTGCTCACCATTTCCGATCGATAACTTGAGTATTTATTCATGGAATTTTTTCAAATTTTGCATACGTATTGTTATCGGCGATGAGTGGTATGGGATTGTTAATGGGCAAAATCCGTCCATTTTTAACGGAGTTACTGCCCTTTTTCGTATTGGAAAAAAGGTTTCTGGCCTGTTATTCCTTTACTGTTCATGATATCTGAATGAAACTTCACAGATATGTTGCACATCAAAGGTTACATATTGTGACTAAGGACCGTCACTCTGACCTTCCCAGTTTGTGAGTTATCCGCCCTTGATAGGTCTGAAAAAAGGTTTTTGACCTATTGTTCCTTTACTATATGGAATATCTGAATATAACCGCACAGATATGTTTCACATCAAAGGTAACATATTGTGACTAAGAACCGTCACTCTTACCTTTCCCGTTTGTGAGTTATCCGCCCTTGATTGAATTAAAAAATGTTTTTTACCCGTAGTTCCTTTACTATGTGGAATATTTAAATGAAACTTTACAGATATGTTTCACATCAAAGGTTACATACTGTGACAAAGAACCATCACTCTTACCTTTCCAGTTCATGAGTTATCTGCCCTTGATAGGTCCGAAAAATGGTTTTTGACCTGTAGTTCCCTTTCTATATGGAATATCTGAATAAAACTTCACAGATATGTTTCACATCAAAGGCTTCATATAGTGACTAGGAACTGTCACTCTGATCTTTCCAGTTTGTGAGTTATCCGCCCTTGATTAATCTGAAAAACGTTTTTTTATCTGTAGTTCCTTTACTATATGGAATATCTGAACGAAACTTCATAGGTATGTTTCACATCAAAGGTTACATATTGTGACAAAGAACCATCACTCTTACCTTTCCAGTTAATGAGTATTCCCCCTTGATAGATCTGAAAAATGTTTTTTGACTTGTAGTTCCTATACTATATGGAATATCTGAATGAAACTTCACTGATATGTTTAACACCATAGAATAGGAAACAGAGTCTCTCAGCTCAAAGAAATGCTTTACAGCCTGATCTAAATCTACACTGGTCAGAATGCTCCACGTTGTTGGGTGGTTTATATTAATATTTATTTACAGTAAGGACATCATATCTCTGTCTATCTCAGTTCTGTGGCTCTTTAGCTATTATATATCTCAAAAAATAAGTTAGGATGCACAGCAGTGGCGGGGTATCATGCAGTGCCTGCGGTGCTTTTATTCAGTAAAAAATATTAGCACACTCGATTTGTGTATGAGACGTTAAATTTTCTATTGTGTTGTGCTTAAAAATACTGCCATTCTTTGCTGAAAAAATGTGTGGAGCTTTTGCACTCTCATTTTGTCAAAAGACTTAACGACTCTTTGACCAACGACTTTGTGAAGCTAAAGATGCTATGAAACCTGGGTCCAGATCATAAATACATCAGTTTGTTCTCCTTAACTTCTATGGAAGCTGTTCTGTGGAATTACTTTCTAAATGTCATACAAGATTAATGAAATCTCTTTTCCATGGAAAATATAGACCAATAGTCAAAATAGCATAAAGAATTGATAAAGCTTATCATTCATGTCAATCATCCTTCATACTGTTGTGTTGCAAGCTAAATGGTACCTTCATAAAAATAAAGAAAAAAAGAAAAAAAAAGAACAACAGAATGACAAACCAAGCCTCGAATATAATATGGATGGATGGATGACTTGCTATTTAATGTCCCTTTTGTCATATAAGGATGATTGGAGAGTGATAATAAAAGGCTGTGTGCAATGGAACTCTATTTACGGCCTCTAGCCAGAGTCAAACCCAGAGTGTTAAACACAGACTGGTGCTTGATCCATGGACACTGGGCTAAACCAGGCTTCTTTCAAATTTTTGGGACCTAGCAATCTATAGATTCATGATGGTTGGTTGACAGTTGTCTATGGAACGCCATGGCTGTCTCATTAGATCGATCTTCATGATGATCTGTTATGTATTATTATGTACTGTTCAATTCCCATCACACCATGTAAACCCAATTTATGTAATGGCAAATTACTATTATGTGCTGGTACTTGCCATCATGCTTTCTTAAACTACTCTTATTTCCTGTTTGTAAAGCGTTATATTATTACTTTCTTGCATGCTGTCTTTGTGCAGCACGGTCGGTCCTGTTATGATCATCTAAAATGCTGGGTTTTTTTTCTAAATAAAACATTTAAGTCATTCTTGGTTACTGTTCTTTTGAGTCCTATCATATTATGTGGATGTATAAAGCTGTCTTATCGTGACATCATTTTATAATGTCAAATAACACGCCGTCTTATTCATTGAAAATATGTAATGTTCACTTTTATCATAACTTAGCAACTTCCAATACGTATTGATCTAGTAGAAGGCTGTCTTAATCGAAATGCAATAATCTTTGCTGTCTTTCGTCATGTCTTTTCTAGGCAGCATTCTGTGCTGATACAGACGGATGCTGCCTTATTTGAAATACGCCCTCTATGATCAGTTGCCTCCTATCCTTCTGAAGTCGCATCATATGCTTTGATCTAAAATTCTGCCTTGTTTAAAATATGTCTTTTATGTTAAGTTTCCATCATATGGGATTAACTCTTTATCGTATTCTTTAATAATTCATCCTGACTTTATATATAAAAAGCAGTTATTCTGGTTCCACGCTCACCTTTGTCCGTTAAGCTCATATCATTATACTTTGACATCCTGTCTTTATACTTGTCGTTATGATGTTTAGTATAATTGTAAATGCCGGTACCACATCCGGTTGTCCGGTACTACTAAATACCACGAGACACCACTATATGTGACAGTGCCTGGGATTTTGAGCCTTGTGGAGGTGGGACGTTGACGTCACGAAACGTGGAATGGAAGTGACGTCATGAAATTTGCACGTTAAGTTAATTGAATTTCCGCGCATTGACTAATAAATTTCAAAGCGTCACCTGAAAAGAGTGATTCAACATTTCTATAGGCGTCTTTTAATTTTCTTCATCTACACTCTTTTAAGAATGTTCGCATTATAGATCATTGAAAAGCGACGTCACGAGCCTGAGTTATAAAAGAATATGCAGCTAGTATGTAGATTGCATCCAACTAGTGAAACGAAAACAAAAATTGGGGCTGGTGTGAATTTCGTTTGCTATTGCAGTAAATCTCAGCGCTATTCGCGCTTCTCGAAATCTATTCTGGAAGTTCTAATAAATATGAAAATGTTTAAAACAAAATTTCCGATTTTCGCTCCATAAGGCTCAAAATACCAGACACTGTCACATATAGGTGTGGAGTTTAGTGGTGTGAATGAGTGGGTAGGTAGGGTAGAAGAATGGGCTGGGGTTGTTTGGGATGGGTAGAGTGTATGTTGGGAGTTGTTTTGGGTAAAAAATGGGTATGGTAGAAAAGGGTAGTGTAAGGAAAGGTATGGGTGGTGAGAGGGGTAATAATAGGTGTTAGGAAGGGGTGGTGGTGAGTGAGTAGACTTCGGTAGGATATGTGAATGAGTTATGATGGCGTTGTGCATAGAACTGTTAGTGGTGGGAATAGGGATCTGGATGGAGCTGGGTTCGGGCGGGTAAACATTAGGAGTAAGGGTTTGGTTGTGGTAGTTATAGACTTGGAGGGTGTGGTAATTAGGGTAGGGAATGTGAAGAGGTTTGGATTGCATGGTGGGGAAAGAGCAAGTGGTGACATTGGGATAAGGGTGGAGCCGGGAGCATGCCCGTAAGATTGTGTAGTGTAGGATAGGATATGGTATAAGAGGGCTTAGGTGGGACGGGCGTAAATGGGGTGGAGTAGAGTAGGTAAGGTAGGGTATTGAAGGAGTTTGGATTGCATGGTTTAGGGAGGAACAAATGGTGGAGTGGAGATCTAGGTAAGGCTGGGGGCATAAGGGTATGGTAATGTAGGGTAGGATGGGATAAAGGGAGAGGACTAGGTGTGATAGGAATGGATGAGGGTTGGTTGTGGAAGGTAAGGGTAGTGTAGGGTAGCTGGAAGCATTGGGTTGAATAGGTGTGGGTGTAGGTATAGGCGTTGCCATAATGGATAGTAGAATAGAGAAGGGTAGTGGTAGGAAAAGAGGTTGGGATATTGGTGCGTATAGAGGAGGTAGGCGCCAGGATGGGACTTGGTTTGGGTATTGTTGGGTGTAGGTAGGGTAGAGCAAAATGGAGTAGAGCAGAGCAGATTATGGGAGGGGAGGGACTGATATGTGATGGTGGTTAGATGGGGCTGAGGCTTGTGGAGTGCTTCTTTATACTTTCAGTCACTGTTTTACTTAACGGGTTCGAATTTAATGAGCATTTTCACTTTTGACTTTGGGTAGGTGGGTATGGTGAGAATGGTTTGGTGGAAAGTGGTGAGTTAGGGTAGGGAAAAGTAGGCTAGGGACGAGGTAGAGTAGGGTCCTGGGAGAGGGTTCGGGGCAGATATGGTGCTAGAAGTAAAGTAAAGTATTCTATTCGTATTTGTACTGCCAACCGCCACGCAACACCACGCCCCACCCCACAAACACAAGACTTGACAAGAGAACATTTCAAACTAACAAGACATACCAGTTTTTGACAAGGCATAATGACTGTACATGACAATAAGCGGACAAGACAACATATTCAACTGACAAGACAGTGTGTTATTTTGGCAAGAGATGGTGAAAATGAACAGCATATAGTAGCGACTGAACAAGGCAGCGTGTCTAACTCACAAGACATAATGAAAATGAACAGTACATGATAGCGAATGAAGATGACAGCATGCAAACCTGACAGGACATAATGGTTTTCTGACAGAATAAAAGGAAAAATGAACTGCATGTAATAACGAGTGAAGAAGACAGCATGTAAAGCTGGCGAATAAAGATTTTCAGACAATACATGATGAAAATGAACAACATATTATAACGAGTGAAGAAGACAGCATGTCAAACTGACAAGGCATAATGATTTTCAGACAAGACATAATGAAAATGAACAACATATAATGATGAGTGAAGAAGACAGCATGTTAAACCGAGATGATATAATGGCTTTTAGACAAGACAAAATGAAAATAAACAGCATATAATAATGAGCGAGAAAGACAGCATGCCCAACTGACAAAACATAATGTAACTGAACAGCATATAATGCTTGTCCATATTACATAATGACATGTCCGAATATAAGACAGTTGTGGCGTTCCATAGTTGTCTGCTCATGTAAGTTCACTGTATAATAAAACAGTAAAGCCGTTGACAAATACGCAAGTTCTTATATGCTGCATGATCAGTACCTTCACAGATTGCTTGTATAGATTCATTAGAGTCTTAAATAGCCGAGACTTTGACCAGTCTGCACATGTGCAAACAGCAAAGACTTGGAACCACACATGTGCAACAGGCCAAAGGCTTAAAAGGACAAGTCTGCACATATACAGACAGCAAAGACTTTGGTCTAGTCTGAGTTACTGAACATGTGCAAACAGCAAAAACTTGGGACCAATCTACACATGTGCAAACAGCAAAGACTGGCCAGACTGCACATGTGCAGTAAGCAAAGACTTGGGACCAGACTACACATGTGCAAACAGCAATGACTTTGAACCAGACTGCACATGTACAAATGGCAAAAACTCTGACAGTTGCACATGTGCAAACAGCAAAGACTTTGGACAAGACTGCACATGTACAAACAGCAAAGTCTTTGGGCCAGACTGCACATGTACAAACAGCAAAGCCTTTGGTCCAGACTGCACATGTACAAACAGCAAAGACTTTAGACCAGGCTGCACATGTACAAACAGCAAAGACTTTGGACCAGACTGCACATGTACAAATGGCAAAAACTCTGACGGTTGCACATGTGCAAACAGCAAAGACTTTGGACCAGACTGCACATGTACAAACAGCAAAGACTTTGGACAAGACTGCACATGTACAAACAGCAAAGACTTTGGACCAGACTGCACATGTACAAACAGCAAAGACTTTGGACAAGACTGCACATGTACAAACAGCAAAGACTTTGGACCAGGCTGCACATGTACAAAAGGCAAAGACTTTGGATCAGACTGCACATGTACAAATGGCAAAAACTCTGACAGTTGCACGTGTGCAAACAGCAAAGACTTTGGACCAGACTGCACATGTACAAACAGCAGAGACTTTGGACCAGACTGCACATGTACCAACAGCAAAGACTTTGGACCAGACTGTACATGTACAAACAGCAGAGACTTTGGACCAGACTGCACATGTACCAACAGCAAAGACTTTGGACCAGACTGTACATGTACAAACAGCAAAGACTTTGGACCAGACTGCACATGTCCAAACGGCAAAGACTTTGGTCTAGTAAGTAAATGTATGTCTCTGACAGTCTGCAAATGTCAAAAGACATTTGCCCAGACTGCACATATGAAGTCAGCAAAGACTTTGGACCAGACTGCTCATGTGAAAACAGCAAAAGCTTTAGAGCAGACTGCAGATGTGACAACAGCAAAAGCTTCAGTCCAGACTGCTCATATTCTAACAGCAAAGACTTCTGACCAGTTTGCATATGTGCAGACAGCACTCATGTACACTTCAGCAAAAACTTTAGACCAGTCTGCACATATGCAAACAGCAAAAATGACCAGACTGGTGGACATGTGCTGTCTGGTCGGAAACATTGCTATTTACATATGCCGTAAAGACCCTTTATGCATTAAATGGTTTACATTCATGTAACTTATTGTACCCAAGGGACTGAATATGTGAAACTTCCTGTTAGATTGATTGATTGATTGCTCAGGGTTGAAGAGCCATTGGAGACAATATTTCAGTCTATATTGACACAGGGTAATAGAGAGCCTCGGCAGGAAGCAGAATCACGCGGAGAGCCTCGGCAGGAAGCAGAATCACGCGGACAGTCTCGGCAGGAAGCCATTTATCATGTACAGAAGTCTCGGCAGGAAACAAGAGTTCGCGGACAGTCTTGGCAGAAGCCAGATATGATGTACAGTCTCTGCAGGAAGCGAAAATTGGCGGAATCAATTATACCCTGTGATTGAGCATCTCTCAGAAGCAGGCATGGGTAATTTACACAAAAGCAGCTCCTATTCCACTGCAACTGCAAGGGCAAAAACTTTACAGGCATCATCATTAAGGAATGTTTTAGGGGTATTTAAATTATGAGAATATTTTGAAAGAGCCACCATTAATTTTTGAACGTTTTCTAATCTACGGAACCAAAAGGCAGTGATGGGCTTCCTTAAAAGGTATTGTTGGAGTTCATTTAAGCTTTGTATCAGTAATAATGGAGTTTCAAGCTTTGTATCAGTAATAATGGAGTTTCAAGCTTTGTATCAGTAAAACAGGATTTTGAATCAATAATAATGAAGTTCAAAGCTTTGTATCAGTAATAATGGAGCTCAAAGCGTTGTATCAGTAATAATAAATTGGTATCAGTAATACTATATTTTTAAGCTTTGCATCAGCAGGCCAGCCTAGGGTTCTCAGACAAGGAGAAGTTTTGCGACATTTTCTGAATTTCAGGGAGAAGTTTTATCCCCAATTTCAGATTTTCTCTATGTTTTCATTTTGACTTCTCACTCAGCTCAAAATAGGGAGAAGTCAATCAGCATAGGGAGACTATTTCTCCCACCTCTCCATCTAGGCTGACCCCTGAATTCAGTAATAATGGAGTTCAAAGCTTTGTATCAGTATAATAATGGAGTTCAAAGCTTTGTATCAGTAATCTGTAATAATAAAGTTTGTATCAGTAATATTGTAGTTCCAAGCTTAGTATCAGTAATAATAGAGTTCAAAGCTTTGTATCAGTAGTAAGGAAGTTTGTATCAGTAATACTGTATTTCAAAGCTTTGTATCAGTAATAATAAAGTTTGTATCAGTAATATTGTAGTTCCAAGCTTAGTATCAGTAATAATAGAGTTCAAAGCTTTGTATCAGTAGTAAGGAAGTTTGTATCAGTTATACTGTATTTCAAAGCTTTGTATCAGTAATAATGGACTTTGAAGCTTTGTATCAGGAATAATGTAGTTTGAATCTCTGTTTCAGTAATAATGGGGTTCAAAACTTTGTATCAGTAATAATTGGGTTTGAAGCTTTGTATGAATAATAATGGAGTTTGAAGCTTTGCATCAGCTCATTCAGAAACCAGATACTAAATAATGTTCATATAGAAAAAGTCCAGTTGCCTTTGATCTTAAGGTGAATGTGTACACCTCCATGTTTCTACACCATTTTTTTTCAAGGGAAACATTTTTGTGACTTCCTATTTGCTTCCCTGGATGATGAAACAATAAAAAATTGGGTCTGCAAATAAAGGAAACAATTTGCTCCTATGGGAGCAAATTCTTTTCTTTAAGAGTTGACCCCCCATCAAGTCGGGAGGCAAAAATGAAAACACACAAGTGAATCTTTTGAAAGTGTGTCCATGCACCTTAAGATTCTTGAAAGTGCAAGGATGAATATAATTATTACAAACACATGCCACATGATTAATTAACTCCTATCTTATTTGGAAACTCTTGTTGCTATTTTGGTTCAGCCATGCAGATCTGCCAAGAAACTGTTCTGCTGGAATAACTATATATGTAGGCTTTAATTTGTAAGAAAAGCAATCTAGCCACAGAGCCTTGACTAGCAGGACTGACAGAGGGAGAGAAAACCTGATGGACGATTCAGGACGAACAGACTTTGGGCGCCAGTCACGGTGCAGCCATGGATTCACTCTGCTGAGCCTCTCTGGATGCTCCATTATGACAAACTGAAAAGCAAAATTTTACTTGTTGAGTTGAGGGTTAACTTCCAAGCCAACAATGTTGCAGTCATGTCAAGACATTGCTCCTGAATTTGTATGCTGAGATAAGTAACACTCAAATCCTGTTTGATGATGTCATCTGTTTTTTGCAGTCTTTAAGTTACCCAAGAAGATGTTCAGGGGCGAGTCTCAGTCTGATACTGATTCATAATATTGGCAGTTCCAATGCACAGTTCTTCAGACCAGTTATTGCAGTGATAGTTGTATGTTACCTTTGTCACAATTGACCTGTAGCAGCCAGTGCCTGTCAAAACATGCATTGACCAATTAAATAAGGTAAAAACCATGAACAAGCAAATGCAGGTGTGATTTTGTGACAACCGTTTAAGTTTCTTTTGTAATAATTGTAAATTCCAAAGGCGGAGTGATAATAGCATTTGAGTAAGGTCAATTGCAATAATGTCTTATATTGTCTAACCCAAATGCCAAAAAACAGATGGCAAATCTTATGTCTGCTAAGTTTCTAAAAATGCTTTATCCAAGCTGTTATAGTGAAAAATCAAGACTAGAGAGCAAGCAGTGTAGATCCGGATAAGGCAACTCATTATGAGCTGCCTCATCTGGATCTACTCTCTTTGCAAATTCTACTATTTTCTTTTTTGCCGCTTTAGGTGCTACAAAATGCGATGCAACTCCGTTCATATTGATTTGTAATATTGTCGGTAACAGTGCACAGGTGTGGCAATATCTGAAGTCAGCTTTATTTCATTAAAGGCTCAAATTAACTGGCAATAAAGGTATATTTATGTCACATCAATGACGTAGATGTGTGCAGAGAAATTCTAGACGGTGGTGAAAATGGAACTTGGTTCTTTAAACGGAAAGATTTCACTAGCAAATTTGATCTGAAGGCATATTATTTGATTTCAATTAAAAGAAAGCATTGACTTAAAGAGAGCATGTGGCAGTAGAGACGGTGTACAGTTGCCGTCACTTGGGTGGCATGAGAGGGGTTTTAATTCCTTGTAAATTAATTCAAGAACATTGATATGTCACAGAGAAAAGCTACCTTATTTGGCCTTATATATAAGCCATAATTTTTTTTTTGTCAGCTGACCTTGGGTAGGGATACACAACCAATATAAACTGTTACCAGATTTGCAAACATGAAAAATAATAAAAAAAATTGAATTTAAAAAACGATTTAAAGACTGAATGTACATGTATACCTACTTTTTAAACAGATGAAGTATTTTAAACAGACCAAGTCACATCCAGAATGTCACTCAAAAGTCGCCTGATAGTGTGTAAGTCAACTTAAAATGTGACATAGTCCCACAAACAAAATCACACATGTTCAATGTCCCACATAAGTCCGTGATTTTACATTACAGGTAATGGACAGATGTAAAGCTGTTTAAAGTGGACGTGGTTAAACCTGTTGCACTCAGAATGGCCAAAACTCCATAGAGTTTTGGCCGTTCTGAGCGCAATATTGTTAAGGAACTATGAAACATGTTTACCCCTCTGTGAAAAGTCTGCTGTTTCAGTAGTGGACTCCTCCTCATAGTCTGGCAAAAATATGTACTGGTTTCCTAGCACTGATAAGATTCTTCTAAATAGCAGTCTGGACCCAGTTTTTCAAAACTTACATCATCATTAGTTTTTGTGATGTTTAATTTTCAAAGGTATAATACATAAAAACACTAGCTGCTATTTTTGCTGACAAAATATGAAGATCCTCACAATTTTCAGCACTTTGCAAAATTAAGGGCTAAGTGTATCATATGCAACAGTTACCTAACTGGTGTAGAATAGATACATACATGTGATGTCTCCCGGATCATCCGGGAGTCTCCCGGAAATGGAGCCCATCTCCCGCGCTCCCGGAAAGTATTCAGAATCTCCCGGATGCTGAATTTTCCTGTCATAATTTTTTCTGAACCGTCCATTTTGCGGTAACTACTTAGCCGGCGGCTGTCAAAAGGATTAACTGTCCGTGACCTAATTACCTAACAGGGTGCAATATAAGACGTGTCATTCCGAAGGGTATTCGCTGATCAGACGCAGCGAGGTGTTAAATTGGCTAGCGCACCAGTAAAGGTACCTGTTCTAAATGTAATAGCAGGTAACTTTTACCGAGAGCAAATAACTTTTATTGCGTCGCGGCTTTATGCATCGGTCATTGTTTATGTCATTGAGTTGCACGAATGCAATAGATGGAAGTGCCGCCAATCGACAATGATTCCATATCGATTTTTTTCAGTAAACATGTCAGATACGTAATGTACAGTCATTATAAATATCGATCATGCAAAATTCGCGCAGGCTGATCAGATCATACTTTCATGAAATCATCACGGTGCCAGCAATTTTTTTTTTATTTAAGTCGGTTTGTTCACTTTAAGAATAGTTTCCCGCGTTTTTCTATCAAGTTCCCGCCGGTTCAGATGCATCGTATGCGAAATGAGAACCAGTGTGAATTTGTAAATAAAACATGGGAAATCCGCGATCTTCAGCATCTGACTGAGACAGAAATATGCCATTGACCCAAATATGCAGCTATATTTGTTCTTAATCTAATATTCAACGAAAATAGACAGCTCTAATGACAGGTATGTTCATTAAAGTGTAGAATATAACTCGGTTTTGAGATAAACAGATTTTGAGTTTGTAACAAGTATCAGCTTTCATCAAAATAACTGGAGCAAATCGGACCCATCATCCAAGATGCAATTTTGGACTTTTATATTGAGGGTTAGGGAAAATGGGGAGGGGTGGTGGTTTGAGAATGCCAGATAATCAGATTGTTGCTTAGCAATGGAATGAACAGCACTAACACTATGAACAGTACTGTTGAATTACACTGTAAATTAAACTTAGGATGGTAGTGTTACTGCACTGAAATGGCATACTTTTGAGGTTATATCTGAAGTATTGGGTAACTCAAAAGTAAAGAAGTTAAACAAACTATACAACTGTACTTTAGTTCATGTTGTTTTATTTTAAAACAAGAAGCCCACCACCCCTGCCCCCACCACCAAAAAACAAAAACAAAAAAAAACAACAGTTAAGTACTCGAAACAACGCGTCAAAGTTGCCGTCAAGAAGTCTCCCTGATGAGGAACTCAATCTCCCTGAAATGAAATCCAGATCTCCCACATGGTCCTCAAGAGTTCATCACATGTATGTAGATACAGAGTTAGGCAAACGTGATTACTTGACCAAATTAGGGTGTACATCTAGCTCAAGTACCCACACGAGGAACTTATTAGAGAAAGTATGGTAGAATATAAAACCAATTATCCATGGTAAGTACTGTCTCATGCATATTCATGAGTTTATGAATGGATTGAATACTGATTGGACAAATTTACATAATCAATGCCTCATTCTATAATCCTCAAAACTAATGATGACTATCTAATAAGTTCCAATTATTGCACGGATATTTTTTCAATATTTTATTAACACTGTGCGCAGCATTGTTGAGGGATGTGGCAACGAGATATTGTGTTTCCGAGCTGAATGAGAAGTCGCTAATTAGAATACATGCGAGAGTGGGAAAATTCAATATCAGTGTAGGAATGAGGCTGCAGCAGCAGATAGCATGGTCCCAGGCTTCTCAAAGCTTTCCCTGAATGCTGGGTACCAGCACGCTGTCAGTGTTGTATCTGCTTTAGAGTGTTATTTCCAAGAATGTTTTCTGGCAGATGTGATTTTTCAGGCATACTTAACCCTTTAAGCGCCAAAAAAGCAGACGACAAAATGTACGTCTGCAAAATTAAAAAAGATACTTCGTTCAAGCTTTATCATATTGCGAATTTAAAGACTGGAGGACAAACAGTTTAAATCCAGGTAAGGTGGCTCATAATGAGCCACCTTATCTGGATCTACGCTGTATGCAAATTCAGTATTTTCACTTTGGTGCTTTAAGGTTTACCTTGAAATGTTTTTGCTACTGTGAGGATTTGTAGCAATTAAATGTTTGATAGTGATAATCTGATCTTCTTGAAGGATAAAAGGAATTTCTAGTAGTGGTAAACTGCTGATAAGCCTACTAGAGAGATTTGGAAAGATTCAGAGACCGTGGCATTATATACTTTAGTAACAATGTTATGAGTGATTTCTTTTTAAGTGTGCAAGTTGATAAAAATTAATTTGTGGGAAAGAAAGTTAGAAAAATTAAAGGTTAAAAGGATGTTTAAGGTTGAGAATATTCCGGCTTTTCAAGAATTGTGTATTATGTTTAATACCTGTTATGTAAATTTCTGACTTGACAGTACACTACTTTATCGTACATGTAGTTATATTTTGGAAAAGAAACTTTCTCTTTAATTTGTCTCCTGAAATGGTTTTCCTGGCATAAGTACGCAAATTGTTGGTTTAGTTTATAGAGATGCAAACTTCGTTGTATCAGTTTAATTAAACAAGGTGCTGGTTTTACAATATGGCTACTGGGGGAGGGGTAAACAGGTTGAGTTTCTCGTTTATGTTTATGACCTCAATACCTAGTATGTAGAGTATTAAGATTGTTAAGCATATGAGAAAAAGTGAGTGAACACCAGTTTAACATCCCATCAACATAAAGGTCATACAGAGACAGACCTCTGTTTAAAGTCTCATCCTAAAGACTGATGAAGCAGGGAGTGAACCTGCGTTCCCTGGATTGGATTGATTGATTGATTTGTTGCCTAAGTCCACGGTAAACAGCTATGGTCATGTCGGGACGATCACTTAACCTAAACACACTAATCCTGGGCAGGCTTAGACCTCCTAAGCGGTTAACCAGTACTAAGTGCACATATTTTCGCAAGTAACTGACAACTGCCCTTCTTGAATCAGCAGAAGGAGAAATGAAAGTATGTGACCACACCAGGTATCGAACCCAGGACCTCTGACTTATGAGTTAGGTGCCCTACCGACCGTACTATGTTGCCCAGCCCCTGGATTGGAAGTCTAGCTTAATATCCATTACATCACCATCCCCAATACCCCCCCCCCCCCCCACCTACACACACACACTCTTTAGATTGTTCAGTATTATGCGAAAAAGAAATTACTCGTGAAATTGTAAGTAAGGTCTGTTAATTTGCAGCAGCATGCTGATCGAATCAAATGCACCAGCTTGAAGTCTTTCAAAAAGAACCTTTCCCACTGGGAACCTGTCCCACGTTGAATCAAGGTTGAATCAATATTGATTCAACTTTGTGTGCCCTTTCAGAGGAACCACCCTTCCATTTTCTTTCAATTCTTCCCGTCACAGTGGGAAACAACTCTTAAAGGAGAGAATTTGCTTCTTAAGAAGCAAATTCTCTCTTTTAAGAGTTGACCCATATTTAGAGAGCCTAATTTCATCTGGGAAAGCCAACAGGAGATCACAAAAGATATTTCCCTGTGTATAAATATATAAATGGCAGAAAAAATGGAGGGGTACCCATTCACTTTAACTCGAGACTGCACATAATGAGCCATCTCAGTTTGATAAATGGATCTGTGCAAGTCAAGCTTATTATGTAAGTGTTACCTACATTTTATGATCTTTTGAGTCTTTTAGCTGAGTTTCTCATTAATTATAAGACCTACAATCACCCCAGGGTAACTATGTGAAGGGCTGTTACAGAACAAAAAAGCTGTTATGAAATGAAAAAGAGTCATAGTTACCAAACAACCTGATGGCTAGGTTGTTTGGTAACTATGACTCTTTTTTCATTTCATAAAAGCTCTTTTTCGTTTCGTGACATACTTGAAAACATAGTTAACCAGGTGTTGACAATACTGGTAATGCAGTTATACATTTGTGGAAGACTACCAAGCCAGATTTGTGGAAGACTCACAAGCCAGGCCATGTAGCACAGCCGGTAGCATGGCCGACTGAAGAGTGACTCTGAGGTCCCAGGTTCGATACCCTGTGTGGCTGCTTACTTTTAATTCTCTTTCTGCTGCTTCAAGAAGGGCAGTAATGCCAGTTACTGGCAAAAGTATGTGCACTTAGTACTGTTTAAACACTTAGAGGTCTAAGCCTGCCCAGGAATAGTGTGCTTATGTTAACTGATGCATCCCGACATGACCATAGCTGTTTTCCATGGACGTAAAGCAACAAAACAACCAAACAACAAGACTAACAAAATGTAGCGATCCATACATGGACCTTGTACTACCAAACAACAAGACTAACAAAATGTAGCGATCCATACATGGACCTTGTGCTACCAAACAACAAGACTAACAAAATGTAGCGATCCATACATGGACCTAATTTGCTACCAAACAACAAGACTAACAAAATGTAGCCATCCATACATGGACCTTGTGCTACCAAACAACAAGACTAACAAACTGTAGCGATCCATACATGGACCTTGTGCTGTATTTTACAATCTGAGGACTTTGTTTTTGTTATTGCAAACTGTGACAGCTACTGTGGTGATGCTTAAATGTTGAAACTGTTCCATTTCAATAGGTGCACTCTGTTGTCTTTTGGCAGTTCCTGTTGGATCAGTTGGGTTCATACTAATTTTGATCATTTGGTTTAAACAGTAAAATGCAATTAGATTTTTGTGGTGTATCTAAGGAGTTGCAGAGAAAAAAACAGATATTTTGGAATAAAGCCCATTACAAGTGCTTGAACATTGAGCAATACTGTAAATATCAAAAATAATGGCACACCTTGGTGAATTCCTATGATTTTTCAAAATTCTAAAAATTGTTATAACTCCCCTGTAGTGTGTCTTCAATCAGTGAGTTGAATTGTAAACAGTGTAGACCCAAGATCAGACTGCTCCTCAGGGTCTACAGTGTTTGCGCAGGCACTTTTGCCCCAGTTTTTAGGGTCTTTAGGGTATGGTAAGAAATAGTTCTGATAGGCAAGTAGTCATTTGGAGGCTAATTTCTTGTTAATCAGGTAATAACAACATGATAACAAGAACTGGCAACCTTAAAAGCTGTAAAATGGTTCGTTTACATTTAGGTAACAAGATGAGTAAGTTTTTCGGGCAGAAATGCTGAGCAGTATGCACTCACTAAATCTTGTCTACATGACGTCTAAATGACGTTGGACCGACATCGATATGATGCCGATATGTCATTTCATCCCATGGGCGTTGGTACAACATCATTATGAAATTAAGTGCCAGCTTACTATAACTAAATGGTTGAAATTGTTAGTTGTCTCAAACTTGGTACTTTTAAAATAAAGGATCAGGTGATGTGCTCATAGAACAAGAACTGTAACTTCATTTTCATATTTGACAGAATTGTGCCCATGTGCAAACGTTATTGGTTATCCCCTCAGGGATAACCATATTAAGATAGGAATTCGTACTCGATTGTACGCAGTTTCCTTTTGCCGTTTCCTACAGGTCCCACTATCTCCCGGTACTTCTACATTTGGCACACCCTGCTACAGGGTTCTCGCCAGCATCGCTTATGCATGATCTTTATAGCTTATATCTTAAAACCCTTTATGTCACCTTACAAAAACAGTTACCTGAAAGTTCAGTTAGCACTTTACAGTGCAGATCAATAACAAGTTCTACTTGATTAACATTAAATCAGGTTCCACTATTTACCGGTACTTGCTCCCATAGTTTGGCGCACCCAATTGCAGGGTCCCTTCCAGCATTGCTAAGACATGAGTTGTAAAACTTATCCTGAAGACTTCATCTCGCCTAATACAAGAATCTCACCTAATACAAGCACTTACCAGAGAGTACAGTCCACTTACGAAGAGCCATTACTAAATAGTACAGGTCATCTAACAAAAGTTAATAGCACTGAAGCTCACCTGTTACAAGCAATCACTAGACAAAAAGAAAAAAACTGTCAAACTCGCCACTTACCTACAGCTTCAACAAATCCAAGAATACAATAATGCTGCCATTTTTCTGCTTTACCACTTGCATCTTATAGATTCATTTGCTAAGGGATAACCTCTCAAGCTTTTTCAAAAGCTAAACTTGTGTTATCATATTGTTAGCTCACCTGTCACCCTTATGTTGGTGTTTGGCATTGGCTTGGGCGTCACGCTTTAAATTGTATGACAAAGTTTTGTGAGGCACTGTCAGGCTGTTCGAAAAATCCTTTAGGCAAGATAATCCAATGGTCAGTTTCCCGTTGTGTCCCTTGCCTTTATGCGTCTTTCATAGTTAATAGAAATACTGTTTTTCCATCATATCAATTTAATGCAATAAAGATTCAATAAGGTCATAAAAGGTGAAAATAATGTTTTAATGTCACATTACTGTGCACCGATTTAATTGGAGCTTTACTGGAAATAGAAACGAAGTGATGAAAATTACATTTTTCTGACAAAATTGCCGTCAGTCTTGCCCATGGAAGAAATTAACAAGATCTTGAATCGCTGGAAAACCAATCTCCTGCAAATCTCCAAAGGGATCAAGGAAAATAATTGCATTTATCAATTATTTCTGGATCTGTGAGGTCTTTAGGTTTATCCTGTTGGGGCTTTATTATTTATCTTATTCCAAGGGCTTAGAATTCGCTGATGTTCCTGTCAGTTTGATGACAACTTAGCATGGAAATTCAGAAATTCTGCAGTGGCTGAGACAAGAAATTTCTTAGTGAGACTGGTCTTGGTCCGGTAGATGGGAGGGTTAACTCTTTAAGCACCTAAAGCAGACGACAAAATTTACGTCTGCAAAAATTAAAAAAATGTCTTGCCCAAGACATTTCGTACTGAGAATTCAAAGACTAGAGGGCAAACAGTGTAGATCCACATGAGGCGGCTCATCATGAGCCGCCTCATCAGGATCTACGCTGTTTGCAAATTATGCTTTCGACACTGCGGTGCTTAAAGTGTTAATGGTGGTGCCTTAGAGGAAAGGCAGTTTTGATTGTAATATTGATATGATTTCTATTCTTTCTGCATTATATGTCGTGGCCCCTCATGACCCTTTATTAGATACAAGAGGTGACAGTTGTGGGAGGAGCAGCGGTAGTGTAGTGGTTTCTGTGCTAGACTACCAATCCAGGGGTCACAGGTTCGATTCTCACTCCTAGGGTCTTTCAGATGAGATGTTAACTAAGGTCTTTGTATGACCTTTGTGTCTGTTCCAGGGATTTTAAACCAGAGTTGACTCACTCACTCATGGTTGCGGATTTGAAATTTATGTCCCCCCACCATGGGGTGACGGAGGGGGGGCGGGGGGCACATATTGTTTTTTGTGTACATCCCATTGGTGTCAGCATCAGTGTTGGTGTCTGCATTGGCGTAGCTTCTTGTCTGCACTCTTTCTCCTGAAGGGATGGGTGGATTTTGATTAAATTTGTACAGATACATCACTGGGAGATGGCAAAGAACTGAGTAGATTTTGGTGACCTTGACCCCATTTTCATGTCACAGGAGGTCAAAGAATGATGAAAAATGGTTTGTCTGCACCTTATCTCCTGAAGGAATGGATGGATATTTACCAAACTGGCACAGATATATCACTGGGAGATGGCAAAGAATTGATAACATTTTGGTGACCTTTACCCCATTTTCAAGGTGACAGGAGGTCAAAGAATGATGAAAAATGGCTTGTCTGCACCTTATCTCCTGATAAGGCAGCGAAAGGAGAGGGATGGGCTCTGCCTTTCATCAGCTGTGCCCAAGATACAGTGGGTCTCAAACCCCCACTGCCCCTATGGCTATTAGGCTATGGGAAACCTTTACTTTTACCTTATCTCCTGAAGGATTGGATTGATTTTTACCAAACTATTACTGGGAGATGACAAAGAGTTGTAAATATTTTGGTGACCTTTACCCCATTTTCAAGGATACAGGAGGTCAAAGAGTGTTATAAAATACCTAAGCCACACCATATCTCCTGAATGGATGGATGGATTATTACCAAACTAGCACAGATATCACTGGGAGATGGCAAAGAACCGATAACATGACTGGGAGATGGCAAATCAATGATTAGATTTTAGTGACCTTGACCCAATTTTCAAGGTCACAGGTCAAAGGGTGTTGAAAATGCCTTGTCTGCACCATATCTCCTGAACAGATTGATGGATGGATTTGAATCAAAGTAGCACAGATATATTACTGGGAAAAGCAAAAGAACAGATTATATTCTGGTGTCCTTGACCCTATTTTCAAGGTCACAGAAGGTCAAAGAATGTTTTGAAACAGCTTGTCTGCACCATATCTCTTGAATGGATAGATAGATTTAAACTAAACTGCCACAGATACATCACTGGAAGGTGGAAAAAATTGATTTATTTTTTATGACCTTGGCCTCATTTTCAAGGTCACAGAAGGTCAAAGAATGTTTTGAAACAGCTTGTCTGCACCATATCTCTTGAATGGGTGGATGGATTATGACCAAAGATAGACAAGTGTATAATCAGGAGATGTTTAAGAACTGATTAAATTTTGGTGAGCTTGACCCTATTTCAAGGTCACAGGAGGCCTTAACTTGGCAGCCTTTAGGGAAAATTATTCTGCTGAGAAAGCACATATTGGGGGGGGGGGGGGGGGGGGGGGACATCTGTTTTTGTTAAAACACATTTCTAGTTTAATAGTGGTCCAATTCTATCCTAATATTGCTGCGGATTTACTTTGGTATAGACAAGTTTAGTTTCCACCCCAACCCACCCTCACCCAAGTCTGCCATAAAACTGATAGATAGTGATGTAGACTCTTATCTAGCAGATTTCACCTTGCATGTAGCAAGTTCTCTTAGGCGGTACCTCATTTTGTTGGAAAAGATCTAAAAAATTTTATTGCAGCACACAAACTTACTTCTGCAGATGTTAGCACATTAGAAATTTGGTTAACAGTTTTTGTTGAATCATTTCGACTCAGGTGTACTGTATTCACATGAAGTATTCAACCAGTTGCGGTGCTTAGGAAACATTGCAGACCCAGATCAGACTGCTCAGTGGGAGCAGTCTGATCAGTTTCTGCACTGTTTGCCAATATTTTGTAAAGACTTCTATGACAGGACAGTTGGAATTTGAAGATCGAGGAGCAATTATTGCAATCAGATCAGTTCCAAGAATCATTAAAGTGGCGGAATTTTTTACTGTGAATTGGTATAGAAATTTACGCTCTTTTAATTACCAAAGTAAAAAAAGAAACCTTATTGCTCGGCAAATACTTGTAGCTTATTTTGCCTCTGATCTTTTCTAACATAAATATTCAAATGTTACATATGTAACAATTATGCATGGCATCTGCTATTCCAATTTGCAGTTAAATGCGATCATTTGATGATGTCATTGCTTTTGCTTATTACTGTAAATGCTGAAATTAGTTGCAATAACCTGCTGTAATTGCTGACTACAATCGCGCCTTGGCATGATCGATGGATGACTTGAGATTTTACATCCTTTCTAACAGAAGTTCAGTCATATCAGGACAGTGGGAAGGTGGTAATGAAAGGCTGTGTGCAGCAGAACCTCATTTATGGTTAACAAGATTCCTGCCTCCAGTGAGGCTCGAACCTGGGACCGCAAGATCAGCAGGCCAGTGTTTAGCCTACTGAGCTACCAGGGCTTCCTCCAGCTGACATGAGGGAAGGTGACATACTCCATGTAGGCCCTGATTTCGACAGTCTGTGCAGTCTTGTAAAATTATGCACCTTGTGAGAATCAGTGAATGGGTACCTGTTTCGAATCAGGGAAAACTAAAGGCAGTGAAAGCAGGGGAATGTGCTCCATCTTTAATAATTTTGCTGCGCCCAAGACATGTGGGTCTTTCACAGCCACTGCCCTTACAATGTCCATATTTGGATAGTTGCAAAAAACTGTTACAGCATCCACTGTGCCCAAAACCCAGCTTGGTCCATTACCCTATAGCAGGTAATGGCATAATTCCATTGGAAGTGTGCATTCAATGCACACTTCCAATGGAATTATGCCTTTACCAGACATATGGTAAAGGGTAATGGACCATTCATTATGCACACTATCAATGGAATTCAATAATGCCTTTACTAGGCATAATGCTAAAGGGTCATGGACCCATTCATTTATGCACACTATCAGTGGAATAATGCGTTTACCAGGCATATGCTTAAGGGTAATGGACCATTCATTATGCTTACTATCAATGGAATTATGCCTTTACCAGGCATATGCTAAAGGGTTATGGACCATTCATTATGCACACTATCAATGGAATTATACCTTTACCAGGCATAATGCTAAAGGGTAATAGACCATTCATTTATGCATACTATCATTTGAATTTTGCCTTTACCAGGCATATGGTAAAGGGTAATGGACCATTCATTATGCATACTATCATTGGAATTTTGCCTTTACCAGGCATATGCTAAAGGGTAATGGACCATTCATTATGCACACTGTCAATGGAATTATACCTTTATCGAATGCACTCGTCTAATGGAATTATGCCTTTTACCAGACATGGGCCTGCAGGTAGTGCCATGCAGGCGTATTATAGGTTTCCTGATGTTGCATCATGTAGGTCATTGGATGCTGTTTTGGTTTCTTCCAGAAGTGCATTACTGCAGATATTACTTTGCATGTTTTTCCCTAACAGACAACAGACTAATGAGGGGCTTTTAGTACTGCACCTATGATTTGAGTGCCCATATTCCGTTTTGTATGACGACTCATCAAGAATTCCAATTTTTTACCTTAATTCTAATTTCCAGCTTTGAACCTTTTATAGAAAATTGATGTCTGTACACGGTGCAGTTCTATTTTCTACAATTAATTGGTGTCAGTAGTTGGTCTCGACATGGGAAAGTTTGCAAGTTGGCAAATGCAAACGATGACAAAAGTTCTGTACAGGGCATTCCCAGATAAACATTATCAGGATGTTTGCTGTTGATTGACTGTATTCATATGACAGTCTTACTTATACAGGGCTTCTTATTACAGAAAAGCCTTTGATCAGACTGTGAGGACATGCAGGTCATGGACTTTATTGATTTGCAGTCAGGCTTGTAATCAGTGAACAAAAGCTTTGGGCATAACGGATCATTGAAGACTGATGAGTTTAGACATGCTTGCATAACAGGTGTCACTTCAAGATACATATATTCTGCAAAGTGCATTAAAACGTGTCACTTCTTTCCAAATATATGCTGCATAAGGCAGAAAAGGATGTCACTTTTGGCTACCTATATTCTTCAAAGTGCTGCAAAGGGTATCAGTTCTGGCTACATATATTCTGCAGAGTGCATTAAAAGGTGTCAGTTCTGGCTACATATATTCTGCAAAGTGCATTTAAAGGTGTCACTTCTGGCTACATATATTCTGCAAAATGCAGTAAGATGTCACTATTGGCTACATATTTTCTGCAAAGAACAGTAAGATGTCACTATTGGCTACATATATTCTGCAAAGTGTAACAAAGGATGTCAAGTTTGGCTACATATATTCTGCAAAGTGCATAAAAGGTGTCACTTCTGGCTACATATATTCTGCAAAGTGCAATAAGATGTCACTATTGGCTATATATATTCTGCACAGTGCTGTAAAGAGCGTCAGTTCTGGCCATATATATTCTTCAAAGTGCAGTAAAGGGTGTCAGTTCTGGCTACATATTATATTCTGCAAAGTACAGTAAGATGTCACTATTGGCTATATATATTCTGCATAGTGCTGTAAAGAGTGTCAGTTCTGGTCATTATATTCTTCGAAGTGTAGCAAAGGGGTGTCAATGCTGGCTACATATATTCTGCAAAGTACAGTGAGATGTCACTATTGGCTACATTTATTCTGCACAGTGCTGTAAAGAGTGTCAGTTCTGGCCATATATATTTTTCAAAGTGCAGTTAAGGTGTAACCTCTTGCTATTCTGCAAAGTGCTCTAAAAAGGTCTAATTCCTCACTACATATTTTCTGCAAAGCGCAGTAAAAGGGTGTCACTTCTGGCTGCATACTGTCTGCAAAGTGCTGTAAATTCTGGCAACATATATTCTGCAAAGTGCAGTAATTTCTCGATACATATATTCTGCAAAGTGCAGAAAAGGGTGTCAGTTTTGGCTACATATATTCTGCAAAGTGCAGTAAAAGGGTGTCACTTCTGGCTACATACTTTCTGCAAAGTGCTGTTAATTCTGGCTACATATATTCTGCAAAGTGCAGTAATTAAAGAGTGTCAGTTCAGGCTAAATATATTCTGCACTTTGCAGTAAAAGGGTGTCACTTCTGGCAACATAGTTATATTCTGCAAAGTGCTCTAAAGGGGTATAGCTTCTGGCATAATTCTGCAAAGTCCAGTAAAAGGTGTCACTATGGCTACTTATATATTCAGCAAAGTGCAGTAAAAGGTTTCACATCTGGCTACTTGTATGATATTCTGCAAACAGTAAGGATATCATCTTTGGCTACATATACTCTGAAAGGTTCAGTAAGGATGTTACTTCTGGCTACATTTTTCCGCAAAGGTATACAAAGGGTGTCCCTCCTGGCTACATGTATTCTGCAAAGTGCAGTAAAAGGAGTCACTTTTGGCTACATACCTGTTATGTGTGTATATATTGGGACACCTAAAAATAATGAATTTTCCATTTGGGACAAATGGAAAATTTATTATTTTAGGTGTCCCAATACTTATGCACATCAGGGTATACCCTGCAAAGTACAGTAAAGACTGTCACTTTGGGCTACATTATAATGTTCTGCAAAGTGCAGTGACGATGACCATGAAGAACAGCAATGACCCAGATCATTTGTGCAGTCTCAGATCAGAGTCTTTGCTGCTCTCACATATTTTCTGGTACATTTTTTTCTGGCCGCATGTTCATTTATTCTGTTCCAAATACTGTCACAAGATTAGAATTTCCCATTCATCCTGGAACAACAAGTTAACAGAAGTAATCACTGTGCTGGGAGAATGAGCAAATAAAACGTAATCAGGCCATTTCTTACTGATGAACATCTCAGAATGAAAAACGTGGTCAGTTAGTGCATGGCATTCAGTAATGACTCTAAATGTTGAGACAAAAGTGGCTGAGTATATTCCGTAAAAATTGCAAGGATTGGGACAGGTAGGTCTTAGCAAACAGTGCAGACCCAGATTAGACTGTTCCTTACTGCATTGTATAATGTTAGGACATTTATGTCAGTTATTTAAAGTGTCCCATTGTTTAGAATTTTTAAGGTTACAGAAATAGGCTAGAGCATCGGGATAGTTTTGTTAGTATATTGCCTTGTATACTGATAAATGTCTAGGAAGCTGGAAGAAAATTGGCTGTCAATGTGCAGAATATTTAGAAATCATTTTATTCTGTACTCGAGAGCTGCAGAAAATCAGAACTCTAGGATTAGACATTCAAATTTTGGTGCAAGAAATTTGATATTTATTTCTGCAGCCTGGCATGAATTTAGGAATCATACCTTGAGCTGCGCTAATCAGATGCCTACAACAGGAGGAGTTAACTCAGGCCCATACATGTATAGGCTTTTGAAAAAGGGATGCAATTTCTCTTTCTTTCTTTCTTCCATTTACGCCTTAACCCCCGAAGGGGACACAGACGGTGTACATATGTAAAGGAATTTTCAGGAAACATCTTCAAAGAGGGGTGCAAAAGATATAGAAAACCCAGATTTTGAGGCCAACTTGAGGAGGTGTAAACTGATGTTTTTGAAGTAATAAGCTCAATGAAGGGGATGCATTCGCACACTTTTGCATCCTTTATTTACAAGCCTGAAACAGTTTTGACTATGTTACAATTAAAATCTTAAAAAGTTCCTTCACGAGCAGAGAATACATACAGAAATAGTAACATGGGCCAAACTACGTAGTTTCTGCAAATAAAGTAGCTTCAAAAATAGTACAAGACACTCATTCCATTCAGTTCAATGGTAAGGGAGTTTTGATCGATCTCCCAAGAATTCTTCTTTTAATTTCTTTTTTTGAGAAAATTTAATACCATTGTTTTCTTCCAAGAATTTTGACATAAATAGAGCTCTGCATTTATTAAGACACAATTAATCATTTTAATGGTTACTGTCACGTATCAGAAACTTAATTGTTCATTTTACTGGAATTGTAATATTTATGAAAAATCAATTTATCGAAAATAGGTTTATCGCTTGTATTTCTGATGGTCTCAGAATGGTTGAATGGTTCCAAAACAAGCAAAAGCTTTTTATGAAAACGCGTCATTGAATGCTGCTGAGTTTAGTTTTTTTGATATAAAAAAGATCAATCACCAGAGAGCTGAATCAATCACGTCGTAGCGGATGCAGAAATTGAATTGCTTTCAACTGGTATGAGTAAAGTATTAGAGATCGTGGTTACCACG
The DNA here is from genome assembly GCA_963989385.1 of Ctena decussata. Taxonomy (NCBI): domain Eukaryota; kingdom Metazoa; phylum Mollusca; class Bivalvia; order Lucinida; family Lucinidae; genus Ctena; species Ctena decussata. The sequence continues at coordinate 43,708,551 of OZ022505.1, read as the reverse complement.
GTGCTCAGATAATTGGCGCTGCTGTGATTGAAAGGCCTGGATATTTGGAGCCCCAGATATGTCAGAATTTCGGAGGTGAAATTTTTGAGCATTTTTATTTATTTTTTCACATGAATATATATTGTGGCATCACATTAGAATTGTCTGGTCGAACCAGTTCTAATGAGATTCCGCAATATATTGGTTCTCTGTGAAGAGGAATTAAAAAAGACAAAAATATGAAAAGAATTTTATGTCCCAAAAGTTGGCTTATCTTGAGCTGTGGTATTGATATCATTAACAATAAAAAGAAATTCGGAAAGGAAAGAGAAAAATTGGACTGCGGATTGAGAATTGAATCCCGCAACTTGCATTCTTGGCAGGACTTCCAGCGGAAATATATTGATACAAAGAAAACTCAGAGAAAACAGTAATAATGTTACAAAGAAATTAGATTATAACGCAACAAAAGGAAATTATTAGAAATACGCGTTATTGTTACCGTTGAAAAATTGGGTTATTGTGCAGTGAGTGAGGTTTCGGATTGGTTAATGTCAATTCAGCAGTTGCAGGAACGGTTAATGACATCCACTCAGACAAATATATTTTCATGAAAAGATGGGCCAGTCAAATCATGACAAAGAAAACAGACTATTTTGTCAATGGCCCATACATAACAGCCAAAAAACTCGATCAAATTGACAATCAGTGGTATTATGAAATTGAAAAGCCAATATATTTTAATGGATTAGAGTTCAAGAAAATACTGAATGCTCCCGCTGTAATAAATACCCCAATCTTATAACACTCTGGACTACCAATCCAGGGGTCGCAAGATCGATCCCCCGCTTCTCCTGTCTTTCAGATGAGACTTTAAACCAAGGTCCCGTCTCCATATGACCTCGTTGTTGGTGGGACGTTAAACCCGAGTTCACTCACTCACTTCTTCTTTCTTCTGAAAATAATATTAAATTGACTTGCCAAAAATGCAAAACTCCAAGCACTTATAAAATCCGCAGATGCTGTAATTATACATACATTTTGTCTTGTTGCTTTTCCATAGAACATTTTTACATGCCAAAACGCCTTGTCCACACTACTTAGCAATGCATTTACAGTGTATGCATACAAAATCTGCGCTGTCTGATAATGTGCTCCATGAAACTAAAAGTATTCATATCAACTGATTTAATTGTTGTCGTTGAACACGAAATTACAAAGTTCTCTGATATTAAAATGATTTAATTGTATTTAGACCCTTACACCACTAGGAGAAATATGGAGTATCAATTTGGGAAACTCAGCATGCTGTTTGATTGGTCAGTTTTAAGTTAAAGCTGAAAGAGCCAATAAAGTAGATGGCAAAATTTACGTCTGCAAAATTTCAAAATAATGTTTCATCCAAGCTATATCATAATGAGAAATTCACAGACTATGGAGGCAAACAGTGTAGATACAGATGAGGTGGCTCATTATGAGCCACCTCATCTTGATCTAAGCCGTTTGCAATTACTCAGCTTCTGGTATTTTCAGTTTAGAAGCTTTCAGGTTATTTAAAATGACTTTTGTTTGTGTTGGCAAACTGTCAGAGCAGGTCTCTGCAGCATGCAGCCACTTCCTATAACAGCCAGTTCAATGGTTGCATTGGTACATACTGACCTCTATCTGTTTTGCTAACAGCAGAGGCCTAGATAAGAAGACTATTTGATGATGCCTTAAAAATTCTAAAACTTGGACCACCTAAAATAACTTCCTTAATGGTTCTAAAGTAAAACAGTGTGGCTTTGCAATGCAGTACTGGTGCATCCAAAAGATTCAGATGGACTTGGGTTAAAAACAGTGTAATTCGGTGACACAGTGTCTGCACTGTTTGCTCAGACCAATCTGTCCCATGACTTAGAATTTTTATGGTAACTCTAGGGTAATTTTTTCACTCCTTCATAAATATGTGAATTTGCAAGCAGTGTAGTTCTAGATAAGTCTAGATCTACACTGTTTGCCCTCTAGTTTTTGAATTCTTAATATGATATAGCTTGGATGAAATTTTTTTAGAGATTTTTGCAGACGTAAAATTTTGTCATCTGCTTTTTTGGCACTTTAAGAGTTAATTGGACTGGCTGCTAACATGTAAAGTGAAACATGCTTCCTGCAATATTTTGGATGTTTACCAACAACATGCTTCTGCAACAGCCAAGCTGACGTCTGCTGCTGATTAAAATTTAAGTGAACATAGGTGAATCTTCATTGAAAGTGCTACACACAAGTTTACGTAAATATGAACCAAATTTTTTTATGGGAACCACTTCAAAAATGGATCCATCTAATGATAATCCTCCCCCACCCCACCTGTTCAAGCAGTATACTGTCTGTTCAAGTTTCTTTAAGTCTGTTGAAAAAGTTTTACATAAGTTTGATTGGCACTGGGGTATACACGCAATAGTAAAAAACAACAACTATTATTCACCGGCATGTCCATTTACCCCTTTTCATCCAGGGATGAGGCCTGAACCAGCCTCAGCATCCAGCCAGCCAGCTTTCTAGTTGTCCAGCCATCCGGCAGCCCACAGATGGATCAGAGTCAGTCTGTGCACCGACCATCCCAATCCATCCAGCCTTCCATCCATCTGTCTGTCCATCCATCCGTCTGTCCGTCAAAAGTTTGCACAACAAAGCTCCTCACAGTTTTTAGCAAGAAAGGCAGTGTTTCTCATAAAATAAATTTGAAAATCAAACATTCATCACCAATGGCATCTTTAGTTTGAGGTAAAACGCTTTCTGAAAGACAAACAGTACAGGAGCAGTCTGTTCTGTTCTAAGTCTATACCCTTATTTTTATGTACTTTGGACTTGATATTTTGAGGGATTATGGTAAATTGTAAACAAGATATACAAAAGTGGCAAATTGTGAAACAGGAATGGTTCCAGCAAGCTTGTTTGGTTCTCTAAAATTATCTCTTCGACAAATTTCAACTCTCTCTCAGATAGATTCTTATCACCTACTGACTTCCAGATTCCTGTTGCATAACTTCGTCTTTCGGATTTAAGACCACACTGCAGAATATCTAGGGGGCCATTTTAATATAATGCAGAGTCATGCATATGCACATGTTTGCAATGAATTTGATTATAAGTGTTGTATCTATAAAAGTTGAAAAAAGTGCCTGATCTTACAGTAGGAGTTCCATTTTATAGTTTATCTCTTGATACATTTCTCATACACCTATGCTAAGGCAAAAAAAAAAAGAAAAAAGTTTTTAAAAGTGTATACAAATTAGGATGAAATCGGAATGTTTGATTTTTCTCACCACCTCTCTGTTGCTGTTGTTTCATTCAGAGTTCCAGCAACCTGTTAATCAGCATCTTTTCACCTTTTCAACTTGAAAAAATCAGACTCTTCCAAAATAGTGATTACTAGAAGTGTGCCAGTGAAAGTATACCTTAAGCAACTGACACAATAACATGTTGGACGGCCAACTTTAAGTGGAGTTTGGTATGTTATTCTGAGATAATTTTGTTTTATTTTGGCTTCAGAGATTTTATATTGCAGACAGAGAAGACTTATCAGACTGCGCAGTCTGATTAGTCTTCACTGCTTGCAAATTCTTTCAGATAGTTTTTCTTGCGGAGTAAGCGATTTTTGTTTGCCACAGTGAAATAGCTCTTTTATACTTCCTCTTATCTATTTATTATAAGAAAGAGCATAATTTTGACATCTTGACACAGTAAACAATTGTTTGTATGTATGATAAGTATCTTTTTTATCTTTCCAAGGTCGGATTTGTTGTACCTGTACTTAAGGTGAATTGGTACACTTTCAAGGGAAGCAACTCTGCCATTTTCATATTTGGCTCCTTTCTTAATAGGGGTCAAATCTTAAAGGAAAGAATTGGCTCCTAGAGGAGCAAATTCTTTTCTTTAAGAGTAGACCCCTTTTGGAAGGGCCTTATCCCTTAGGGAAGCAAACAGGAAGTCATGCAAGTTGTTCCCCTTTGTAACAATGGTGGTAAAACATGGCAGTGTATCCACACACCTTAATGTTTCCTCATCATTCTTGCATTCAGTCAAAGTTTGGTTGAATGTTGATGGATAGGTGTATAGGCTAATGGCCTCCCTTTTGAACCAGATTTTCACTAAGGTAGTAAGTAAATATAGATGTATCATCATGGACAGATGACTTGCCATTTAACATCCTTTTTGTCGCACCTGCTTTAGCAGGGTGCGATATAGGAGTTCACTTTTCCGTCCGTCCGTCCGTCCGTCAGTCATTCCGTCCGTCCGTTCGTACGTCCGTCCGTCTGTCCGTCCGTCCGTCCGTCCACAATTACCTCGACCCTAGTGGTTAAGTCCATTTCTCTCAAACTATGATACCTACAATCAGCAAACCTGGTATAAAGTTTGTTTGTAGAATGTTCTCGAGATATGTTGCACTTTTTTCTACCCTTGACCTATATTTCACGCTCTGCTGACTTCGTAAAATTTTATGTCCAAAATTACCTCGACCCTAGTGGTTAAGTCCATTTCTCTCAAACTATGACACCTACAATCATCAAACCTGGTATAAAGTTTCTTCTCAGAATGTTCTCAAGGCATGTTGCACGTTTTTCTATCCTTGACCTATATTTCATGCTCTGCTGACTTCGTAAAATTTAATGTCCAAAATTACCTCGACCCTAGTGGTGAAGTACATTTCTCTCAAACTATGATACCTACAATCATCAAACCTGGTACTAAGTTTCTTCTTAGACTGTTCCTGAGGCATGTTGCACTTTTTCTATCCTTGACCTATATTTCATGCTCTGCTGACATTGTAAAATTTAATGTCCAAAATTACCTCGACCCTAGTGGTTTAGTCCATTTTTCTCAAACTATGATACCTACAATCATCAAACCTAGTACTAAGTTTCTTCTTAGACTGTTTCTGAGGCATGTTGCACTTTTTTCTACCCTTGATCTATATTTAACCCTCTGCTGACATCGTAAAATTTCACGTCAAAAATTACATTGACCCTAGCCTGTCGGTCTATTTCTCTTAAAGTATGATACCTAGAATCATCAAACTTTGCAAAAAGTTTCATCATAAAAAGATCTCAAGGGATGTTGCACTTCCTTCTGCCATTGACCTTTATTTCAAGGGCTGCTGACTTTGTAAATCTTACCTCCAACATTGCATTGACCCTAGCATTTAAGTCCATTTCTCTTTAAACACAATGGTATAAGCATCAAACCTTATGCTTGATGTATATTTCATGCTTTGTTGGCTTTGAAAATTTGTAGGTCAACCTGGCATCCACATTTGTATGTACTCTAGCATTAAAGTATATTTCTCACAAACTAACCCACTTACCATCATCAGGCATGATGGCATAAAATGTTTTCTTAAGCTGGTCTGTTGGATTGTTTAACTACTTTATACTTTAAATGATTATTTCATACTCTGTTGACTGTTGAATTTTATGTCCAGAACTGCATTCTTCTTAGCTTGCAAGTCCATTTCCCTCAAAGTTGATACATGAATTCATCAAATCTAATCAAACCATGATCTCTGCTACTGTTGAAGAGCAAGGCAGGTGCGACATAGCATTCTGCGGAATTCTTGTTAAAATTATTTTAGTCATATCACAACAATGAGAGGGTGATATTGAAAGGCTGTGTGCAATATGGAACCGAAAGAATTCTGCCTCCAGCTAGATCAGCAGGCCAGCACTTAAACCACTGAGTGACCACGGTTCCTCAGACTAGCACCAAGCCTTGTAGATTATTATAAGAGGGAAACAATGAGTTGTATATATAGTTCTATACATTTTGGTGACCTTGACCTTATGTACAAGTTTCATGCCAACATAGCAAGGTTTTCGAAAATGACTGCAGGGAAATCTTTGGTGGGGCCGCACAGTTGTCTTTTTCAAAAACACTTCCACTATCTGAAATATTGGTAGAGTTGTTTCTAAATACTTCTGTAGACCTAGATCAAAGTGTTGACAGATCAGAGTTTGTATTGCTATCTTTCAATGAGATTTTGGACAATTAAGTGGTCAGTATATAAATTCAATGAGGGTTCAAATATTAGGACAATTACAGTAACTAGTGTATGTTTCTGAATGTTTATATTAATTACCCCAGTTTGCTGCAACTGTTAAACAATTAAAGCTGTCTGTCAACCTTTTACGGTCAGTAGGTGACGTTTATGACCGTTGAGGACAGACTTGACAGCTATGACGTCCTTGTTAACCTCGTCACCAGTTTCTTCTGGCCAATAACATAATTTTGAGCATTCTTTGGTTGCAATTGGCTTGGATTAGACAAAACGTAAAGGCCATGGACACACTGCATGGCTGGCCCTATGACAACAGTGTGACCTCATTTTGCTGCTGGCATCTGATTGGCTGAACAGTTGTGAGAACGTGATTGCTCCGGAGAAGTCAAATATAACGCAAAACTGCACTTCAGGAGATCAAACAAGGTTATAGAGGAGTGATGCGCCACTGTCCTCTTTCGTTGATTTAAGGGATGTGGGTACAACTCCATGTTTTTTTTGCCATGTTAACGAGGGAAACAACATTTATGACTTCCTGTTTGCTTTCCTGGGGCTATGAAGTCCTGTCAAAATGGGGTCTACTCTTACAGGAAAGAATTTGCTCCCTTTCAAGGGAGCAAATTCTTTCCTGTAAGAGTTAACCCAAATTGAGAAGGGAGACAAAAATGAAAATGGCAGAGTATATTGATTTACGTTTATGTAATAGAACAGTTGGATTTTGGCTTTGAGGTGCTTTCTGCTACCCTCGTCACAATTTATTTTGTCAGTGGACAGAAGAGAAAACAGTGTAGATCCAGTTGAGGCGGCTCATTATAATGAGCTGCCTCATCAGGATCTACACTCTTCGTCCTCTAACCCTTGAATTTATCAAGGCTGTAATTGTTGTTGGGCCGGGCCGCGTAGCGCAATCGGTAGGGCACCTGACTCATAAGTCAGAGGTCCTGGGTTCGAAACCCGGTCTGGCCACATACTTTCGTTTCTCCTTCCACTGATTCAAGAAGGGCAGTTGTCAGTTACTGGCGAAAGTATGCGCACTTAGTACTGGTTAATCGTTTAGGAGGTCTAAGCCTGCCCAGGAATAGTATGGTTAGGTTAACTGACCGTCCCGACATGACCACAGCTGTTTACCGTGGACGTTAAGAATCAAATCAATAAACAATAAATTGTGGTCTGCGATGGTGCTGGGTAACTTTCAGTGCCCTAGGCGTCTTGCGTATTTAGATTATAGTAGGGCAAGGGCCTGTTGTGCTTGCACTAGGTGTGGGTGGGGGTTCTCTCCCCTATCATTTCTCTTGTTTCTTTAAATTTCTCCCTCTCTCTGGGAGACAGCTCTGTGTAGACTGAAATACTGTCTGAAAGAGTGGTAGAACCTATCCATGAACAACCAACCATTACCAGCCAACTGAATTTTCTCTTTATGATATTGTACTTGAATGGAACATCTTTTTTAAATTTTGCAGACGTAAAATTTTGTCGTCTGCATTTTTGGCACTTCAAGGATTACGATAGAAACAGTTGTTTTTTAAAGGTGCACGTGTCTCAATACTTAGGGTAATTAATATATGTACATGCAGGAATGACAACAAACTTCAAGCAAGATGTCTCCCGGAATGTCAAACATACAGGGAAAAAACGTTGTATATCAAGCCGCAAACATAGAGTACAAATAATGACATACTGAACTTAGTATACCTTTACTTTGATAAAGTGCTTTTTAACAACTACCTGTAAGTTTTTTTTTTGTAATTTACATTTACGTGCCTACAATGACACAATGAACCTACAAGCCAAGTTGACTTTTGACAGATCGCATAGAATTTGCTTTTGTAATTTACATCATTTATTCAAGTTTTAAACAAATCGCTCTGAGCAACTTTTTTTTTTCATCTTTTCAAATGCAACAGCTTATACCTAGTGACTTTGACAGCTGATCAGCAGTTTTTGACACATAGCCAGATAAGTAAAGTTTAATAACCCCCACCCCCCTTTGAGAAGGGAGGCAAAAAGAAAACTGCAGGGTTGTTTCCTCCTTAACTCTTTAAGCACCAACAAGCAGACGACAAAATTTACGTCTGCAAAAATTAAAAAAAAATTCCTTGTCCAAGACATTTCATATTGAGAATTCAAAGACTAGAGGGCAAACAGTGTAGATCTAGATGAGGCGGCTCATTATGAGCCGCCTCATCAGGATCTACGCTGTTTGCAAATTCTGCTAATTTCGTCACTGGTGCTTAAAGAGTTAAAGCACACTGTTCCAATAGTTATAGGGTATATGATTACTGTTAAAATGGAAAAAAACAAAACATAGATGACAATACTAGACAGTATTATTAATATGTCAAAAAAATAATGCAAGGTCAGGAGGTCAGCTGACAAAATATGAGCCACGACGCGAGAAAACCAACAAAGTGGTTGTGCGCCCAGCGCAGACTCAGATCAGCCTGGGCATTTGCCCAGTCTGATCGGAGTCTCCGCTGTCCCCATGGAGGTAGCTTAGACCCTTAGCTACCCTTTAAGCGCAAAGTCAAAACTCTGATCAGATTGGGGGGATGCCCAGGCTGATCTGAGTCTGCGCTGGGCGCGCAACCACTTTGTTGGTTTTCTCGTGTCGCGGCTCATATATAGACATGTGGAGGATTACCATAATAACTCCAAGCCATAGGACATCATGACCAACTGAAAGCATATACCCAGCAGGCACAAAGTCATGACGTCAAAATGACGTCGTACTGACATTGATGTGACATTACATCGCATCAATGTCAGTAAGACGTAATTTCAAGGCGCTGTCTGCTAGGTAGTAGGTAGGTTCGCCTCCATATTTTCCCCTTTTTTACCATTTTTGCAAAGGGGGGGGGGGGGGGAGAGGAGGAGGAGGGGCAACATTTGTGACTTTTCTTTGCTTCCCTAGATGATGTAGCTCTTCCAAACTGGAGACCCTATTTTAGAAGGGCTTTGTTGTCCAGAGAAGCAAACAGGAAGTCACAAAAGTTGCTCCTCTTTCTAAAAATGGCGGAAAAAACATTGGAGGTGTACCCGCCTACCTTAAATGTTTATCAACCAATGTTCCTGATAAGAAGGGGTAACAGGGATGTTTTAGGGATAGTTTTCCCTATGTTTCTCCACATTAACATAGGTTGTGACTCAAGACGGTTCTTATGAGGGGTCACAACATATGTTTTCAGTAAGAATTAAGCAGAATTATGTCCCCCCACCAAAGGTGAGGGGGGACATATTGTTTTCAGTGCGGATCCCGGGCGTCGGCGTCGGCGTCCCTGTGACAGATTTCTTGTACCCACTATATAAGCAGAATTATGTCCCCCCACCAAAGGTGAGGGGGGACATATTGTTTTCAGTGCGGATCCCGGGCGTCGGCGTCCCTGTGACAGATTTCTTGTACCCACTATATCTCTTGAACCAATTGATGGAATTTCACCAAACTTGCATGGATACATTATTGGGACAAGTTTAAGAGCTGATTACCGTAATAATTCGATGTATTGGGACCCTGTATGTATTGGGACACTTGCTGTTTTTGGGGAAAACAATTAATTAAACGATTATATATATTGGGACAAATTAAGATTTCAGGAAAATTTCATTAATTTTGTGACTGTATTAATTGGGACGCACTGATTGTTAGAAATAACCAGATGGATTTAAACTGTTTGCTGAGCTATATAGTCCAAATACTTAAGGTGTATACCATAAGATTTTGCCTCCTTGAAAGGTACCGAAATTACCATATGTGTTGGCCAAATACCAGCGGTGACTGACAGGCCTTATTTTATTCTCCTGATTGCATTGTATGATTGCATAATGGCATATTAAAGGAAATGTCCTCATGCATAATGGCATATTAAAGGAAATGTCCTCATCGCATCAAGGAACTGAAAATACCGATCAGCACACATTAAAAGCTAAGAGATGGCTCAGACTATAAGTAGTCCAAATACTGATAGTAATTACGGTAAGAACACCTGTTACTCTTGCCGATTTGCCATCGCTGACTTTGATGCTTATGAGACAGACTTTATTTTTGAGTGTCTGGTTTTTTTTGTACAGGAGAAAAGGTGCACACTGCATCAGTAAATAATAATAAGAAGAAGAGAGCCTGATCGACCTGCACATTTGTCACCAGTCCTACTCTCTGTATCAACTATCTACACTGCCTAAGAATAGCAGAGACCCAAGTATAAGTCTGTATAGGTGCTCTTACTGATCTGGGTTTTTAACACGTTGTATGGCTTTTTTTCTTGTGTAATGACTTGTGAATGAGTAAATATGGTCTTCACCGCTTGTCAAATCAATTAGTTATGTAACACCTGACACAGCTTGACCTTACAGAAATGTATAGGGTTGGGTGAAAACTCATCTTAGGGCAATCAGTATGCAGTGACCAGCCTGCGCACCTGCGAAGTTTAGTTGTGTTATCAGTTAATGGGATTAAGCTGTCTGGAGGATAATCATTTTGTTGTTAAATCAATTGGTGATAAAAGGATATTAATATTGAGGAAGTGAACATTTTCTAGTTTATTTCATCACCTGTAAACAGATGAGGAGATGAAGGCTAATTTCGGTAAGACCCTTTTAATTCTGCAACATCACGCAGTGTACGATTGTATGTATTGGGACACGGAAAAAACTAATTATTCTAAGTATTGGGACATCAGAGAAAGTAATTATTTTTGCCTGTCCCAATACATCGAATTATTACGGTAGATTTTGGTGACCTTGACCTCATTTTCAAGGTCACTGGAGGACTTAGATGACAATTTCTTGTACCCACTATATCTCCAGAACCAATGGATGGAATTTCACCAAACTGGCATGGATACATCACTTGGACAAGTTTAAAAGGTGATTAGGTTTTGGTGACCTTGACCTCATTTTCGAGGTCACTGGAGGACTTAGATGACACTTTCTTGTTCCAGTGATATCTCTTGAACCAATTGATGGAATTTCACCAAACTGGCATGGATACATCATTGGGACAAGTTAAAGTGGTGATCAGAATTTGGTGACCTTGACCTCATTTTCAAGGTCATTGGAGGACTAAGATGTCAAATTCTTGTACCCACTATATCTCCTTACCCAAATGGATGGAATTTCACCAAACTTGCATGGATACATTTTTGGGACATGTTTAATAGCTGAACAAATTTTGGTGACCTTAACCTTATTTTCAAGGTCACTGGAAGACTTAGATGTTAATTTCTTGTACCCACTATATCTCTAGAACCAATTGATGGAATTTCACCAAACTTGCATGGATACATTATTGGGACAAGTTTGAGAGCTGATTAGATTTTGGTGACCTTGACCTCATTTTGAAGGTCACCTGAGGACTTAGATGACAATTTCTTGTACCCACTATATCTCCAGAACCAATGGATGGAATTTCACCAAACTTGCATGGATACATCGTTGCGACAATTTTAAGAGCTGATTAGATTTTGGTGACCTTGACCTCATTTTCAAGGTCACTGGAGGACTTAGATGACAATTTCATGTTCCAGTGATATCTCTTGAACCAATAGATGGAATTTCACCAAACTGGCATGGATACATCATTGGGACAAGTTAAATTGGTGATCAGAGTTTGGTGACCTTGACCTCATTTTCAAGGTCATTGGAGGACTAAGATGTCAAATTCTTGTATCCACTATATCTCCTTACCCAAATGGATGGAATTTCACAAACTTGCATGGATACATTTTTGGGACATGTTTAATAGCTGAACAAATTTTGGTGACCTTGACCTTATTTTCAAGGTCACTGGAAGACTTAGATGTTAATTTCTTGTACCCACTATATCTCTAGAACCAATGGATGGAATTTAACCAAACTTGCATGGATACATCATTGGGACAAGTTTAAGAGCTGATTAGATTTTGGTGACCTTGACCTCATTTTCAAGGTCACTGGAGGACTTACATGACAATATCTTGTACCCACTATAGTATCTCCTGAACCAATGAATGGATCAAATTCGTCCAAACTTGCATGGATACATCGTTGCGACAATTTTAAGAGCTGATTAGATTTTGGTGACCTTGACCTCATTTTCAAGGTCATAGTCATCTATGTAGGATACCTTTAGAACCAGTGGATGGATTTTCTCCAAACTTGCCTAGATATTTTACTTGTTCAGGCTTTTTATTCATTAGAGGGGATGGGAAATGGGCTGGTGGGGGGACATCAGTTTTTCTCTGAAAAACATTTCTAGTTATCTCTGAATTATCCCTTATACTTCTTCTTATCTGGAACTCTGAACTGGACTATGCAGCAGACTGATCTGAGTTAGGGGCTGTTTGCACACATTATACGGCAGTTTTTCTCATGACAAGACTCCCCCCCCTATCATTATTATAAACCTCTGATGATTTAACACTGCATGTCATTGGAGGCTAATATTTCACTGTATGCAGTTATGAGTTCAGTCACCTGGAAAATGTAAACAACATTTCTGACAGTCTATCGTCTCAGCTAAAAGAAGCTTATACAAGGCATAATGTCGAGGACCTTAAGCATGAAATCGGTATCCAGGCTTAAAAAAATTATATGATTATTTATTTGACGGAGGATCAAAAAGCTGATCAAATATGTACCACAGAAGGACAATGACATTGAAATACATTGGTTAAAGTGGATTTGCGATAGAGGATTATATCTTGATAAAAAATGTTAAATCTGGTTAAGATTGCGATATGTGTGCAGCTATTAAGGGCGAGTGAATGGAAATATTATCTGTAAAATTTAAAAAGAAAAGGATATGTTCCCGGCTGAAGTCAATATTATGTATGTGCATCATTTTAGATATTGATGTTTGAAATATTAGACGATACGATGCAAGCGTTAACAGGTTTTCAAAAGATGTAGGAGTTTAATGGCACACATGCAGCAGCTTACGGAGAGAAAATTATATAGCAAGCTATAATTATGTAGGTTTCAATCAGTAATGGCTTTAACCCTTTAAGCGCCAAAAGAAGCAGACAACAAAATTTAGGTCTGCAAAATTTTAAATATTTTTTCATCCAAGCTATAATATTATAATTTGAAAGACGAGGGCAAACAGTGTAGATCCAGATGAAGCAGCTCATTATGAGCCGCCTCATCTGAATCTACACTGTTTGCAAATTCACTAACAGGGTACATGTATTTACATTTTTTGGTGCTTTAAATATTGAAACTGTGACGGATTGCCTACATGAGGAAACAGTGTTGGCCAAGATCAGATCACTCAATTTATGAGCAGTCTGATCAGGGTCTGCACTGCTTTCCATTTTGCCATATCAGAAGATTGTAACATCAACTGATAATTAGAGGAATTGGATATTCTCAGTATGTAGGATAATTATTGTTGGGTTCGTATATATAGGTATATCAATTTTCCTTCTAGTATTGTGAAAATATCTGAATAAACTGGATATAAATGGGATGAAAGAGTGAATATATGAATGAATATATACATGAAATAATTGAAGTGCTGGATATATAACAATGAGTTTGAATGAAATGGTGAATATATGAAAATATAAACTAGAAATGATTGAAGTGGTGAATATATGAACAGATAAACTTGAAGTGGATAAGACAGTGGAAAAATACATGAAAAAGTATATATGTAAGAATAAATTCAGTATTGATAAATAAAATGCTGAGTTTTGAACATACTTGGAATTATGAATAAAATGGAGAAAGTAAGATAGCATAAATTTGAAATGAATGAAATGGTGATTATGAACAAACTTTAAAGGAATAAAATGGTGATTATATGAAAGAATCAACTCAAAATGAATGAAATAGTGAATATGAATATATGAAAGAATGTATTTAAATTAAAAACCAATTAACATGCTGGAGCATTTAATGCCACTAGTGAATTTTATGTGTAAATTCTAGTAGATTGAGTTAGTTGAGACACACCAGGGTAGAATGGGTATCTGCAACTGCTCGGAAACTATGGCCGCGGAGGAGACGGAGGAAAAGGTGATATTTTATTGTTGTATTTTGTATCAGAAAATTTTTTCAACAGTAGGTCAGAGTTCTAGATAAGAGGGAGTATTTGGTGATAATTAGGGATAATTTTTGTTAATTCTCCATAAAACCATATGTTGTGACCCCTCATCCAAACCGTCTCAGCGAGACGGTTCAGATGAGGGGTCACAACATATGATTTCCAACCGTCTCAGCGAGACGGTTCAGATGAGGGGTCACAACATATGGGACATGGGATATGGATTCACAAAAGTCTTATGACTTCCTTCTGAATCCCATTTGTATAACACAATATAAATATGTAATTATGTATTGATATGTTTGTAAATTATGATTGTTTATACAAATAAAATATTGTTTAAAATACAACATATGGTTTCGATGAGAAATAAGAAAAATTATCCTTAATTATCGTCAAATACTCCCTCTTATCTAGAGCTCTGGTAGGTTCAGTACTATACTTACCAGATCATAAAAGGCCTCATTACAAGCTTGAGTTCACCACCATAACTGTCCCCCATTTTTTTCAGTGTGAGCAACTTCTGTGACTTCCCAGCGGGAACATGACATCGAAAAGATGTCATACTGAAATTGATGCGACGTCATCACATCACACTGATGTCAGGATGATGTCGTTTCTCTTCAGAGGCTACTTCATTGACCTCACCAAATATTTTCGATGAATCCTTCTGATTATGAGTTTTCATGACTATATTCTAATCACCTAAAGTCATTGCAGGTGGTCGGCTGTTGAACCTTGAGTATTGTGCTTATTTTGACCTAAGAAAGTTTTGCCCAATACAAACTGTATTAGGACAGTTCAACCAGCACCCTGCTGATTTCTGTAATGGACTGTTTGAACATATTTGTCCCGAGTATTATATGAAACTGGTAACAGCAGAGGCTGTAGATCCAAGGGCAGATCCTCATCATTCACTGCCTCAGTTAAAATCCTAAAGTTGTGATTCATCTTGAGAGGCATCTGATGAAAAGAGACATTAAACCATGTGAGCCGCGACACGAGAAAACCAACAAAGTAGTTGTGCGCCCTGCGCAGACTCAGATCAGCTAGGGCATCCTCCCAGTCTGATCTGGGTCTTCGCTGTGCACTTAAAGGGTAGCTGAGGGCTTAAGCTACCTCCATGCGGACAGCGAAGACTCTGATCAGACTGAGGGGATGCCCAGGCTGATCTGAGTCTGGGCTGGGCGCACAACCACATTGTTGGTTTTCTCGTGTCACGGCTCATGTACATATTTGGTTGATATTTCAGTTAAAGAGTAAAGTTTTGCTCATACTGGTGCTGAAGGGTAGATTTCAGCTTAAACTGGTGTGGTGCTAAATGGTAGAGTTCTGCTTAAACTGGGTTCTGCTCATACTGATACTAAAGGGTAGAGTTCTGTACATACTGGTGCTGAAGGGTAGAGTTCTGCACATACTGGTGCTGAAGGGTAGAGTTCTGCACATACTGGTGCTGAAGGGTAGAGTTCTGCACGTACTAGTGCTAAAGGTAAAGTTCTGCTCATACTGGTGCTTAAGGTAGAGTTCTGCTCATACTGGTGCTAAAGGGTAGAGTGCTTCTCATCTTGGTGCTAAAGGTAGAGTTCTGTTCATACTGATACCAGTGTCTGCTCACACTGGTGCAAAAGGTAATATAGAGTTATGCTCATACTGGTGCTAAAGGTAGAATTCTGCTCAGCTCACGCAGTGCTTAAGGTAGAGTTCTGCACATACTGGTGCTAAAGGTAGAGTTCTTCTCACACTGGTGCTTAAGGTGGAGTTCTGCTCATACTAGTGCTAAAGAGTAAGCTTTACTGGTGCTCAGTGGAAGAGTTCTGCTCATACTGGTGCTAAAGGGGAGAGTTCTGCTTTTACTGGTGCTAAATGGGAGAGTTCTGCTCATACTGGCATTTACAGATAGAGTTCTGCTTGCACTGTTGCTAAAGGTAATGTTCTGCACAAACTGTGCTTTAGGGTAGAGTTCTGCTCACACTGATGCTAAAGGACAGATTTCTGTTCAAACTGTGCTAAAGGTAGAGTTCTGCTCACACTGGTCTGATAGGGTAGAGCTCTGCTCATACTAGTGCTAAAGGGTATGGTTCTGCTCGTGTGCTAAAGTGTTAAGGATTCTGCTCATACTGGTGCTAAAAGGTAGGGTTCTGCTCATACTGGTGCTAAAAGGTAGGGTTCTTCTCATACTGGTGCTAAAGGGTAGGATTCTGCTCATGCTGGTGCTAAAGGGTAGGGTTCTGCTCATACTGGTGCTAAAGGGTTGGGTTCTGCTCATACTGGTGCTAAATAAGGGTAGGGTTCTGCTCATACTGGTGCTAAAGGGTTGGGTTCTGCTCATACTGGTGCTAAATAAGGGTAGGGTTCTGCTCATGCTGGTGCTAAAGGGTAGGGCTCTGCTCATAGTGGTGCTAAATAAGGGTAGGGTTCTGCTCATACTGGTGCTAAAGGGTAGGGCTCTGCTCATAGTGGTGCTAAATAAGGGTAGGGTTCTGCTCACACTTGTACTACAAGGTTGAGTTATACATATACTAGCACACTTTAGCTACAGGATTGAATTCTGCTCATACTGATGCTTAGAAAATTAATCTGCCATTCATGAACTGACAGTTTAGCCTGAATCAGCTATTTTCATTTGTTGGTGTGTTCCTCAAATGTCTCCAGAAGTCGGCTTTCAGTGAGACACTGACATGTCACCTAGTTCTTGCTATTTCAGTTTTGTCCCCATATATGAACCTTTAAAGCACCAAAAAAAGCAGAAAACAAAATTCATGTCTGCAATATTTTAAATAATGGTTTGTCTAAGTTATCTCACATTCAGAAACTAAAGACTTAGAGGGCAAACAGTGTGGATCACATGAGGTGGCTCATAATGAGCCACCTCATCTGGATCCGGACTGTTTGCAAATTTAGCTACTTTCATTTTTTGGCACTTTAAGTTTTGACCTTGTAGACAGTTCTTTTCTTAACCTAATTTAAACCATTCATATTGTTAGTAACCATATAGGCCATTGATGATCGGCTAATTTTATTCATAACTCCTTACAAATGTATAGTTATTCCATATTGGGAGTCATTTGCATTGGAATGACTGTACACTCTTAATGAGGCTGTAATTATAACCACTGAAATATATGCCACGCTAATCTGCCATTATTGCTCTAAATGTTGGGACCAACTACGGTCAATTAAGCAGCTTAGGGAAGTGCAAAAACTGCTTGTTTAAAGCAGGTGCTTGCTTAATTAATACAGGTCACGTTACTTTGGAATATGAAATAGGTGTTTGCTAAATATGTTGATGCAAACCCTGATTGTACTGATTCTTTGGGAGCACTCTGATATGAGTGTGGAACACAGCACTGTTTTTCCAACAGTTTACCAGTGTCCATAATTATGGTGTAGAAGTGGTTTGAAGGACTGTGAGAAGAACTTTATCCTGGTCACATCGCCATTACATGGCCACCGCACCCATATATGGTAATCACTTTAAAGACCTTCTTCTCCAGAACCAAAGGACAGATGGCCTGGAAACATGGTATAACAAATATATAGCCCTGATTTGACCTTAACCTTTTTTCCTTTTTAAGGCAAGGTCAAATTGGCCCCTTATCCAGTTGCTAGTGTCCCCACAGTATCCGAACGCACATTATGTTTTGAAATTTTATCCGGAATCTGCTGCGTCATTTATAGTGATTCAGCTTCGAAAATGTAAAGAGGTAAGTTTAATATAATTTGCTCTTCGGTCTTTTACTTTATTGCCCTGTACAATGTCGTGTATGGGTGGATAGTAAATGGTACAGTATTCAAATTGCCCTTGACATGATTCTAAAACCATTCTGAGCCTTTTCTTACATGTTTTATAAAAAGCTTTAAAATAAATGGAAGGTGTTATCGATCTACAGTTGGTTTGTTTTGATAGCAGGCTGATAGCTAGGTTTTGCACGACACAAAACTTGTGTTAAATTAGCTGTTTGGAATAAAATTTCTGTGATGGCCATGAGGTTTTCATTGTACAGGGCAAATTATATTAAACTTACCTCCTTACATTTTCGAAGCTGAATAACTATAAATGAAGCAGCAGATTCCGGATAAAATCTCAAAGCGTAATGATTTCTGACTACTGGTTATAGGCGAATTTTGTACTCTCGATTCAACGCTATGAAAACTGGAAGAGATGGTACAGTGTGTTCGGATACTGTGGTCCCTATATCTATATAGAGCAATGACAGTATAATGCTGATTATCATATTGATACAAAGATACTCACTGTCTTAGGTTGCGTCTTTGTTTACATATTTGGATAATTTACTTTTATTGCCTTTGAGTTACGAATGAGGAAAATGCTGTCAGCTTACCGTGTTAACTTCTGCGGTTTTGTAGTGTAATTCAGAGCTGTAGATAAGAGGGAGTATTTGGTGATAATTAGAGATAATTTTCGCTAATTCTGCATATAAACATATGTTGTGACCCCTCATCTGAACCGTCTCGATGAGACGGTTCAATTGAGGGGTCACAACATATGGTTTTGATGAGAAATAAGAAAAATTATCCTTAATTATCATCAAATACTCCCACTTAACTAGAGCTCTGGTGTATGAGATCAGATGGGTGTCAAACAAGTTAAAAGGCAAGATGTTTGCGGTTTTCCGACAAGTTGCAGTATACGTTTGTTTTATACAATGAATGATGTTCGGGAGCAATCAGACAAAGGAAGAATAAAACTTACTATTCAAGATAACAGTCCCATAGTATTAGACTAAGTACAGTTGGACTATGAAAAAAAAAGATATTCATTATATAAAAACTTGGTTGCATTTTATATAAATTGGGTTGCCACGCATCTTGTTCTCGCAAATTATGGAGACTGCACATGCTAAAACCTGCACATATATGGTCTGTTGAGGGCATGACTTGTGTACTTATTGTCTTTGTAACCTATATTATGCCTTAGCGTAATTGTCATACAATATAGGGATTTTTTCCTTTTGTAAATGCCCAGTACATCAATATGATGTCATGCTGTCATGATGGCACTGTTATAATTAATAGCCATATTTTCATGCTGTTGTAATGTCATGATGGCACCATTATGGTGATCGTGATTATAATGATATCATTTTGCCATAACCATGGCATCACAGTGATGCCAGTATGACATCACCAAGGGTATGCCAGGCATACCATTATGCCAGAGGTTTCACATATTAATTAAAATTGGAAAAATATTCCCAAACATACTTTTTGGTCTGATCATTCATATTGTGTTCTTTGTCTTTAATGACAGGAATTTTCGCAGCATATAGATGGCTGCTCAAATGGTTTTCAGAATTACCATAATGTGCGTATATATTGGGACACCTAAAAATAATGAATTTTCCATTTGGGACAAATGGAAAATTTATTATTTTAGGTGTCCCAATACTTAAGCACATTAGGGTAGTTCCCATCAAGTGGATAACTTGATTAATTTTAAAACCTCATAGCTCCTTATTACATCAGCGTGTTTCATAATATGTGACCAAACATTGTTTATAGTGTTACTATCTGGTTAGTGTTGCTTAGTATTGATGACACTATTTGCTGCTGTTATCACACCTCTTTACCAGGAAAACTTAGCATGTCATACAGCATCAGGTAGCGTAATTCTGATACAGCAGCTGGCAGCATTATTTACTACATGTATAGCAGTGTCGCATTTTGGTAGTGCTAAAATCTTGGCCATAATGATAAATAAGTTAGTAGAAAAAAATGAGCAAAAGGCAGGTTTTATGACATTCTGCAAGTCACCAAAACTAACATGAAATTCTGATGCACTAAACATGACGTGACATCTGATTGAATAAGGTAAACCAATACACAGTTCCGAGCCACACCCAGAATGTCACACAAAATCACATGATATCGCATATCTGGCCAATGAAACGACAACTTAGCATGTGACATAGTCTCACAAACAAATCGCAAGTGGTCAATACCAATATAAGTCCGTGATTTTACCTTTCAGTTAATGAAGGGATATACACCTGTTTAAAGAAAACAAACTAACACCAGTTTTGATAAATTTATTCTGCTTTGCAAGAACAGAACGCATCGGAAATGCATGATGCGCCAACTGCCATGTGTAGGCCACGAGCAGTCTGATTCTTGCCATAGATCGCCAACATTTAGCAGGCACTTGCATTTGTCATTTGTTTTTCCGCCATCTTTGTGTAAGCTTGTGAGACGTAGTAACAGTAACTAAGCAGGCGGAGCTTAGCGGCTATTCTCGGAACTGTGTATTGCAACAGTATTATCCTGTGATAACCTGTTGGACACACGACGTGATTACATAACATCGTTTTTCATTGGTTGATGTTTGGTTTTATGTCACTGAAAGTGTTTGCTATGGGTGCAAAGAAGCACACTTTTAAAGGTGAAAATGTGAAAAGTGCATTAGAATGGGGATAACTGTATTGAAAATTGTCGTTTTTGGAAGTAAATTGTTGATTTTATGGTCACAAATTGATTTTACGGCTCCGCTGATGCGTCACCGTAAAACCAAATTTCCGACCATAAAACCGACGATTTACCCCCCAAATGACAATTTTGAGTACAGTTATCCCCTAATTCTAAGATCTGTACTATTGTTTTGCACTCTAAACTGATTTTGTTTTAGGTAACTTCAGTTACATATTGGACTCTTCGATCTCACAGCTCGGATGGGTCCATTTTTTTCTTCAGAAATTTCTGTATTTAATTCAAACAGTGTAGACTCTTATCAGAAGCTGTGTCCTGTGGCATCTGATTTGGGTCTGAATTGTTTGCTTATGTCCTTTTTATGAGACTCTAGGCATTGATGGGTTATACCAGGCTTCACGTCTTTCAAGTGATCACAGTTGCCTATTCCAGGGTCCAAGGTTATATAACTTGAGTATAATCTCAAACTCAAAATAAAGCACACTGATTGGCTGCTTCCGAAGCAGCCAATCAGTGTGCTTTATTCTGAGTTTGAGAATGTACTCAGGTTTTATAACCTCCAGGCCAGATAAGATATGAATAGCTAACTAGTCCAATAGTCCAATGATTTGGACTTTCGATAGACAATAATGGACAGACTATCGGCGCCATGTTACTGTGGCTATGGATTCATTCCGCTGAGGTGTGGGGGGAACGTCAATATGAGAATTGAAATACACACATGATATGAATAGACTCTCCCTCAGAGCTGTAACCATATCTCCATAAGAAGCTATCGCAGGGAAAAATCTAATAGGGGAACTCTTAAACAGAAAATTCAGTTTTCAGCTTTTAAAATGATATTTTCGTCTGTTTCAGAGTACAGATAGTGAAGTGGTACTAGGACCCATGAAACTAAAACAGAGATCCATGTCTGTGAGTATTGTCTTTCATTATATATATACTCTATAAATAAAGTGTCTTTCATTGGTTCAGAGCATGATTAACCCTGTAAGCACAACAAAGCAGAATGTTGACAAAATTTTAATAAATTTGCAAAATTTCATGCAAGTTGTATCATATTGAGAATTCAAAGATTAGAGGGCAAACAGTGTAGATTCAGCTTAGATGACTCAGTCTGGATGTACCTAAGTCTTAGCAAATTCAACTGTTTTAAATTTTGGAGCTTAAAATATGTTAATATAATATACTGGATGTCTACTTGCTAGGGACATTTATAGTTTCCAATGTTTGGATGCGTGCAATTCACACTTTGATGAAGTAGCCGGGTCGCGCAATCGGTAGGGTGCCTGACTTATAAGTCAGAGGTCCTGGGTTCGATACCGGGTCCAGCCACATACTTTCATTTCTTCTTCCACTGATTCAAGAAGGGCAGTTTTCAGTTACTGGTGAAAGTAAGTGAACTTAGGAGGTCTAAGCCTGCCCAGGAATAGTGTGGTTATGCTAACTGACCGTCCCGACATGATCTTAGCTGTTTACCGTTGACATTAAACAATAACACAACAACAATGTTGATGTTGGATATAAAGTCTTATACTTCCCATGATAGTACCATAGAAAATGTCGTAGTTATCATGCAATTTTAGCTCACCTGTACAAATGTACAGGAAGAGCTGTTGCACTACCCCCGGCGTCGGTGTTGGCGGCAGTTTTACGTTAAAAGATTTTTAGGTGATGGGCAAGGCGCTGTCAGGCGAGCTTTCCTGTCCCACTGACAGGTCTTGTCATTCTGTATAGTGTTAGAAAGGAAATATTTTTCCTGACCAGTAAATTATTGCTCATTAACATGTGTGTTGTTGTGCAGATGGGAACATTACGTCACTCCTGATTTGCCATTGTGAGTTGTAATATTTCGTGATCTGCCCTCCAAGACTGTGTTAATCAGTGATAATTCACCGGTCAGGAAAAATTATTAATGAGCTGCGACATGAGAAAACCAACGAAGTGGTTGTGCACCCAGCGCAGACTCAGATCAGCCTGGGCATCCACCCAGTCTGATCAGAGTCTTCACTTTGCGCTTAAAGGGTAGCTAACGGTCTAAGCTAGCTCCATGCAGACAGCGAAGATTCTGATCAGACTGGGCGGATGCCCAGGCTGATCAGAATCTGCACTGGGTGCACAACCACTTTGTTGGTTTTCTCGTGTCGTGGCTCATTTTCTGATTATCTTAATTATCATTCAATTTCAGATTCTGTTAGTGTTTTCACGGGAAGATGGACAAAGTGATGGCTTTTGGTGGGCCGCAGAGAAAGGATCCTATAAGTGCAATATAGCACGGAATCCTGAGTTGGCTCTGGAGAGCTTCCTCTCAAAACACCATGACGTTGTGATAATAGACCATAGATACAATAAATCATTTGATGCAGAAGCTCTCTGCAGGTAGGTAAAGCAGATGACAAAATTTACGTCTGCAAAATTTAAAAAAAAGTTTTGGCCCAGCGATATCATATTGAGAATTCAGAGACTAAAGGAAAAACAGTGTAGATCCAGATGAGGTGGCTCATTATGAGCCACCTCATCAGGGTCTAAGCTGTTTGCCATTTCAACTATTTTCATTTCAGGTACTTTAACCCTTTTTTGACCAGTGGACTCGTCCATTCTTATCATTCAGATAATCCCATTTCTAGTTTTAGGGGTTTCTGGTGAATATTTCCACTTTTATTGTACTTTGCACAGAAATTCCTGTAAGCAAACAATGTAGACCCTGATCAGACGCCGCGTTTTGCGGCGTCTGAACTGGGTCTGCACTGTTTGAATAATGTCCCCAAAACGGGTATCCGGTCTAAAAAGGGTTAAAGTGTAAAATAATATTTTCAGATGTTGCTTAGGATCACACATAAACTTAGCATACGTTTCTGTAGTATAAGTGCACTGCTCGGATGTTGCTTTGGATCACACAAACTTAGCATATCTTTCATAATTTAAGTGCACTATTCAGCTGTTTCTGAGGACCACACATATAAAACTAAGCTTATGTCCATCATATAAGTGTACTGCTTAGATGTTACTTAGGACCACACATATAAAACTTAGCATATGTTCCATAATATAGTGTACTTCTCAAATATTACTGAGGACCACACATATAAACTTAGCTTATGTTCCATAATATAATGTGCAGCTCTACTGTTGTTGAGGACCACACATATAAACTTAGTTTATGTTCCATAATATGTGTACTGCCCAGATGTTTGCTGAGGACCACACATATGAACTTAGCTTATGTTCCATAATATAATGTGCAGCTCTGCTGTTATTGAGGACTACACATATAAACTTAGTTTATGTTCCATAATATGTGTACTGCCCAGATGTTTGCTGAGGACCACACATATGAAACTTAGCGTATGTTCCATAGTATAAGTATACTGCTCAGATGTTGCTGAGGACCACAAATATAAAACTTAGCTTATGTTCAGTAATATAAGTGTATAACAACACTGCTGTTGCTGAGGACCACACATACAATTTTAGCTTTTGTTCCATTCTGAACATTCTAATTTGAGGCCTCTCTTTTTGACTATCTGGTTTTATGGGAAATCTGTTTTGCAAACAACGGCAACTCTAATCAGACTTTGCAGAAGCACTGGCTGTTTTTAATCATTAATATTTGCACATGTTACATCGCACCGCATCTTGTTTCTTAATTTGTGGTGCAAATGATAAATCTTGTTGTATGACCTTTGATAAAAAACAACTGGTACAAAACCTGACCTATCTACACATGACAGTGACTGAGGAACACACATAATTATCCTAATTACTGGGACAGCATTGTCTCAGCAGACAGTGTAGACCCAGATCAGACTGCTCCAAAAGGTCTGCACTGTTTGCCAATTCGCCAGCAATTGTGTTTACTAAAATGTTAATTGCCAGCAGTGTAATGAACTTTTTGAAATTTTACTAGGATGAATTCTAGTTTCAGTAATTGATTAAATTTTCTGGATACTTTTGGTAATTATGGATAATGGGACAATGTAGATGACAAACTATGAGTGACAAAGGGCTGTCCTAGACCTATATACTCTTGATTGATTCACTATAGTACTGTAGTTTATGGGCTACCGTATAAGGATGCTTTTTTCTTTCTGTTTTCATCTAAGTTTATAGCACATGTGTGTGTAAACTTTGCTAGCATTGTGGAAGTCAAAAGGACTGGTTATGCCTCCAGTTATCAGCATGCCTGTACAGAAAAGGCTGGAAGAGGTATTGCAGTCACTATACTACAGTGTTGGCATATGCAAGCGCAAGTATACAAAAAGTCTTGACATAGGAAATATACCTCAGACGATGCTCAGAATTCATCTACAGGCATTCTGAAATTCAAAATTTTCTAGGGTGGATCACCCTGTGGGTTAAATTTGCCACATATATCTTATCATTCAGTTTCCTATGTTTCTCAACCTTTTATATAGTTACAATGATAAGATATATGAAATTTTATACAAGAAGATATGCTTTGAACAGTGAAAAGATACATGAAGCTTATGTTGTTTCACAAAATGGTTTATACAATGATAAGATGTAGTACACATGCTACTTTGTTGGTTTTGTCGTGTTGCCACTCAGTTATGTTTGTACATTGGTGAGATTCATGAAACTAATGTTTTATACAAGAAATCGTATAAGCCCCAAGCATGTACCATATGATGATGATACAGAGTTGCATCATCTTGGCCAAAACATACAAACATTCTGAGTACAAGCCAAAAGCAAGAAAGTATGTTATCTTTTTTTCTATTTTGAGTCTCAGCCAGGTGAACACAGACCCCAGATATGTTACAGCCAATATTTTCGGGATACAATTTTTTTATATTTTTCTCATTTCTTAGAAAAAGAAAAAAGAAAAAGCACATGTCATGGGTGTACCTGATTTTTCAAGAAAGTCCTTGAACAGCGCTTATGTCCCATAAATATAAATGTGAGGACCCCTCCGTCATTTCCATTTTAGACTCTTGGGTCTTTTAGTGTTGACCAGTCCACTGTCATATTAGGGGATGTTTTATCAAATTTATGGCAGACCCTGATCAGACTGCACCTAACTCCCTAAGAGCAGTCTGGTCTGGGTCTACACTGCTTGCTCCGGTATATCTGTCCCAATGTATATGATAAATACAGCATATTCAAAACAAAGCATATTTACCTGGCTCATGATTAGATAATTATTTTCAGGCCTTGATAGCTACAGATATGTAATATCCTGAGAGCTTTAATTCATTATTTTTTATCAGATTATAAAGCTCTCATAAGAACACAGGTACCGCATTTTACCCAAAATTTTCGGAAACCTCAACTCCTTATAAATGTAGGACAGTATACTCTTGTATTTTCAGAGGTTATGTTATACTTACATCTAAAAATAAGGCAGACTGTGGAGACCCTGATCAGACTGCTCCTTAGGAGCAGTCTGATCAGGGTGTGCACTGTTTGCTGAAACAGACTGTTAAAATATTTAGGAAAAAAAGGATAAATAGTGTATTGCTATTTCATTGAGAAGCGATTCAATAATATAGTACTAAAAAATTTATAATCTTTGGTTGTGAGTGGTATATGGATGATAAAGTCACATGCTTTAATAAATTGTTATAGGTTCCTGTTGTCTTCATTAATTTAATATACCGAGAACACAAATTTTATGTTTTGTGTTATTACATAGAGGATCTTACATGAGTGCTCATGTATTATTGAATTTATTAAACGAGTTGGGGAAAAAGATAAGATGCGAGGCTATGCCAAGCATCTTATCGGTTTTCCCCAACGAGTTTAATAAATTCAATAATACAGGAGCATGAATGCAAGATTCTATTTATCATCTGACACTAAAATTGCATTTTATTAGCAAATTTTGCATTAAAACGTCACGATTTAGCCATTAGAAACGCGACATTTTTATGAACTTCAATGTATAACGTTACGACGTAATTTGCATATTTAATCCACTAGTGGATTATCGTTTTTAATGCATGGCTTTATTACACTCTCAGATGCGACGTCATATGATAAAGTGTATTATTCAGTACAAGGGTGGAGTCTGATGAGGGTTCTGGAATAATTTTATTTCTCCCTCTGGAGTGCATCGGCACAGTGGCAGTGTGCCAACTTATAAGCGAAGAGTCTGTAGTTCGAATCCCCGCCAGGCCCTTTGTGTTGTGACCTTGATCAAGTTACATACCCACAGCTCAGTTTAGTCATAATAAATTGAAAATAAAACCTCTTCATGCCTGAGGCGGCCTTGCTGAGCTAAGGTAGCTCTAATTAGAGATCATGTGAAGGAAATGGTTATCCCAGAATTATCACCCTGAGGAGGGATTGTGGGGGGGGGGGGGGGGGGGGGGGGGGGGGAGTGTAAAAATGGAAATTAAGGAGAAGCCCTTCATTGAAAATGGTGGGATGCTTTTGGAGTGGCCCTCACTGAAGGAACGTAGACGTTTGGGACTTAAAATAGCAAAGAAACATACCTTTCGAAGAAGAGTTTTTTTTTAATTCCCAGGCCAAAAGGGGGTGGGGTAGGGTGGGGGAGGGGGCTTTTGGACAGCACAAACTTGTATTGGCCCAATATGGAACTCTTCCCAGCAGGCTTTTGACATTGAAATGACGTTGTACTGATGTCGATTTGACGTCATCATGTCACATCAACATCAGTCAGGCGTCATGTGCCTGCTGGGTGTCCGGGGGATTATCTCCCTAATCTCCTTTAATCTTCAGCTCTTGATCATGCATTCTCTAATTGTCTTTTATTTGCAATAGTTTTTCATCTGAGGGCTCATATATGACCTTGTGGAGACCTTGGAATAAAAGAGTTTATTACAAATTCTGATTCTTTCTCATATTAATTTCTTATTAACATTTAAGATTTGTGTGGGTTGGTATATGACAGTTTTTGGCAATATTAAACTTGTTTATTGGTTGTTAAACATGACAAAAGCTTCAGATTTGTAGAAAATTAATATAAATTTACAGCATTTGGGGTTATTATGTGACAGTTTGCTTGAAATAGGCCTTCAAATTAATGTTTTATGCTAGTACACTTTGTATATATGTATCTTTGACAAAATATTTTAATCTCTCAGGTTCATAGTTATACATTATGAAAGCTTCTCATAAATATGTAGTTAATGTTTGACACCTTATTAGAGCCACCTCATTAAGGTGATTTTCGAGGGGAAGAAATTTTATTATATTTTACAGTTCCAAATCTGCAGCCCATGTCATGAGACAGATGCATAGTGGATTAGTGGGTTTAACTCTTTAAGCATCAAAAAGCTGACAACAAAATTTACGTCTGCAAAAATTAAAAAAAATGCCTTGTCCAAGACATGTCGTATTGAGAATTCAAAGACTAGAAGGCAAACAGTGTAGATCTAGATGAGGCGGCTCATTATGAGCCGCCTCATCAGGATCTGTTGTTTGCAAATTTTGCTAATTTCGTCACTTAAGCATGATGCTTATGGTCCCAGTTTCATTCTGGTAGTGTCATTAGGATTGGCTCTGCACTCACCCTCACCTAGGCCTGTGCTGGTGGAATGGCAAACATTGCTGACCCTGATCAGACTACTCCTCCAGGAGCAGTCTGATCAGGATCTACACTGTTTGCTCTGGCTTTTTGTCCCAATATTTTGGCTCATTACGATAATCAAATGAAACGGTTCTGGTGTAGATTAGGGTCAAATCAGCTAAATTTGGACAGCAAGTAAATTCGGACAGTGACATTGTTTCCTTTATAATATATGTCAATTGGATAACTGGGCAAATAGTGAAAATCCTGATGAGACGGCTCATCTGGACTTTCACTGTTTGCAGTGGTATGTCCGAATTTACCTGCTGTCCGAATTTACCTGACTTGACCCTAAAAGGGGCAGCTGTGATATTTCAGGGATGATTTTCCTTATTTTTCCTTAAAAACAGGAGCCCAGGTAGCTCGTTAGGTTAAGCACTGGCCTGCTGATCTAGCAGTCCTGGGTCCAAGCCCCACTGTAGGTGGGAACCTTTTTAATTGTAAACCGGGTTCCATTACACACAGCCTTTCATTATCACCCACCCATCATTCTGATATAACTGAAACACTGTTAAAAAGGACATAAAATCGCAAGTCATCTATCCGTCCATCCATAAATAATGTATGTTGTAACCCCTTATTTGTCTAGCTGAGATGGCTCTACTGAAGCATCGTATGTTGTTTCCCCATATTGGGAACGTCTTGCTGAGAAACAAGAAAAATTATCTCTGAATTATCCTCAAAATATCACCTTATAATCTGGAGCTCTGTTAACTCTTTAAGCCCCAGTGACGCAAGTAACAAAATTTGCAAACAGGGTAGATCCTGATGAGGCGGCTCATAATGAGCCGCCTCATCTAGATCTACACTGTTTGCCCTCTAGTCTTTGAATTCTCAATATAAAAAGTCTTGGACAAGGCATTTTTTTAATTTTTGCAGACGTAAATTTTGTCGTCTGCTTTTTGGTAATGAAAGAGTTAAACAAGCTTTCAGTCTCATTGAGGATTGAGACAGTGTGCACTTTGACGAACCTCTTTTGTCATTCTTTATAAATTCTCCTGCTCATATATAAATGGAGGTAATATATTAGATGCCTACTGTCATGTTGCCATGGTAACTGATTTATAAGCATCAATGAGTCAAATAGTTGTTTGTAGGTGTCTATCTGTTGTCACAACGCTGTCGATGCCATTGAATTTGTGTCTGACATATTTGTCACTGTTTAGCTTTACTTACTTCAGCTCAAGATTTGGTAAAAGTTTTTGAGATGAAAATATTGTAATGCACCCCCTCCGCCACTTGTCATTTGCCCCTGCCTCCCCACCCCCACACTCACCATCGGCATAGCTTTGCTTGGGAGGCAACGTTCTGGCATATTGGTGTTCTAAGTCATGG
The DNA here is from genome assembly GCA_963989385.1 of Ctena decussata. Taxonomy (NCBI): domain Eukaryota; kingdom Metazoa; phylum Mollusca; class Bivalvia; order Lucinida; family Lucinidae; genus Ctena; species Ctena decussata. The sequence continues at coordinate 43,679,184 of OZ022505.1, read as the reverse complement.
TTTTATGTAAGTGGTCAGCTGAGTAACTGCCCAGCATGCATTTGGCGTCATAATGACGTCACAGTGATGTTGATGTGATGGGATGACATTGCATTGACATCAGTATGACGTCATTTCGAAGTCATGTGCCTGCTGGTAGGCTTTCTGACCTGTTCTTTATCTGTTCATCCCAGCTATACAAATTCCAACTAACTCTGTGTTTCTAATGTCTCTAGAAAATTTCCATACCTCCAACAGCCTTTGAATGGTCAAATGGTCCAGCTGAGGGTTTTCATATCTGAAAAAAAAAAGATGCATAAAATATATTCCTTAGGGTATGACTTGTAACAAGTTGACCCAGCTAAGGCCTGTGGTGTGAGGTTATCCTAATTATGACAAACATTCCCTGTCTGAGTGATCACCCTTAGAAGTTTGTACCTGAATGAAAATATTGAGGGCAAAATTAAACTGAGATTTTTCCCTTATTTCTCAGGTTCCTAGAGTTAGTAAATTTTTTGTAATGTATACTTTTGAAGGTCAGCATGACAATAGTGTAGATAAAATATTAACATAACATTACAGTCATTAGAATATCACAGTATCCGAACGCACTGTACCCTCTCTTCCGGTTTTCATAGCGTTGAATCGAGAGTACAAAATTCGCTTATAACCAGTAGCCGGAAATCATTATGTTTTGAGTTTTTATCTGGAATCTACTGCGTCATTTATAGTAATTCAGCTTCGAAAATGTAAAGAGGTAAGTTTAATATAATTTTCTCTTCGGTCTTTTACTTTATTGCCCTGTTCAATGAAAAACTCCTTGCCGTCGCAGATTTTTTTTTCCGAACAGCTTAATTTAACATGAGATTGTGTCGTGCAAAACTTAGCTATCATTCTTTTATCAAAACTAACAAACTGTAGATTGATAACGCCTTCCATTTATTCTAAAGATTTTTTATAAAACATGTAAGAAAATGCTCAAAATGGTTTAAGAATCATGCCAAGGGCGATTTGAATACTGTACCAATTACTACCCACCCATACACGACATTGTACAGGGTAATAAAGTAAAAGACCGAAGAGCAAATTATATTAAACTTACCTCTTTACATTTTCGAAGCTGAATAGCTATAAATGACGCAGCAGATTCCGGATAAAATCTCAAAACATAATGATTTCCGACTACTGGTTATAAGCGAATGTTTGTACTCTCGATTCAACGCTATGAAAACCGGAAGAGATTGTACATGTAGTTCGGACACTGTGAATATTTTAACCACACTTTTATGATTTTCAGGTGGAAATTCCTGTTGTGACAAAAGTTGTCTTAAGGCATATAAATATTATGTATGAACTGCGTGCTTGCCACCACCAGACCACATACATGTACAGTCTGGTCTGAGGGCAAGCAGAGTTGACACTTTTAAAATAGTGCCAAAAATGAAAAATAGTTGAATTTGCAAACAGCGTAGATCCAGATAAGATGGCTTAATTTGAGCCACCTCTTCTGCATCTATGCTGTTTGCCCTCCAGTCTTTGAGTACTCAGTATGATATAGCAAACAATTTTTGGAAATTGTGCAGATGTAAATTTTGTTGTCTACTTTTTTGCCATTTTCAAGGTTAACATGACAATTATTAGACCCTAGATCACCCTGTAGGATGCATGCAGGATTTTTTTTTTTGGGGGGGGGGGGGGGGGGGGGGGGCATTATTGTTTTTTTTTCACAACATGTCTCATTTCATAAAATAAGGTCTTTACATCTCATCAATGTAGTAAAACTATTTTCACTGAATTTTAAATGTTTTAATGGTCCACTGACTTACAAAACAACCAGATGTACCTGAAGTATTGAAGTATTGTGACAGGTATACATATCAGACTGTCTGATCAGGGTCTGCAATGTTTGCCTGTTTATTAGCAATTGTGAACCCATCAGTGATTAGAAAACTCAACTTGGTTCAAAGTTAAGGATCATGATCATAATATTTACAGGTGGTGAATCATTATTTAAGGCAAATATGACAGATATGTTTTATACAACTGCAAATGAATATTTTTTTTCTTTTAATGTCTTGCCGTAGGAAGGTTACATAGTAAAACAAATAATTTACACCCATTTACACCCATTAGGTTGCAAAATTGATTTAAAAAAAAAAAAAAACGCTTAAAAATTGATGTCAGTGAACTTCATTGACTTCCTGAAGCACCAGGTACCATAGTTTAGATGATAATTTTTAGGCGATCGCTATTGACAACCGGTTGTCAATAGCGAATGTTCGCTATTGACAACCGGTTGTCAATAGCGAACATTCGCTATTGACAACCGGCTGGAATATTTCCTATCAAATTAAGATGGGCCAGTTGAGATCTACTGATTTTTGAAGAAATAATTAGGCAACATGAAATTTTATAATATGTTTTCACAAGAAAATGTGAATATGGAGATGTCAAGATACGACTTTAACAAGTTTTTGTTTCATGCTTTTTGGAACTTTTATTTGAGCAGATGTCTAGATAGTATATGAACAACAAAGGCATAAATGATGCTTTCTTCTATAGATAGTAGGGAGTACCAGCCTATTCCAATTTTGAGTTTTACAGCCTTTTCAACAGGATTTTAGTCACAGCATACTTTTCAGCCAACGTGGATAGTTGAAACTAGAAAATGTGTTTATGAAACACTATGCCCCTAACGGTATGCTTGCCTTAAAAAAGGTTCATCCTATACTGTTTAAGTCAGAAAGGGGTTTTAATCGGTTCATCTACATCTTAGCCGGTAACTGTATGCTAAATATAAGGAACATAGCTTAGCGGTTCTTCAGATATTTTGTTCACAAAGTTACTCATATAGCTTCTTCGTATACAAAATGCCTATGTCCGAGAATGGGAAAAATTCTACCAAAAATTTATGAAATAGGTTCAAAAGCTAACCAGGTCATCTACACCTTGGTCCAAACCTGCATTTCAAATATAGGGATCCTACATGTAGCTGGTTCTTCTGACATTTTGTTCACAAGCTTGTTCCTATACAAAATGCCTATGTCAGAAAAATGGCAATAACTCAACCAAAAATTTACAATATATGCTCAAAAGTTAATCAGTTCAACTACACCTTGGTCCAAACTTGTATGCCACATATATGGATCCTAGCTTATGCGGTTCTTCAGATATTTGTTCACAAGCTTGTGCCTATAGTAAATGCCTATCTCAGAAAAAGGGGAATAACTTAACTGAAAATTTACAAAACATGCTCAAAAATTGCTTAGGTCATCTACACATTTGTCTGTAACTGTATGCCAAGTATCAGGATCCCAGCTTGAGCAGTTCTTCAGGTATTTTGTTCACTAGCTTGTTCCTATATAAAACGACAAAGTTGAACAAGAGCTGTCACCTGACAGCATGGCCTGCCTGAACTGGTGCTTGCCCATCTCACAGGCTTTGTCAGTATGGCTTGTACTACATAAAACTTCATGCAAGTACGTCCAAGTATTGTCATTATGTTTATAAAATCAATGACCTTGGCTTAAGAGTAGGGGTAGTATTTTGTGAAAACTCAAGCCAATATCTACCATCAGTTCAAGTATAAATTAAATCCATCCCAAGCACTATGGAACTATCAGAATACTTTAACAGAACCCCAAATTTCTAAGTCCATGACCTTGACCTCAAGGTCACTGAGTGGGATGGGGGTGGTTTTCTGTAAAACTTTGAATCAGTATCTAACTACAGTGCAAATATCAAAAGAAGAAGCCAATCATGAGAAAAGGAGATATATTAATTGAAAACTTTAAAGTGAGTGTGACCTAATTTTTGACCCCTAAGCCCCACCCAGGGCCTGACCCTGGGATATAGTGTTATGTAATGAAAGGTTATGCTATGATATAATGATGTTCCAAATATGAAAGGCTTCTTGCCAGTGGTTGCTGAGATAAAAATGTTTGAAAAACTTTTGTCACAAAACTTTAAAGTGAGTAACAACCTAATTTTTTACCCCTAAGCCCCACCCCATGGTCAGACCCTGAGTTATAGTGTTATGTAATGAAAGGTTATGCTATGATATGATTATGTTCCAAATATAGAATGGTTCCAGTGGTTGCTGAGATATGAAAGTTTAAACAAGAGGGTCATGAGGCCCTGAATCGCTCACCTGAGTATGGTGGCCATGTAGGTCGTGACCTAGACAGCTTGAATAAATTTTTGTTCCCTCAGCCCCTGGAGGCTGTGTATAAAATTTGGTTACAATTAGCCCAGTGGCTTTTGAGGAGATGTCTGAAATTGTCAAACTATGAGAGACATGGGTCAGAGGTCAAAGACTGATCTTGACCTCTTGTACCCGCAAATCTTCCATGTATCAATTAAGATGACTGTATATACCAAATTTTAGGCTAAAATCTCCTTAACTTGCCATTAAATCTTATGTTCTAGCATTTTCCCATACTTGAACTTGCCTGAAAAAAAAGTCATGGTCAGCCCAAGGTCATCATTTGATAGTACTCAAGTACCTGATGCTATATACCAAGTTTCAAGGCCATCAATGATTTGGTTCTGGAGAAGAGGATTTGTAAAGGTTTTTGCCATGTATGGGCATGGCGGCCATGTTGGTCATGTGACCCAGACCATTTGATCAAATTTTCGTTCCCTCAGCCCCAAGAGACTCTGTATGAAATTTTGTTACAATTGGCCCAGTGGCTTTAGAGGAGATGTGAGAAATTGTCAAAATATGTGAGACCAGGTTCAAAGGTCAAAGAATGACCTTGACCTCATGTACACAAAAATTTTCATGTACTTGTTAAGATGACTATAGACCAATTTTCAGATCAAAATCTTCAACAGTTTTGAACAAATCTTATGTTCTAGCATTTTCCCATATAAAAGCTACAGAAAGCAAATCTGACCTTACCGTAAAAAAGGTCAAGGTCAACCCAAGGTCATAATTTGGTAGTACTTGCGTACCTGATGCTGCATGCCAAGTTTCAAGGCAATCGGCCTATTGGTTCTGGATAAGAAGCTTTTTAAAGGTTTTTACCATATATGGGCTTGGTAAAGGACTATTGGGCACTGCTTCATACCAAATTTCAAGCATCTGAGCTTTGCGGTTCTGAAGAAGAAGATTTTTGAATGTTTTTCTATGTATTTCTATGGTTCAAATATAGGACTCCCTGCCCAGGAGCCATTTGGACCCTGGGGCCACAATTTGAACAAACTTGGTAGAGGACCACTAGGCAATGTTGCATACCAATTTTCAAGCATCTGGGCCAAGAAATTCTGGAGAAGAAGTTTTTAAGAATTTTTTAGTTTGGAACCCAAGACCCCCTGCCCCAGGGCTATTTTGGACCCTGGGGCCATCATTTGAACAAACTTGGTAGAGGTCCACTAGACAATGCTTCATGCCAAATATCAAAGCCCTAGGCGAAGCCGTTTCAGAGAAGATGTCATTTACAGCGAATTGTTGACGACGGACACTTGGTGATCACAATAGCTCACCCTGAGCCTATGGCTCAGGTGAGCTAAAAATAATGAGATGATGTGTCACAAACAAATTACGGTTCTGTTGCCCAAGGTCAGGGTCAGAGGTCAAATCATGTCTCTTAAATGACTCAAAACTGCTGAAGCAAGTTTCATCAAACGTGCTCAAGATATTTTGTTCACAAGGTTCCATAGACTAAGTTGAAAAAAGGGGCATAACTTTGAAAATACGTGACCAGCAGAAAAAAAAGAAAAAATACAGGTTCACTTATTTTTCATGTACATGCCACATATGAAATTTAAAGATCCTAGCATAAGCGGTTCTAGAGTTTCACAGGTGCCTTAAAGCATTACGGATGGATGGATAGATGGACGGACAGACAGACAGGCCCAAACCAATACGCCCCCTTAACATCTGTGAAGTTGGGGGCATAAAAATGGAACTGGTGACTATCAAAACTTGTCTATCAGATTCTGGAGTTTTTAAGCAATATCTATAGCAGAAAACATCATTTAAAGCCTTTACTGTTCATATACTATGTTGATGTGTGCTCAAATAGAAGTTAAAAAAAAGCATGAAATAAATACTTGTGTGAAGTAGTATCATGACATCTCCATATTCACATTTTCTGGTCAAAGATACTATAAAATTATCATATTACCAAATTATTTCTTCAATATTCTATAGATCTTAACTGGCCCATCATAATTTGAAAGGGAATATGCCAGCCGGTTGTCAATAGCGAACATTCGCTATTGACAACCGGTTGTCAATAGCGAACATTCGCTATTGACAACCGGTTGTCAATAGCCACTTCCTAATTTTTAACATTGCCATAAAAACATATGTTGTGCCCCTCATTAGAGTGGATGGATGGATACTTTGCAATTTTCAGATCTCTAGATAAGAGGGGTATTTGATGATAATTGAGGGATAATTTTTTTTTTTTATTTCTCATTGAAACCATATGTTGTGACCCCTCATCTGAACCGTCTCAATGAGACGATTCAGATGAGGGGTCACAACATATGTTTTTATGCAGAATTAACAAAAATTATCCCAAATTATCACCAAATACTCCCTCTTATCTAGAGATCTGAATTTTACATCTTTTTCAACTGTATTTCAGGCATATAAGGACAATGGGAGGGTGATAATGAAAGGCTGTATGAAGTGGAAGCCTGTTTACAGTTGAACAGATTTCCGCCTCGATCAGCAGGATTCAAACTCAGACCACTAGCTTTGTAGGGTAGCACCTAGCCCAGTTAGCTACCGGTGCATCCCCTTATATAGGACTGCCTTAGCTACATCTTTGTTCTTAATTACATTATCGGTTCTGACAGTTGAGTATTTTGAACAAGATTTTGGTAGTACAAAAATTAAATTTAGGAAAAATGTATTTTGGAATTATCATGAAAAACTTCCTAGTTCTGCAGTTTTTGAACCAGAATGAATCATGGTCAGTTTTTCTTTTTTTGAAATGATTTTATACATAAGAATAGAGTGATACCTGTTTCTTTCTTTTTCAGATCGATACGAGCCACAAAAGCTAGTGAACACACTGTACTCATTGCGGTTACAAAAAAGTAGTAAGTGTAACTTACATTTGTTACTCAAGGCTTTCTTGTGCACCATGCATATTTTCAATTTTATTTACCTACTGGTACATATAATAATATACACAGTTGCATATTAAACATTTCATCAGCAGTTAATCAGACATATGTTGGAAGATCTATGTACTTCCCTTTCACATCCACAAAATGCGGTTTTGCTTACCATTAACCACTTTCCCTTCACAGCTGTGACGATTTTTCCTCCCAGTTTCTGGGGAACATTGTTATAACTGTAGCACCTCCTTGCACCAAGTCTAGAGATGAGGCCCTTATTCAGATTTTTAGGTAGATCACATAATATTAAATATGATACAAATCCGAAATTATCACATATAATACAATGTATGTAAATCAGTCTTATGTAATTCAGCTATAGAATGAGTTTTCTCTTCCAAAACAATCCCAAAGATCTAGATCCATCTTACATGATGGATCTAGATCTTTGGGATTGTTTTGGAAGGGAAAAACCCCTGTCTTATAATCCAAGAAATACGGTACTATTCAATCTCTGTGAGTCAAGGATGACAATCTTGTAAACCCCATCTTATGTGGTGGAAACAGTTAATATTACTGTCATGTGCTTAAATTTTGGGATAGTTCGAAAATTAGTTATTTTAGATGTCATAATATGTCGCATCTTTACAAGACAAGGGTACTAAGTCTTTGGTTCTTACATATCCTTGGATGACAATCTATTCGTAAATCAAATTTTCACTGAGCCATTTCATTGGATGCAAGCACTTTCATCACATCCAATCAAATTGTCTGTAACAAAACATTTTCCGTATAACAGGCCCTCTTGTCAGTAGAAAAATATCGTGTTTACTGTTTTCATTTACAAAAAAAAACAGTTTATGATCAAGATTTAACTAAATCGTCAGTGTTTTTGAACAATTATACCAAGTTGTGAGACAACTGTGTTTTGCAACAGATCTTCTGATTGGTCTAAAAATAACACTCACCAAGGGGAGCAACTAGCTGTTGCCAAAAAGTGGCGCTGCAGGAAATCAGATTTGCGAATAAGCTGCGGGCCAAGGATATGTATGGAAAAAGTGGACTTAGTTCCTTGGCTAGCTTAGATGACTACTTCAGTGCATTATGGATAATTTATTTTATTTCAGTCCCCCAGACAAAGATGAGCCATCCATTCTACCCCTCCTTAAAACAGGCTTCAACAGAGTAAGTTTAGCACAGCATAGCTTGTTTCTATCCTATAATTTGGTTGGTTGGGTTCAACGGCCCTTTGAGACAGTATTTCAGTCTAATGGAGCCGACTGCCAGAGAGAGGGAGAAAGAATAGACAGACAGAAAAGATGAGAGAATACAATTATCTTTCATAGTTGTGAGGTGTGGATAGAAAAATCTGTACCAAGGGTCACAGTTCAGCATCACAAGGCTTGCCCTCTGATGCAAAACAGTGATTCCAAAGGATTGATTTTTCTATCCGACCGCACACCAATCGTTATGATATATACTTTTTCTTGCATACCTTTCGATCAAAACATTTGATTCAAACTTTAGAATTTCTTTAAATGCATGATTTTAGCATTTTGGAGGTTTCTATTCTTAAAGAAGCTGCCCCTTCCAAGGACCGTCATTCGCTTCTTTTTGCCAGTGACTGATGTGATTTTGCAGTGTTCATGATGTTACCATCTGTAAAAAAACAGCATCACTTTGACATAAGATAAGTGACCTCTTGTGCAACCAGTGCATTGACTACACATGATTTTTGTCTCGCCTGCGAAGCAGAAGCCAGACATAGGTATTGCTTTTCCGGTGTCGTCATTGGCGGCATAAACTTCGTTTAGGTCAGTTTCACAAAGCGCTGACAAGTGAGACACCGCATTCCGCGGAATTCTTGTTATTTGGTCCTGAGTGGGATAACATGGTTGAGAGATATCCGTGCAGATGAAACTTGCATATATCCTTATCTGGTGTGCAAGAAAAAAATAGCAAATAGCCCCCACTCCACAGCTGACCCTTGCTGTACTTAAAGCCAGTAAAAGTTGGATTCCTAAATACTGAAAGCTCTCGGCATCTTTCCCCAACCCTGCTTGCCCCTAAATATTTAGAACACTATAGCCATTTACAGTAGAACATCATTATAGTATTACTCATTATAATGCTTTTTTGGATATAAGGCTACCATGTTATATGGGTCCAGTGGAAACTAAGCTACCAAGAAATATAAGACAAATTAGCTTAATATTCCTTGAAGTATAGTCATAGTTTTCAGATCTTTCTTGACTCTTTAAGCACCAAGAAGCAGACGACAAAATTTATGTCTGCAAAACTTAGAAAAATGCCTTGTCCAAGAAATATAATATTGAGAATTCAATGACTAGAGGGCAAACTGTGTAGATCTACATGAGGCGGCTCATGATGAGCCGCCTCATCAGGATCTACGCTGTTTGCGAATTTTGCTAATTTCGTCACTGGGGCTTAAAGAGTTAAAACTTCATAAGATCCCACAGATTTCAGTCCAGAGCTAATGGCATATATGTTATGTAAGCTGCTGTCACTGGCAAAGTACAGTCTCACTCTTAATTAATAGAGTTTAGTGCTAACAGAGTATCAGACTCTCCTATCACATTGGCACCAGACTGAATAAATTGTGTCACTAGGCTTTGTCACAAGATCTATAAAATTTAATTAAGTCTCTGTACTTACAGTGTTATTTTCTGCACAGCTTTGCTGAGACCCCAGCAGCTGGTTAAGAGGTCCTATACTGTGCTGGCATTACTGGGTTAGATTCAAATCTGACCAAGGAGCAGCAGTTGTGTAATGGATAATGACCAATCCAGGGGTCCTAGGTCGATCCCCTGCTTCTCCAGTCTTTAAACTGAAGTGATGTCTCGGTATGACCTAGTTGTTGGTGGGGCATTAAACCCGAGTTCACTCACTCGAATCCGGACCATGGCAGATGTTTTCACCCGTAAACAGGATTCCAATGTATACAGCCTTACATTATCATCCCACTATTGTCTTGATATGAGTGAAATACTGTTGAAAGGGATGTAAAATTCAGTTTCATCTATCTTGACCAAAGACATCGGGAAGAAATAGTGTAAATAATGCTTTGACTTAACACAATATAAAGATTTTTCAAAGAATATGACATTCTAAACACACCATGCATGATCAGAGTGCATATACGGTATTTGCAGTTGAATTACTTTCAGGCTGAAATATACCATAATTCAACCTCTTTTGCATTTAAGATTTTTAAAATGACAGCAAATTCTTGTTGGAGTATGCACAACTATTAGGTTTAATACTGTACTGGATTTTCTAAGTCATCAGTCTCCAGTTCTCCTGCACTTCATGCAGGGCATACCGGTAGTATGAAAAATAGAGTGGAGTCTAGGAGTGGAGTTATGAACTGGAGTCTCCTTAAGTCTCCATGACTCCACTCCATTACTCAACTCCAAGACTCCACTTCATGTTTTATCCAATGCCCAAAAAATAGACACTTGGTGTAACCAGGATACCCCAGGCTATCTCAAATTATCCTCATATTTCATGCTTTCTCAAAGAAAGCCAAGGCTAATTTTTTGCAAGGGAATGTTATTGTTGCAACATGGGCCTTTTAAGACTTTATTCAGTTGGGCAGCTGAGGAAATGGATGAGTTGAAGATGAAGATAAAATAAGTCTGAGGCCAGAGATGAATTACGGCCAGATATGATCTAGACTTGAGCTGGTGCCTCCGAGTTATTACCCAGGGCAGTAACTTTTTGCCAGCAAAACAGGCATTTGTGATTGTGATTTGCAGTCAGACTGCAAAATCTGAGAACAATCTCTGAAACGCGATGTTTGTACCACATAAATGTCTGCATGTTTTAGGCCCTTTTAGAGTTGTCCTTCAGGTGGGAAAATTTTGGACAATGCTATTTTGAGATGACCATGTGCTCAACATTAAAGCTCCTCATACTTCATTGTGATGATTATGATGATAGGGAGTATTGAGGCAACACATATTTTAGGGAGCATGTAATTTGTAATTTAGGAAAGAGCAACAGCAACTTCTGTTTAAGGATACATTATGTAAAATGGTGTCAGAACCTTAAATTATCATGGAAACATTTGCCTATAGCGTACTTGTGAGCAAATTTGGCTCACAAGTAGGCTGTTAGGTAAAGGTTAGCATCCTAGCTTCCATGAAAGTTTTGTCAGTTTGTTGCTTCTTTAGTGAGAACTCACCAAAGTCACCTCTTGGACTTTTGCACAGAAATCAGGAAAGAATACCCATTACTTCAGAAATTTGGCTAATGAGTTGTTAACACTGTAATGAATTATTAAAATATAATAATTGAGCCGCGACACGAGAAAACCAACAAAGTGGTTGTGCGCCAAGCACAGACTCAGATCAGCCTGGGCATCTGCCCAGTCTGATCAGAGTCTTCGCTGTCCGCATGGAGGTAGCTTAGACCCTTAGCTACCCTTTAAGGGGTTAGCGAAGAGTCTGAGCGGACTAGGCAGATACCCACTGGCAGGCTGATCTGAGTCTGAGCTGGGCACACAACCACTTTGTTGGTTTTCTCGTGTCGCACCTCAATTATGCTTATTCCTAATTGCAGAACTGAAGTCAGAAACAGTTCACTTATGAAATCACTGATGATATTTTGCAAATATTTGACAATCTTAATGGATGTGACAGAATGGTGTCTGTGTGTTAAGTTAACTGTCGTGCTGGGGTATTTACTCTTATGTTGGTCACATTTATGTCTAATTGGAAGCAATGTACGTATTTGCGAAAAGGTATAACTAATATATAGCCCGAATGAAAATGGATGTTTCCAGTAAAGTTTCTGGTTCTAATTCATATAGGATAATTCCTTGACATGGTCTTGTTAATTGTACTTCAAGAGCTTGATCTTACAGGATATGTCTGTGTTCTGCATAATTAAGGATATTGCCATGTTGCACATAACTCAGGATATTGCCATGTTGCAATTAAGTGCACTGCCATATTGCACTCGACTCAGGATATTGCCATATTGCACTTAATTCAGAGTACTGCCATGTTGCACTTAATTATACCCCCGGCATATGAAGTATGACGAGGGGTACATAGCTTTCATTCGATGTCCGTCCGTCCGTAAGTTAACATTTGCGTTAAAGATTTTGAGATCTTATATTATCCAAACCCTTTGATGGACTGAGTTTATATTTCGCATGGTGATAAATAATGGTCCAAAGTTTTATTCTGTTCCACCCCTACCCATGCCTATGACCTAGAGGTCAAGGTCACGGACTTTGACTTTTCATGTTAAAGTTTTGTGTTAAAGTTTTAAGATCTCTTTATAATTCAAACCCTTTGTTGGGTTGGCTTTATGTTTGGCATGATGATAGATATTGGTCTGAAGTTTTACTCTGTACCATCCTACTCCATGCCTGTGACCTAGAGGTCAAGGTTACAAACTTTGACTTTTCATGTTAAAGTTTTGCATTTAAGTTTTTAAGATCTCCATATAATTCAAACCTTTTGTTGGGTTGGGTTTATGTTTGGCATGATGATAGATATTGGTCTGAAGTTTTATTCTGTACCATCCCCACCCATGCCTGTGACCTTGAGGTCAATGTCATGGATTTCGACTGTTCATGTTGAAGTTTTGCATTTAAATTAGTAAGATTTTATATTATCTAAACTCTTTGTTCAGTTTGGTTTATATGTCCTAAGTTTTATTTTGTAGTATTTGTACCATCTTTACAAATGCCTGTGACCTAGAGGTCAAGGTCACTGACTTAGACATTTTCATATATGTTTTGTTTTAAGGTTTTGAGATATCATATGATCCAAATCCCTTGTTGGGTTTGGTTTATTTTTGGTAGTTTATAGATATTGGTCTAAGAATTATTCTATATCATCCCCACACATGCCTTGACTCAAGGTCAAGGTCACAGACATGCTTTTCCATGTGAAAAATTTGAGTTAAGTTTATATTATTTGCATGTTTTTCTCATCTTCTTCTGTGGGACCTTTTGATATGTGACTTTGTTTACCTCTAGGTTGCAATAGTTTACATCATCTGGGTGCTGCTGTGGACTTAAGATCAAGGTCATGTACTAAACAGTTGCCTCAATGCATGTACTGCTTTATAATGTTTCAGATATCCTTCGATGAAACCAGGGCTTGAAAATTCTTAAATTGTCACTCATCCAGCGTCACAAGACGTACAGTGAAATTGATAAGTTACCTTGGCAGTACTGAGAAATTCTCTCGTCTTGTAGCTTGAGGCACTTGCCATGGCGAGTGGACAAGTGGATTTTTTCTAGTCCTGGAAACCTTTTGATATATTTCTTGGTTCACTGTTAGCTTGCAGAAGATAAGTTGACATCCTCTGTATGCTGCTGCTGACCAAAGGTCAAGGTCACAAACTTTAAAATTTGTATCTTATATGTGTTAAATTTTTGTGTTTAAAAATTAATGTCAGTAGGCGATGGCGCTGGCTAGGGGTATATGTGAGCCCCTGCTCACTTGCTCTAGTTCTAGGTATTGCTATATTGGACTTAAATAAGTGTAATGTCATGCTGCAATAAATCAGGGTATTATCATGCTGCAATTAATTCAGGTTACTACCATGCTGCACTTAACTCAGGATATTACCATGTTGCACTAATTCAGGGTATTGCTGTTTTGCTCTTAATTCTGGGTATTGCCCTGATGCATTTAATTCAGGATATTGCCATGCACTTCATTCAGGGTATTGCCATACTGCTCCTAATTTGGGGTATTACAATGCTGCTTGTAACCCAGGCTATCAGAATATTGCCATGTTGCACTTTATTCAAGATATTTCCATGTTGTACTTAATTCCGGATGTTTCAATGTTGTGTTAACTCATCAGGATATCACAGTATTGCCATGTTGCACTGAATTCAGGGCATTAGGGTATTACCATGCTCCAATTGATTTATGGTATTGCCATGCTGCATGTAACTCGCTGTGTTGCACTTAGTTCAGGCTATTGCTATGTGGCATTTAATTCAGGGTATTGCCATGTTGCACTAAAATCAGGGTATTGCTTTTTTGTGTGCAATTCAGGCCATTTCGTTATTGGACTTATTTCATGGTGCAGATGTTGCCTTTTGCTAATTTATGCTGCAGATGTTTCCTGGTTGCACTTTTCTGATGCACTAAAACTGAATGTATTTCCTTGTTATTAATGAGTACTTTGACTAAGGGCATTGCCTCGTTTCAAACAGTTCAGGTAATTGCTTTGTTGTACTGATTTATTCTGATCATAGTCTGAATTCCTTTTACACTATTCAGCAGGGTATTTCCTTGATGCTTGTAAACAAGGAAAGATTTCCTGAAGCCTTGTGGCTGTTAGGGCAGTGGTGTTAGAGGCCCACTGTACCTTAGGCACAGCAAATGAAAGACAGAGCATGTCTCTCCCTATTCACTGAAAATAGGTACCCATTTACTGCTATGTTGACAGAGAGAGTTTTTCCATCTGGCTGGCCCTCTGTGACCTTCTGCACCATAACCGAAGTAGTAATTAACCCATTGCATTCTGGGTATTTTTTGTCGTCTGCTGAAATTGTCGTCTGCATCAAAATCAAGAATATTTTGACAATATTGGTCTAATAAACTCTTGGCAGCAAACAGTTTGGATCTCAGTTCAGGCCCCATGTTTGTGGGACCTGATCTGGATCCAAACTGTTTGCCCAGATACCCCTAAAGGGGTATCCCGAATGGAATGGGTTAAGGCTGTTCCCTAGTTGTGCGTTCTGTTTTTGCTTTGGGCAGATGGCATATTGTCTCACGCCGCGTCTCATAATATTATTGTGGATCCATAAAGTTCTATTACTTTACTGCCAACATTTGTATCTGTGCAATCACTTTCCTGTTAACTTTGACATTTGCACAATTTGTTCTGTTGTCATTCTGGATTGCATGAGAGTGTAGGACAAACACAATGGTCTTTTAGTAATAATTTTTTATTAATTCATAAGCGGCCCTATTTCAGCCTGAATCTCGGAATGGCGTTTTACGGAACTGTCTAGACATGCTTTGTTTGACAAACAAAGTCGCACACTTATGATTTCAGCTGTGATACAGTAATTAATGGTCGTTACATATTGGTGTCAGAAGTGTTTGAGCAAACGGTGTAGACTCTGATCAGATGGCTCCCTGAGGAGCCATCTGATCAATGTCTACACTGTTTGCCATTTTGACTGCAATTTTACAACACATTTCCAGATGGTTAAATAATGCAATCTGTTCACATTTTAGGAACCTGTTCAAATTACAATAATTCATTAAGATGTTCTGATTTTCATGGTTGTTAAGGTATGATTTATGGAAAATGGTTGGCACATCTTGTAACTTGATAGATGTGACATAGCATTATCGTTAATGGGCTCTGAATAAGGTAAAATTTGGTAGTAAAAATTATTTACGCAACAGAACTGAAATTATGAAAGAAAGTACCAGAATCCATCTTGATGATTAATTTAGAACTAGAAAAAAACAAAACAAGATCTGTTGTCAGTAGTAACTTTAGAACCAAAATGGCATTATTATAATATTATATTTACTTATGAGACGCTTTGTTCATGGTCTGCTTTTTCTCGACTATGCTTCGTGACAGCATTTAAACCAAACACAAAATTATGTCTGCAGAATATTTAATATTATTTTTCCATTGGCTTACTTTGGAACAAAAATAACTTTCACGCATTTTACATCACAGTCTTTGAAATCTCTTGACAGAAGGGTTTCTTTTTGGAGTTCTGAAATTTCCTTATTTTTTTCCGTCAGTAGTAAATATAGAATCGTAATTAAATTCGCCTGATCACATCATACTTCATAAATGTAAAAATAAAATAATGACAGCAGAATTCAGTACATGTGTATTTCAAATTGTGAACAAAAAAAAAAAGCATCCATAATTGTAAATTTAGAATTGTGAAAGAAACAACTAGAATCCACTATAAACTGTGAAAAAGTCTTGCCAGAAAAGTTGAGTAAAAATCTGAAAATAAATAAATAAAATAAATAAATAAATAAATCCACAGTTAGTCAGTTTAGAACCATATAAAAAGAAAATAGAATGTAATCATGGATCCTGTCTTCAAAAGCCTAAAACATGGTTTTGCATACCTTCAAATTTTCCCAGCTACATGCTCATGGGAGCAATCTGGCCCCGAGGTTATAAAACTTTTTTCATGCTCAACTCAGCTGAGCATGAAATTTTCTCTGCTGATAAATATGAAAATGCCAACTAATGTTGGCATTTTCATATTCATAAGCAGAGAAAATTTCAAGCTCAGCTAAACTGAACATGAAAACAACTGTACTTATGTGTAATTTATTATTTATTAGCAGGTAAAATTTCATGCTCAGCTGAGTTGAGCATGAAAAAAGTTTTATAACCTCAGGGCCAGAACTGGGTCTGCATCATTTGCATACATAGTTCTGTCTGAGTATGTAGAGTAACTATGGTATGATATTGAAATAAACTAAGAAATTAAAGAATTATATGGAAATTCATTTTCCTTTCCTTCATTAGAGCTTTACATACCAACAATACAGCCTGTCACTCAAAAGCCTATTCAATAGCTGTTGTTTATGCCTATTCTATGGATCGCAATTAGATTTTATTGTTAACGGGACGTAGCATCGGCTGTTTAAATGTCAAGCCGCAATTGTGTGTCAGTATTGCACGTTCAGATGGAATAAATTGTGTTGCTGCGTTTCATCAATGTAGATCTATAAAATTTAATTACTTTCTCCGCTAGCCGGAATATTTGCAGAAGCTCTCGTTTTAGTAAGATTGGATGGAAGCTGAGAACGGAAAGGGCATTTCCGCAGACCCACTGGCGATTTAGTTATGAATGTCATCATCTTGATCAGTTCCAGTTAAAATTCCTCTGATTTAAATAGAAGAGGTTCGAAGATAGAGATTTTATAAATGGAAGATGTTACAAAATAACCGTCCTTAACTCTTTAAGCACCAGTGACAAAATTAGTAGAATTTGCAAACAGCGTAGATCCTGGTGAGGTGGCTCATAATGAGCTGCCTCAACTAGATCTTCACTGTTTGCCATCTAGTCCTAGAATTCTCAATATGAAATGTCTTGGACAAGGCATTTTTTGAAATACTGCAGATGTAAAGTTTTTCGTCTGCTTTTTGGTGCTTAAAGAGTTAAGATTTTGACCACACTTGCAGAGATACAGCAGGAGGAGGGGGAAAGAGTTGACTAGATCTTATTGACATTGACCCCATTTCCAAGGTCGCAGGAGTACTTAACAAAGATCCCCAGAAACCGTGTCTGCACAATATCCCTTGAGAGGATTGTGGATTTTTACTAAACTTTCACAAAAATTAGTATTTAGAAAAGATGCAGACCTAATTATAAGGATTTGGTGGCCTTGACCCCATTTTTGTGGTCACAGTCCTGGAGGTCTTTGGGTCGAGACAAGCCTTGCTTAAAACTGCTTTGTCTGCACCCTGTCTCCTGAATGAAATGTTGTATTAAGAATTCTTACCAAAATAGCACAAAATTACCAATAGAAGAAGATGCAAAGTAAATAGGTTTAGTTGACCTTGAACCAAGTTTCAATGTCATAGGAGGTCTAAGTATGTTAAAAATGGCTTGTCGTGAACAAGATACTCGATTCTTACCAGACTAGCACAGAATCATCAACGAGAGAAAGCACAGCTGATTCAATGTTGGTGACATTGACTGTTTTCAAGATCACAGGTTGACTTAGACTGTTAAATTTTCCCTTACCTTGCAATATTTCCTGAACCAGTTGGTAGAGTTTTAACAAACTTGCATGGATCTGTCGTTGAAAGCTCATCAGACTTAGTTGATCTTTACTCCATTTACAAGGTCACAGGAGGACTTAGAATGTTAAAGTTTCCCTTATCCCCATGGATATTTCTGAGGGGACTTAGAATGTTAAAGTCCCTTATCCCCATAAAAAAGTTCTGAAACATTGGTGTCACTAAACTTGTATGGATATATCATTCAGGCAAGCCTACAAGCAGATTAAGTTTGATGACCTTGACCCATTTTCAGAGACACTGATTGGCTTCTCTTACAACTAAAGTATCTCTTGAACCATTGGATGAATTTTGACAAAACTTGCATGGATATGTCAGTGGGACAAGCCAAATAGCAGATAAAGTTTTGGTGACCTTGACCCATTCTCAAGGTCATGGAAAGATTTTCTCATTAAATAAAGATGATACCTCATGAATAAGTCGATGTATTTTCGCAAAACAGCATGGCTATATCCTTTGAACAAGTCTGGTTTTGGTCACCTTGATCCAGTTTCCAAGGTCAACAGATGAGTTTTCTTGAAGGGAATGTACATGTATTTGTTATGAAAGTCTGTTTTTGTTAGAAACAGTTCTAGTTGGTTCTGATATCCAATAAGCCTCAAATGTCACACACATGCCTTTGCATTCATTTAAAGTCTTTCTCTGGAAAAGCCATTGAAATGTTACCCTGATGCTGCTTTGTAAAAGGCTGAGTGGGTTTACATTTTCAAAAACAAAGATGTTATAGAAATCGCATCATAATTTGAACCTAAAACGAGCCATTCCATTTTCAATGCTTAATTTGTACCAGTCAAAACAACTGCATTTTGTGTCCTTGTAAAACAGATTATTTTTGGTTAAAACAAATTTGTAGAACTAATTAGATAAACAGATTTTTTGCCTCATTCAAGGACAGGAATACCTGATCAGTTAAAGAATGGAAAATAAACAATAATACAAATAATTTCTTCTCTGTACTAGTTGATTCTAGAATTAATTATTTAACCCTTAGAGTGCCAAATTGAAATTGATATAGAGCCAGATGAGGCAGCTCCTAATGAGCTACCTCATCTGAATCTATACCTTGTTTACCCTCTAGTGTTGAACACAGCTTGGATGAAACATTTTTTGAAATTTTACATAGGTAAATTTTGTTGTCTGCTTTTTTTGCGCTTAACCCTTGTCATGCTGAATATTTAATTGAAGTGACCCTAAAAAGGGGCTGCCCCTACCTCAGAAGCCACAACTTCCACAAACTTTGAATGATTTGGCTAATATTTTCCCCAGTTAAAAGCCAGGTATGGAGCCACCATTTTGAGAAGTCACGAAGGTCATGTGACTTCCGTATTTGGAGGTCACATGGTAAACCGGGAACCATTGTAGACACCTAAAAAAATAAAAAGAAAAAAGAAAATAAAAAAGATTACAGTATACAGTCATGTATTAGCGTTTAGTGTATGCTTTGTAGGCAGAAACTAATCGATTGCTTTCCTTGGGCCCGGCGTTCTTGGTGAACATTGATCAAGAGAAAAAATTTAAATGGATGAAGTCTAGTTCTGAGAAAATCGAGATCAACCAAGTAAGGGTGTCCTTTAAAATCTGATAATTGAAAAAAAAAAATCACAAGGTTTTGACTTATTTTTTGGTGTTTCCAAATCTCCAATACCAGTGATTGGGTAAAATCTTGCTCTGTTAAAAAGCCGATTCCCTCCTTCATTATGAGGACGTCACCGCAATTGGTGGGGACTCTTTAAAAAGGAATATATCCAGGTTCAGCATGAAAAGGGTTTAGGTACATAAATTTCATGTTTAGAAAACCCTGTTACATGAATTTGATACATCGGAGCATAAAACAGGAAATAATTGGCAAATCTTTATTTTTTTGGGAAACAGAGCAAAAATGAGATGTTGGGGAAAAAAAATTTATCACTAAATGGATGTCTATGTGGAGTGTGAGGAACCATAACAGAAATGGCTGCTTCAAAACTCTGATTTTCTTTTTTGGAAGTATTTTTTTTTTTAATTGAAGTCATGAAAAAAAAAAGTTATCAAGGCTCAGATTGCAGTTCAAGCTTTATATGGTAGTCTGACCTCTGCAGACAGATGTGATATGAACTTTTAGACTTTAAAGGACGTCAAAAGGATGATTGCGAGATAGAAGTTTCACTGATTATTCAATCACGGAGCTCAGAAATGTTTCTTATTCCAGACTAAGCCTCTTATTTTGGTGGCTTTTGAGGATAATTCAGAGATAATTTTTCTTATTTCTCAACGAAAACATACGTTATGACCCCTCATTTGAACCGTCTCGGCGAGACGGTTCAAATGAGGGGTCACAACGTATGTTTTTATTGAAAAATAAGGAAAATTATCCCTAAATTGTCCGTCTCACAGCTTCCTATCTTGAGCACTGCCTATTCCAGACTAAGCCTCTAAAGTCCCTTGCATATCCCGCCATCGATTGGGTCTCATTAATTCCGCCTCATATGTATGAAAGATGTTGGCTCGGGCTTGATAGGAGGATTAAGTCCGAATCCAATGAATTATTCCGGAGACAAAACTGGAGCGAGATTAATGTAGAAAGAAGTTGCTATTTCTACGACGTGATTGATTGATTGTCTAATCGAGCAGACGCAGCCATTCAGCGAAGCTGAAATCCTGGTCAATATTCACTCGGAGCAGCTTACGGGTTTATATGAAATGTCCATTTATCTACGCTAAATTTACCTCACGTCAAGAAAAAAGTCTTACGCTTTGTCTGAAAGTGAAGACCATGTCGGACTGTCATCTTTGAAATTAGATAAATCTTTTCTTTTAGCATGCAAGGTCTGTGGACTTGTTGATTGTAACGAAAAGAACAGCGTAGATTCTTCCGTTGGACTGCCTGAAAGTAGAGGTTGATTGGAATCATAGTTAGTCTCCTTTCATTTGATGCAGCCTAAGTGATTTCCATCAATTTGGTTCTAGGCTTAAAGTAATAAGATTTCAATTATTGCTGGTAGAATTAGATGACGCAATAAGAAAATGTTGTATGTGTGTGTTTTATACAGTTGATTCTCGTTATCTCAAATACTGATATCTCAAAGTATCTAAAATCAACAAATATGGTTTGGACACATTTCCTACTTTTCTTTACATTTTCTTTACATTTAAATTCCTGTTATCTTGAACATAACTGGAATCTCCAAGTAAATTTTCTGGAGATGACAAAAAAATTTCAGAATTAAAAACATATGTTGCTTCCAAGCTTTGTGGATCTTCACTTTTTACTTGCATGTATTTTCATTATTGGCACTTCAAGTGATAAAAATTCATCTTTTCTATAATAAATATCAAATAAATAGGGGAAAAACAGAACCAACAATCATCAGCGGTTAGATTGACTTATTTATTAATGTCTACCCGTTTCGGTCTTACAAAGACCTTCGTCAGGACAAATTTTTTACACATACAGAGCTACTGAAGTATAGAAAAACGGTAAGTTTGTATCACGTGGTCTAATTGTGTTTTCACCGGAAGTCAGTCAATATGGCGGACAGTTACTATGGTAATTGAATACATATACAGATATTAATTAATTAAGCAATATATAAACTAATAATAATTAAGCGTCTTTGAAGATGTTATAAATTCCGGTAGTAGTAATTTCTTTATCTGGGTCTGCTAGTTCATCCTGGCATATAGTATTGTCTGAGGAGGATGGTGTTATGTATAAGTCGGCGAGCAGTTCATCTGTGGTGACCGGGTATAGCAGCATTAATTGGGTCATCGTCAGCGCCGGCCAGTAGGATCCGGGGGTTGATGTGGATGGCTGTTCCCTCTGCAAGTCGGTGTTACTGATTTGTTTGCCTTTTACTGTGATCCTATATGTTGTGCAATTTTTCGGCCTGGCTTCCATCGGTGGTACCCAAGGTTTAGGTGTAGCAATGTCAGGTCTGTACTTAGTGTTGGTCATCGTCGAAATGACAAATCTCTTCTCATGGTCTCCGTGAATCAATTTGGAGTGTTTTAAAACATTCTCCTTCCTGGCATATGGTTTATTGCAGCTCCAGCATAGATATTTTTTACGTTTCTCCGAGTGAATAGCTTCGTTGTGTCTTCTAAGTGTTGCTGGTGTAGCAAATTTCTTACTGCATACGCTACACTGGTGAATCTTCATGGCTTTATTGAATGAGATTAAGGCCTGATGGCATTCGCGTTTGTAACCTGGCAATCCAAGCTTCTTCCGTTCTGAGTCTAACGTTAATATTTCCGGTCGTCGACGTCACAATAACAGCATCAAGGTCTCCCAAGCTATGCCCATTTGTTAAGAAATGGCGGGATACGGGTTTTAAGACATTGCCTTGTCTTATATCTGAAAGATGGTTCCTGAAGCGTTCATTAAAAGTATTGCTGGATTGACCAACATATTGTAGGCCGCACTTGGTGCAAGATAAGACATAGATAACGTTTTTAGTTTTGCAGTTGTAGCGACCGTATATAGGAATGGTTTCATTAGTTGACCAGCCTGTAATATTGGTACTATGTTTCATGTACGGGCAGGTTACGCATGGTTTACCGCAAGGACCGGAGCCTTTCGGTATAAGTATTGGTTTTAAGTCTGCTCTGACAAGAGATTGTTTCAGGTTAATCGCTCGTCTGTTCACTAGCTGGAATGTGTAGGTTGACATATATCTGATATCTCCTGAAGTTGCCAGTATGTGCTTATTACTGTTAAGGATTTTGGTAATTGGTGGGTTTTGTGGATTATACTGAATGATAAAAGGTATTACTGTCCTAGACTGTGATTGTGTGTTATTCTGTTGTATTAGGAGACTGTTTCTGTCTTTGTCAAAAGCACGATCTAATGCTGATTTAACTAGTTTCTTTGGATACCCTCTGTTAAGTAGGTTATGGTAAAGTTGGTCTGCCGCTTTCCAGTAAAGGTCAGATGTGCTACAGATCCGTCTCAGTCTAATTGCTTGGCTAAACGGTATACTGTTCTTCTGATGTCCAGGGTGGTATGAGGTGTAATGTAGGTATAAGTGTGCGTCAGTAGGTTTTGTGTAAAGGCTAGTTTCAATATTTCCGTCAATATCTTTTGTGATTGTTACGTCTAGAAAGTTGGCGCTGGTTCGGCTGATGTCCCAGGTAAATTTGATGGATTCGTGAAAATTGTTTAAGGCCTCAAGAAAGGAGTTCAACTCCGTCAGTTTGTGTGGCCATATCATAAAGATATCATCGATAAAGCGCCACCAAACGAGAGGTGACAAATAGCGTGTTGACAAAAAGTCTTCCTCCAACTTTGCCATAAAAATGATAGCATAACTCGGTGCGCATTTTGTACCCATTGTAGTGCCAGAGATTTGTTCGTAGTATTCGCCATTGAACTGAAAGGCTGTTTTAGTTAGGACCAAATGTAGAATGCGAAGTAAAACCCACGTTACTGGCTCTTTCAGGCTACGTCGTTCAAGGGCTTCTTTGGTGGCTAGAATCCCATCGCGGTGAGGAATGTTGGTATATAACGAAGTAACATCAATAGTAGTAAGGTATTTGGCCTCTGAGTTGTTCGAGTTTCAGGAGAAATTGATTAGTGTCCTTGATATAAGATCGGACCTTTTGGGCTAAAGGTTTGATAAAAGAGTCTATGTACGCTGACAGTTTTTCTGTCGGACTGTCACATGCTGAAACTATAGGTCTCCCTGGGTTGTTAGTTTTATGTATCTTTGGTAGCATATAAAATATAGGTGTTCTTGAATTTTTGGGGCTGAGGAATGCTAAGTGTTCCGCTGGTAGTAATTTACGTTCCTTGATAAAGTTCAGGAAGTGGTTAATGTCCGTTGAGATTCTAGGAATCGGGTTTCTTGGTATTTTTCGATAAAATTTCAGGTTGTTTAATTGTCTATAATAAATAGATCGATCTTCTCATTTAGACATGTATTTGTACTATTAGAAGATGTTTTATCAAAAGTTGGCAAACACTGTAGACCCCAGTCAGAAACATTGTAGATTGTGCCCATGTGAGCTTGGATATTGACATCAGAATCCACATCAGAAATAACAGTATTAAATACGGAATAACCTCTCCGTATCATGGCTATCCTGCGAGTTCATTGGTGAAGATTGATATTACTTTTGGGATGTACGTACCTATATCAAGTGACACTTAATGGCAATATTTTGCCATAAATATCTGGACAAAATCCCTGAGCAAACAGTGCAGACCCAGATCAGACTGCTCCGGAGCAGTCTGATCACGGTTTGAAGTCTTTGTCAAAGATGTTATAAAATCCCATATAGAATAAAATTGGATTGTGGAAATCAGAACATGAAAGGTCCAAGGTCCGGTCAAGAAATGGTGGCAGTGTTGGGATGTTTAGGGTAAAACCATGTACTGGTCTGTTATAACAAGCTAATGGTGCCAATGGTACAACACAGTGGTAACTTGGTGGAAGTTGCCTTGTACTATATAATTTCATATAATTGAGTATTAGTACAAAACATGAACAGAATAAAAAAGGATACATTAGCAGAAATCATAGGAAAGGTGAAAGTATGAACAGGAGTGACCAATTGTGATCCATTGTATGCATTTCCTCCAGATTTACAAAAGGGATAACTTCTGTGGCTTCCTGTTTGCTTCCCTGGAAAATAAAAAAGGTAAAGGTTTCTCATAGCCTAATAGCCGTAGGGGCAGTGGGGGTTAGAGACCCACTGTATCTTGGGCACAGCTGATGAAAGGCGGAGCCCATCTCTCTCCTTTCGCTGCCTTATCCTTCCCTAATTCGAAAAAGGTACCCATTTACTGCTGGGTGGACAGAGAGAGTTTTCCATTCGTCGGATGGCGACGGTGAGCCGCAAACTCATGACCTTCCGGCGACTTTCTGCACAATAGCCAAGCCACTCTAACCACTCCGCTACCGCCCCTCTCATGGAAAATGAAACCTTCCATTTAAAGGAAATAATTTTCTCCAAATTCTTCCCTGTAAGAGGTGGCCCTAGAGAAGGGAGGCAAAAAATGAACTGGGAAAGTTTGGGCACATTTTTGCTATTTAAGTAAAATCAGTGAAGCTTTGAATTCCCAGTTATTGAAGATTTGTTGAAGTAAAACTTTTGCTAATGCTCCCTTGCTTTACAACCTTGTGCCAAGTGTTGTTGCAGGTTCACTGCTTGAAAGGCTGAAAGTAAAATGTCATGTGCTGTATTGAAAAGAGCTTGAACACAGGGTATAAACCAGTCCGCCAATTTTCGCTTCCTGCAGAGACTGTCCATCATATATATTTGACTTCCACCGAGACTGTCCGAGATCTCTTGCTTCCTGCTGAGACTTCTGTACAGGATAAATGGCTTCCCACAGAGACTGTCCACGTGATTCTGCTTCCTGCCGAGGCTCTCAGCAGGAAGCAGAGTCACACGGACAGTCTCGGCAGGAAGCCATTGTTAGAGGACAGTAGTCCCTGCAGGAAGCAAGAGATCGCGGACAGTCTCGGCGGAAGCCAAATATGATGGACAGTCTCTGCAGGAAGCGAAAATTGGCGGACTGGTTTATACCCTGTGTTGAAGGTTAGCTTTCTATAGGAATTTCTTTCAGTTCAAAGATCTAAGAGCATATTTATCTTGTTATGCAGGTGAAAGATTCTTATTAACCAGAGTTTTTTGGTAAATAATGCTTAACTTTATTGAAAATAAGTAGATAGTTATGAGTGAATGCCATTTAGATGTTGCCAGCTGCATAGTTGGCATTCCTTCTGTATAATAATGCAACAGCAGGGAAGAAATTGTGAGCCGCTTCCAACATAGCAAAGCCTGCCTTTGTCTTTCAATGGTAAACAAGAGGTTTTTGTGGAAATTTAAACCACCCTTACCAGAAAATGCAAACTTAAGCAAGAAATATTTGACTGTAAGCAAGTATTACACTGATCAAGGGTGGTATAAAAAAGTTATACCATGATTTGTCCACCTGTACAGGAGATAATCCACTCGCTAAAGCTTGTGGATTATCTCCTTGTACAGGCGGACAAACCTTGGTATAATTATTACGTATAGATCCAAATGAGAATGCTCCTTTACATCATCTGTATCTGCCGTTTATGAAAAAAATCTACAGATAAATATTCAAGTTTATGGTGTATATGAGCACACCTCCATATTTTTTTGGCCAGTTTTACTACAGCCAACAAATTTTGTGATGTCCTGTTTGCTTCTGTGAATGACATAGCCCTTCTAAAATGGGTTCTGTTCTTAAAGGAAAGAATTTGCTCCAATTCTATTTGTGATAGGGCCCATTAATCATGTTCTGTCATTTGTTAATATTTTATCAGTACATCAAAACTTGTTTATATTTCTTGTTCCACTTTTCATAAACCCAAGGTAAACTTAAAGTAGCTTGAAAGTTCTAAGTCAGAGAGGGAGTTGTTTATTCATATTCAGACAAAAACACAGCCCATTTCTTCAGCTAAAAATGTTTGGGGTCAAAAATTCACATCTTAATGACAGTAGAAACTGCTTGTATTTATCCACACTGTTTGTTGAAGAAGTGCTTATCACCCTTGGCAGGTTGTAATCATCTGAATAGTTAAGATTAGCATGCACCTTATTAGTGGCGTTCATGTTTTGACAAGATTGGCATTCATGTTGTGGATGATATTGGCATTATTCATGTTGTAGTCAAGATCAGCATTCACATTGATGACAAAGTTGCTGGCAAGAGTTGACATAAGATAGACAGTGGTCACAGGGTATAATCGATTCCGCCAATTTTC
Organism: Ctena decussata; assembly: GCA_963989385.1. Lineage (NCBI taxonomy): Eukaryota > Metazoa > Mollusca > Bivalvia > Lucinida > Lucinidae > Ctena > Ctena decussata. The sequence continues at coordinate 43,652,599 of OZ022505.1, read as the reverse complement.
GCTTCCTACAGAGACTGTACATCATATTTGGCTTCCACCGAGACTGTCCGCGAACCCTTGCTTCCTGCAGAGACTACTGTCCTCGAAAAATGGCTTCCTGCCGAGACTGTCTGCGTCATTCTGCTTCCTGCCGAGGCTCTCGGCAGGAAGCAGAATCATGCGGACATTCTCGGCAGGAAGCCATTTATCATGTACAGAAGTCTTGGCAGGAAGTAAGAGATCGCGGACAGTCTTGGCAGAAGCCAAATATGATGTACAGTCTCTGCAGGGGGCGAAAATTAGCGGAATCAATTATGCCCTGTGGTGGTGTTGGTACAAATTGGCATTCATGTAGTTGACAAGATTATCATTCATTTTCTTGACAAGATTGGCATTCATGTTTTTGTCAAGATCATGGCGTTCATATTGTAGACATGAATTTGGCATTAATGTAGCTGACAGTTTTGGCATTCATATTGTAGACACAAATTTGGCATTCATGAAGTTAACAAAATTGGCATTCATGCTGCAGACACTATTGAAAAGATTGGCAGTCATCATCATCACTGTTGTTGACAAGATTGGCATTCATTTTATAGGGAAGATTAACATTCATTTTGTTGGCCATTTTTGCATTCATTTTGTTGGCAAAATTAGCATTCTTGTTGGCATTTTGGCCACTGAAATATTGCATATTCAGCATTTTATTCATTCATTTATTTTATGATTTGAAGTGATTGGGTGTGCCTGTTAAATGATCATAGATAGATTATATCAGTCTCCATTCTTGATTTACTTATACCATAACTGGTGTAAATATTGTGACACCATGATCAGTAACACCCTTAACTTTGACACACTGTATTAACTATTGCTGGCGCAATGGCAAGCATTGCAGACCCTGATCAGATGGCTCCTTGAGATATACAAAGTTTGCCATGAACTAAGCATCATTTGGATGCATTAACATGTGTAAAATCCACTTTCTAAGAATTTTGGAACAGTAAATGTCCAACTTTCAGGAGTCCGAAAATTTTAGGGTCATTATGGTATGGTAATTTTTAGGTGTCCCAATTTTTTTAAGTTTGACGGTACACAATAAAATACAAAAATTTAATTACTAACCCAATGAAATACGAAGATGTATTAAAGATATATGTGCATAAATTGTATTGAGGTTACAATAAACTCTTGTCAATTCCCTAATCAGTCGTAAATTTCCTAATCAGGCATAAATCAGCAATATCAGTAAGAATAAAAGGTAAAAGATGAGTTAGATTACATGTCAGGCTTTTGAACCTATTTCATTAGAATGCAGTAAAATAGGCATAAAATCAGCTGTTGATAAGTGGAATTTTAAGGTATGAAAAACAGATTTTTTTGCCCATTCTTTTCCCTATGAAGGCAATAGCTGATAACCCAGTTGGCACACAACATTGATTCAACATTGAAGTAACAGTGATTCAGTGTTGTTTCAACATTGTGTTTTCATTGAGGTTGCAAACTTGCCTTTTCTGTTAGTTCAGGAATTTACTGATACCAACTCAGGCATGCCACTACTGATCACACATCATCATCGGCATTTTGATTATCATGTAGATGCGGGAGCATGATCGGCATTATGCCGATGGTAATCCACATCAGTGGACTCCCTTCCAGGTAACTGGCTAACTGCACGCATGGCAGATCTCACACTGGATCTCCACAAATCCCTAGCACAAGGATCAACCTCGTTGAGTTTCCTCTCACTACGGTCTCTCTCTGTAAGTGTCTTCCAAGTCATCTTGGGCCGCCCTGGCCCACGCTTTCCTTCTATCTGCATGTTGAAAACTGTCTTAATTGCTCCTCTCGAACGTTGAACGTGTCCAAAGCAGTGAAGCTGTTTCTCCCTCAGGATTATGTCGAGGTCATCAATCTCAAGTCGAGCCAACAACTCGTTTGAACTGACAGTGGCCACATTCTCTGGCTTTACATTGCAGATGTGTCTGATCATGGCTTTGTCATTGCGTCGTAAGCGCTGGAGATCTGGTCTTATCAAGGGCCAAGTCTCGCTTCCATGAAGCATCGCATTCTGGACACATGAGCTGTAAACACGACCACAGGTCTTGTAGGAGAGGTGACGGGATGAGAGGACTGGCAGCAGCTGCTTTAACTTCTTCCAGGCGGTTTTCACAAACGTAGTCGTTGAAAGTTCACATCCTCCAGCTGCAGAGAGCATGTCCCCCAAGTAGCAAAAGGAAGCAAAACTACCTCTAGTGTGTCACATCCAACCTTCTGATCATTTTGTGGTCTATTAATTGTCTATGAGTCTGGCAGTTCCTTGACATCTAGAGTATCTGAAGTTTCTCTGTAGGTCCTTTGTCACTCGCTTGAGCGCACTGCACTTCTTGTGCACCCGCTTCTCGCACTCATTGCATTTGACACTGTTAACTATGTTTTTAAGGATGTTATGAAAAAAAAAAAGCTGTTATGAAATGAAAAAGAGTCATAGTTACCAAATGACCTGGTCATCAGGTCATTTGATAACTATGACTCTTTTTCATTTTGTAACAGCTCTTCTTTATTTCGTAACATCCCTGAAAAAATTATAAGTTAACCAGGGGTGCTGATTAGCTTTGTCTTTGGTATATCAGCCTTGAAACTTAAAAAATGGTTTTAAAAAATAAAGTAATAATGAAATCAAAATAAAATCATCTCTTTGACAGAAATGCTCAGAATTTTGGATTTCGTGTTAGGTATTTCTGGTATCAAAATATTTGAGCACAGAAGTCAAGGTTAAGAGTGAAAAAATGTTGAAAGACATTGATCTACAGGAATCAATTTTTGGTAGCAAAAAAAGTCCTGAGTATCATTAAAAGCATATTCTTTCTGGTTGAGAGAGAGAGTAGACAAGGGTCGTTCAGTAAGTGAAAACTTAACCTGTCGAAAGATGTGTGAATATGCTGTGGTGTGAAAGCAACATGACAAACCAAGTGCCAAGTGAAGACTGAGATCACACTGGGAAGATCCTAGGCATCCGCCTAGTCTGGGCAGAGATTTTGCCATGCACTTATAAAACGTAGCTATGGGTCGAAGCTACCTCCATGCCAACAGCTAAGACTCTGATCAGACTGGGGGGATGCCCAGGCTGATCTTAGTCTTCACTGGGGGTACATGCCACTTTGTTGGTTTTGTCATGTCATGGCTCAAAATTTAATTATTAAGGTTCTGTGAAAGCCAAATAGCACTTAAAGTACCAAAAATAAAAAGAAAAGTGAATTTGCAAATACAGTAGCAAATAAAATCTAGATCTGTTGTATTAGTACATGGATCTAGATTTTTGGAAGTCGAAGGGAAAAACCCATCTTATAGCAGAATTTCACAAGACTAGTTATAGATTTTTTGGTTCATCTAGAAAGGGAAACCCCATTTTATAGCCGAATAAATACTAAATACAGCACTAAAACAGAATTCAGCTAGAGGATCTCATGAGAGTAATGTTACCCAAAAGTGCTTAAATATTGGGACTCCTAAAACCATTAATTTTCCATTTATCCTAAATTTAGGAGTTTTAAGAGTCCCAATACTTAAGCACTTTAGGGTACATTGACATGGCTGCAAACATATTGAATGCCCCTCATAATATCATTTTGTACAATTGTTCTCTTGGGTGAAAAGTTTCTTGGAATTTTGCAAACAACAACAGCAATAAAAGAAGGGCAATGTCTTTTTGATGCTCTCAAACATGGAATATGGTTAAAGTAACAGATGGCAGCAAGGCTTTTTTTGAAGCAGATGTCATATATTTTTCCATATGTTTTAGTGACAATTATCAGTGAATGTAAATAGTATTTCACTTCCAGTATACCCAGAACATAAAATTTAGAAAGGCTTGGGTGCCCATAGGAAGTTTTACTGTTGGTTGAAAGAAATTACCAAAAATTGCATTCTAATGCACTTACGAATGTAACGCCACGTCTCATTGGATAACGTCAAAAATTTGCGACAGTATATTCTGCGATATACTGTCGCAAACCCTACGTCATTAAGTAACCTGGCTTCTCATTGGCTGATGTTTGGTTTTACATTGCTGACAGCGCTTGAAATGGGTGCAAACTAGTACATTATGAAAGGTGACAATGTGGAAAAGTGCATTAGAATGGGGATAACTGTACTGAAAATTGTCATTTGGGGGGGTAAATCATCGGTTTTATGGTCGAAAATTTCGTTTTACGGCGACGCGTCAGTAAATCATCGGTTTTATGGTCGCAAATTGCGTTTTACGGCTCCGCTGACGGGTCGCTGCAAAACGAAATTTCTGACCATAAACACAATGATTTACCTCCCCAAGTGACAATTTTCAGTACAGTTATCCCCTAAATAAATGACTTTTACTGCAATTATGGGGGTATAAGACGAGAGACTTTACCCTTCCAGAATTACCGCAAATATGTAAATCACACTTGTGTAATTCAGTTGTAAAATGTTTTTAAAACAATATCAAAGATCTAGATCTGTCTTACAAGATGGATCTAGATCTTTGACTATATTTTGGATGGGAAAAAACCCGTCATATAACTGAACAAAATTTACATGGTAACTCTCTCTGCAAACCACATCTCTGCTTTCCACTTAGACATTAACCCATTGATGATGAGTGGACTTGTCTATCTGGCTCTATGGACAGGTCCATTTCCTATGTAATGGGTGTCAGGTTTAATTTCTTTTTACTATTTTAATTATCTTTAAAAAATTCAACATTTAAGGCAACCAGTGTAGACCTTGATCAGATGCCACATCTACACTGTTTTAAAGATGTTCTCAAGGTGGCTCAGCAGAACGTATCCTCTGAGCCACTTGAGGAACATTGTATTGAGAATGGAAACATCAGATGCCACATTTATGGCATCTGATTTGGTTCTAAACTGTTTGCCAATGTCCCTTTTAGGTGTATGTTAACATCTAACTGAGCTGTGACATGACAAAACCAGCAAAGTGGCATCTGTGCCCACTGAAGACTCAGATCAGCCTGGGCAGCCACAAAGTCTGAGTAGAGTCTTTGCTGGGTAGCTAAAGGTCTAAGCTAGCTCCATGCAGACAGCGAAGACTCAGATAAGACTAGGCCTATGCCCTGGTATGTCATGCTGCTGGGTGCACATGCGACTTTGTTGGTTTTGTTTGTCGCGACTCAACCAGCTTCCTTATGGTAATATATTGCCTGTAAATAGTTCCTGGAAAATATTCTGAGAATTATTTCTGGACAAGAAGATTATAGGTAATCTGTGACAGGTCATTTCATTTCCTGGAAGTTATATTTACATTGGTGTAAAGTTGACCAGATCTGGAGATCTGGATCTTAAGGTGTATGGCTACACTGTCATGGTTTCCTGCCATTTCGTCAAAGGGAAACAACTTTTGTGACTTCCTGTTTGCTTCCCTGGGTAACAAAACAGTTCTATAAAGGGAGTCTACTCTTAAAGGGAAGAATTTGCTACTAAGGGAGCAAAGTCTCCCGTTTAAGAGTTGACTACCATGGAGAAGGGAGGCAAAATTAATGAAAATGGTAGAGTTGTTTCCCCTGAAAGTGTATCCATTCACCTTAAAACTTGTATGGACATTGAAGACTTGACTCAGCTTGTGTTTCTTACTATATACATATTTCTTCTAATAAACACCCCAGTGGCATTGCAATTTCTTCTAATAAACACCCCAGTGGCATTGCAGTTCAGAAGTCCTATAAATGGCATATTTTGAGACAAAATTTGGGCACTGATCTGGTTGGAATTTTGCCACTTTTTCACAGAAAAAGTGAGTGGAGTATTATTAGAGAGGGGGTATTTGTAAGAAGAACGCAGTAAATTTTTCGAACCCCATAGATAATTACTATGAAAAAGAAAGTCTCTGATCAGACTGTGCAGGCTGATCTAAGTCTCCCCATTTTAGACATCTGCTGACACACTCAGATAGTGATGATATGGAGAGTTGGCCATTTGTTTACCAACTAGATTGGTTGATCTCTTGATACAATTGCTCTCATGATTGAATTTTGAAATGATAAAGTAGTTCAGTCAATAGAAGATGCAACCGGAAACTTTGGAGAGCGAGGAATGTTAATGAAACAGCTTCTACAAACACTGCCATGGCCAAGTTAAATACCACATTAACTAATGTAACTAGCCATTTGTGTAAGCTACTATTCTTTTAAGACCTATTGCTATCTATTAAAGGAGGAATTGTTTGGAAAAAGTCCTGTTACTATCTTCTAGTAGGGGAAACGTTTGGAGAACGCTGAGGGTTTAGCAGTGCATAATCTGTTCAAGCTGCTTCTTCAGTCATTTGTGTCTGAGTATTTAGTATTCATGCAGTAAACAGAAATTGGAATTGAGACCCAGGGGTTGAACTGTGAGTTCATCCTAGTTATACACTTTTACAAGTTTATTCCTTGTTTGGTTTTGTTAGTTCCAATTCAGTTGGCTTTATTTTGCTGTCTTTTCTACTTGCATTCACAAACCATAGTTTGGTATAAACAAATGGTACATATTTTATTGCTATAATCTTTTATTGCCATCTTGTTAGTTTTTGGTGACCTTGACCTTATCCAGAAGGTCCAGTTATGAAAACATAGCTGCAGCCTTCATACTGAAAAAGCAAGACATAATACAAAGTTAATTTAAATGTTTAATATGTGGAGTGCATGAAGTGTAATATGTGGTTAGTAGCTATTAATATGTGGTTAGTAGCTATTAATTTGATGTCAGCTCTTGAAAGAAACTTCTGAAAAATCCATTATGGTGTCAGACAATTATGTAACTTAATTGTTTTAAAATGAATTACAAACATTTGCTTTTCCGCATTCCTACAATGTTTGTTTATTCTTTTTGTATGTTTGTTTACATTATTGTCTGTTATTATATTTTTCTTTGTGTTGCTATTTATACTGAACAGTCTGGATTATGAACTTAGAAAGTCTTTGAACTTTCCTAGTGGGCACAGGAGATTGAAATGACGTCTTACTAACATTGATGCAACATCAACATTTCAAAGCCATGTACCTGCTTGGTTTATGCATCATATGGGACAATGTTGGAATAGGTTTACCTGACTTTTTTGTCAGGAGCAGGAGACACATGGGGCATATTATGTCATTGTTACATGTCAACAATGCATTTAGCCCCATACAGCCTTTCCTGATAGCAGAACTTCATGCATGCTTAAGACATGCATAACATCATCGCCACAACTGTGTGAGCACCATTCTTTGCTGACTATGTCTACTTTTGACATACTTCCATGCTCTGCAGATTCCATTGAGGTTTATGCATAACGCTTATAGATCTTTATAGAGTCACTTTGCCTCAGCATTGATATGAGGCTGTTAGCAAGGTCGGATAGTAATTTTCGCGAGGCTGGAAGCTAGCAAGCACTGCTATCTTTTAACAGTTCTTGATTTTGCAGAAAATATCATTTGATCCCAGTTCTGATGTCCTACTTTAGCTTACCAGAAGTTTTATAATTTCATTTTGCTGGTGAATGTCATCACATTTCCATAATTATGCAAATTTTCTAGGCTAAAGCCAAAAATTTATGATCTAAAGCATTAGGTTTGATACTTTATGTGAAAATTTCATGACATCTGATTCCATTTCATCCAATTATGCAAGTTTTGAGCAGACACTACCAAAATCAAGAACTATCAAAAGTCAGCAGTGCTTTTCAGCTTCCAATGGATGGATGGATGACTTGGGATTTGACATTTTCAACAGTATGAGACTGTTCTAATGAGGGGTCGCAACATATGTCTTTATGGAGAAATATGGAAAATTATCCCTGAATTATCTTTGTTTCCCCTTTTTATCTGGAGCACTGCACATGCTGCAGTTGCTCCAGATCACCAGGTGCCACAAAACTAAATCACAGTGACCTACTTTTGCAAAAATGAGCACCCTGTCAATACATGCACCCAACAACATCAGGTCACCTGCCACAAAACTAGGTCACCATGATACACTTTTCGTGAAAAATCGGCTCAGTGTTTGGTTGTTTGAGCTAGGTCCTATATCTCGGGAGCCACAAGCCTGAGGTTTTGAAACTCCATCTGGAATCTAGGTCACCTGCCACAAAACTAGGTCACTGTGAAGTGGTAAATGAAATGCCAGAGTTTTAGTCATATTCAGTGAGATTTCATGTACAAGACGATTCTTAAATGTACGGTAAAGCATATTGTGGACTTTTTATAGTGAGACCTTTCGTAACTTCTTAAAGGTTAAAATGCCTGTACGGTTACTGAGATAATGGTGTCTAAATGTGCATTTTCTCTTGAGAAAGCTTACCCAATTAATTAAGCTTGGTACGTTTCCTTAGGTTATTAAAATGCCACCATCGGCATGGAATTGAATTAATTCCGAAGATTATTGGAGTTATTGTAGAGAAAATGATTTAATTTTACCACCTCCCACACAGTGTCTGCTGAATAACTGTCGAGAAGGTGATACTTATAAATATGGTAGGTTTCAGACTGCGACATAAATTGTACTTTGATTGATGCCCTAGAATATCCTATTCCAATTACAGTACATTTTAATCAGCATTTGTCTTGTCAAGAATACGTCAAATTATGTTTAATGAGAACGACTGTAAATCATGGTCTCGTCAAATTATTTTTAGTGAAATTCTGTATTTTTTAGCTTTCAAAGCATGCATTGCATGCTTTGAAAGCTGTAAAGCACAGAATCTCACTAAAAAAAGTGAGGTGAAATATGTCTGCGATGGCTTCGTTCATTTTTTTGACCCCCAGATTTGATGTATCATCAATTTTGGGTTGATGGTTGTGTAGATAATGATCGATCTTGATATCTAAAAAATCTAATTTAAAAACTTAAAACATCAGCCTTAGAACTGCCTTATATGGAGTCTTATATCATGATGCCGTTGAAATATTTTTTTTCTCAAAGACTCCCACACATGGCTGGATGAGTTATTTCTCTATAGCAACCAGGATAAATTACATGCTTTGAATAAATTACCGTATTTATCTGACTATCATAAATGAAACATGATTTTCCCCCTCCAACCCCCCCCCCCCACCCCCCTCCCCCCAAATCTAGATCCTGCTACAGTTTAGACAGATCTAGGTCTTGATTTCGTTTTTGAAGGAAAGAAAACATCTAAGAACAGAACTAATTTAACAGATTCACCTATTTATGTCCCCCCACCAAAGGTGTGGGGGGACATACTGTTTTCAGTACGGATACCGTCAGCGTTGGCGTCGGCGTGACAGTTTCTTGTATGCGCAATATCTCTTGAACCAATGGATGGAATTTCACCAAACTTGCATGGATATATCATTGGGACAAACTGAAGAGCTGATCAGATTTTGGTGGCCTTGACCTTATTTTCAAGCTCACAGGAGGACTTAGATAATTATGTGAAAATTTCACTGAAGTTGATATATATCATTAGCCTTTGGCTTGATGTCTGATATACCTTTGGGACAATCTCAAGAGTTTATTGTGTTCTGATTACCTTGACCCCATTTTCAAGGTCAAAAGCTTACTTAAAAATGCTTATTTTTTCTCTTAATAAATAGTTATATCTTGATCCAATTGACAGATATTCATCAGACTTGCATGAATATATCGTTGTGACAGGTTTAAGACATGTTTAGTATTTGGTGACCTTGACCCATTTTTCAAGGACATAGTCATCTATGTAGGATATCTTTAGAACCAGTGGATGGATTTTGTCCAAAATTGCCTAAATATTTTACTTGTACAGGGGTTTTATTCATAAGAGGGGATGGGAAATGGGCTGGTTGGGGGACATCAGTTTTTCTCTGAAAAACATTTCTAGTTGGGGTTATTTTGGAATTGGAACAACCCGCCTTATAGCCGATTAAATATTTCAACATTATGTTCCTCCTGGGAGAGCAGTGTTGGAAGCACTAATCACCTTATCATCTGTATTAACTGCCATGGAAAAAATTTCAAAATATTGGGACAGATAAGCCTGAGCCAACAGCATAGCCCCACAATGGACTGATCCTTCAAAGGGCATTCTGATCTGGGCCTGTTTGTTGTGGCTTTCATCATAGCATCAACTGATGGAACAAAGGACTGATGCGACAATCTTCTTAGATGTATTAATTTTATATTTTCAGAGATTTCCAGAAAATCACAATGTTGGAGCATGTTATAATGAGCTACTGCAGCTAGAACACGGTGAAATAAGGTCACGAACGAAGCTCCGAGCCCTCAACGCAATGGTCCATGCTTTAGACAATGTCTCAGACTCAGTCGAAATATCAAATGAGGATCACGAAATTCAGGTAAATAGTAACATGAGCAGTGACACCACAAAACAGACAATGTGGTTGTGCGCCCAATGCAGACTCAGATCAGCCTGGGCATCCGCCCAGTCTGATCAGAGTCTTCCCTGTCCGCATGGGGGTAGCTTAGACCCTTAGCTACCTTTTGAGCCTTTAACGAAGAGTCTTATCAAATGGAAGGATCCCAGGCGGATCTGAGTCTGCGCTGGGTGCACAACCACATTGTTGGTTTTGTCGTGTCACGGCTCACATATATATCTGAGAGAGGATCAGAGCAAACGGTACTAGACTAAGTGTTGGCCCAGATCAGACTGCTGCTGAAGAGCAGTCCCATTAGAAGACAAAATGGTTATGAACATAGCCACCTGGGGCCGTATTTATAAAATGACTTAAGTGGTTGCTATGCTGTTGCTAAGGCTATATTTCTATGAAGGAGGTTCCCTACAACTATGAAATTTGCTCAGGAGGAACAGTCTTTTTCAGACTGTTCCTGCAGAGCAAATTTCATAGTTGTAGGGAATCTCCTTCATAGAAATTCAGCCTTAGCAACATCATAGCAACCACTTAAGTCGTTTTATAAATATGGCCCCAGGGACTTTTGAACGGGGATTTATCAGAAGTGTCACTCCAGTGCAGGGCATCTACCAGGGCTCTGCAGAGAGAAAAGTAAAAAATCTCCCCTATTCCTCACCCCTGTGGCTGCAAATAATTGGTGCTGTTTAATATGATTGACTAGAAATTTTCTGTATTTTTAGCTCACCTGAGCCGAAGGCTCAGAGGTGAGCTTATATGATGGGAGTCGAGCTGTCGTCCGTCCGTCCGTGCGTGGGTGTGTGGGTGCATCAACACTTTCAAACATAAATATCTCAGAGACCAGTGGGCCGATCGCAATAAAAAATTTTCTGAAGCATCATTTGGGTGGGGGAAAGGCTGCATTAGGTTTTGGTGCCGATCAGCTCAGAACTCTGGTTTCCATGGCAACAGATAGCCCCCATAGGGTTATAATAGGGAAAACGGGGTCATCACGTTTTCTCGACTGTTTTTGATTAGATCCTTATCATACTTGCAGGTAATGATGACATACACAAGAGCTTGGATGAGTTCGAAATTTGGCCGGATTCGAGCACAGACTACGGAGTTAGCTGCCCTTGAGCGTTTGAAAAAAAATCCCATAGGGTTATAATGGGGAAAATGGCGTCATCACGTTTTCTCAACTGTTTTTGCTTAGATCCTTATCATACTTGCAGGTAATGATGACATACATAAGAGCTTGGACCAGTTCGATATTTGGCCGGATTCGAGCACAGACTACGGAGTTAGCTGCCCTTGAGCGTTTGAAAAAAATCCCATAGTGTTATAATGGAGAAAACAACGTCATCACATATTTTTAGAAAAACTTTGTCATTGCTCTGTTGCCTACATTTCTCAACGGATTTTAAAATAACTTCACACAAATGTAGGGCATGACAATATCTCAAACAAGTTTGACTTCTAGGGTGCTGCGCCCAAGTTCAAGGTCACTGTGGCTATTTTTAGAAAAACTTTGTCAGCGCTCTAGCACCTACATTTCTCAATGGATTTTAAAATAACTTCACACAAATGTAGGGCATGACAATATCTCGAGCAAGTTTGACTTTCAGGGTGCTGCACCCAAGGTCAAGGTCACTGTGGCTATTTTTAGAAAATCTTTGTCATCGCTCTAGCACCTACATTTCTCCATGGATTTTAAAATAACTTCACACAAATTTAGGGCATGACAATATCTCGAGCAAGTTTGACTTTCAGGGTGCTGCACCCAAGGTCAAGGTCACTGTGGCTATTTGTAGTAAAACTTTGTCATCACTCTAGCGCCTACATTTCTCAACCGATTTTAAATCAAATTCACACAAATGTAGGGCATGACAATATCTCGAACAAGTTTGACTTTCAGGGTGCTGCGCCCAAGGTCAAGGTCACTGTGGCTATTTTTAGAAAAACTTTGTCAGCGCTCTAGCACCTACATTTCTCAATGGATTTTAAAATAACTTCACACAAATGTAGGGCATGACAATATCTCGAGCAAGTTCGACTTTCAGGATGCTGTGCCCTAGGTCAAGGTCACTGTGGCTATTTTTAGAAATATAGTGTCAGCGCTCTAGCACCTACATTTCTCAGCAGATTTTAAAATAATTTCACACAAATGTAGGGCATGACAATATCTCGAGCAAGTTCAACTTTCAGGATGCTGCGCCCAAGGTCAAGGCCACTGTGGTTATTTTTAGAAAAACTTTGTCAGCGCTCTAGCACCTTCATTTCTCAGCAGATTTTAAAATAACTTCATACAAATTTAGGGCATGACAATATCTTGAGCAAGATTGACTTTCAGGGTGCTGCACCCAAGGTCAAGGTCACTGTGGCTATTTTGAGAAAAACTTGGTCATCGCTCTAGCGCCTACATTTCTCAATGGATTTTAAATCAACTTCACACAAATGTAGGGCATGACAATATCTCAAACAAGTTTGACTTCTAGGGTGCTGCGCCCAAGGTCAAGGTCATCATCGCCCTAGCACCTTCATTTCTCCATGGATTTTCAAATAACTTGACACAAATGTAGGCTATGACAATATCTCAAGCAAGTTCGACTTTCAGGATGCTGTGCCCAAGGTCAAGGTCACTGTGGCAATTTTTAGAAAAACTTTGTCATCGCTCTAGCACCTACATTTCTCAACGGATTTTAAAATAACTTCACACAAATGTAGGGCATGTCAATATCTCGAGCAAGTTTGACTTTCAGGGTGCTGCAATCAAGGTTTTTGATTAGATCCTTATCATACTTGCAGGTAATGATGACATTCATAAGAGCTTGGATGAGTTCGAAATTTGGCCGGATTCGAGTACAGACTACGGAGTTAGCTGCCCTTGAGCATTTGAAAAAAATCCCATAGTCTTATAATGGAGAAAACAACGTCATCACATTTTCATTTTTCATCGGATCCTCTTCATACTTGCAGGTAATGAGGATATGCATAAAAGCTTGGATTAGTTAGCATTTCGGCTAGATCCCACCACTGACTATGGTGTACCTGCCCTGAGCATCCAAAAAATCAATGTCGCCACTTTTCCTTGGTTTCTACTTATCCGATCCTTTTCAAACTTGCAGGTAATGAGGAAATGCATAATATCTTAAACAGGTTTAAATTTTGGCCAGAACAGGCCAACCACTATGAAGTTAGCTGCCCTTGACAGCTCTGTCTATCGTGCTCTTGATCGGATACTTTTTAAACTTGCATATATTAAATGAGGGCATACATAATGTTTTGGATGAGTTTAATTTTCAGCCTGATTGGACCACTGACTGTGGAGTTAGCTGCCCTTGAGCATCTTAAATATTCCTATAGGTTTACAGTGTCTCTCAGGTGAGCAATTGTTGCCCTTTGGGCTACTTGTTATGGAAAAGACAGGCAGGACACGGAGGTGAATCCAATAGTGTTCATGAATATTTTTGTGATGACAAGAAAGAAAACAACAGTACTTGTTTTTTTCCACAAACTTTTCCTGCATTCTATAGCTTAGCAAAATACTTTGTACTTTATATATTAAGGTGGCATTCTGTGACATTTACAGTAATTCGTCTTACGGCCTATTTGTGAAGGTCATGTTGGTTAATTAAGGACTTTCGCCATAATATTTGCATAGTAGCATTTAGGACAGATCCTTTGGCAGTCAGTTAGCGGAGAAATGTGTTTATTTCTTGTATATCACCCTGGTTGATATTGCTAATTTCACAGTTGTAATTACGTAGTCGTATCTGTCCAAATACGGAGTTTATTAATGCCGAGTGTCAGAAGGCTGAGAAGGTCTTGTCAAGCTACTGGAGTGCTGGGAGCTAGATAACATTGATTGTTTTTTTGTTGCTTATTGTGTATTTCAAGTTTATCATCATTCTCATGGACCAGAACATCATGTTGAAGCTTACATGTACTTTAATGCTGAAAGCACCAAAAAAAAAAAAATGAAAGCAGAATTTTACAAATAGTATAGATACAGATGAGGTGGCTCATCATGAGCCACCTCATCTGGATCTACACTAATTGCCATCTAGTCTTTGAACTTTGAATAACATATATCTTGGACAGAATATTTTTTTAGCTCACCTGGCCCGAAGGGCCATAGTGAGCTATTGTCATACCAATGCGTCCGGCGTGCGTCGTGCGTCCGTGCGTCGTCCGTCAACACCTAAAAACAAATATTCAAACATTTTCTTCTGTAAAACTACTGGTCCCGTGGTTCTCAAATTTCACATGGAGCATGACCTGACTCCAGGGTCTCAGAATTGTAAAATTGGGTCAGGTTGAATATCCAAGATGGCCGCCGTTACTAAAAATAGCAAAAACATTAAAATAAACTTCTTCTCCAGAACCACTGGGTATATTGTCTGAATTTTGGCATGGAACATCAGTGAATCCTTGGTATTCAAAATTGTAAAAATGAAAAAAATCTGTAGCGGAGTTTTCTCACAGTGACCTACTTTCTGTTTACGTGTGTAATTTTGTTCAAATGGCAATGTCAAAAAATGACCTATTTAAACAACTTCAAACAACTTCTTCTCTAAAACCACTGACCCCATGGATCTCAAATTTCACATGGAGCATGACCAGACTGCAGGGTTTCAAAATTGTAAAATTGGGTCAGGTCAACAATCCAAGATGGCTGCCATTACTAAAAATAGCAAAAACAACAAAATCAACTTCTTCTCCAGAACCATTTGGTATATTTGGTTGAAAGTTTGCATGGAACATAAGTGGGACCTTGGTATTGAAAATTGTAAAAATAAAAAAAATCTATAGCGGAATTAGGTCACAGTGACCTAATTAGCGTTTACAAGGCCGATTTTGCTCAAATGTCAATATCTAAAGAAAACGCAACCAATTCTGACCAGATTTGGTCAGAAATGGTTCTTGAATGGAATTATTTCAATTTTGTGCCAGTTGACTATCCAAGATGGCCACCATGGGGGCCATTACTAAAAATAGCACAAGCATAAAAATGACAATTACTCAAGAACCCTTGAATGGAATTGGACCAATTTTGTGTCAGAATGTTCCTTGCATGAAGCCGTTTCGATTAATTGCAATTTGGCATTCCAAGATGGCCGCCATCTGGTGTTACTAAAAATAGCACAAACATAAAAATGACAATTACTCAAGAACCCTTGAATGGATTTTGACGAAATTTGTGTCAAAATGATTCTTGCATGAAGTCGTTTCGATTAATTGCAATTTGGCATTCCAAGATGGCCGCCATCTGCCGTTACTAAAAATAGCACAAAACATGAAAATGACAATATCTCAGTAACCGCTGAATGGATTTTGACGAAATTTGTGTCAAAATGATTCTTGCATTGAGATGTTTCAAAAATATCTAACTGTAGACCAGTCATATTGGCCTTTGTTACTAAAAATAGAAAAATGTGAAAATTAGAAAATCTCAATGGAATAAGGTTAATTTTGTGTCAGAATGGTCCTTTCATTAAGCTTTTTCGATTTTTTGCATTTTAGCATTCCAAGATGGCTGCCATCTGCCGTTACTAAAAATAGCACAAAACATGAAAATGACAATATCTCAGTAACCGCTGAATGGATTTTGACGAAATTTGTGTCAAAATGATTCTTGCATTGAGATGTTTCAAAAATATCTAACTGTAGACCAGTCATGTTGGCCTCTGTTACTAAAAATAGAAAAATGTGAAAATTAGAAAATCTCAATGGAATCAGACCAAATTTGTGTCAAAATGGTCCTTGCATGAAGGCTTTTCGATTTTTTACATTTTAGCAATCCAAGATGGCCGCCATCTGCCATTATTAAAAATAGTACAAAACATGAAACTGGTAATATCTCAGTAACCTCTGAATGGATTTTGATGAAATTTGTGGCAAAATGATTCTTGCATTGAGGTGTTTCAAAAGTAAATATATAAAGACCAGGCAAGTTGGCCTCTGTTACTAAAAGTAGCAAAATGTGAAAATGAGAAATTCTCAGTGGAATTGGACCAATTTTGTATCAGAATGGTCCTGTTGCACAATAGCCAGGTGAGCGATATCAGGCCCATTTGGGCCTCTTGTTTAATTTTGCAGATGTTAATTTTGTTGTTCACCTTTTTTGCTCTTTAATAGTTAAATTGAATGCACTTTCAGGGAAAGCAGCTATGTAGCTTCCAATTTTGCTTCTCTTTCCAGTGGGTGGTCAACTCAGAGAGGGAACTATTTGCTCAATAGGAGCAGATTCTCTCCTTAAGAGTAAGATGTTGGTGTTCAGGGAGGCAAATAAGAAGTCATAAAAGTTTTCTGCCCTTAAAAAACTATGAAAAATACATGGAAATGTGCCCTTAAAAATGGTATTATTTGGACAGAAGTACCCCAGTAGCTCAGTGGGTTAAACACTGGCCTGCTAAGGTAACAGTCTGGGTTTGAATCCCGCTGGAGGCAGTAGTTTGCCCAACTGTAAACACGGTTCCATTGTACACAGTTGTCACCAATCCTTTGGCTCAGTATGACTAAAATACTGTTGAAAGGGCGGTATCAAGCCACAAAGTCATCCATCACTCATCCATCTTGGAAATTAAATAAATTTAGCTACCATGTTTATTTTTGCTATAAGAGGTGGGGTTACCAGCTCAGAATGACTACAGTTCTAAGTTCTAGTATTGTGTTTGAAACACAGGGTATGAACTAGTCCGCCAATTTTCTCTTCATGCTGAGACTGTCTGTCATATTTGGCTTTCCCCAAGACTGTCCACAATCTCTTGCTTCCTTCCAAGGCTACCATCCGCCAAAAATGGCTTCATGCAGAGACTGTCAGGGTAATTCAGCTTCCTGCCAAGAGTCATGGCGGGATGTATAAACATGGGGACAGTCTCGGCAGAAAGCTATTTATCATGCACAGTAGTTTTGGCAGGAAGCAAGAGATCGCGGATGGTCTTGACATAAGCCAAGTATGATGGAGAGTCTCGGCGAAAGGAAAAACAGGCAGACTAGTTTATACCCTGTGTTAAAGGGAAAACCCACAACATATAATGAATAAATACATAATGTGTGCATGTGCATGTGTATTATTTCAGTATGTGAATCCAGCATATGAGAGGTTGACAGGCTTCAGTATGGAGGAAGTGGCAGGGAAGGATTCCAGGGAATTAAAAAGTGAAAGAAATAAGCCAGATCTTCAAGAAACTATAAATGGTCAACTAAAGAAGGGCAAAGTAAGACCAAAACTAAGTTCATGAAATATATACCCTGAAGTGCCGAAGTATTGAGACACCTAAAATCATTAATTTTCCATTTGTTCCAAATGGAAAATTAATGTTTTGTAGGTGTCTCAATATCTAAGCTTTTTAGGGTAAAATAAATATGAATTAATAATAATGATAATAATAATAAAGACTATTTTCAGTGGGTGACACAATTAGCTACAAGGCCCACTTACAATATGTACAAATCAAAATATAATATCAAATACAAATATACAACATACACTGTTCAGCGAAATCAAACACTCAGATGTGCAGATTCATTGTTACAGGCCTAATCACAACCACTCTCTCAAGAAAAGAATAGGCACTAACAGCAATCAGTACTACTGTAAAATTATGTTACTAAAAAGGCACTAGCAGCAATCAGTACTACCATAAAATTATGTTAAAATTATGCTACCAGACCCTTATATATCACTGCATATGCTATGGCTTAGTTCAGGGGGTAATACCAATTTGCTTACCTGTGCCCTCGACCGATCCTGTACCGTATAAAGTGGCTGTCAGCTGAGAATTCTTTGACAACATACCAATAATGGTACATGTAAATGATACTGATGTTTATGACTGTCAATTAAGCGGACACTGCTGTTGATTTCTCGGCCAAGAGCCACTTTCGCATGTATGGTAGCAGACTGGCTCAGTTGACAGTACATGCAGGATATTGGTATTACCCCCATGGTAATTGTGGTAATTGGAACTGCATAGGCTAGACAGTTATCAAGGCCGACAGCATACCTAACTGAAATTGGCATCAAAGTCTCCCCTTGTGGAGGGCTGAACAATAAAACACCATTAGCTGTAAAGTATAATTTATCTTAATTGACATGATTGGTAATTAATATTGTAGTTTATGACCCACTAACACATAAAAGTCAATGGAGACAAACTACAATTGAAGCCAAAATGAAAAATGGCTAAGTATAACCGGCAGCCTCTCAGGGGATTCTCACAATATTGGCTTATAAAGTTGTGGCATTTTCTGCCGTTATTTTGTGCGTATTTGCACTTTAAATGTCACAAGCTATTTTATGTGGTATGGTGATGTATAATCTTCAATTTATGTCCTAGCGTTTTTGCATCCAAGTCTAGGAATCACTCACAATGTCAAACAGTGCAGTCTGTCTGAGATCTTACTGATAAGTAGTGCAGTTTTGAAGTAAAGAGTGGCAGAATGTAGCACATTGATTTTATTTAATATTTGCATTTTTTTTTCCTGTCAGTTTTCTTCCCGTCAGTACTCGGAAGTCCAGCTAAGGAGTTTTTATGATAATTTCAAATTTATTTCCTTGTTTATTATTTCAAACATCATTGCCACAGTTGACCAATGATGTCATATGTCTGTCTCTATCTCTGTAAATTTTTCTCACTTCTCAATGAAAACAATGCCTAACCGATACATTGTTTTCGTTGAGAAATGAGAAGAATTATCCTCAAAACCTCTGGAGCTCTGATTTTCGTTACAGCGCTGGGAGGGTACCTATTACACAAGAAGGAAAAGTGGTGATCCTTTACCTCAACATTGTTGTATATGTCCTGTCTCCACATCAGGGGGGTAAGTTCTGAATGATACATGAGAATTTTGGCTTTGAAAATGCTTAAAATTTTTATTTTTATATGTTCTTTATTTCACATGTTTCTTATTTTTAAATAACAGTGAAACTTTGATCACTCTAACTTTGCTACTGTGACAATTTGAATATAAGACAGGGATTTTACCCATCTAGAATGACCCCTTTAATCTAAATTAGTCTTGTGTAATTCTGCAAAGAGGGTTTTTCCTGTCCAGCACAACCACAGAATTCTAGATCCAGATTTAAGTAAAATATCAATTTTTATATGAAGACTTTATTTTAAGCTATATTTGGTTGTCATTACATGTAAAACTGGTCAGGTACACAAAAGGGTACACAAAATTATTATTACAGAAAATTTTTAATGGCTGTGTTTTGTCTCTTCATTCAAAAACTAACAACTTCTGAACATTTTGGTGTCCAATCAGATTGCTCAAATATCAGATGTCACTTTGATGCCATGACAGGAGGGCAACTATCCTTCATTGGCAGATGAAGAGAGTGGCTCCAATAGATTCATTTGAGGAAAGGCAGAGGCAAGTGTAGATATATGGGTGTTTTGTATAAATGAGCCACAACATGAGAAAACCAACAAAGTGGAATGTGCGTCCAGCCAAGACTCAGATCAACCTGAGCATTCACCAGGACCTGGTCTGCTCAGAGTCTTTGTTGTGTGCTTTAATGGTAGCTAAGGGTCTATGCTAGCCATGCAGACAGCAAAGACTCTGATCAGACTGGGCGGATGCCCACGCTGATTGGAGTCTTTGATCAGACTGGGCGGATGCCCAGGCTGATCGGAGTCTTTGCTGGGTGAACATATCACTTTGTTGGTTTTGGCGTGTTGCAAATAGCATTTAAAATACAAACAGTGCAGAACATGGTAAGATGGTACATTGTGTGCCATCTGATTGGGGTCAACACTGTTTACAAATGCATCTGTGAAAGACCTGGGGCCGTATTCATAAAACAACTTAAGTGTTTGCTGTACTGTTGCTAAGGCCAAATTTCTTTGAAGGAGATTCCCTACAACTATGAAATATGCTCTGGAGGAACAGTCTTACAAAGACTGTTCCTCCAGACCAAATTTCATAGTTGTAGGGAATCTCCTTTATAGATATTCAGCCTTAGCAACAGCATAGCAACGACTTAAATGGCTTTATGAATATGGCCCCTGAGGTTTTACTTTGTTATTGAAAGGTATTCTCTGTATTTCCAGGAAACCATCTCATTTTGTCTGCATACGAAGTTCTCATTTA
This sequence comes from Ctena decussata, assembly GCA_963989385.1. Taxonomy (NCBI): domain Eukaryota; kingdom Metazoa; phylum Mollusca; class Bivalvia; order Lucinida; family Lucinidae; genus Ctena; species Ctena decussata. Next base: position 43,632,201 of record OZ022505.1, on the reverse strand, counting down.
GATACCTCACACTACTACGACATGAAGTTAAAAGATTCCGACTACTATAGTCAAATAGCTAATGGTGAGTAAAAGCATTGAGCTACCCTCACCTACTGGCTCAGCAGTGTTTCACTTTTGGACTAGGTGTCAGGCCATATTTTAGTGAGGAGTTCAGAACCTTAGGCCCCGTCTGACAAACATAAACTAATATTATGTCTGTGGCCAGTCTATTTAGTTCGAATCTCTCCTTTTCTGAATATGAAAAGGTCCATTGCAAAAATTAAATGGGGTAAGAGTCTGATTGGTTGGTTGTTTTAGGTTTGATGGCCCTTTGAGACTGTATATCAGTCTTTATCAAGCTGTCTGCCATAGAGAGGGAAGAAGATATGGGAAGGAAAATAGAATAGGCAGTAAAAATCCATATATCCCTCATCCCATGTCTTGCTCCTGCTGCAAGCACTCTACTATTATCCAAATATAGTAGTTTGCCTTGGCATTGCAAGTTAAGCAGACCCATTTCCCACCCTGGCCACCCATAGGGATGAGAGTTAAGGTGTAGGAATATTTAGGGTTTACTGAGAAACATCATTTCTTTCTAATTCAGAGCCTTCAGGCTGTTAGTCTCAAAGTTAAAACATCAGTACATGTAATACAGAATATGGATTTTATCATGTTTTCAATCTGAATTTTTCAAATAAATGTATTGACTGCAAATTTCAAAACAGCTGATGTGGCATATCTGACAAATCAATCAGCTCATATCTACCAAACAGCTGTAAACTTTCCTTCTTAAGGTTTCAGCTAGGAAATTTTGATAAGCAGTGACTGACTGATTGAAAAATGCACTTTATTGAAATTCTCTGCCAGTGTCAGAGGCACTTATTTGAGGGGGATTAGTACACCTCTGGGGAGGTCAGTTTGACTTGGGTTGGCCTCTACTAAGGCTTGTATTAAAAGAAAGAATTTGCTCAGAAGAATTTGGTCCCGTGGGAAACAAGTTTTTATGGCATTTGTAACTAGCAGAAGCAAAACAAAGCCCTGGAGGCTCATGATGTCGGAATAACGTCGCACTGACGTTGATGCGACATTGTGACATTGCATCAACGTCAGTACAACGTCATTTCAATGTCATGTGCCCGATGGGAGGTTTTACTTCTCTGGTATCATCTGCAGTGAGGTAAACTTTTGTTGAGCTTTCTGGTTTAGCTCTGTTTTGTGACAGTGAATAGACGGGCGAAACACTGTGTCGAGTGGAATTCTTGTTTTTCATTAAGAGTAGCTGATTTAGAAGTGTTTCAGACATCAGTTAAATACTGTATGTACCTATAAAAGGGTGTTTATCCATCTCAAGAATGGCCCCAACTAACTTAATCAGTCTCATGAAATTCAGCTATGGGATGGGTTTTTCCCTTCTAAAACAAGCCAAAAAATCTAGATCTGTCTTATAACATGGATTTAGATTTTGGGTCTGTTTTGGAAAGGGAAAACACAAATCTTTGTAATCTAGAGTGACCTCCTTCTGAAAAGGAGGCAACTAAGAGTGCTGTCCCATACATTTAAGGTGAATAGGTACATTTTCAAGGGAAGCAAATCGTTTTTTTTTTTTTTTTGCCTCCCTTCTCAATGGGGGTCAACTCTTAAAGGAAAGAATTTGCTCCTAAGGTAGCAAATTCTTTCCTTTACAAGTAGACCCCGTTGTGGAAGGTTTTCATAATCCAGGGAAGCAAACAACAGGTCACAAAAATGGTCTCCCTTTGAAAACTGGCTGGTGAAAAGCATGGAATTTTATCCAAACATCTAAAGTGAGGCCTTGCTTATAGCTATTTTGTGGGACTATCTAATAGTAATTTCAAGATATTTTTCTCATAGAGGTAAAGTCAGCTTGACCAACCAAACTTTAATGTGACTATGGTAGATGCTTTTTAAAGTAATTGCAGTATACTGAGATGAAAGGAAATTTATTCAAAGATTAGCATGTGTATTAGTTACAAGTTAAGGTGTCGTGATATATAGGCTTGTTACATCTATTGACGCTGCAGGAATCTACGATTTCTGTTTCAAAGCATCTTTTTGCAACCACACGCTAACAGCTAACAACGAGCTAAGTGTATAAATAGATTATCTCTCGATATCAGGAATAATTGTGACAAGTTAAAAGATTTGCACTACTTTTAAGTCAGATAAATTTTAGGAATTTATATGCATTTCCATCAAGGTGTGCCTCAGACCTGACAAAAGTTGCAAGATTTGAAAATTATTGACTTGCAAAGGTCTTAGGATACTTCTGTATGGTAGAAGATTGCAAAAGGTACAAAAAGTATCTCAAATAATACCTCTCTCTCTGTGCCCCCCTCAACTCCCTCCCCCACCCAGCCCTCCCACCTTTCATACAAATAAAAGGATAAAACAATATACAGTCAAACCTCGATAATTCGAACTGACAGGGACCTCACTTTTTCATTCGAATTATCCGTAGTTCGAATTTACGAGTTCGGCCTTTCCCGTTCATTTCCGTACATTTCCGGAATTCGTTTTTACGGCGATTTTCAGACGGTCCGATATTTTATTTCTCTATGCATACTGACGTTCCTGGATTAACAAATCAATGAAAACAAGATCAGAACGTAGAATAATTAACATTACATACCGGAACTATCCAAACATCCACAATCATTTAATATCGCGAGACCAGCCCTCGTGTTTGGCACATATACATGTGAACTGCCCGAAAGCAGCAAAGCTGCCGAACATTTTCCCAGCTCCGCAAATTAACTGTTTATGACAATGCAGCACCGGCGAAGATCAAAGCCAGACTGAACGGAAACAGGCTAGCCCTGACTTGTTTCTATTTCCGACTTAACTGTACTTTCACTTTCGCTTATGTTTCCGAGAACTGGCTACTTTCGTTTTCAGAAAAAACGAGTCCACCGGTCATCTGAGCTGTGTCATGGAAAAGGCTCCTCAGTGATTCGGAGACAATGTATTACTCAAACCAGCCTGTCAGTCTGCGCAGGGTAGCTCGAGACTCTGTTTAATGCCGTGTGCAAACCGTATTATCCGTGCGCAAACCGTATGATCACAGACTAACGGGACCAAAGTTCGGATGCGCATGCTAGTCCGAGCCTTTGCTGGTTACAGAAGTTATCACATTACAAACTTCAAACAAGATAATCCCCGTCAATTATGCAATTAGACAGACACCTTTTGCTCAACAGAAATCAATGACTAATCCATCAAAACGTTAGTGGTCGTGAAGCATTAATTACCTATACAGGTGGCAGTGATGACCTGAGGGTGTACATATTTATCTCGTCGATGACAAAATGTGTAATAATCCGGCATAAAATTGGAGCATGAATTTTGATTTCGAATAACAGAGGGGTAATTATAATGAATTTACTCCATCGGGACCAAATTTTTCTTTCGAAAAATCCGATTTTTCGAATAATCGAAATTCGAATTTGCGGAAGTGTTTTTGCATAGAATTAATAGGCTTACGATCGGGACCGTGTTTCTACTTCGAAAAATCCGGTAATTTCGAAAAATCGGCGTTCGAACTACCGAGATTCGACTGTAGAAATAATGAATTAATGATGCAGGTCAGGGCCCATTTGTTCAAAACTAGCGATGTTGTTAGCTAACGAGACATTTAAATTTTCAAAAGTGTTGTAGGCAAAAACAGTGTCATTTTTTTGCTGAAAAAATGTGAGGAGCTTTTGCAGTAAGCACCTCTCATTTTTTCTGCAAAAATATAAGAACACTTGATTTTGTGTGTACTAAAAGACTTAACAAAGCCTTGAGTAAGGACTTTGTTAAGCTAACGATGCTTTGAACAACTGGGCCCTGGTGGTCACATGATTTATATGATTGTCCATGTATGGCAAATTTTATGGTCATTTTATGGCACCTGATTCAGATTGAATGTCTGGTGTCACGGATTATGAACCGCGACGTGAGAAAACCGCCCAGTCTGATCAGAGTCTTCGCTGTCCACATGGAGGTAGCTTAGACCCTTAGCTATTTTTAAAGCCCTTAGGGAAGAAACTGATCAGACTGGGCGGAAGGCCAGGCTGACCAGGCTGACCTGAGTCTGTGCTGGGTGCTTAACCACTTTGTTGGTTTTCTTGCGTCGTGGCTCAATTATGTTTCAGCAATACGGTGTTACAAAATATGCCTCTTTATCTCCAAACTTGCATTCTTTTTGTGCCTTATATTAATTCCAGAAGTCAAGAGCTTGACTCTTTGATCTAGTGAACTTACACCTCTGAGGTTCAGGCTGGGCCAGGTAGCGTAGTTGGTAGCATATCTGACTCAAGAGCCAGAGGCCCCGGGGTTGTATACCCGTTCCGGTCATATACTTTTGTTTCTCCTTCTGCTGATTCAAGAAGGGCAGTCATCAGTTACTGGTGAAAGTATGTGCACTTCGTAATGGTTATCTGCCTATGAGATCTGAGCCTGCCCAGGAATATTGTGGTTGGGTTAACTGACCATCCCGACTTGACCGTAGCTGTTTACCATGGACGTAAAACAACAAAACAACAACAACCACTGAGGTTCAAGCCTAGCTTGGGTCACATATAAAATTGCCAAGCTTCGCTTACAGGAGTCGGGTGGGTTTATCACACCATCATTAGTTTTCACCCACCTCTGCCTAGAGATATAAGTGAAATATTCTTGAAAGGACCATAAAATCTCCCATCTACACTCCCGCTCATTCTCCCCTCCCCCCCCCCCCTCCCCCCCCCCCAAACACCACCAAAAAAAAGGAAGAACAGTATGTTATATAAATTATTAATAATAATAATAATAGTCTTTATTTACAGAGGGTAACACATTTAGTTACAAACTAATCTTCCATGAGGCCCTCTACTACACTCTAAACACATATATATAGTGACAGGATACAAAGAACGATAATATATGAACATATTTGAAAAGAAAAAGAAAACAAAAACAATCTCTGAATAAATATACATTGTCATCCAGAGAACTCCCTCTTCAACTGTGTGAGTCCCACCAGCCACCGTACCGGCCATGGTAAGCTCAGAGCAATGCCATCAGCATGCGCAACACACCCCGATACAAAAGGTGGATGCCATGATGATGTAATCTACCGTAATCGACCCATTTACCGCACATGACCCTATACCCGCACACCATGGCCATTTCCGAAAAAAAAAACTGCACAAGCGCAAACTGCTTTTCCTTTTGAAACTCTCACAAAACCTAACATTAATATTTCAACAGTGAACTCAAGGCTTGAGTATCATTTTCTGCCCCATAGAAAATATAAACTCACAGTATTTCCAGTCCCACTCCATGTTGTCTCTTTCCAGTCACCCTGCATTTTATTGTTCAGAGTGTGCGGTTATTAGATACATTTTTAACCACACCTTTTTGTTGCAATTTTGAAAAAGTTAAGCGCACGGTGCGGTAAATGGGTCGATTACGGTATGTCTGAAACACCATACTATAAAAACTTGAAAGGACATGCTGTGCACACACACACACCAACTGGTAAACAAACTTGCACAATCAAAAAATTAAACCTTAATTAGACTATATCGGCTCAAAAAGCATCCAAGTTATTGACAACTACACTATTTACACAAAGTGGCAGTATAATTCTTTCTGTTCTGCAATGTCTCTCTGTCTGTAGACAATGCAGAGCAGGAAGTATTAAGAGTGCAAAAACACTAAGTTCTGTTTGCAAATTCATACACACATCATATTTAGAGCTAACACTGAAATAGCATACATATTCACACCATATATATGATACTTAAGATGCATACTGATATTTCCAGAAACTAACTTATATTTATAAACATCGTGTGAATGTGATTTATAGAAACAGTGCCCTCTCAGCAGAAATAGTGTCATTTGAAACTACGGAATTTTTCATTTGTGAAATTCCAGACATAAACTAATCTAATGTCTCTCTTCGAAATCCTAGATCAGAGCCTGTCTACGTATTTTGCAATCTAATTTGACACATCTTGAATATTTATGAAGATTTTTCTTTAATTTTACATCATTTTGGTTTTAGCCGTGGAACTCGTTAAACTCTCTAAATCAGCGTTGATTGATTATAGATGTTTATGTGACAGTTCAGGGCTCAAGTTGCTAAGAGGCAGTATTCGATAATTGTGGGATATTTTTTATTATTTCTCCTTGAAAATGTATGTTGTGGTTCCTCATTCTGAACTGCCTCAATGAGGCAGTTCAGATGAGGAGTCACAACATAGGTTTTTATGCAGATTAAAGGGTAACTATGCAGATTAAACGGTAAAATATCAACAAAAACCACAGCTTGTCTAGAGCGCTGGGTGTCTCGGCTTTATTTGTAGCACATTATACAGATACAGGGCTTGCACTTATTCACTTCGACTGCAGATCTGATGAATAAGTTCTGAAAAGTCAGATCCTTTGGAAGCAAGGAGAACACCAAAGAAATGAAAATATGCTCCCCAGCGCAGGCTTCAGCAGAGCTCTTATAATTTTCAAAATTACAGTAAATCCAAATGACCAGAAATGTTATACTCTACACCATGATGAAGTATGGGGAGATGTTATATGGCCGCCAAAAGGCACTTCACACCAGCTGCAGCGAACTTAAATACTGTAATGTGCCTTGGGACACCTAAAATAATCAATTTTCCATTTTGGACAAAATTTAATGTAAAATTTATTATCTTTAGGTGTCCCTATACCTAAGCACATTACAGTAAGTTTGGGAAAAGTTAGATCCTTTGAAAGCAAGGATTACAGGGCCGGATCCAGACCACCACGTACTGGTGGCGCTCTGGATAACTGGTGGGGCTGGGAAGTGCCAGACATAAAGTTATTGATAAATTTTTTTTGCCTTGAAATATATGTTGTGATATCTTAATAGAATCGCCTCGCCGAGGGAGTCTATTGAAATGTCACAACATATTTTTTAATCTAACCATATGAATAAATTATCTTAAACTGTCATCAGATACTCCTTATTATCTGGAGACCTGCATATTATATATAACACAAAGCCCAGATGGCGGGGCTGCAGCCCCAAAGCCCACCCCCTGGATCCGGGGCTGGATTACAGCACAGAAATGAAGACTCAGTTCAAGACAATGAAAAGTGCAATGCCTGCCCCATGCTGGTTTAAGCCTGTAATAATGATAATATGAGCCGCGACACGACAAAACCAACAATGTGGTTGTGCGCCCTGCGCAGACTCAGATCAGCCTGGGCATCCGCCCAGTTTGATCAGACCCTTCTTTAAGTGCTTAAATGGTAGCTAAGGGTCTAAGCTACTGCCATGCGGACAGCGAAGACTCTGATCAGACTGGGCGGATGCCCAGGCTGATCTGAGTCTGCGCTGGGCGCACAACCACATTGTTGGTTTTCTCGCGTCACGGCTCATATAATAATAAAGACTTTATTTCAAGAGGGTAACACAATTAGTACAGAACTAATCTCCCTTGCGGCCCTCAGATATTTACAATTGTACAAGCACAATGATGTCAAGAAAAGACATATAGGGACAGATGTAGCGATTACTCAGACAAATGTTGTGATTACTCCAGAAGATGACAAATCAGGCAATTTGATATATTGAAACTGTTTTATGCTATGAACTGTAATTCTAAAAAAGGCTTTAATAAAAAAAAAAAATAAGAAGTTGGAATCACTTGAATTGTCAGAGTATTCCCTATATCTTGTTTCCTTCACACATACACACTGACAATAATTATTGCTTGCTTCTGTGAAAGTACAGAAAGAGTTGTTGTAGCTTTGCTGTCAACATCAGTATGCCCTGCCATCAGCATGCACATTTTGGTTCGAGATATTTTTTTCGACAATAAATTGAGATTACCACAGCTACTGTAACAGATCCTTTGTGATGACAAAATAATGTGGTATCTGTTTTGTGAGGGAGCTTGTAAGCATAAGCATGTCATATATTGATGCAAGATGCATTGATGTAAGAGGGTAATGGTGGGGATGGGTGGGTGTGGAGGGCTAATAATAAATTTTGTGTCATGCATAAGGTGTGTTTTGCAAATAATTTCAGAACTGTTATCACCTGTTATAATACGTAGATAAAAAAAGTTCTATAATGCATTAACCTGCTTGTCAGATATGAAAAAAAAAAATGTTTGTCAAAACAAATGCCACAAGCAGAGTAAAGATAATACATCCCAGTCTTTGATCTCATCTGCCACCAGCAGTATCACAGCTGTTCATGGTGGAATTAATTTTTTATCTAAATAAAAAGAATAGCAAACAAGCTGCTTTATTAGAAAAACACAGCAAATGAAATTAACTCTAAATGCGCAGTAAAATCTTTTCATGACACATGATTGTATTACACAACCAGTATCATCAAATAACGTCACCTCAGTAAAGTCTTTTACTTAGACCTTGTTCATCTCTTTCTGTCATTTTAAAGCATTAAACACCGTGTAATAATTTCGAGTTATAAGTTATTTCAAGCACCAACATAAGGAGACGACAAAGTTTACATCTGCAAAATTTCAAAGAAAAATATTTCGTCCAAGCTGTATCATATTGAGAATTCAAGGACTGGAGGGCAAACATTGTAAACCGAAATGAGCTGGCCTCATCTGGGTCGAGCTGTTTTGCAAATTCAACTATTTTTAGCTCGCCTGAACGAAAGTTCAGGAAGAGCTATTGTTGTCACCCTGGCGTCCGCGTCCGCGTCCGCGTCGGCGTCGGCGTCCGAAATGGATGTTTTGGTTAAAGTTTTTTTATGTGATGGGCAATGCGCTGCAGGTGAGCTATCCTGTACGCGGACAGGTCTTGTTGTTTTGGCCGTTTAAAGCGTTAAATTTTGTTCTTTCACGATTTCCATCAAATTTCTGAACATCCAGGATTTGCCATTTCTATTCCATAAGAGTACTTTAACTCTTTGAGCACCAGAGACAAAAATAGCTAAATTTGCAAACTGCGTAGATCCTGATGAGGCGGCTCATTATGAGCCGCCTCATCTAGATCTTTACTGTTTGACCTCTAGTTTTTGAGTTCTCAAAAAGGAAATATCTTGGACTAGGCTTTTTTTTTTTAATTTTGCAGATGTAAATTTTGTCATCTGCTTTTTGGTGCTTAAAGAGTTAGGTTTTGGTTTAGAAATTGAGAGTTAAGTCAAATTCACAAAAATCATTTTATTATTCTTGGGTGACAGTTCTAGCTAAAGAATATGAGCCAGTCTCTGTGAAAACCGGGCTTAATGACATACAAATAAAATATTAAATAATTGCATCACTGAAAAGTATTAGCTTTTCTAAACATTTCCTGAAAATTTGAGATGGTTACCGTTATTTATTACTCAGATATAGACTTTAGAAGCATACAGGTAGTGCAGTTTCTTTATATGACGTTATTAACGTCATGCAAGTATGTTTTGACGTCAACGTCATTACGTTTGTTTGAACGCGCTTTCTGTGCTTGTTACACAAAATCACTCGGAGAAAAGGTGTGTTTGCTCATTTGCAATGTGTATTTCATAGCATACACATGACAATTTGCATGATTTAACATTCTTTCTCAAATAATTGGTCTTTGTGAAGGTATACCGTCCGTTTTCAAGGCTTTGGGGTTACCTTGGAATAAGCGTTGTCATGGCAACATTTGTCATATTTAGGACTGGATTTTGTCTGAATTCAAAGGCTTTCTGTTTTAGCTCAAGGCTTAAGGTATTTTCATGGAAATAGAAAGAGGTCCGAAAAATCATAAATTTTGGTGTTTTTCATCTGTTCACAACGTAATTATTACGTAACGTCATTAAGCCCGGTTTTCACAGAGAACGGCTCATATCTGAAAATATTCTGGGCTTTGTTCCGGTGTTTCTCATAAAATGATGGCTGCAAATGGTTTATTTTGAGGGAAACAAAAGATTCTAAAGATTAGCTTCAGATTCAGCTTAATTTAAAATCAATATTATAATCCAGTGGATCATGACAAAAGCATAGCTTTTCACAGAATTTTCTGAATACTAATTTGTAGAAAACGCTAACTTGTTACTTGATTCTGTTCTATCTGTCAATATCCAGAGCTGCAGCTTAAAATGAGAAAACCAACAAAGTGCCATGTGCAGGCACACCAAGCAAAGACTCAAATTAGCCAGGGCATCCACCCTGTCTAATCAGAGACTTTGCTGCTGACATAGTAGTAGGCCCTTAGCTACGCTTTAAGCACACAGCAAAGACTCTGATCAGACTGGGCGGATGCCCAGGCTGATTAAGTCTATGCTGGGCGATCTGCCCAGGCTGATTGAGTCTTTGCTGGGTGCACATGTCACTTTGTTGGTTTTGTTCTGTCGTGGCTCAAATAATTATTAGCATACTACATTATTTGTTTGGCTATTAACTCTTTAAGCCCCAGTGACGCAATTAGCAAAATTTGCAAACAGCGTAGATCCTGATGAGGCGGCTCATAATGAGCCGCCTCATCTAGATCTACACTGTTGGCCCTCTAGTCTTTGAATTCTCAATATAAAAAGTCTTGGACAAGGCATTTTTTTAATTTTTGCAGACGTAAATTTTGTCGTCTGCTTTTTGGTAGTGAAAGAGTTAAACTTGGTTTTCCTCCTTCGAGAATGACCCCAAATATCGAACACAGTCTTTTGAAATTCTGATATAAGGTGGGGTTTTTTCTTCCAAAACAATCCCCAGAATCTAGATCTGTCCAAATATCTAAATCAGGGTTGTGCAATTTTGTTAACTCTTTCAGTACCAAAAAGCAGACGACAAAATTTTGTCTGCAAAAATTAAAAAAATGCCTTGTCCAAGACTTTTTATATTGAGAATTCAAAGACTAGAGGGCAAACAGTGTAGATCTAGATGAGGCGGCTCATTTTGAGCCGCCTCATCAGGATCTACGCTGTTTGCAAATTTTGCTAATTGCGTCACTGGGGCTTAAAGAGTTAAAAGATGGCTTTTCAAAACAGTCCCAATAAATCTAGAACTGTCTCGTAAGAAGGATCTTAAGGAGAGGGTTGTTTAGGAAGGGAAAAACCCATCTTATGGTAGATTTACTCAACACTGATTTAGATTATTTAAGGGCATTTTGGAGAGGGGAAGGACCTTATTTAAGGGCATTCCAGAATGGGGAAGGATCTATCATATAGTTGAATCATTAAGGTATGGTTTTCTTTAGAAGAAAGTGTCAAAGCTGCTGTATGCAGATAATTGGCACGACTTGAGCTGTATTGAAAATGCCACATAATTTTGTCGTCTGCTTTTGAAACATAGCAGCCGCTTGGGACGCTTGCTGTTTACAGAAATTACTCAGTAAAATGTGAAGTAAATACCAAACTGAGCAATATGCCAGCCTGCTGTCATAAGATTGATTGCTTTTCAGTATCAGGTTACAGATCTGTTCAAATGACGTAAGGATGGCAGTCGGTGATCAACTTGGTACACTTGCCGTGGACAGAAAATCGGTTTAGTGAAATGGGACAAAAATAATCGAGTAACAGCAATCTGTTGCAGTAATTAATTGTTTATGGTACGGATTGCATTAAAGTGTCAAGTATATTTTTTTCTCAGATCAGTTATATTTATACCTTGCACAAACATGTGCAGTTGCCATCCAAACCAGTGCAGTTGTCAGGATTATGTTGGATAAACAAGTGCACTTGTCTTCAACATCTTCTTAAGTGCACTTGTCCTCAATATTAAATTGCATGAACAGGTGCACTTAATGTTGTCCATATAACATTGCATAAACAAGTGCACTTATTGCATAAGTGCACTTGTTAATCAGTATTACATTCCATAAACAAGTGTACATGCCATCATTATAACATCACCAGAACACGTCTACTTGTGATCAGTATTGCATTGCTTGTCATCAAGATCAATATTACATTACGTAAACAAGTATACTTGTCATTAATGTTACTTTGCATAAACAAGTGCACTTGTCATCAGTACCATGTATTACATACTTGTCATCAATATTACATTGCATAAACAAGTGTACTTGTCATCAATAGTGCATTGCATCTGCAAGTATACTTAATGCCTTCAATATTACATTGCAAAGATAACTATACATCTTGTCCATATGACCTTGCACAAACAAGTGTACTTGTCATCAATGATGCATTGCATATATAAGTGTTCTTGTCATCAACATTACATTGCATTAAACAAGTGTACTTGTCATCAATATTACATTTCATAAACAAGCACTGCAATGCATAAACAGGTGTGCTTATTGTCAGTATTACCTTGCATAAACAAGTGCACTTGTCGTTGGTATTTCATTCATAAACAAGTGTGCATGTCATCCATACAAGAGCAGTTGTCAAAAAAAATTATGGTCAGTGACTCAGTCTACTCGTTACTCGTACCTTGCATAAACAAGGGCATTTCTCATCAATTTCTTCTGGTATCAACAATTGCAACTATATTCAAAGCCAGCACACTATTTATCTGTATGGTGGAGTGGTTTTCTCTCCTGACTTTGGATCATGAGATTGTGGGTCCAAGTTCAGCTTGAGATGAGAAATGTCTGAATGCATACGGCATTGCACAAGGCCCTATTTGCATTTCCATCAAACCATTGGCAAATCATCATAATTATTTGCATGTACTACAATAAGAACCGTTTAAAAGTTGTAGAATTTCAAAGTAATGCAAGACAACTGGATTTTAAATGTAACTTTAAAAATAGGCCTCCCGTGCTGTTAAAAAAACAACAACTTTTGCCAGATATTTTTATACGCCCGTTTTGAAAAAACGGACGTATTATGGCATGGCGCTGTCCGTCCGTCCGTCCGTCCGTCTGTCTGTCCGTCCGTCTGTCTGTCCGTCCGTCAACATTCTTGTGCGCACCATATCTCAGAAACCGTTTGAGATACCTTCATGAAATTTTGTAGGCATATATATTAGGATGGGGCAAAGTGTCGCGTATAGTAATGGTTGCTCCCCCTTTCTTAGTTTTAAAGTTATGCCCCTTTGATTATTTTTTACCCTACTAGTCTTGTGCACGCCATAACTCGATAACCGTTTGGGATATCTTGATGAAACTTCATAGCAATATGTATGAGGGTGTGATGATGTGTCACGTATAACAATGGTTGCTCTCCCCTTCTTCATTTTGGAGTTGCAGCCCTTTGATTAGATTTTTAGGGTATTTTTGTGTATTCTAATCTTGTGCATTCAATAACTAAGTAACCACTTGGTATATCTTAATGAAACTTTATAGCAATGTGCATGATCACAAGATGGTGTGTCACATATAATAATGGTTGTTTCCCCTTACTTAATTTTGAAGTAACCTCCCTTTGATTAGTTTTTTAGGCTAACACATTCCCCCATAACTCTTAACCCTTTGAAATATTTCAATGAAACTTTGTAGAAATGTGTATAATTATGGGGTAATGTATCATGCGCATGAACCACAACTCTGGCTTACTTCCTGAATTATCTGCCCTTGCATCAATTTCCGTTTTACTCTGTATCTCCTTAACCATTGGAAATATTTTAACAAAACTTTATGGTGATGTGTATATTGTCAAGGGAAAGTATTGCGACTAAGAATTTATGAATTATCTCCCTTGTTTGACTTTGGCGTTTCACAACTTATGGGCTGCTTCACCCTGGAACCTGATTTTTGGTTTACTAGAGTTGTTTCCCCTGTTTTGTCTGCCTGTCCATCCTTCTATAAACAATCTTGTTCATTCCATAACTCCTTCATGACACTGAAACGGGCGTATTATGCGCCGCTTGCGAAGCCCTTGTTGAAACTTCCAAAGAAGCTAGTAAATGATTACTAATAACATTCATGCTAACCACTCATGCACTGGAAGTATTTAGGGTCAAGAAATTTTTTTATCATCCCTCGTAAGCTACCAAAATGCTAGCATCAAATGTTTAGCAATATTCAGAAACAGCAGCCGTTTCTATAACAATCTATAGGACAAGTCCATTTGAATTTGCAGGGTATGCTTGCTAGTGTGTAGTGTTGGCAAACAGTGGAGACCCTGATCAGACTGCCTCTCAGGAGCAGTGATCTAAGTCTGCACTGTTCACCGAGGTAGCCCTGTCCAAATATTCACAGAAAATGAGACCCGTGACATGACAAAACCAACAAAGTGGCATGTGCACCCAGCTAAGCTACCTCGATGCAGACAGCAAAGACTCAGATCAGTCTGGGCAGATGCCCAGGCTGATCTGAGTCTTAGCATTGTGCACCGTGGACTTAAAGCAACAACAAGTCAACCAACATGCCACTTTGTTGGTTTTGTCATGTCACGGCTCCATTGTGGTAAATCAAAACCTGTATTGATTGGAGACATTTGGTTGCACAAACTGAAATGAACAAAAAAATAAAACATTTTCATACATTAACTTCTTTTTAAAATCTATCATATTGATTTGAGACATTTGGTTTTACAGGCTGAACAGAAGACAAAAACATTTTCATAAATTGACTTCTTTTTTAAAATTTATTACATGAATTATCTTTCAAGGTTTCCATCAACTCTGTAACATATGAATGTAAAAACTAGTGATGAAAGATTGATTTTGTGTTTTCTGTAACAAACAGAATTATTTCATCTGAAAATTTCCACCATACTTGTAAAGCATTTAAAACAAGTAAAGAATAACTTATAATAGATGGATCCATACTGCGGGATTACCGGAAAGCAGTACAGGGTATCATCGGCATTAACTGCTGCTTTTGTTGCCTCAAAAATTCACTTTTTGACAAGATGAGTTTTAAAAAAAATTGATATACGGTATATACATTTCATACAGGTGCTACTGATTTATGTCATTGAGATGATTTTAACCCATTGCATTCTGGGCATTTTTTGTCGTCTGCTGAAATTGTTGTCTGCATCAAAAATCAAGAATATCCTGACAATATTGGTCTAACTAACTCTTGTAGAAATGATGTCTTGGCAGCAAACAGTTTGGATCTCAGATCAGGCCCCACAAACGTGGGGCCTGATCTGGATCCAGACTGTTTGCCCAGATACTCCTAAAGAAGTATCCCGAATGGAATGGGCTAATGAGGCCTGCATCATTATAATGATGTTTTAATGGTTAAATAAAAAAAACATATTGGAATTACCACCAAAAAGTTCCCTGTAAAAGTTGAAAAGCACTTAAAACTGAAACTAGGATGTCACCATTAAATTGCTTGACACAGCTTGTATAGAAATGAGCAGTAATGTGTGCCAGATTTTGCCTTAAATAAGCGTGTTCCTGAGAAAACCTGTATATGGAAACTGCCTTCATCCTAACCTGTTTGCCTACACCTGTAGTCTGATCAGGGCTGATGTTGTTTGGACTAGGTATCTGGCCTTGTAGATTTCTGGTACCCTTAAAGTGCTAAAAATTAAAATTGTTGAATTGGCAAACAGTGTAGATCCAGATGAGGTGGCTCATTATGAGCCACCTCATCTGAATCTACACTGTTTGCCCTCTAGTGTTTGAATTCTTAATATGATATCGCTTGGACGAAATATTTTTTGCTTTTTGGCGCATTATAAGGGTTAAGTAAGCAGTCCATGACCTGACCAGAATGCAAGTTGGTTTGGGCATGAACAGTATGCCTATGCCATTTTTGCAAAGGGAAACCACTTTTATGATTTCTTGTTTGCTTCCCTGCAGGATGAAGTTTTCCACAAATGGGTCTACTCTGAAAGTAAAGAATTTGCTCCTAGAGGAGCAAATTCTTTCTTTTTAGAGTTGACCTATATTATAAAGGGAGGCAAAAAAGAAAATGAATTAGTTGCTTCCCCTGAAAGTGCACTCGTTCCATGTTTTCTCCAGATGTCACATAAAATATTCCAAGGTTTATGTTTACATTAAACTGATTTTGTTTCTCATTATTTGCCGAGTTGACACCTGGCGAAAGACAGCTTTGTACATACTAAAAGTCTCATTTGTCCTATAAGGCATGGTTTTTAGAACGGTGGGAAAACTAGAGTTTCCAAGGTGATGGTAAAAATCAGGAAAATGATTTTGCCAGATCAGAGAAAAGCTAGGAGGAAATTTTGTGTTTGGTCAGGGAATATTTGGAAAGGACTTGAAAAGTCAGGGAAAAGTCAGGGAATTTGAAAGTTAATGGCCAAACTGTCTTCAAAAAATATACTGTACATGTATATACTTATCCCTCTAAACAGGAGAGGATATACTTTCAGGAAGGATAATCACAGGGTATAATCGATTCCGCTAATTTTCGCTTCCTGCAGAGACTGTACATCATATTTGGTTTCTGCCGAGACTGTCCGCGATCTCTTGCTTCCTGCCGAGACTTTTGTACATGATAAATGGCTTCCTGCCGAGACTGTCCGCGTGATTCTGCTTCCTGCCGAGGCTCTCAGTATGGGTGCCGAGGCTCTCGGCAGGAAGCAGATTCACGCGGACAGTCTCAGCAGGAAGCCAATTTTCGAGGACAGTAGTCCCTGCAGGAAGCAAAAGTTCGCGGACAGTCTCGGCGGAAGCCAAATATGATGTACAGTCTCTGCAGGAAGCGAAAATTAGCGGAATCGATTATACCCTGTGATAATTCTTACACTGAAGTATATATCTCCTTATTCATTGGGGGCAGCTCTTAAGGGAAAGAATTTGCTCCCTGATTTTCAAGTGATACCTATAGCACTGTTGAAGAACAGTGTAATCACTAAAGAGTATGGAAAATTGGAAAGCAGAGAAAAATCTGAGAAAAGATAGGAATTCAGCCCTGGCTAACAATGTAGACCGGATCAACATAGGTATATTGCCTATTACACCCATGCTTTATACAAAAAGTCTGGAAATTGAAATCCTGACCCAGAAAAGGCTCAGGGTGCATCTACAAGCATCCTTAACTTCATATTTTTTTGTGGGAAAACCCCTTAATCATGAGAGTAGCCCCCTCCCCCTCAGGCTGTCAGCCCTTTTGCATGTGTAATAATTTTAATTTCTTGGCTATGTCCTTGGTCTACACTAACACCAGTGCTCCGGATAAGGGGTAACAGAGATAATTCAGGGATAATTATCCATATTTCTCCACAAAAACATACTTTGTGACCCATCATTAGAACCGTCTCGTCGAGACGGTTCTAATGAGGGGCCACAACGTATGTTTTAATTGAGAAATAAGAAAAATTATCTTTGAATTATCCTCAATACCCCCACTTATCTGGAGCTCTGCTAACACTGTTTCCTAGATTAAAAAACAGTGAAACAAGGAGTTATGTGTATATTTCAAGAACTTTTATAATTGTGTGTCACTATGTCAGTTTGGTTCGCTGCTGATTGCGGCAAGATTGCTGTAGACTGAGGTCTGATTGCTCGCTGTGATTGGAAAGCTTCTGAGCAGAATTTATGAAACTTTATCAGAATTTATTTGATGTTGTTTAATGCATATGCATCTAAATTAGTGATAGCATCATTCAAGCTGAGAAATAATATTACAGACAGGTCAGGCTTGCATTTAAAAGACATATTTTCAAAGATTATGTATTAACGTGAAAAACTTATCGAGTGCAGAATGACATTAAGAATTATAAAATTGCTAAGTAGTTTCTATTGAAGTGTCAGGTGAAACAGGTTGTTATGTTGTTGTCATTTTGCATCATCAGCACAGGGTATAATCGATTCCGCTAATTTTCGCTTCCTGCAGAGACTGTCCGTCATATTTGGCTTCTGCCGAGACTGTCCGCGAACTCTTGCTTCCTGCAGAGACTACTGTCCTCGAGAAATGGCTTCCTGCCGAGACTGTCTGCGTGATTCTGCTTCCTGCCGAGGCTCTCGGCAGGAAGCAGAATAACACGGACAGTCTCTGCAGGAAGCCATTTATCATGTACAGAAGTCTCGGCAGGAAGCAAGAGTTCGCGGATAGTCTCGGCAGAAGCCAAATATGATGTACAGTCTCTGCAGGAAGCGAAAATTAGCGGAATCGATTATACCCTGTGATCAGGGATATTGGATTTTGAGGAAAACTCAGAAACATTTTTAGCTCGCCTGTACGAAAGTACAGAGAGCTATTGTTGTCACTTGGATGTCGGCATCGGCGTCGGCATGGGTGTCACACTTTAAAGTTTTATGTTAAAGTTTTTTTATGTGATGGGCAAGGCACTGCAGGCAAGCTATCCTGTACGCGGACAGGTCTTGTTGTCTTATTTCTCTGTAAAAAACATATTACGATTCCTAGAAGGTCCACAGAGTAGTTTTTATGAAAAAGCAAGTAATGCCAGCTGTCCTAGAATTACCATGAAAACCAAAAGCCAGTGTGGCTAATACAAGCATATGTCAGATCACGAGATGCTGTTGAAAAAGCAGATCACTATTTCCTTAAATGTTAGATAGTCCAAACTATTGAGACACCTTAACCAAGTGGATCAGTCTAATCTGGGTCTTCTTTGTTCATTCAGACTCTCCTGTCACCATGGCTAGCTTTGTTTGGATTCTTGTTTGACAAAGATTTATATTTATTTTCAGGTGGTATACATACTGTTGCTAGGCGGCGAGAGTCATTTGCCAGAATACACTCCATGACAATAGAGGCGCCCATAACTAAAGTGAGTATATACAGAAAATAACTTGCCTCTGTACTTTTTCCTTTTAAGTATCAGATAGACAGTAGTCTTATTATATCACTTGCACCTTTGCTTTAATGCTATAAACCAACTTTTTGCTACATAGGAGAAACCTTGGCAAAGAAATTTTTTTATGTCAATTTTCATTAGAGGAAGTATATCATTGTTATAAATTGGACAAAATTTGTCTCAGCAAAACCATCCCAAATACATGTATCAGTAATTCTGATGCAGCTCATGGATGGCTATTTTTCTTGTACAGTGCTCCAGAGGAGACAATTTTTTGGAGTAAACAGTTTAATTTTTTTTTAAAACGTTTATCACATATTTTATTTGAGTCACCTCCTTGGGGTAATTCTGAACCTGTTAGTGACTAGCTTGAAGAACCAACTGAGATGCTGCATTCTGACAAGATGCCAAGTAGGGTAAAGTCGGGTAAATTTGGACAGCGGGTAAATTCAGACAGTGACACTGTTTCGTTTATATGTCAGTTGTTTGGAATTAAAACAAAATCAACTGGGCAAACAGTGAAAATCCTGATTAGACGGCTCATGATGAGCCGTCTCATCTGGAGTTTCACTGTTTGCAATGGAATGTCCGAATTTACCCGCTGTCTGAAGTTGCCCAACTCTACCCTGCAATTTATGAACAAATGAACACAACTATCTCAGGAGATGGAAAAGTCCACTGTGGGATGGTAGGAATAAATGGGTTAAAGATCTCTCTTCATATTGTTTGAAAAACTGAAGGATCTAAAGCCCTGAAAAAGCAGACGACAAAATTTACTTCTGCAAAATTCAAAAAAAAAATTTGTCATATTGCAAATTCAAAGACTGGAATGCAAACAGCGAAGATCCAGATGAGGCAGCTCATTATGAGCTGCCTCATCTTGATCTACGCTGTTTGCAAATTCAGTTAATTTTAGTTTTTGCACTTAAAATGTTCATTTGCATCTGCAAAATGTTGAAGTATCTGTAGCTCTGATGCAATATAGACAGGAAAAAAAGAAAGGAAACACCACTTTTAAGTTTAAAAATTTCTAAGAATTTTCCCAGGTGGTGCATAATGTTGAGACAACATTGTGTCACCTTCACTGCAGTGTCAAACAACATTGTTTCAGTGTTGGTGACACTTATCTGGTATTATTTAAAAGTTATGAGCCCACTGGAAATATGCTATCAGATTTTAGCCCTTAAAGTGACAAAATAGCAGACTACAAATTTATTTTTGCGAAATTTCGGAAAATGTTTGGCCCAAGCTATGTCATATTAAAGATTCAAAGAATATGGGGCCAAAATTGTAGATCCAGATAATGCAGCTCCTTATGAGCAGCCTTGCTGGATATGCGCTATTTGCAAATTTGGTTATTTTTCATTTTTTAGTGCTTTAAGGGTTAAGATAGATGAAATGTGATGTTTCTTTTTGTACTTAGTATATAACTCAACAACAAATCTGTCTCAATAATCTGACAATATCTACAAATCTTCTACATTCTTTTTGCTAATGTAGTCAAACAAAGAACATCTATTGCCTGTCAAAAAATGTAACAATTTTGAGAGAAAAATACAGCAAAAACTGAAGAAAAAGCTGTTTTGATATTAAAAATCATACTCTGAGACCAAAAAAAAAGGTGGAAATATTTTATAAGAAAATTTATAGATTATATTCTCATAAAAATGTAGAAAATTTGTAGAAAAAATTCGGTCAGATGCAAAACAAATTGATGAATATCAATCTGATAGAATGCTACATGTCATGTGATAATAATGCCAGAAGTATGCTAAAGATTTTTTTGTTTTGTTTTGTTTTCATAAGAATTTTCATTGCCATTTAGTGATATCATATATTGATGTTCTTTGTATAATAGATTAATACTTGCTTATAAAAAGAATTCTGAGCATAACAGCCTCTGTACTGCTTGTTGCCTGGTTTTTAAGTCAAATGTTTTTTTTCATTCAATAGGTTACATGCAGTATCCCAGCAGGCACATGATGTTGAAATGACATCATACTGACATCGATGCGACGTTATGACGTCAGTAGGACGCGATGTGCCTGCTGGGATTTATTATAAATGTTGAAATGCAAAAACAGTTGCAGTTTATAAACTGCAACATTTATAATAACATGTTCAGTTATCATTTAGATCCAACCAAATGTTACAAGGAGGGTTATATAAAGTCAGGAATATTTTATTCTCATGTATGTTTATTCTGAAATGTCAAAATCTAGGCACGAGCCTGACTGATTTATGTTTCATTGCATACAAACAGAAGTCAACTTAGTCATTGGTACCCTTCATTTTGTGTAGACACATGCACTTTTGGAGAACCAGTGGAAACCAGATTGAGTGAAACCTTAAAGTGCCATAAAAGCAAATGACAAAATTCACATCTGCAAAATTTCAAAAAATGTTTTGTGCAGGCTATATGATATTGAGGAGTCAAAGACTAGAGGGCAAACAGCTTCGCTCCAGTCTGAGGTGGTTTATCATGAGCTGCCCCATGTGGCTCTACACTGTTCACAAATATAACTGTTTTCACTTTTGGCATTTTAAGGGCTAATTGGTGCTATTAGGTTTGTGTAGGGCATTGGCAAAAACATTTTTTTTGAGTCTGTAGAACATACACACCATGAATATTCACAAAAAAATACAGCTCATTTTTGGTAGCTTTTGCTAGTACAGAAGCTGTTTGCTCAGATTCTACCATGTATTCATGCTCAGTTCTTAGAAGTGCTTATATTAACCCCTTTTCTTCTAGGTGATAAATATTATTAACGCAGCCCAGGAAAATAGTCCCATCACTGTTGTACAAGCTTTAGATAAAGTTTTAGAGATTTTACGCACCAGCGAGCTCTACTCACCCTATTTTGCGCAAGAAATAAAGGACGATGATATGACCAGTGATTACTTGGGAGGGCTCGTCTCGGTAAGCAGATTTTCTTACAAAGCATGACCGTCACTTGTGTAACATTATGAAGTCCTGTTTTCTTCAGTGGAAGGTAAATGGACAAGGAATCCCCTCAGTACCCAGAGCTCTAGATAAGAGGGAGTATTTGGTGATAATTAGGGATAATTTTTGTTAATTCTGCATAAAAACATATGTTGTGACCCCTCATCTGAACCGTCTCGATGAGATGAGATGGTTCAGATGAGGGGTCACAACATATCGATGAGACGGTTCAGATGAGGGGTCACAACATATGATTTCAATGAGAAATAAGAAAAATTATCCTTAATTATCATCAAATACTCCCTCTTATCTAGAGCTCTGGACTACCCATACGTGTTTTTCAGGTAATAAGATACACAACACAAGAAACATAAAATTAAGATAATGTTGTTTCCCAATTTGATAGTGAATATGTCAGTTAATAATAAAACAAACTTTATGTGAAAACTTAATTTAATCCTTTGCGTTTCGACAGACTGGGGAAATTGGGTCTTTGCATTTAGATGAAACCTTTCTTGCTTTTGGATTATGTGTAAAAACGTAGTATATATCAAGGGAATCGCTGTTGCAGTTTTTGCGTTTTCAGAGTTACATATTTCATGGTTTGTTTTGGTGATTTACAAAGTTTGTTCTTGGTTTCTGCTAATATATATAGTCTGTCATTTTTAAAGCTCTCAGCAAAGCATTGATTTGAATTTTTCTGTTTCTGTGAATTACAAGCTCTGCTCTGTTGCCGTTTTCATTTTCATCTGAACAGAGAAGGAATTATGTGAAACTGGTAAATGCTTCTGTAGCCAACTGTCAGATGTCTCTTCTGAAAAACTTTCCCACAAACTGTTAGACTATCCCAGTAGGCATGTGATGTCGAAATAACGTTGAACTGACGTCGATCGACGTCAGTTTGATGTTATTTGGACATCATGTGCCTTCTGGGATAAGTTATTTACAGTTTTGCAAGAACATAATTTAGCTAGGTAAAGGTGAATAAATGCAGCAGTTACACTTTTTATTCCAGTTAGGTAATAAGCATTCTGACTCAGATGACATATTTTTTCTTAACCATTAAAGGCTACCATATTTTATGCATTATTTTTTCAAGCAGATATACTTGAATAATTCCAACTTCACAGTCTACTGCTTATCTGGTGCAATTTGATTGGTCGAGAGAGAATAAAAAACGGCTTTTTGTACATCAATAAATCCCCCAAACTGAAATATTGGAACTATTTTCAGGCTTTATTCAATTTTTGAGCGATTTGCCAGTATTTACACATCGATAAAACCAGAAAATAAAATTTATTCCTTTAATAAAAATAAATAATGTAGACACAGATTGGGTCCCAATGATAGGTTTTGCCAAAAATCTATGAGGAGTTTTTCGGCAAAAAAAATGCCCATGTTTTGTGTACCTTATGACGGTGTTAGTTTTGAACAACAAGGCCATATTGCTTCTTGCCAAACACATCCCTGATAGGACAAACAAAATGGCCTATTCCAGATTCAAAAGAAGGAATAGTTCATCGCAGATTATATTCAGGTACTACTTCATGTGATGCTGCTCATTTATTTTACCAGGAGAAAAAAAAAACATGATTGCTGAGGGAAATTATTTTTGGGAAAAGACATCTGCATCGGCTATATCAGAGAAATACAGAGAAATTCCTGTTGACACCTTCCATGTCCTGCTCTAGAGCACATTTAAGAGACAATGTCTAGCTTTTGTTTTGTGTGTCTGACTTTCTTGAGTTTGGCTTAGGCTTTATCTTTATTACCAGATTAAGAGGGGCTTTGATGATACTTTTGGGATTATGAGTACCTTTCATGGGTGTGAGGTGTGGGTAAAAAATCTGGCTCCAGGGTTATTGTTTGGCATCACAAGGCTTGCAGAGTGATGCTGGATAGTGATCCCGAGTAACAGATTTTTCTGACCACACCTCTTAAGCATGATAGATACTTTTACTTGCATACCTTTCGAGTTAAAACATTTGATTTTAAACGTAGGACAAACTACCTCAGACATTATTGTCAAAACTCATCAATCTTATCTGGATTTCTGATTGAAGAGCTGAAGAAGAGATCAAATTGCTAGTCACAGCTTATTTCACATTGTAGTCTTAGCAGAGAACACAAGTTTGTGGAAACCTGAATAACCAGGTTATCTTCTGTCATTATCATGTGGAGCTATTTGTTTGTTTGTATTGTTGCTGCATTCTGGTCCTGGTTTGACAAGAACTCAGCTCTCTTCTGTCTGCCCTGGAGGATTGATAGGTTAATTATGGTTATGATTAACCCATTCCATTCGGGATACCCCTTTAGGGGTATCTGGGGAAACAGTTTGGATCCAGAAACGTGGGGCCTGATCTGAGATCCAAACTGTTTGCTGCCTAGACATCAATTCTACAAGAGTTGGTTAGCTCAATATTAAATATTCTTGATGTTTGATGCAGACGACAATTTCAGCAGATGACAAAAAATACCCAGAATGCAATGGGTTAACATTATTTCAGTATATTTGTCTCAATGTAAGACATAGGTATTACATTTCCGATGTCAGTGACAGTCTAAACTTTTGTAGAGTTTTTTGGCTTAGCTGTGTTTGTTGACAGTGTGCTGGCAGGCAAAACACTGCCTTTTGCAGAATTCTTGTTAAGAAACTTCTCAGTGCTAGGAACAATTTTGAGAATCAGCGATTCGAAACGTAGTGAATATTTCCTTTTGTAAGGTGGGTTCTCAGTGCTAGGAACAATTTTGAGAATCAGTGGTTCAAAAAGTAGTGAATATTTCCTTTTGTAAGGTGGCTTTGTTAGGGAAAATTTTTAAATTGTGCTGATTGCTCATGTCATTGCTATGTCATTTTCAGATCTAAGGAAAAAGTTACATAATGTCTTTCTGAAATCTCCAGTAAAATACAGTTATGGATAGTTTTTATAGAATGTGCATTAGACTTTTCAGCAATGATCTATGCTGAGACCACAATTGAATGTAATGCTTTATAGCGTGTGTAACTGTTTCATAGAGTCATCTGAAATGTCATTTGAAAATCTCGGCTTAAAGCATAACTGAGCATAACAGTTAATAGTCTGTGTATTGACTTGTGCTTGTAGTGTCCATCTTCAGCTAGTTTCGGATCGAGGGCTGCATCTTTCTACAAATATAGAAGGGTAGGAAGCATGAAGAACACAGTGTTTTTAAGGATTTTCAAAAACATCAACCTATGAATGTTCCTAACAGTTTTTTATATGACAATTTTTATGTGTTGTTGAATTGAGTGCTCCAGATAAGAAGGGATAACACGGATAATTAAATGATAATTTTACATATTTCTCCATGAAAATATATATGTTGTGACCCCTCATTAGAATGGTCTCACTGAGACGGTTCTCATGAGGGGGCATAACATATTGTTCTTTGAGAAATGAGAAAAATTATCTCAGAATTATCCTTAAAACCGCACCTTTTCTGGGGCTCTGCTGAAAGATTTTGGTATAAAAGTTATGATAATGCTGTCAGATTTTCACCCTGTGCAACACCACTGTCAAGCTTTGTATCATGTTTTGTCATGTTCTGTGTATGTTCTTTCCTGTTGTGATTGTAGTTCTCACTATTAGATGGAAGCAAGGCAAAGGGATACAAGTGGATCCTTGAAAACTTTAATTTCAATATTATATAATCTTTCTTTTTATGATGGATCGAAAATTTCCCAACTTTGCTTTAAGTACATATTGCAAATAATAATCTAATTAATTTGTGAGTGGAAGTTGAAATTAAATTTGATTTGTCTGATGATTTAAAAGTCATTGCATCATACAATAAGTTAACACCATAACATCGAAAAGTTTTTTTTTAGGGTTATGGAATGTTTCATGTATGACTGATACTTCTAATAAAAGAGGGCTGATTATATTAAAATTTGGTTGTAGGGATCCGGCCTTGCCAGTAGAACACTTGTTTTGCCACATCAGGTTGTGTCAAGCTCTATTTATGTGTTTGTAAATTAAAAAAATTTCTGACACATTAATTGCTGTTTTACTTACGTTTATTTTGTCTGTCACAAATGTGTGTGATTCACTAACTGCATGTTTAAACTTATACACCATTCAGTGTACTGCAAGCTGCAACTTTGGCCAGCTGATATATCAGCAACAACAAAAAAAAATGAATTAAATAAAGTAGACAAATTTAAAATTTCAACAATGCTATAGCTTATATTGAGTTGTTGAAATAATTGTTTCCTTTTTTCAACTGATATTTTCTATTATTTTCTCTGTCTGCTTTCCTTGGACTATTAGGCTATTCATCCAAAATATCATTATCTGCGTAATGTAAGTTTCATTTGTTGTCATAACCTTCAGTTAGGCACCTGCTTCACAACAATGTATGTTAGCTTTGTTGTTAGGCTTTACCCTTGAAGCACCAGGAACGCAGGCGACAAAACTGACATCTGCAAAATAAAAAAAAATAAGTTTGTCCAAGCTGTATCAAAGACTAGCGGGCAAATGGTGTAGATCCAGATAAGTTGGCTCATTATGAACCACCTCATCTTAATCTGCCTTGTGTGCAGACTCAACAATTTCATTTTTGGTGCTTTGAGTGTTAATTATGTTTAGTTACAGATCAATGTGGGTTGGTCATTTTGGGACTTTTCTCCTCATTTTGAAAAAAATATTAGTCCATATTAAGGTATACCATGGAATTTGCCATCCAGTTTGGTTTCTCTTGGAAAAATTTAGAAATTATAGATAAGATACAGAAGTAAAAGAGGTTATTTGTATCTGTTTATTTTTTTGTGTCTTTCCCCTTTTTTGTCTTTGATGGCTTTTATGTCCTTTCATGTGCTTTCCAAATTTTAATTGTTTATGTATCCTTTTATTGTCTATTTTTAGCAAGACTTAAGGCGCAGTCTCAATATATTAGACGTAGGTAACATTTACCTCCCTTCTTTTGTACCTTTATATTCAGCTAGAGTTGCTGCACTTTGATGAGATGTACAAATTGGTGCTCCAAATTAGTTGAAAATATATAATGTAATTCCTAGCTTCTGTTCACTGTAATTTTTTTGTGGTTTCTTGGAATCACAGTGTGTAGCACTGACATTAACAGGGCTCTGGGTTAGGGAAATATTTGATTATAATTTCCAGGATACATTGGAACAGTCTCGGTGAGGCAGTTCTGACGAGATGCTACAATTTATTATATGAGATAAAAAATTACCCCTAATGTGCTTAAATTTTTGGACACTTTAAAATAATTACATTTTCCATTTTGGTACAAATGGAAAATAAATTATTTTTAGGCATTTCCATTCATAAGCTTAGTCTGTGCTTGCTTGAGAAATATAATCAAATACTCTGTTCTGGAGAACTGACAATTAACATTTATGTAGATTATTATATAGATTGTTTTTTTGTCTTCCCCTTAAAACTGTTACGTACATCTCCCAATAGAAAGTTTGTGTGATCTTTCTTTTCTAGACTTGATTAGGAGTTTAACAATAATTGTCAGTAGCAAAGACACCTCGTTATCATTTTGTTATGTTTTTGGTAGTATTCAAAGCTCTAAAATATGGGTTGAGAGGGTTAATATGATGGTATCATATTCAATGTACTATAAGATGTGTTTTTCCCTTCCAAAATAAGCCAAAAAGTCCTGATCCATCTTGTATATTTTCGGGTTTGTTTTTGCAAACAAACAAAAAGTTAAGTCTTACAATAGAATTAATATGGCAGGCACTTGTTCTAAAACCATAACTTGCTGACCTTTGCTGAATTGAGGTGATTCTAAGAGATCAGGCAGCAAGATACTAATATCAAAACTAAGAAAAAATATTTCAAAATAATCATGTTTGGAGCTTTGAATGCTGGCTGTAATTTGATCATGTTTTGATTTATTTTCAAGCAATATTTGAGTGTCTGATCTTCTAGCATGGCAGTTTGTAAAGGCAGTCAGTGCTTTACATTGGTTGTCTGTGGTGATCATTTTGTCATTTTCTTTGTAGCTCAGTTTCAACATTTTCTATACATTTTCCATGGGTCTCAGTTTCCACATTTTCTGTATTGATCTTTTTCCAGATATCAGTTTATGATAAGCTGTTTTAGTATTTTCCATGATATCATTTCAACATTTTCTAAGTTCATCAGTTTTGACATTAGCTATGTCACTCAGTTTCAACTTATCTCCTTGTTGATCAATTTCATCATTTTCTGTGGTGATCAGTTGCAGCATATATTTTAACCCTTAGTTTCAATATTTTTATATATACCGTTTCAACATTTTCCATGATGCTCTTTGACATTTCTTTTATGCTTAGTTCTGACCTTTTCCATGATATCACTTGCAACATTAATTTTTGTACATTAATCACTTCAACATTTTCCATATCATTTAGTTTCAAGAGTTCTGTATTTATCAGTTTCAACATGATGTTGATCAAAATATTTATCAGGCATTGCTGTTCTTGTGGAAGGGTTGGCAAGGATGAATGTAATCTCTCTTTTCTTTTTCTGGCCTTCCTTTGGGAGATGTCTTGAATGACTGACGGAAACCTTACGCTAAACACTTGTCTGGCAATATGAACTGAAACCTTCTCTTTTGATAACTTATTCTCGTATTCTGCTCCCAACTTTAACAAGTGTGGTGTATAATATATGTTGGCCAGCTGTCTCTGTAGGTGTGTGATATAGCTAAAAGAACATGTGATAGTAATTCTTACCCACATACATGTACAATAGCTGACGTCTTTCACTGCCTGCTTTCACAGGCACAGGCCCATTCAGTGTTAAAGCCATTCATCAATAATTATATTTCTTTTTAAAATGAAATTGCTCAATATTGATGTTAAATTGTTTCCCAGCGGGCACATGACATCAAAATGTCGTTGTTCTGATGTCAATGCGACATCATTACGTGGCATCGACGTCAGAACGGCGTCATTTCAACGTCATGTGCCTGCTGGGTTAAAATACAGTAAATGAAGTCTTGGTCTTGCTAAAGAACATGACTAGGTTAAAAAGCATGGTTATGTTTGCTATTCTGTTTTTAGAAAGCTTGGCTTACGCTGTGAATCACTTAGACGTTTTACTAATATACTTGTACATTGTATTTCCATTGTGAAAGATTTCACTTAGTTTTGTAGAAAGTACATGCTAGCGCTACAGAGCAACAGATAATGGGAGTCAGAACAACAACTGAAATGGTCTTGAAATTAACTCCCTTCATCTGATGCTCTGGACTGTTTAGACAGAATTATTTTTAGTACACCTAACTCATACTAATAAAACTGTGATACCATAATTGACCCTTTTAGCGCCCTGTGTACTTAACTTTTTCAAAATGGCTGCAAATACGTGAAGTACATTTTCTTTTCTATAAGCACACATTTCAACGATTTATGATTTATTGACAGAAACAAATTTAAAGGTTAAGGGTAGGAGAAAAGCTGCTAATGGTTGTAGAAGGCTACAGAAGCTAAAATTGCAAATGAAAAATGAAAGATTCTGTAGCATTTTTCAGCTCTTGTAAACTAGCAAACCAAGGAATAAACCAGTAAAAACATGTGCACTTATAGTCATATGCCTAAAAATTTACCATGATGTGCGCTTACAGGGGCATGTGCATTAATTAGGTCAAATATGGTAATTCTACATTTTGTCATTATCATGTTTTTTAGGACAATTATAATTTTGCAAAATTTCCGTGGGACACTAATTAAACATGCAAAAAAGTATTAGAGCAGAATTAAACATTGTTATGCGCATTAGCATTTTAAGGCAAACCCATATTAAGCAGATATACAGCATAAGGAATTTATGGTCAAGGGTTAAATTCTGTTTTCAAGGGTGGTACTGTAAAACAGGTTTTAGTTTTATATCTACAAATGTTCGTGAGACAGCATATTCCTGAATTCGAATTCTCAGCTACTAATGAGCTCTGCGAGTTATGGCTGCCTGAGTTAAAACTGTATAACACTGAATTAAATGACTTGAGAATAATTATTAAGTTTGGGAAATCTGAAGTTTCTGTTGAAGAAATTGAAAAATTGACATTATAATCTGTTACCATAGCAGCTGTGGAATTTCAAACTGTTTTGCTTAGAACCTTAGCAGAATGATGTCTGGATGATGTCACTTAGGCATCGATATGAACTCTTAGTTGCTACGGTAACATATCTATGACGTCATTTGATAGGAGTGTGGCATACACTGTATGCCACACTCCTATCAAATGACGTCATAGATATGTTACCGTTGCTATGAACTCTTAGTTGCTACGGTAACATATCTATGATGTCATTTGATAGGAGTGTGGCATACACTGTATGCCACACTCCTATCAAATGACGTCATAGATACTGTATGCCACACTCCTATCAAATGACGTCATAGCTATGTTACTGTTGCTATGAACTCTTAGTTGTTACGGTAACATATCTATGACGTCATTTGATAGGAGTGTGGCATACAGTGTATGCCATGCTCTGCCAAGTTTTCAATGACATTACAAACTGAAACTCTTTCAACAGAAACTTCAGATTTTCTCAAACAAATAATTATTCTCAAGTCACCTAATTTCTTGTTGTATATGTCCTGTTTTACAGTAACTGGAGAAACAACACTGGGATAGTGCACTCTAATCACTGCCTAACTTTATGTTGCCAATTCATGTTCAGTGTGTTCAGTACTCACTTTCATACTTCCGTCAAAAAGCAATTGAATTCTGTTGGATTTGAAAATAGTTAATAAGGTGTCTTTCCAGCATAAAACAATATGAAACAAAACAAAAATTGTTTGCCAAACATTTTAATCCTGCCATGTCATAAGATAGGTTAATGTTCTTACAAGGTGGCATGTTTCATTATTAGAGTGACTGACCATGCATCCTTGCTTGTTAATTTCAATAGATTCGCGTCAACTAGATATGAAAATGTAGCGTCATACCATCTAGAATCAAACATGTTTACAGTTTGAATTAGTTGCAGAAATTTTTGCTGTTTCTTAAAAAAAAAAATTAGCTAGTTAGAGGTTTGATATCAATCACCTTATAAAGACTTTCATTGTGGGAACAAAACAAGGTATATTTCTGCTGTTTTGTTAGTGGGTAGAGAGGTTTTCCTTGAACAAAGTTTGATACTTCTGCCGTCTGCATTTCAGTATAACAGGCAAATGTGTGTGTTTTCCTGTGTGAGCAGTGTAGGTCCTGATCAGCCTGAATATCAACATTATCCAAAAACATCAGATTAGGGAATATTCAATGATAATTCTGAGATCATTTCTCGTACTAGTAGCCCTTAATGTGCCAAAAAAACCACAGACGACAACATATACGTATGCAAAATTAAAATAAAAAAAATTGTATTAGTTATACCATATTGAGAATTCAAAGACTGGAGGGCAAACAGTGTAGATTCAGATGAGGTGGCTCATCATGAGCCGCCTCATCTGGATCTACGCTGTTTGCAAATTTAACTATTTTCATTTTTTGGCACTTTACATGATAATAGAGATACATGAGACAAAATAAAGCATACCCGAAGTAGTATTAAATATTCTCAAGTTGAGCCCTTGGGAATTGGAGCAGCTCATATTAACCCTTAGACTGCTGAAAAAATAATTCACCTGACCCTAAAATGGGGGTAGGGGTATCTCAGAGGCCATAACTTGCACACACTCTGGTCGATTTGCTTGAAAATTTCACTCAATATGGCCGATGTGTGAGCTGCCATTTTCCGGAAGTTACCAAGGTCACGTGACCTGCCATATTTGGGTGTCACATGATATCAGCGGGAACCGATGTAGACACTTAAAAAAAAAAAAAAAAAAAAAAAAAAAAAATAGTACAAGATATTAGCGCCAATGATATGCTTTGTATGACAAAAGTAATTGCTTGTCTGAGGGCCGGAGTTATTGCTGAATATTTATCAAGAGAGAAAGTTTGGAAGGATGAAGTCTAGTTGTCAGAAAATCGGGATCAAGTAAGTAGGGGTAGCCACCTGAAAAGCTGATGTTGAAAATACCATAAATTTTTTACGTTTTCTCCGAGTTTTAAAGGTCAACAAATCAATCAGGTGGGTAAAACCTTGCTCTAGTAGAAAGCAGATTCCCTCCTGCATAGGACAACCGCAAATGATGGGGAGTACTTGATGTCTAGTGTGCCTGACATGCTCTCAAAGTGACCTACCCCTCGAGCACGACTATAGTCGCGCTTAGCAGTCTAAGGGTTAACATAAAGTTTATTCTATATAAGTTTTTGTCTGTATATTTGCAGCAAGATGTAAAGCGCCACCTCAAGGAATCAGGTGAACCACACCCTATAGGCTCAAAATCCAGTAAGTACAATTTTATTTCAGCTCCATTATGATGCAGTTGTATTAACTCTTTCAGTACCAAAAAGCAGACGACAAAATTTACGTCTGCAAAGTTTAAAAAAATGCCTTGTCCAAGACTTTTTATATTGAGAATTCAAAGACTAGAGGGCAAATAGTGTAGATCTAGATGAGGCGGCTCATTATGAGCCACCTCATCAGGATCTACGCTGTTTGCAAATTTTGCTAATTGCGTCACTGGGGCTTAAAGAGTTAAGATTGACAAGTTTCATTATACCCCCGACGTATGTCGAGGGGTATATAGTTTTCGTCTTTCCATCAGTTCGTCTGTTCGTCCATATGTGCGTCTGTCCGTCCGTTCGTCCGTGCGTCCGTTAACATTTGCGTTAAAGTTTTGCGTTAAGTTTTTAACTTTGCTTATGTTTCAAATATCCTTTGAAGAAGCATGTTGATATGTGCCTAGACTTACTTACAGGTTCAAGCAGAATACTTATCATCATCTGGATGCTGCTGCTGACCTAAGGTCAAGGTCACAGACTTAAACATTTGCGTTAAAGTTTTGTAGCGCTACTAAGTTTTTAATTTTGCTTATGTTTCCAATATCCTTTTTATGAAGCCTGTTGGTATGTGCCTAGATTTACTTACAGGTCCAAACAGAATACTTATCATCATCTGGATGCTGCTGCTGACCTAAGGTCAAGGTCACAGACTTAAACACTTGCGTTCAAGTTTTGCATTAAGTTTAGAGTGTTCTTTTATATTTCTTATATCCTTTGATGGAACCTATTGATATTTGACTAGGGTTACTTTTAGGTTCATGAAGAGTAGTTTACATCATCTGGATGCTGCTGCTTACCAAAGGTCAGGGTCACAGACTTGTGTATTTGCGTTTAAGTTTGGCGTTAAGTTTATATTCGTTGCTTATATTTCCAACATTATTTGATGAAACCTTTTTGATATATGACTAAGTTTACTTCTATGTTCATGCAGATTATTTGACATCATCTGGATGCTGCTGCTGACCAAGGTCATGGGCACAGACTTATATGTGTACATTAAAGTTTTGTGTTAAGTTGGTACTCTTTGCTGATATTTATACTATACTTTGATGGAACCATTTGACAGGTGACTAAGTTTACTTCTATGTTCAAACCATGTATAAGACTGGTTTCATTAGGCAGTCGTTTCTTAAGGCGGTGGTTTCATTAGGCGGTGGCGCTGGTCGGGGGTATACGTGAGCCCCTGCTCACTTGCTCTAGTTTTCACACCCTTTAGGCTCATAATTATAGTATGTACAAATTTTCTGTGAATTGCTTATTATTCATGAGAGTAATACTATTGCCACTACTGTAATTGTATTTATGTTTGCGGTTTTGCAATTTTAGACACATTCACAGGTATTTAAGTTTGCGAATTTGTCATGCTTTCCTGTTATTCCTTTGTAAAATCAGCATGTTCATGGATATTGAAGCTCTTGCATTTATGTTGAACATGAAAATCACAAAATTTGTACAATAAAATTATTACAGTATTTGCGAATCTCCTGGCTTGCAAATTCAAGAATCTTTAGTAACCAATATCTGACTATATAACTTATGATCATATTGGAAAGTGTCAATTAATTGACAGGTTTGTCTTCACGAATTCAAGGATTCGCAATAACTTTTAAACCCAAAGAAAAAGCAAAAATAAAGGAACTTTGGGTACGATGCAATTCAAGTAGCACATCTGATAAGCTCTTGTGCAATTGTATTAAGATTGACTATTTCATTTCCCTTAAAGGTGAATAGGTCCACTTTCAGAGAAAACAACTCTGTTTTCATTTTGGCCTTCCAATGGAATATAGGAGCCCCAGTAGCTCAGTGGGTTAAGCGCTGGCCTACTGATCTAGCGGACCCGGGTTCAAGCCCCGCTTGAGGCGAGACTCTTTCCTACCGTAAACGGGATTCCATTGCACACAGCCCTTCATTATCACAATCTCATCGTCCTGATATGACTGAAATACTGTTGAAAAGGACGTAAAATCGCGAGCCATCCATCCATCCATCCAATGGAATATACTCTTAAAGGAAAGAATTTACTCCAGTAGACCCCTTATGGAAGGGTATTGTCCTCCAGGGGAGCAATGAGGAAGTCACAGAAATTATTTCCCTTTTTAAAAATGGCAGAAAAACACGAATTGCTGGATGGATGACTTGCAGTTTTATGGCCCTATCAACATTATTTCAGTCATATCTAGCTATTGGAAGGTGGGTAATGAAAGACTTTGTGTAATGGAACCTCGTTTCAGCCTCCACGGGTAGTCAAACCTGGACCACTAGCCTTTAAGCAGAACAACATTGAGGTGTACCCATGTGTCTTTTAAATTCATCCTAATTATTTTAGCCGGCGACAGTTGTGTCATTTAGAATTTGCATGTGCACTCAATCACAGGGTATAATCGATTCCGCCAATTTTCTGTTCCTGCAGAGACTGTACATCATATTTGGCTTCTGCCGAGACTGTCCCCGATCTTTTGCTTTCTTCCGAGACTTCTGTACGTGATAAATGGCTTCCTGCAGAGACTGTCCGCGTGATTCTGCTTCCTGCCAAGGTTCTCGGCAGAAAGCAGAGTCATGTGGACAGTCTCGGCAGGAAGCCATTTTTCGAGGACAGTTGTCTCTGCAGGAAGCAAGAGTTTGCGGACAGTCTCGGCGGAAGCCAAATATGATGTACAGTCTCTGCAGGAAGCGAAAATTTGCGGAATCGATTATACCCAGTGTCAATACATAAAGAGATTTTGTTTGAATTTCGCAGGTCATCAGGTGCAAACCCACATTCCGTCAAGTCATTCTAGTCTCACCTCAACACAGCTACCCGAGAATATACACAACTTGTTAGTGAAAGAAGCGGACTGGGACTTTGACATTATACAGTTAGAGAGGGTTACTAATAAAAGGTGAGAGTCACAAGATTTTAAATATACATGCCAAGTCTCATTAAGGTTATAAAAGTGCTCTGAACTGGAAACAATGGTTTTATGGTAGTCGGTGATTGCATTGTCACTAAACATCAGCGGTGGCATCCGAGTTATCAAACTGGACAAACTGTACATGTGCATGCAAAACACAGTGCACAATGAGGTAGTGTTCCTGGTAGGGACTGTGGCCTCCTTAACCCATTTATGCCCTGTGGACTCTTCTATCTATAAATGGGCCGCGACACGACAAAACCAACAATGTGGTTGTGCGCCCAGCGCAGACTCAGATCAGCCTGGGCATCCGCCCAGTCTGATCAGAGTCTTCGCTGTCCGCACGTAGGTAGGTTAGACCCTTAGCTACCCTTTAAGCACATAGCGAAAAGTCTGATCGGACTGGGCGGATGCCCAGGCTGATCTGAGTCTGCGCTGGGCGCACAACCACATTGTTGGTTTTGTCGTGTCGTGGCTCAAATATGGATGAGTTCGTTTGTCTTTTTTGGGTGTCAGGTTTAGTTAATTTTTAGAATTTCTGTTTTATTTTTAGGAGAAATACCCATTTGTCTTATGCAAAAAGTGTAGACCCTGATCAGATGCCGCATATTTTGTCTGATCTGGGTCTGCACTTTTTGCCTATGTCCCATTTTTGGGTTAAACAAGCATGACTGGAAAAATGACAACTATTTCAACTCTATATACATTCTTCCCTAACAGTCACAAGTTTTTGACTAGTGGACTTGTCCTTCTTTATCATTTGGATGAGTCCATTTCTAGTTTTAGGGGTTTCTGGTAGATGTTTTCATATATAATGTATTTTGCACAGAAATTCCTGTATTACACACAGTACGCGAAACCTGTAGACCTTGATCAGACTCTGCATTCTGTGGCATCTGAACTGGGTCTGCACTGTTTGCATATGTCCCCAAAATGGGTTTCCAGTCTCGAAAAGGGTTAAAACTATAAGTGATATCTTACTGTATCTTTCGTTCCTGATACATATGAGCCGCGACACGAGAAAACCAACAATGTGGTTTTGCGCAAAGTGCAGACTCAGATCAGCCTGGGCATCCGCCTAGTTTGATTAAACTCTTCGTTAAGTGCTCAAAGCGTAGCGAAGGATCTAAGCTACCTCCATACGGACAGGGAAGACTCTGATCAGACTGGTCGGATGCCCAGGCTGATCTGAGCCTGCGCTGTGCGCACAACCACAATGTTGGTTTTGTCATTTCGCGGCTCATATCTTTTTTCCTTCATTTGTTTCAGACCATTGGTATACCTTGGTATAAGAACGATGTCCCGGTTTGATGTGTGTGGTTTTCTCAACATCTCTGAGACGGTGTTGTCAAGCTGGCTGAATATGATAGAAGTTAATTATCGTGGCTTTAACCCCTACCACAACTCCACTCATGCTGCTGATGTACTCAATAGTACTGCTTATTTTCTAGAACGAGAAAAACTCAAGGTTTGTGACCCAACATTCCAGCTTATAAACTTGTTTTATGAAATGGAAAATAATCCAGGGGCCGTATTTATAAAATGACTTACGTGGTTGCTATGCTGTTGCTAAGGCTTAATTTCTATAAAGGAGATTCCCTAAAACTATAAAATTTGCTCTGGAGGAACAGTCTTTAAAAGACTGTTCCTCCAGAGCAAATTTCATAGTTGTAGGGAATCTCCTTCATAGAAATTTAGCCTTGGCAGCTTAGCAAACCATTAAGCTATTTCATAAATACAGCCCCAGGGACCATTTCTTTGATTAAAGCTCTGGGGGCATTGCAATTCACAAGGCCTAAACATGGCATTTTGAAACCAAAATCTGGGCCACAAATGAACATTTTTATTGATCCAAGGCATTTATTAGAAAGGGACGTGCATTGGAAGATATAAGGTGACCAGGGCTGCCATGGTCAGGGAAAAACATCCGGAAAAGGATTTTGAAAATAGGATAGGGAAAAGTCAGGGAAATTTGGAAAGGACGTCAAAAGTCAGGGAAAAGTCAAGGAATTCAAAGATGCAATTTTAATGCACTTACCAATGTAACGCGCTGTCTGATTGGACCACGTCAAGAATTTGCGACAGTATATTCTGCTATATACTGTCGCAAACCCGACGTCATTATGAAACGTCGCTTCTCATTGGCCGACGTTTGGTTTTACGCTGCTGAAAGTGCTTGCAATGGGCACAAAGAAGTACTCTTTGAAAGGTGAAAATGTGAAAAAGTGCATTAGAATGGGGATAACTATATTGAAAATTGTCATTTGGTGAGGTAAATCGTCTGTTTTATGGGTGCAAATTCTGTTTTACGGCTCCGCTGGCGCGTTGCTTTAAAACGAAATTTGCGACCATAAACCGATGATTTACCTCCCCAAATGACAATTTTGAATACAGTTATCCCCTCAGTGGCTGCTGCAGTTATCAGAAAATATACTGGAAAGGATGTACTTTCTAGAGAGATAGGCCGGGCATATCTCCTCCTCAGAGGGGCTACTCTTAAAGAAAAGCATTCGCTTCCAGGGGAGCAAATTCTTTCGTATAAGAGAAACTCCAATTTTCAAGTGATACAGTTAGCACTTTTGAAGTAAATAGTAAAATTAAATTTTGGATCTGTAATAGGTTATGGAAAACCATAAAATATCAGGGAAAAGTCAGAGAATTTTAAACTGAAGGATAAGTGGAAACGCTCATAAGGATTTATCGGTATTATATGCCTCTGTGACTGAGAAAAAATCACAATGAACAGTTCCGAAGTGAGATTGTGAAGAAAACTTATTTAGATTTTAGACTGAAGTATTTTGTTTAAGCTGTATGATTACGCCGCCATATTTTTCAACCATTTTTACAAATGGAAAGGACTTTTGTGATTGCCTGTTTGCTTCCCTGGCTGACATATACCTTCAAAAAATTGGTCTACTCTTAAAAGAAAGAATTTGCTCCTCGGGGAGCAAATTCTTTCCTTTAAGTGTTGACCCCTATTGAGTAGGGAGACAAGTGAAAACAGCAGTTGCGTCCCTTGAAAGTGTACCCATTTGCTTTAACGTGTCGCAGTAATTATATTATGTGCCCCCACCAAAGGTTAGAGGGACATATTGTTTTCAGTGCGGATCCCTGGTATCGGCGTCAGCGTGACAGTTTCTTGCATGCGCGATATCTCTTGAACCAACAGATGGAATTTCACAAACTTGCATGGATACATCATTGGGACAAGTTTAAGAGCTGATTGGATTTTGGTGACCTTGACCTCATTTTCAAGGTCACTGGAGGACTTAGATGACAATTTCCTGTAACCACTATATCTCCTGAACCAATGAATTGAATTTCACCAAACTTGCATGGATACATCATTGGGACAAGTTTAAGAGCTGAATAGATTTTGGTGACCTTGATCTCATTTTCAAGGTCACTGGAGGACTTAGATGACAATTTTTGTACCCACTATATCTCCTGAACCAATGGATGGAATTTCACCAAACTTGCATTTATACATCACTGAGACAAGTTTAAGAGCTGATTAGATTTTGGTGACCTTGGCCTCATTTTCAAGGTCACTGGAGGACTTAGATGACAATTTCCTGTACCCACTATATCTCCTGAACCAATGGATTGAATTTCACCAAACTTGCATGGGTACATCATTGGGACAAGTTTAAGAGCTGAATAGATTTTGGTGACCTTGACCTCATTTTCAAGGTCACCGGAGGACTTTGATGACAATTTCTTGTACCCACTATATCTCCTGAACCAATGAATGGAATTTCACCAAACTTGCATGGACACATCATTGGGACAAGTTTAAGAGCTGATTAGATTTTGGTGACCTTGACCTCATATCAAGGTCATAGTCATCTATGTAGGATATCTTTAGAACCAGTGGATGGAATTTTCCAAACTTGCCTAGATATTTTACTTGTACGGACTTTTTATTCATTAGAGTCTGGTAGGGGGACATTAGTTCTTCTCTGAAAAACATTTTTAGTTGTGTCACGGTTGGTGGATGATATTTAGTTTTACATCCCTCTCAACATTATTTCAGTCATATCAGGATGAGGGTAAGATGATAAAAGAAGTCTTTTTTAATAGAACCCCATTTACAGTACCTCCTTGACCCACATTAGCTTAGCATTGCCAGTATGTAGTAAAATAATGGTCCATAATTTGTGTATTTCAGGCAATTTTCGAGCCAGTAGATGAAGTCGCTAGCCTCATAGCTGCAGTTGTGCATGACGTAGATCATCCAGGCAAAAGCAATGCATTTTTGACAAATGCTGGCAGTGAACTGGCCATTCTCTACAATGACCTGTAAGTAAACATTGTAAAATGAGCTTTCTTACAAACCAGAGAACTTTAGTGGCCTATGAGACTCTTGCCATTAATGTGCAAAAAACATGCCAAAGTACATTTAGTGTTATCTCATGAAAGATGCTTTTTGTAAGCCAAAGATTGTTTCTTGTAAAGGTGTACAAACAGTATGACCAGTATGGCCCAACTGAACTTCAGTAGGTTTTCTCACAGTTCAGCTTGCATACTCAACTCACTCTGAGAAATAGTTTGAACTGTTCATTCTGAAAGAATCAGGGGGTCAATACCCTTCATCCACAGCACAGGTACTTAAGTTGGTATTACCCTTATGTTATTTAAACATCCAAAGGGTTAACCCTTAGGCCTGATTTCACGTCGCCTTAAAACAGAGACTAACTTTTGGTTATCGGATATTTTACCTTTACCCTAATGCAATACTAGTCACTGATGTTTTAAGGTGACGTGAAATCAGACCTTAGACTGCTGAAAATAAAATTCACCCGAGTCTAAAAGGGGATACCTTTACCTGAGAAGCCATAATCTCCTCAAACTTTAATCAGATTTGCTGATATTTTCACCAAGTTACAACTATGTGTGTGCGGCTGTGTTCTGTAAGTTATCAAGGTCACGTGACCTCCGTAATTGGGGGTGACGTGATTCAACTGGGAACGGTTTAACATACTTAGAAAGCTTGTGTGCTATTGCTGAACATTTATCAATAGAAACAAATTTCAAAGGATTAAGTCTCGTTTCCAGACCAAGTAAGGGTGCCCCTTGAAAAGCCTCTATTTACCCTTTAAGCAGCAAAAAACAGACAACAAAATATAAATTTTTCTTCCAAGCTCTGTATCATATTGAGAATTCAAAAACTGGTTGACAAACAGTCTAGATCTAGATGAGGTGGCTCATTATGAGCCACCTCATCAGGATCTACACTGTTTGCAAATTCTGCTATTTTCATCTCTGGTGTTTAAAGTGTTAAACAAGTTCAAAATTTTTAGGTATTTTCGGAATTTCAAAGCTAAAATACTGGCGATGTCAATGAAAACTTCTTCTGTTAGAAAGTGGATTCCCTCCTGCATAGGACAACCACGACTGGTGGAGTGCACTTGATGTCTAGCATGCCTGACAGGCTCTCAAAGTGATCTCTCCCTCTAAAAGGTCTATAGTCGTGCTTAGTCGTTTAAGGGTTAAGACATGCCACGGAAACTGTATACAGTCAACTCTCGATATCTCAAAGTCCAGCTTCAGTCCAAACTACTGATATCTCAAAGTAAATTTTCTGGTAACAGAAAATTTACTTTGAGATATCAGTAGTTTGAGATAACAGGAGTTGAAATATAAATAAAAATAGGAAATACATTCTTTCATATAAGAAGAAACTTTGAGATATCAGTGTTCGAAATAGCGGGAGTTGACATTGTTCAGTGCCAAAATGAGAGTAGAAATATAAACATACATGTTTCACTGTACATTTCAGAGCTATATTAGAGAGTCATCATGTAGCTTTGTCTTTTAAGCTGACATGTAAAGATGACAAGATAAACATCTTTAAAAACCTTGACAGGTATGTACACATCTAGTCTAGTTTAGTCTATCCCATAACCTTGCAAGGTTGTTGGGGCACCACAGATGACTTTACTACAATCCCTTTTCACCCAGTCCTGTCTTCAGCTGCCCTAGTTAAGCCCTGGCCACTCTTTAATAATGTCTTCCCATCTCTTCCTCTGTGCCCTGCTAAATTGTCCTTGCTAAGCCAGAAGACCTTGAGATGTGGCCAAACCACCTCAGTTTCCGTTTCTTGACCAAGGTCAGGAGTTTGTGTACATATCAGCTCATGTTAAAGTTCTAATTTTGTATGTCCTTGTGGAATTGATTTCGGTCACGTATTTGACTTCCAGATACGGTCACATGATCGGACTGGGAACAAAAAAAGAGCTTTTTGAGAATAGCACTCCATATATGCATTGTAGAAAGAAAATTATTGCCTGCCTGCCTACCTCTTGTCACAACATATGTTTTTCTCACTAGAAATGATTTTGATATATCATGATTTACCAGATAAGGGTGACCCTTTGAAAAAAGATATCTGAAAAATCATGACATTCTGACGTAATTTTGGGGTATAAACTCCAACATCTGGCAGTATGGGTAAGTAAAACCAGTCCTCATGTTAGAAAGTACATTTCTTTCTGTATCAGAGAATCTCCACTGATGCTCTCAAGTTGTTCTACACCTCTTGGGGAACTGGGTTTGCCTACACCATGCTAAAGGTTAAATGCCTAAAGTAAAGGTAAAGGTTTCCCATAGCCTAATAGCAGTAAGGGCAGTGGGGGTTAGAGACCCACTGTATCTTGGGGGCAGATGATGAAAGGCGGAGCCCATCTCTCTCCTTTTGCTGCCGTATCTTTACCTGATTCGAAGCAGGTACCCATTTACTGCTGGGTCGACAGAGAGAGTTTCCAGTTGTCGGATGGCGACAGTGAGCTGCAAACTCACTACCTTTTGGTGACTTTCTGCACAATAACCGAGCCACTCTAACCACTTGACCACGGCCCCTCTCTGGTTAAATGCCTAGCTTCCCATAAAAAGGGTCTTGGCACATAGTGTAAAACAAGATCAGACATGACAGAGAGGGATGTATGATAAGGCACTATAATGTTGGCATTAACCCTGCTGCACTCAGAAAGGCCAAAATTGTATACAATTTTGGCCTTTCTGAGTGCGAAAGGGTTAAATACAGGAATTTCTGTGGAAAAAAATATAATATTCTGTTCTGTTCTGTTCAATTCTCGTATCGACGTTACCCAAGTGGCTCAACGGTACGTAACCATAGTTGCACACACCTGGCGCCGTGTGTCCGTCCAATGTCATTCAGTCTGTATGTGTCTCGTCGGTCAGTGCTGCCCAACCAGTATTTATGCATAGATGTTTGCCTTCTGCGGCTCCAAGTCAGGTTCTGTCCGGAAAAGGAGGCGCGCGCCACATGAAAGCCACCCCAGCGGAAAGTCCAGGGAAACACATGCCAACCCCGCCTGCAGAGGAGGAGCACACCGAAACCCAGGTCCCAACGAGAGAACACGCAGGCGTTCCTTAGGTTTCAAGGATGGGACCTGTTTGGGTCCCATATTACTTACAGCCCTTAATTTTTACCCTCCCCCGTATCCAAGTAATTTGGTTCCGGATGGAGGTCCCTTATTCTGACCCTACCCTTAGGTGGGGATTGACGCAGTCACAGGTAGGGACCTTTTCAGGTACCTTTGAGGCTGTTGCACTTCAATTATTTTGGTCGAGTAATTTTGCCAAGTGATGAGTGCAACATTAAGTTTGAATTTTGAACTCCCCCATCAAAAGTGAGCATCTAGCGTGGTGCCGGCTTTAGGATGCTAGCGCCTTGCTCATAATCATTTATGATCCTAAAGGACATTAAAAAGAGCAGAAGTTAGTTGGGGATGGCTTAAAGTTTTTTGCATAGGGATGGGTCTCGCACTGTATGGTCAAGCATATATAAAAAAAGGATGTGGCTGTTATATACTAACCCCAGTTAGTTAGGTATATAATATTGATAAGTTGATGGGCCATTAGTAAGTTTTCTTGTGAGTATGATGATGCCACCATAGGGCGCTCGCTATTTAATACACGCCTCACCCAGGGGTGGCAGAGCATCAAGTTTGGTTGTTAGTATGTTTTGCGTGCGTGTGTGCCTGCTTATTTTGTGCGAGCACAATGTGCGTGTACTCGTTATTTTTTTGCGTGCATGCGTGTTTGCGTTTATGCCGGCTTGCGTGCGTGTTTGTGTGTTTATGTTTGTGGTTGCGTGTCTGTCCGTCTCCATCCTCTTCTTCTGGGATGTCTCCACCGTTGATGTGTCCTGCATCCATCGTTGTTTCGCTGCCGCGCCGTAAATTTAACAGGCATGCCAAGGTAAGACTGGCGGAGTGTCATTACCCAGAGAGACAAGGACGGTCCTTAATTGGTTATTGCTTAAATTCCTGTTACTCATTTTGTTGCAAAAATACCAATTTTATTGCCTAAGTGTGTAGGTTAATTTACCCTAGTCTTATTGAAATATAATATATGTTGCTCACCTATGTTTTGGCCCCTCATGCATCAGCACATCTTTCTTCCCCTCTGTTCTTCTTTTTTTGATGACAAAATAGCCGAGGCGTCTCCCCCCGTCGGGGCGCCGATGGGATTACCTCCCTTGCCGTTTCCTCATTGAGGGGGCACGCGCACCGTCTCCCGCGCGCGCCGCGTGTAACAATTTTGTCCAAATATAATGATGGATTTCTATGTTTATGGTCAGGTCGCGACAGGGTCTAGCCGCGCGAAGCCCCCCCTTTCCCGGATAATGGTCTCGTCCACATTCTAAAGGGGATGGTTCCATTCC
Source organism: Ctena decussata (assembly GCA_963989385.1). Classification (NCBI taxonomy): domain Eukaryota; kingdom Metazoa; phylum Mollusca; class Bivalvia; order Lucinida; family Lucinidae; genus Ctena; species Ctena decussata. Next base: position 43,588,753 of record OZ022505.1, on the reverse strand, counting down.
TCATACATCCGGGGAATAATTACTATCCCTTATGATGAAGCCCACCATCGGCCCCCCGCGAGGATTTTCCGAGTTAAAGGACGGAATTTCCATTTTTTGTCGCCTTTTTTATTCAAAAAAATAGTCTATGCGTCATTTCCCCCCCCCCCCCCCCCCCCCCCCCCCCCCCCCCGCCTGCGGAGTGGGGCCGTCCACATTTATAATTGGCACACCCCCCGTAGTGGTAGTACGCACGTACCGAAAAAATAAAATATCGGTTCACACACTCCTTATGTGGCCCCCCCCGCCTGCGGAGTGGGGCCATCCACATTTATAATTGGCACCCCCCCCGTAGTGGTAGTACGCACGTACCGAAAAAATAAAATATCGGTTCACACACTCCTTATGTTGGGAAACGACATGTCCACTTGTGAGATGGCAGTGTCCACAGAGCATGAATGGGTTAATAAGCTTTTATTAGGATATAATCAAGAAATTGGTCTTCTATAAAAAATAAAAAAAATTGGGACACCCAAAATAATTACTGTCCTAAAAATGGAACAGATTAGTTTTACAATGCACAAGTCCAAAAGATGCAGATGGAATAGAAAACAGTGTAGATCCTGATCAGACTGCTCCTATTGGAGCAGTCTGATCAGGATCTACACTGTTTGCTCAGGCCTGTTTGTCCCGATATGTAGAACTTTTGCCTTATATTTTCAGGGAGACATATAGAGTTTTACGTCAGAGTATAATTGACATGGTGCTAGCTACAGAGATGATGAAACATTTTGAACATCTGAACAAGTTTGTCAACAGTATCAACAAAATGACACAGAAAGTTGAAGAAACTTCTTCAGTGGTAAGTGCCTATGGTTAAATTATGTACATTATGGAAATTGTTGCAGTTTAGACAGACCCGACCAGTACGCGGACACTACCAGTACGCGGACACTTTTGTGTTTGGCGTCAAATAAACTCTAAGATACTTGTTAGATTCAACTGACTTTGTGATATTTTTTCAAGGCACCATTTCTTTATCGTTTTGTCATTCACGTTTACACTTACACAACACATTTACGAATTTGCAGGGCTGATGCAGACAGGCATCACAATCGATGCTTCAGTTTGACTGCGCCAAACGCACAAACAGGCAAAGTAAACAGCCATGTGTCAATATGAAATAAGAACAACCTTTTACGATGTTAATAAGTTTTTGGTAACTACATGTATCAATAATTCAATTTAGTATTGCAGCGTATAAATGTCATCTCAGTTTACTCAGATTCTAAGGTGTCCGCATACTGGTATGATAAGCCAGTTTGATACAGCAAATAGCATGTCCTCAATAGCGTCACTTTGCGCATGCGCAGATAATTTTTTTCACATGTTCTTTTTGTCTATATTTAGCACAAGGATTTTTCTAAATTGCATGCCAATCTGGTAGTCTAGAACACGTTGGAGCCTTAAACATTAGGTAAAACACCATTAAAAGTGTCCGCGTACTGGTCGGGCCTGTCTACATGTATATACATTTATGGCTTTGTTGAATGCTTTAATATTGGCAGCTGAGGATGTTTTCCGTATTTTTCTGGATGCACATGCCATAGACAGATACACAAGGTTGCCACATTTGAGAAAACATCTGGTAGATGAATTATTTTCCAGGTCAGGGAAAAGTCAGGAAATTCAATTGTGATTGGTCAGAGAAATTCGGAAAGGACTTGAAAAAGTCAAGAAATTTTAATATTAATGGCTGGAGCAGTCTTTAGAAAATATGCTTATTCTACCGAAGAGGAACAGACATACATAATTTGGAAATATAATCCAAAACCATCCCAGAGATCTAGATCCATCTTTTCCCTTCCACAAACCATCTCGAACAGCTAGATCTATCTTTTCCATTCCACAAAGCATTTCAAAGATCTAGACCCATCTTTTCCCTTCCACAGACCATCTCAAAGATCTAGATCCATCTTTTCCCTTCCACAAACCATCTCAAAGATCCAGATCTATCTTCTCCCTTCCACAAACCATCTCAAAGATCTAGATCCATCTTTTCCCTTCCACAAACCATCTCAAAGGTCTAGATCCATTTTTTCCCTTCCACAAACCATTTCAGAGATCTAGATCCATCTTTTCCCTTCCACAAACCATCTCAAAGATCTAGATCTGTCTTTTCCTTTGCTCAAATCATGTCAAAGATCTAGATCTATCTTCTAAGAGTTCTACTTTCTCCCACCCTCCCGTCATCCCTGCACCCCCTCCCTTCTAAGATGGATCTAGATCATTGGGATTGTATAGGAAGCGAAAAACACATTTTATAGCTGAAATATACAAGACTGATATACATATTTGCAATAATTTTGGAAGAGTGATAGCCTGTCTTTATCTGAAGAAATATGATAGTCTGAAATGTTGTTGTTGTTTCAATTCTCATAACAATGTTCCCCAAGAGGCTCAGAGGAACGTACACATAGTTGCACACTCCTGGCACTGAGTTTGTTAATCAGTGTGCTTCCTCAGTAATACTTCAGAGCTCCAGATAAGAAGGGGTAACAGGGATAATTTAGGGATAATTTTCCTTATTTTTCCATTAAAACATACATTGTGACCCCTCATTAGAACCGTCTCGCCGAGACGGTTCTAATGAGGGGTCACAATGTATGATTCCGTTGAGAAATAAGAAAAATTATCTCTGAATTATCCTTGTTACCCCTTCTTATCTGGAGCACTGATACTTGTATATATAGTGAAGAGGTAAGACTGACCAGTCTGCACAGATGTGCTGGCTGATCTGAGCCTTTGCTGTATGCACATGGAGTAAGGTGTCTTCTCTCAGATTAGGGCTCATAATTCTGTTCTATTTTCTAGACGGGTAGCTGTTCACCAGACAGTGCTTCCATCATATCACAGCTAGCAACTCCAGAAAATAAGGTCCTCATAAAACGTATGCTCATAAAATGTGCAGATGTAGCCAATCCTTGTCGACCGGTGAACCTGTGTATAGAGTGGGCAAAACGTATAGCGGAGGAATATTGTCAACAGGTGAGTAAGGTGTTATGGTCCTCATAAAAAGTATTCTCATTAAATCTGCTAATGTAGCCAATCCTTGTTGACCGGTGAACCTGTATCATGGACTGGGCAAAACATGTAGTGGAGGAATACTGTCAACAGGTGAATAAGGTCTTTGTTGTTGTAATTTTGCGAAACTAGATAGCCAATTTAAAAAACTTAACAATTACTATTTATGGTAAATAGCAGACCAAGTACTGTTGTTTTCCATAATATTGGGACTTCTAAGATTACAGGGATAACCATAAATTTTCATGCATTAACCTTCGCCAGGTTGCAAGGAAGGTGTCTGAATAGTCAGGTAGGAGCCTACAGGGCGAATAATTCCAAATCTGTTTTCTACTGCTAATTTAGGGAAATTCGATTGGTCAAAAGCGTACAGAAAACGGCCTTGATACTTCGATAAATCCCTTGAACCGGAAATCGGGAAGTACTTGGACTATTTTCTTTGCAGCAGTTTCTGAAATACATTTTAAGATAAAAATGACCGAGTTGGAATTATAAGAAATGAATTTTATTTTTGTGGATTTTATGGATGTGTAAATGCCGGCGAATCACTCACAAACTCCTGGCTTTATTCAGTTTGTGAGTGATTCGCCGGCGTTTACACATCGATAAAATCCACAAAAATAAAATTCTTTCCTATAATGTTCAAATACCTTCCTCAGGACCCATGAATACTAGTGCACAAAAAACAACATGTTTGATCACTATTCTTGCATTTTACAGCATGATTCCATTGAAACACTCATCGAAAATGCCTAGAAAATTATAAAAATTGTAGTTTATAGTGCCTTGTGTATCATGACATCATTCTGCAAAAACCAGAGTGGCTTCAATGCTAATAAAGTGAAACATAAATATGAATATCCCAGGGTTGCCTTGTAAGGTCAGGTACTGCCTTATAAACAAGTTATTCTCGAGAATGTGAATAAACAAGCCTAAAGCAATGTTCAAACAGCAAGAGAATCCCATGGTTTGAACATGGTTCCATTCAAACATAGCTACAAACACCTGTGCGTATAGGTATCCATGCAAGAGTACAGTAATTGTCCTCATATTATACTATCAGGCAATGTGTTTAAATCTTTAAGCCCCAGTGACGAAATTAGCAAAATTTGCAAACAGCTTAGATCCTGATGAGGCGGCTCATAATGAGCCGCCTCATGTGGATCTACACTGTTTGCCCTCTAGTCTTTGAATTCTCAGTATGAAATGTCTGGGACAAGGCATTATTTTAATTCTTGCAGACATAAATTTTGTCGTCTGTCTTTTGGTACTTAAAGAGTTAAAACACTGCTGGCAGTGGCAGAATGGCAAACAGTGCAGATCTTGATCAGACTGCTCTTTTTTTAGATCAGACTACTTTTTTAGGAGCAGTCTGATGTAGGTTGACTCTGTTTTCTCAGACACTTATGCCCCAGTGTTTGGGCCATTGCAGTGTATTGAAATAGCCAGTTGAAATTTTTATCCATTTCAGTGTTACAACTTTTTAGCTCACCAGAGCCGAAGGCTCCGGGGGAGCTTATAGGATAGGCAGTGTCCGTCGTCGTCGTTGTCATCCGTCGTCGTATGTCGTCGTCCGTCAACACTTTTAAACAACATCTCCTCTGAAGCCACTGGGCCGATTGGGCCCAAATTTCATCTGTAGCATCCTTGGGCTGGGGGATTGAAAGTTTGTGTTTTTTATGAAAATTTGCCCTTCAGTTTGGTTGCTATGGCAACTTAGAGTTCCCATAGACTTATAATGGGGAAAATTGAAAAATGACATTTTCTGCCAGGCCATTGCAGATATGTTGACAAACTTTTATAGAAATGTTCCTGGAGAAGTCTTCTATCAGCTGTATGTTTTTTGGCCCAGTGCCCCTTTTATTGGTTGCCATGGAAACCAAAATGAAAAAAAAAAATGGAAAAAAAATACTTAAAAATTATCTCCTCTGTAACCACTGGGCCGATAAGGCCCAGATTTCATCTGTGGTATCCTTAGGCTTGGGGATTGATAGTTTGTGTTTTTTATAAAAATCTGCCCTCTAGTTTGGTTGCTATGGCAACTTAGAGTTCCCATAGACTTATAATGGGGAAAATTGGATAATGGCATTTACTGCCTAGCCATTGCAGATATGTTGACAAAACTTTTATAGAAATGTTCCTGAAGAAGTCTTCCATTAGCTTTATTGTTTTTGAACCCACTGCTCCTTTAACTGGTTGTCATGGAAACCAAAATGCAAAAATAATGGAAAAAAAAATACTTACAAAATTATCTCCTCAGAAGCCACTGGGCCAATAAGGCCCAGATTTCATCTTTAGTATCCTTAGGCTGGGGGGTTGAAAGTTTGTGTTTTTGATGAAAATCGGCTCTTTCGTTTTGTTTCTATGGCAACTTAGAGTTGCATTGACTTATAATGGGTGAAATTGAAAAATGGCATTTACTGCAATCAAAATATGGAAAATAGTTAAATATTTTGTTATCAACTCAACAGACTGTCAGACTGAGACTTTGTACTTGTATATTTTGTATTAGCCTGTACAAATGTGACAGTAATTTTGATAGCAATTTTGAGCTAGAGATCTGGTGAGCTTTGTGGCCCATGGGCCTCTTGTTTATTCATAACAATAAATTCTAATTTTAGACTGATGAGGAGAAGCGACTAGGTCTGCCGGTGGTGATGCCAGTGTTTGACAGAAAGACCTGCAGTCTGCCCAAGTCACAGACAAGTTTCATTGACTTCTTTATCAATGATATGTTTGATGCTTGGGACTGTAAGTAAATTTCTCATGTTCTTGCACATTAGAACTGTTAGACCTGCTTCAACAGAACAATTGAGCTGCGACATGACAAAACCAACAATGTGGTTGTGGGCACTGTGCAGACTCAGATCAGTCTGGCCATCCGCTCAAGCTAATCAGACCCTTCGTTAAGTGCTCAAAGTATAGCTAAGGGTCTAAGGTACCTCCATGCGCACAGCGAAGACTCTGATCAGACTGGGCCGATGCTCAGGCTGATCTGAGTCTGCGCTGGCTGCACAACCACATTGTTGGTTTTGTCGTGTCACGGCTCAATTATATAATAGTTTGTCCCCCTGTACAAGGAGCTGATATATAAGCTTTTAGTGAGTGGATTATCTCCATACAGGAGGATAAACCATGGTATAACTATTGCCTTCATCAGTGTAGATTTTGCTTATTACTGAAATCTTTTATGCCGGGCCGCGTAGCGCAGTCGGTAGGGCGTCTGACTTATAAGCCAGAGGTCCTGGGTTCCATACCCAGTCTGGCCACTTCCTTGCATTTCCCCTTCTGCTGATTCAAGAAGGGCAGTTGTCAGTTACTGGTGAAAGTATGTGCACTTAGTACTGGTTAACCGCTTACGAGGTCTAAGCCTGCCAAGATATAGTGTGGTTAGGTTAACTGACCGTCCCAACATGACCATAGCTGTTTATTGTGGACGTTAAACAATAACACAGCAACACATTACTGAATGTTTCATACTTAAGTTTTAATTTTCTGGCAAGCGTGGTATAAGAAGGTAAAACTGGTAATGAGATGAAAGTTCTGTAGGGAAGGTCAGTGTTATAACAGACCTCCCCCCCCCCCCCCCCCACACACACACACACACACACTCAGAGACTCAGAGACACACACACACACTCTAACACAAAATATACTAAATTGCATGCTGTTATGTCACTCTGTTAGACAAAAACCACACACAATATGTGAGATTTCCAAAACATATTCTTAAAAAGATATTTCTTAAAATAATATGAAGCCACATAGTCACGTATATGAGCCTAAACACTCCCATTAAGTTTAAGGCATTTTTATACCCGACTGTCTAACTTTTTCAGTGTGCAAGTATTGCACCCACAGATGTTGAATTTAACCCAAAATTAAGCACCACAAAAGCAGACAACAAAATTTATGCTGCAAAATTTAAAAAGATATTTCATCCAAGCTGTATCATATTGAGAATTTAAAGACTAGAGGGCAAATATTGTAGATCCAGATGAGGCAGCTCATTATGAGCTGCCTCACCTGAATCTACACTGTTTGCAAATCCAGCTATTTTCGTTTTTGGTGCATCATATGTTAAACATTTTCTGTTACTTTTCAGTTTTCTGTGATATTCCTGACCTGATGACCCATCTACAGAACAACTACACTTTCTGGAAAGATGAGGAAGAATCACCCACTATGAACTATGATCTTTCAGGTCAAGGTCATAACAACAATTCTAAAAATAGTGACGCTGGAACAAAGAAAAATTCAAATTCAGACAGTGTAGAAAATATAAGTGGAGATAATACATGAGTTTGTGTTAGATGATAATCTGTAGTCTGTTATAATAAAATGGCTTGGGTTAGCGGCCATTTCGATTGTTGTTAGATCTTCTGGTTGTCATGACGATGATGTTAGTTATTGGTTACCATGGTAGCAAAGACTGTGATAGAGACAGTTCATTGTTGTTGTCTCCTAGGGTGGTCAGTACCCTTGACATCTACAGTTTTAATGTAGAACTTTATGTAGAACTTGTTACCTATCCTTTCCTGCTGTTTTTTGTATAATATACAAAGTGTTGTGTAACGTAATAGAGATCTCTGCAGTGAACCAGTGACCTTGACTCTGTGACAAAGGCTTGAGAAGGTCAAGGCTGAATTCTGAGCGTTTAGTGGAACAGAGGAGGCCATGCAGGCATGTTACAAAACCTCAGTTTTGGATGAAAGCTCCTGAATGCTTGTTGAAAGCAAGTGCTGAATGGCAAATATGGCTAGGCTGATATGGAAACTACTTGCAGCAAGCTGCTCAAAGGAGGAACATGCCAAGACCAGATGATTTCCTAGTGCTATTATATTATTACTGGTATGGAGTTGGGCATGTCCAGTGTGCTGGGTTATGAAATAAATTACTCTTTAAAAGTGACGTTTGTAAGAGGAAAGAAAAATGGAAAGGTTCTCATATAGAAATGCAAAGCTCGATTTTAGTAGTTTGTTATAAATAGATTGAGCATCGTGATGATGATTGATCAACTAGAGAAAGCTGTTATATGAAAGTATTTTTCATGGAAATGACCTGTAATAAAAATGGCTTTCTAATGGATGGAGATGATGTTGAATGGAATAGGCATGTAGTGACTGACTGAAGCAGAACCACAGATGTGAGGGGATTATTTGATTATAATTGTTCATCTCTTGATTATGATGTTATGTCCCTTCTTTTGAGCTGCCTCAGTGAGGCATTTCTTATGAGGGTTCACAACATACATGTGTGATTGTGGAGAAATAAGAAAAATTGGCATATTTATTCAGTTACGAAATGGCTGGGGGGGGGGGGGGGGGGGTGTTAGGGTTTAGGGATTCCAGTCCAAAACAACCCAAAGAAGATCACTCTAAGTTTAGGGATTATTTGGAAGGGAACAACGTCTGATAGAAGAAGCAACATGACTGATTTAATATTTGGGGTCATTTTAGGGGTGGGTGGTTGGGTGGGTGGGAGGATTCCATCTCTCTTAAAGTTGAATAAATACTGTATCCCAGCAATACTTTTTCCTGTAGCTCATTTAAACAATAGAATAGGGTTGAGTCTGGTAGTTTCGGAGAGTGGGTAAATTTGGACATCCATTGCAAACAGTGAAAATCCAGATGAGACGGCTCATGATGAGCTGTCTCATCAGGATTTTCACTGATTGCCCAGTAAATTTTGTTTTAATTCCAAACAACTGACAAATAAACAAAACAGTGTCACTGTGTGAATTTACCTGCTGTCTGAATTTACCTGACTTGACTCTAGTTGCTGAAGAAAGAAGAGAAAATGAAAATGGCAGAATTGCTTCCCCTGAAAGTGAACCATTCACAATCTCAGCCATTTTAACCCACTAGAAATTTAGAGTGAGCTTTCTCATCTGAATCTAAACTTTGCTTTTCTGCTTATCCTCACCTCAAGACTGGTTATCTTCTTTGACCAAATAAGAGAAAAAGTTTTAAAGAATGGAAAAGGGGATACTAGGCAAATATACCGCAATGTCCCCAAAGTTTCGGACACTTGAAAGTGGGTTATCATCTTGAGCAAATAAGAGAAAAAAGTTTTAAAGAATGGTAAAAGGGATACTAGGAATGACCCCAAAATTTCGAACACTTGAAAGTCGGACAATTATTGTTTGAAAATTTTAGAAAGTGGATTTTACACAGGTTTATGCATCCATTCGATGCTTAGTGAATGGCAAACATTGTTGCTCAGACCTGTCTGTCCAAATATTTAGGGTCATTACGGTACTCATTATAATTATTCTGACTGTGCTGGCAGTTTATGTTACGTTCTGTGAGTTTTTGATAATAAACATTAAAACATGAGCCGTGACACGACAAAACTAACAAAGTTGCATGTGCGCCATGCTATGGCTCTAATCAGCCATGGCATTGGCCCAGTCTGATCAGAGTCTTTGCTGTGCTCATAAAGCATAGCGAAGGGTCTGAACTGCCTCCATGTGGACAGCAAAGACTCTGATCAGACTCGGCGGATGCCCAGGCTGATCTGAGTCTTTGCTGGGTGCATATGTCATTTTGTTGGTTTTGTTGTGTTGCGGCTCGTATAATAAAAATAAAAGCAAATTTGGCAAAGTGGAGGTCAGACTTTGTGTTGTATAAATTTTGTATGTCTGCTGGACAGACAAAGGGAGGTAATAACATCTTTTGTAAACTTAATGTCATTGTTTATTATGAACTGTTCTGAAATCTCTCTGTTGTATTAAGGTGCATGGATATACCTACATGGTTAAATCACCGGTATAACAAGGGAGACAACTATAGCAAAAGTAGTACTTATTTTCTGAAAACGGGTATTTGCCATAGAAAAAATTGCCCTCCATTTTAACATTTTAGAGAAACTTAAACTTCATGAAATTTAACATTTTAAGAGAAGCTACACTCAGTCCAGTTTAACTCTTTAAGAAAAATTAAACAAAAAGCTGCATTCTGAAAATTAAGTTTGGAACTCTTTTAGGAAATGACCCAAGAAAGGCAAATTTAGGTGGATGGGTTTCAAGGAAAGCAACTGTCATTGTTATTTTTGCCTCCCCTTTCACATAGGGTCAACTCTGAAAGGAAAGAATTTGCTCCTTTAGGAGCAAACTCTTCCCTTTAAGAGTAGACCCATTTTGGAAGGGCTACGTTCACCAAGGAAGCAAACAGGAAGTCGCAAAAGTTGTTTCCCTTTGTGGAGAAAAATATGGAGGTGTACCCGTACACCTTGAGACTTTATATGAGCCGCGACACGAGAAAACCAACAAAGTGGTTGTGCGCCCAGCGCAGACTCATATCAGCCTGGGCATCAGCCCAGTATGATCAGAGTCTTAGCTGTCCGCATGGAGGTAGCTTAGACCCTTAGCTACCCTTTAAACGCTTAGCAAAGAGTCTGAGCACACTAGGCGGATGCCCAGGCTGATCTGAGTCTGCACTTGGTGCACAACCATCTTGTTGGTTTTCTCGTGTGGCGGCTCATATTATTGAGTAAGACTTGGTATGTATATTCATTCCCCTTTAACTTTATGATTGATATCTAGGGCAAATGAATTTGGTTGTGTAATAAGTAATGTATCATGTTGTTCGTCAGAAATTGTTCTTGTCTTTTTGTTTATAACTGTTGCTAGCAATTTAAGAATATGCCGGCTACCTCAAGACTTCGAGGCATTTCTTGCATGATTTAAATGTTATTTAAGTTAGAAAAAGTATGAAATATTTAAATTAGAAATGTTTCAAGTTCTTGTTCATAAAATTGGAAAAATATAAATAAACATTATAGTATAGATATAGATAAAGCAATTTTGCCCCTATTTTCAAAGTCTGTTTAGCATTCAAAAAATTTTCTTTTTGTATACTATCTCAATTCTTTTGTAGTATTTATATTTTGACAGTTAAATAAAAGCATTTAGTATTTGTGAAATGATTTATAAAAAAAATCTCTTTCTATGTTTTTTTTTTTTTTTTTGACTTAATGAACCTGTATTTTAAAAGTACACTTTTACTTGCTGTGCCTGAAAGCCTGTACTGTCTGGCACTGACTTTATAAAACACTGCTAGGAACTTGCCCAGATAAATCCTCGTTTTGAGGTTTATCTTTTTTACTTCAGTATAAGTACAAACATAAAGCAAGTGCAAAGGAGTGGCAAATTGATGGTACGGCAAACTTGGCAGACTCTCAGCACTCTTGCTTGTATCTACAATGTTTGCGTAGAAGTTTCTGTTCAGGGCCCAGTTGTTCAAAGCATTGTTAGCTAAACAAAGTAGTTAGTCAAGAATCCTGTAAGTATTCTGGTACACATAAAATCAAGAATGCTAATATTTTTTGCTGATTTTTTTTTTTTCAACAATAAAATGGCATGTGTTATTGCATATCATTCATTAGAAAATGCAATGGCTTGTTTTGAAAAACTAGCTGGCCCCAGACTTTTTAGAGCTCCAGGTAAGAAGGGATAAACTGAATAATTAGAGATAATTTTCCATAATTTTGCTTAAAAATTGTTGACCCTTCATTAGAACAGTCTTGCCAAGATGGTTCTAATGAGGGGTCACAACATATGTTTAAAGTGAGAAATAAGAAAAAATTATCCCAGAATTATCCTTATATCCCTTTTTTTCTGGAGTTCTATTAAGGGAAAGCTGAATTCTGATAATGTTATTTATATAATTAATTTGGATGTACTGGTAAATTGTTATTTTGGTACTGAGAAAGTCAGAATGTAAAAGTTCAAATGATCTTTGCATAGTTCAAGAGGTTTCAGAAATGGCAATATTGAAAAAATACATGTACCAGTATCCACTACATAGCATCGTAGGATTGTTCACTATTTTTGACTTGTGGACAATATTCAATAATAGTTAAAAGTTAGAAAAATTGTAGATATAGAAAATAAGTATTTGTTAAGTTTAAATATTCATATATATATAGACACATGAATTATTTATTGAGAACCCATTTAGTATGGTTAAATTGTGATTCCCTGTGATTTCTATTTAATTTAAACAGAAAAGGTTGATTTGAAGTTAATAATGTGACCAGCAGATAAAGACTTTGATTGGTGTACACTACAATAACAGAACCTGAACATCTATACAGGGTAATGTTCAGGCTTGGTACCAGGAGGTGGAAGTTATGGATTTGTTCCCTTTAGCCTCTTGAGGCACACCATTTCTAGAATTAAAATAACAACAACAGCTATTCAATGTACTCACCATATTTATTTGATGGTAAGATGGGATTTTTGGCTCTCTAGAATAACCCCAAATATCTAAATCAGTCTTGTTAGATGGGGTTTTCCCCGTCCAAAACAATTTCAGAAATGTAGATCTGTCTTAAAAGATATTTGGGGATTTTTTGGAAGGGAAAACCATCTTATAGCAGAATTACATAAGACTGGTTTGAAATTTGGTCTCATTACGGAGCGGAAAAAAGTCTTATCGCCATACATGATGACAACCCAGTTTGATGTGAGCAGCAATAATTAGAAAACTTGTCTAATGCCAGATGCCAGTAGGGTGTTGTTGCAATTCTTGTAAAGAAGTTCCCCTAAGTGACTCAGTGGTATTTAACCATAGTTGCACACACCTGGCACTGAGTGTCCATTCATGGGAGCTGGGAAAACAGATGGATCTATTTATAGAATGAATTGTGTTAAAATATGATAAAATAATTTATTGAATACTGAGGCAATGGCAATAGGTGTATATGTTAAATTAGATCATGCAATATTTAAGTCATGCTAGGGAAAAGGTACCTAATGATGTATGTAATGTGCGCAGACTCAGTTCAGTTTCTGGTTTCTGCTCAGACTTTTAAGGTGAAAGGATGCACTAACAGGGGAAGCAACACTTCCATTTTGTCTTGCCTCCCTTCTCATTTGGAGTCAACTCTTTATGGAAAGAATTTGCTCCTCTAGGAGCAAATTCTTCCTTTAAGAGTTGACTCCTTTTGGAATGGTTTCTTTGCCCAGAAAAGCAGATAGGAAGTCACAAAAATTAATTCCCCTTTGAAAAATATGATGGTATACCTATACACATTAAAAGTCTTCCACTTTCTATCTAGACTTCTTTTGATTCAGTTGGGGGAAGAGTTCCAATTTCTGTCTAGATTTGTTTTGATTCATTTGGGGAAGAGTGTGGTGAGACTAACTTGATCCGAGTTTGCTGCTCATGTGTGATAAGGTACCTTTTCATATGGTGTGGCTAATGTAATGTTTTGTGCTATTTATTGTTATACATGTATGTTTGTTATATTAACCCTGTTGCACTCAGAAGAGCCAAAACTCCATAGGCTTTTGGCTGTTCTGAGTGCAGTTGGGTTAACTAAGTAAGCCCTAGAGCCCATCTGAGTTAATACTTTTTATTTGTTGAGGTATTTCTACCTTGCTATTTTGAGTAAACATGAAAGAGTAACTACCCTGTTCTGTCAAGATTTAAATTCACAAAGTAAAGCCTTTTTTGTGCTAACTTAAATTCCTCATTCATTGCCCAGCGGGTATATGATGTCAAAATGATGTTGTACTGACGTTGATGCGACGTCATCACGCTGGGTGGAGCCTGCTTTTGTGAGCTTTGGTGGCAAATTCTAAGCAGATTTTCCTCCACTAATTGAGTAGTCCTGTAAGAAGGTAGCAATACCTGTGCAATCAAATCTGTGTTAACACTTTAAGCACCAGTGACGAAAATAGCAGAATTTGCAAACAGCGTAGATCCTGATGAGGTGGCTCATTGAGCCGCCTCATGTAAATCTACACTGTTTGCCCTCTAGTCTTTGAATTCTCAGTATGAAATGTCTTGGACAAGGCATTTTTTGAATTTTTGCAGAGGTAAATTTTGTCATCTGCTTTTTGGTGCTTAAAGAGTTAATAAACACAACAGGAAAGGAAAAAACTGCTTGCTTAAGGCAGGTGCTTAATACAGGACATTTTTACAGTTAAAACTCAGCTTGGGGATTTTAGACTTTGATCTCTGTAAGCAGTTTATTTTTCTTTTGGTTAGTAGAGGTGATCTTTCAGACAAGTTTGACAGTATCACATTTAACATGCAGGAAGGGAACAGATGATGTTTGATAGACCCAGATGATCTCGCTCTCATGTTCTGCTAGTAGCACTATATCTGAAAAGTTTACTAAAATCAGGCCTATTTATCATATCATTTCAAATTATGGCATTGTTTTGAATCCATAACATATATCAACTGCAACATGACAAAAACAGTAAAGAGGCATGTATGCCCTGCAAAGGCTGAGATCAGCCTTGGCTTCCACCAAGTCTGATCAAAGTCTTCACTGTGTGCTGAAAGGATAAGGGTCTAAGCTACCAACAGTGAAGACTTATTAGACTTGGCTGATGCCCAGGCTGATCTAAGTCTTCACATGGTGCATATGCCACTGTTGGTTTTGTTGTTTCATGGCTGAATTATTATGTGCTTGTTAGCTCACCTGTACAAAAGTACAATAATAACAGTTACTATGACATTGGTATCTGCATCCACATCCCACTTTTGCAATGAAGATTTTTATTTTATGTGCAAATTCAAGTCAGGTGAGCTATCCTGTATGTGAACACTTCTTTGAATCAAAGTGGATTTCTAATCATGAGAAAAAATACCATGTTCAACCAGGAAGTCTGATAGTACATTTGCACCATCAGATTGGTCTAGTTGCAGTCTGTATTTAATCCTTTAAAGCACCATAAATTTCAGAAATATTTTTTTTGGCCAAACCATATTATATTAGGAATTGAGAATTAAAATACCAGTAGTTGAATTTGCTATACTATTTTATCCCCCAGGCTTTGAAATCTTAATATGATATTGTTTGGATGAAACATACTATGAAATTTTGCAGACATAAATTTTTTTTAGCTTTAAGGGTTAACATTAAACTGATGCATACATTTTTGAATAATAATTAAGCCATGATCAGTTATTAGCTCCCCTTTATAAATGTGCAGGGATAGCTGCTGGTTGTCACCCCGCTATCAACACCCCCATTCAGATGTTTGGAATTTTCAGCAAGCTAAGCTGTCCTGCAATGGCTTTTGTTGACAGTGGTTCCATCATTCTAAGAATTTTAACATAATTAATTAGGCCTCATTAATCTAGTGTCATGTATGTAAATGTTCTTTATGTTGATGACATGATTCTGATGTATTGTTAGGCTGTTGTTGACATGATTCTGACATGTTAGAACTCTTTGTTGTTGACATGATTCTGTTGTTGACATATTGGTAGATCTTTATGTTAATGGCAAGATTGTGACATATTGTTAGAACTTTATGTTAATGACATGATTCTGACATATTGTAAGAACTTTATGTTAATGACATGATTCTGACATATTGTAAGAACTTTATGTTAACGACATGATTCTGACATATTGTAAGAACTTTGTGTTAATGACATGATTCTGAAATAGTTAGAATTCTACATTGGTGACATGATTCTGACATGCTGTTAGAACTCGATTCTGACATATTGTTAGAAGCAGCATTTAAATTGTTTCTGTTGTATTTATGTTACAGTTTCTTACATTAGTATTTACCACAATAGAAAGCAGTTATTATTAATGAATAAATGAACTGTATATTTACTTGCTGAGTTTCATTTCCAATTCCCCATATACATTTCAGTCCTGTCCTCTTTATGGACAAGTCTATTGGAAGAAATGGCATTAATTAATTAGATTTTTCAAGAGTGAGCAACATTGTGAAGTTATCACTATACAGACTGGTTGCTGTCCTATATTTGTCCCCCCGACGTAGTCGAAGGGGGACTACAGGAATGGGTTTCATCCGTCCGTTCAGTTTTTTCATCCGATTGTCACGAAACTTTCAGAATATTGTTGTCACTACATGACATGGACCATGCTATATTTGGGGTCATGATCAGACCCTTTCTGCCAGAGTTACGGCCCTTTAAGTGTAAGTTTGGCCAATCTTTTGGCCCCAACTTTTCCTTCAGTTTTTGACTGATTTTCATCAAACTTCCAGGATATTGTTATCACCACCGGACATGGATAATATTTTATTGGGGTTATGATTGGACCCTTTCTGCCAGAATTATGGCCCTTTGTAAGTCTGGTCAAATTTTATGGCACCAACTCCTTCAGTTTTCAACCGATTTTCATCAAACTTTCAGGATATTGCCAAAACATTTTGACATTGATCATATTTTATGGGGATCATGATTGGACCCTTTCTGCTGGAGTGATGCCCTTTTGTAAGTCTGATCAGATCTTGTGGCCGCAACTACTTCAGTTTTCAACTGATTTCCATCAAACTTCCAAGATATTGTTATCACCATTTGATGTTGATCACATATTTAATTGGGGTCATGATTGGACCCTTTCTGCCTACACAGTCTAATGACATATACTTGAAGGAGAAGAGATAGATCTCCATGTTTTTCTGCCACTTGCACGAAGAGAAATCCCGTTTGCTTTCCTGGATGACCAAGCCCTTTGAAAATTCGGGCTATGCTTAAGTTCTTGAGGAGCAAGTGCTGTCTCAAGAGAAGCCCCAAGTGAAATGGGAGAATAATATTTCTCCTTACATATTACCATCATGACCCTTAAATTTCGGACACCCAAAAGTCAGTCAATTATTGTTCAAAATTTCTTAGAAAGTGGACTTTCCACACGTTAATGCATCTAAATGATGCTTAGTGAATGGTAAACATTGTAGACCCTGATCAAACTGCTCCTTTAGGAGCAGTTTGATCTAGGTCTACAATGTTTGCTCCCCTGTCTGTCCAAATATTTAAGATCATTATGGTAGGACCCATGTGTTTCCATTCACCATATACTGGCCCTGTGGTTACTGAAAAGAGTTGGTTGGTTGGTTGATTTGATGCCTAACGTCCACGGTAAACAGCCAAGGTCATGTCGGGACGGTCAGTTAACCTAACCACACTATTCCTGGGCAGGCTAAGGCCTCCTAAGTGGTTAACCAGTACTAAGTGCACATACTTTTGCCAGTAACTGACAACTGCCCTTCTTGAATCAGCGGAAGGAGAAACGAAAGTATGTGGCCAGACTGGGTTTCGAGCCCAGGACCTCTGACTTACGAGTCAGGTGCCCTACTGATTGCGCTACGCGGCCCGGCTACTGAAAAGAGTTATCTGAACTTGTTGACAAACAACAAACACAGTAGGCTTTTATTATTTTAATTATCACATCACTTAAGCAACATTGCTTTGAGACAAACTGTTCTGCAGTAGTGGTTCGGTGGTTCACAGGGTTGCCACTCATCCTTCACTTCAAAACTCCCAGGCTTTTCCCTGACATTTTACAGTTTTCCATACCCTTTTTACAGATACAAATGTTATTTAACCCTTTTCAGTGCTAACTACCTTTTAGAAATTAGAAGTTACTCATAAAAGAAAGAATTTGCTTCCCCAGGAAGAAATTATTGATGACGGAGCAAATTATTTACTTTAAGCGAAGTAGCCACTGATGAGGGTGTGCCTGGACTTTCTCTCTAGAAGTACATCCTTTCCCCTTGAACAGAATATATCATCTGAAGACAGCCGTAGCCAGTAATTTTCAGATTCCCTGATTTATCCCTGACTATTCAAGTCATTTCCTAATTCCCTTACCAACCACAAAATTCCCGAACTTTTCCCTGACCTGGAAAAAATCATTTTCCAGGTATTTTCCCTGACTGTGGCAACCCTGGGTTCAGTGGATCAAGGAACAGAAAGGTATGTATATGTAATTACAGAATATATTGAGACATCTTAACCACTTACTGTAATGTGCATATATATTGGGACACCTGAAAATAATAAATTTTCCATTTGGGACAAATGGAAAATTTATTATTTTAAGTGTACCAATACTTTAGCACATTAGGGTACTACATTTACCATAATAATTCTAAGGACTGGAACAGGTAGGTCAGAGCAAATAGTGCACACCCAGATAGAACTGCTCCTAAAGTCTGAGAGAGTCTCGGTAGCTCAGTGGGTTAAGCAGCGGCTTGCAGATCTAGTGGTTCCAGGTTCGATTCCCGCAGGAGATGGAAATCTTTTCAATTGTTAAGGGAGTTCAGTTGCACACAGAATTTCATTATCATCCTCCCATTGTTCTGATATGACTGAAATACTGTTGAAAGGACATAAAATTGCAAGTCATTCATCAATCCATCCTAAAATTACAGCAAAGTATAAGCATATTTATTAAGCATAACTCCAAAGTACATGCAAAAGTATCACAGTTTAACGAATACCATATTAATCCTAATAAACCCCTGCTCTAATAAATGCCCCCTGCCTCTTTTCAAAAAATAATAGTACATTAACTTACATGATTTTCTGTTTACATCACTGGATGAGGTAGCTTTTTGAAATGGTGTCTCAAAGGGAAAAAAACTCCAAAAGTAGGCAAAAATAATAGTTTCTTCCCCCAAAAGTATACCTTAGAGATATTTTGGCACTGAAAGTACCTTAGAGATATTTTGGCACTGAAAGTACTTTAGGCTCTAAATAATGCCCCCCTTTTGTAAAATGCAACACCACCAGGGCATTTAATAGGATTAATATGGTAGTTATGGAACACATATATATTATTCAGCCTATCTACATTATACATTAAATAATCTTCAAATAACTTACTGTGTAAACTATGGCAATTATAAATCATTTTACAGGAAACAAATGCAAAATTTTAAGGGTACACAAAAATATGTCTCATAGTTGTATGGATAAATAATGCTGTCTTAATGGGTACGCTTCCATATTTTTCTTCTTTTCTTTTACATAGGGAAACAGCTTTTCTGACTTCCTGTTTGCTTCCCCTGTCCAAAATGGGGTCTACTACAAGAACAAATTCTTTTCTTTAAGAGTTGACCCCAATTAAGAAGGGAAGCAAAACTGACAATGACAGAATTGCTTCCCCTGAGGGTGTACCCATTCACTATGAGCAGCGACATGACAATACCAACAAAGTGGCATGTGCACCCAGCAAAGACTCAGATCAGCCTGGGCATCCCCCCAGTCTGATCAGAGTCTTCGCTGTATGCTTAAAAGGTAGATAAGGGTCTATGCCACTTCCATGCCAACAGTGAAGACACTAATCAGACTTGGTGGATGCTCAGGCTGATCTAAGTCTTTGCTGGGTGCACATGCCACTTTGTTGGCTTTGTCTTGTCGAGGCTCATAAAAAAATATATACCATATGCAAGCTGGAAGCACATGCCCAGGCCTGTCTGCAAACACAACATGATGTAAGGTATTCTGCAAAATGCACATGCACAGGTCAGCCTTCAAACATCAGTCTGGTCATTGTAAAAAAACAACAGCTTACCACTTAACAACTAGTGGTTTGCACATCCCTTGACCAAACTGTCTAATGTATAGAGTCACGAGTTTGGTATGGGTATGTGCTGTTAGCACAATGCCTCTGGACAAGTTTTTTATGATTTTTTTTCATGACATTGCTCAAATAATTATTACACGCTAATAGAAAAAGACTCAGGCCATCATAATATAGAACAAAAAGAAAGAATTATCCACTAGTCTTGGAGCAAGAGAGCTTTGCTATTGCTCTTAGCTTTGTCCGTATCTCATCCTCCCATCAGCTCCAAATACGCCCGGAAAGCTAAGCTCATGCAGGCAGTCCACATGAAAAGACTCTTCCCACTGGGCACACAAGGTTGAATCAATATTGAATCAACCTTGATCCAATGTCATGATGTTGAATCAAGGTAATATTCATTCAAGCTTGTGTGCCTGCTGGGAAAGCCTTTGCTGTTATATCAAGGGAGACAATTGATTCAAATGACAATATTCAATGCATGGAGAGTTTTGTTCCTTAGATTATTATTTATTTACCATATTTTCCCTCAGTATCCACACAGTAAACAGAGAGACTCCCCAGCAGGCACACAATGTTGAATCATCATTGAATCAACCTTTATTCAACATCATGATGTTGAATCAAGGTTGATTCAATGTTGATTCACAGAGTCTGGATTCCCTGGATGATGAAGCCCTTCCAAAAAATAGCCATCAGAGGAGATGGCAAATCCCCCGACCGAAGACCCCAACGGGCCTTGGTAAAAAGGATGCACTTCAAAACACATATTAGTAAAATAGTGTCGTTCCTTTATTCTTCTGATTGACATTGACAGTTAACAGATGCATGATTATCTAACACTCAGACTAAAACAGTATGCTTGACTGCTAAAAGGAGGTAATATCTCAAACAGCCACCATATGCACAAATGTATAGCATAGGATACAGTCAACTTTCAAAATGTGTGAATAACTTCTAAAGTACAAGCCCTACAAACCTAATTTTGAGCTCTCTAGTAAGTGAATTTGGACATAGATTCAAAATCTGGAAAAAGATTTTTTTTTTTTTTTTTTTTTTTTGGGGGGGGGGGGGGGGGGGGGGGGGGGGGGCGGAAGGGGGGAACGGGAATGTGGAGGGGTCAGAGAGAGTTAGGAACACTGATAAGATATCACAGCATGATCATCAATATTCTAAAAGGTACACGGTTATTCAAATTCTGGAGCTGCCCAGGGTTATACAGATATGGAGCACAGACTCAAACAGCAGCTCAAACTACCAAAGGGAAATAACTCACCAAGTATAAAAGCAAGAGTTATCATTCATGCGTGAGACAAATTGTCATGACCTGTTCTGCATATCTGTGAAGTATCATGAAAATATTTCAAAAGGTATTCAAGCTATGGTGCGGACACCTAAAATCATCAAAGGGAAATAACTCCAAAAGTAAGAAAGCAAGAGTTGTCATTCTTATTCGCGACACATCATCATGACCATTCTACATATCTGTGAAGTATCATGAAAATATTCCAAAAGGCATTCAAGTTATACAGCAGACACGAAATCACACCTAAAACCATCAAGGGGAAATAACCCAAAAAGTAAGAAAGCAGGAGTTGTCATTCTTGTTCGCGACACATCGTCATGACCTGTTCTACATATCTGTGAAGTATCATGAAAATATTCCAAAAGGTTTTCAAGTTATAGAGCGGACACGAAATAATACCTAAAATGATCAAGGGGAAATTACACAAAAAGTAAGAAAGCAAGAGTTGTCATTCTTGTTCGCGACACACTGTCATGACCTGTTCTACATATCTGTGAAGTATCATGAGAATATCCCAAAGGGTATTCAATTTATAGAGCGGACACAAATCTGCTAACAAATCACACCTAAAACTATCAAGGGGAAATAACTAAAAAAATAAGAAAGCAAGAGTTGTCATTCTTGTTCGCGACACATCGTCATGACCTGTTCAACATTTCTGTGAAGTATCATGAAAATATTCCAAAGGGTATTCAAGTTACAGAGCGGACACGAATCTGCCATAAAAATCACCAAAGGGGAGATAATTCAAAAAGTATAATAGCAAGAGTTACTATTCTTGTTCGCAACACACCGTCATGGCCTGTTCTACATAACTGTGAAGTATCATGAAAATATTCCAAAGGGTATTCAAGATATAGAGCGGACAAGAAAATGTTTACGGACGGACAGATGGACGGACGGACAGATGGACAGACGGACGGACGGACGGACGCCAGGCTCATCGCTATATCCCCCGAACCTTTCGGTCGGGGGATAAAAAGGGGAGTAAACTTTTTCAAGGGTTGGCCCCCATATAAAAGCGAGAAAAACTAAAATGGCAGAATTTCTTCACTTGAAAGTATATGCACCATTTGCCTTACAGAAATGGTTGGATTGTCTGAATGTTTTGGGTAGATGCAAAATGTTCTAAAAATGCTGCTCAATAGGAATGGGACTGTGTTGCTCCAAAATTGAGTAGATATGAAATCATAAAGTTAATTAGTGCAATCCAATAGAAATTGAGATTTCTATCAGAAAATGCCTGGTTGCAATGTTAAATTTTAAACAAAAATACACAGTACATATACTCTGCGATAACTTACATTATTAATATGAAATAATGTAATGAATATATTGACAGATTTGTATTGGATACATGAGCTCCAAACAAGGCAAAACACATAGAATTGAGCCACATCATGTGATTTCCAACAATGTGGCATTGGTGACAAGCAAAGGCTCTGATCAGACTGCACAAAAGTGCAGTCTGATCAGAGCCTTTCCTTGTCACATCAGCTATCTATGGAAGTGACCCAAGCCATAGAGCCAAAGTGAGGTCTCTGATGCCTCTGTATAAATGAGGAAGATCATCTGAATATCACATGACAAAATAGCCACATTGTTGGAAATCACATGATGTGGCTCAGATTAAATCCTGCTCTCTCAGCACACTTTAATGCCCTATAATGATTTATGGGTGTGCAGTCTAGTCAGGGTCTGTACATTATGTTACAGGTCTGCACTGTTTGTGATTCCACCAGCTTCATTTGAGCTGACACGACAAAATCAATGAAGTGGCATGTATGCCACACAAAGACTCGGATCAGCCTGGGCATCAACCCAGTCTGATCAGTCTTCCAAGTTGGCAGGGAAGTAGCTTAGATGCATGGCTAGCTTTAAGTGCACAGTGAAGACTCTGATCAGACTGGGCAGATGCCCAGGCTGTTCTGAGTCATTACTGGGTGCACATGCGACTTCCTTGGTTTTGTTGTATTGTGGCTCATTTAGGTAATGATGTAAAACAAGGGCAAATCTTCTCTATGGCAAGATAGCATTCATATTATCAAAGCACTGTATACCCCTATCAGAATTTGAGAAAAACTGGTGCCTAGGACATATGAGCCGCGACACGAGAAAACCAACAATGTGGTTGTGCGCCCAGTGCAGACTCAGATCAGCCTGGGCATCCACCAAGTCTGATCAGAGTCTTCACTGTCCGCATGGAGATAGCTTAGTCCCTTAGCTACCCTTTAAGCGCTTAGGGAAGAGTCTGATCAGACTTGGCGCATGCCCAGGCTGATCTGAGTCGGTGCTGGGTGCACAACCACTTTGTTGGTTTTCTCGCGTCGTGGCTCATATGCAAAGAGCAATACATCAGCCAGCACATTTGTGCTGCCTGATAAGAGTGTACAGATTTCGTAGAATCCATATATGGTTGATGATTTAAAAAGAGACAAGAGAATCTTGTCCCACTGAGTGTGCGCCACCAAAGTTTACACCAACAATGCTAATGCGAAATTCCTGGAAAAGTAATACCTATTTCTCACAGCCTGCAGACAAAAGCTATGATCTCACACTGCACCGATGAGTGTCATTTGACCATGCCATAATGCTACTTTTTTGTGTAAAAAACACAAATTCAGATCAGTAAAACCTTCAACTCATCACATGAGTCAATCAATATCATCAAATGATCATTTGTTTTCATTGTGATATAAGTCAACTGAGGTGATTTGGATTTACTGAATTTCTTTAAGGTGAATGGACACACTGTCAGGGGAAGTAACTCTGCCACAGTCATGTTTGTTTCCCTTTGCAAAAAGGGTTTAAAACTCTAAAAGGACAGTGTTTGCTCCTACAGGGGTCAATTCTTTCCTTTAAGCATTGACTCTTTTTTGGAAGGGCTATATCATCTAGGGAAGCAAACAGGAAGTTACAAAATTTGTCTTCCTTTGAAAAATGGCAAAAAACAACAACATAGAAGTGTATCTAAAATTCAGTTTCAATACAGATCTTTTTGAAAATGCCATATTAATCCTATTAATGTGCCTGCTCTAATAAATGCACCCCCACCCCCTGATGAGGTAGCTCTTTGAAATAGGGTCTACTCCTAATAGAAAGAATTTGCTCCTGTGACCCCTACTGAGGAGGGAGGCAAAAATAGTAGTTGCTTTCTCTGCAAGAACATCCAGTCATCTTCATACTGTTTATCAGAGGTATTTTGCAGTAGCTTATTTCTATACTTTAGACTCTAAATAAAGCCCCCCCCCCCACACTTTTCATAAAATGCAATGCCCCCAGGGCATTCAGTAGTAGGATTCATACAGTATAACTATTTCAGTGCCAGACTGTGTATATTTCAAAATTTTCATTTGTAAGCTAGCTGCTGCAGGATGAAAATTGTTTAATCTA
The DNA here is from genome assembly GCA_963989385.1 of Ctena decussata. NCBI lineage: Eukaryota > Metazoa > Mollusca > Bivalvia > Lucinida > Lucinidae > Ctena > Ctena decussata. Next base: position 43,564,674 of record OZ022505.1, on the reverse strand, counting down.
ACTACAGAAAAGCACTAATTTACTTAAATTTGACAGATATTACTTAAATAAAAGCATATTTACATTTCTGCACAAAAATTTGGCTGACAATTAAATGACAATAAACACAGATCTAGGCTAGTCATATTAACACTGATATGGATGTTTAGCATTCCTTAGTTTGAAATACCATACTAATAGAGTTCTTTCGGATAACATGTAGCTGTATAAGTAGCTGTATCGAGACGCATCGAGACGCATCGGAGAGGGAGAAATCATTATTGCAACTTTGAAACACATCTATATAATACCGTCATATGTTAGTTTGCAGAAGATAGATGCAATTGTTTTACATACGATTATGGCTTTTAGCTTTTGTTTGAGAGTTTTGATGTATGTCTGCCCAATACTTCATTGTCCTCCGCCGCATTGGGTGATTTTGGAAATAGTGCATGTCCATCCGTCACACTTTCATTTCCATACTCTGTGAAGTTATTGTAATAAGCCCAAATTTGGCGAACAATAATATCCTCCCTTGTCCTCAGTTATATTAAACAGCTTCAACAGGCAAACGTTATGTTTAATATTTCGTCGGCTGGTTGGTTGCTTTTGGGTGATAAAGGCCTTTGAGGTAGTATTTCAGTCCATAACGAGTTGCCTGCTAGAGATAGGGGACAGGACAGACGAGAGAAAAAAACAACAAAAAACAGCCAAACAGTCCTCACCCGCACCTACTGCAAGCACGGTAGACCTTGTCCTGCTTTAAGCTAGTTTACCAATGATTTCTTTTTTACATGTTTACCGTTTGGAGTTTTGTTAAATGGACAGAGGAATGGGTTGCAAGTAATAATTGTCTCTGTGAGCTAGGTTCCGGGCTAACTTCTCTCCATAGTCCTATCAGTGGTAAATATATCTAAACATAAATCCTTGTGATAAAAAAAGAGGCTAATGTACATATATACTGAGTCATATAACTGGCTGAAAGTAGGGATAACATGTTTCATGTTTTTGGAACAATGACAGAAAGCTTCCTGGTTGCCCGTTGAGATTTTCAATATAAACGAAAGCGGGACAATGAAAGGGGACCCAAATTTGTATATTGTATTTCTACCATTTTCTTCAAGCTTATGACGGCGAAAGTATTTCCGTTTAAGAACAGCGTAAAAACGACTAAACTCAAATGCTTATGCAAAGCGGGTTAACCTTCACGTTTGGTGATAAATTTGGGTTCATGTGTATATGTGTATCAACTGAGTCAAATAATTTGCAAACACAGGGAGAACATGTTTTTGAAAAATGAAAAATTGCTCCACAAAATACAGTTTTCAATTTCCGGACCCCGGAAATGCTCACAAGCGTTTGATGTGAAACTCAATGTTGTTTTATTGGTGAAAAGCAGGCTAAAAACCGTCATTTACAACTTCAAAACTGTAGTAAAAGGCTTGCAGCGGTACCTCACTATAAAATATCTCACGACAGAGCAAATGAGCCTTCAGCCGCTATTTATATTCCAATACAGAAAGAAAAAGCAATGACTATTGGGTAACTCTAATGCATAGGCGTACTACTTATTTGAATAGCCCTACTGTGCTTGCAGTAGCTGCGGGTCGGGGTTGTTTGGCTATTTTGTTCTCTCGTCTATCTATTTTCTATCGCCCTTTCTCTGGGAGAAGGCTCGACATAGTCTGAAATAATGTCTCAAAGAGCCATTAAACCCAAACCAAACCAACCAACCAACCAATCATTTTTAATTCCCTTTCGACAGATGCAAAAGCGGGACATTTAATGGGTCCCATGCCTGAACATTGTATCTTTACCATTTAAATCAGGCTTATGATATCGAAAGTATGACCAAAATCAATTTTCAAATCCGTTCTATGTGAAACTCAAGCTTGTTTTATTTGTTTAAAGTTGGCAGTGAGAACCTTGCAGTGATACTTCATGATAAAATATTTCATGAATGTTTACCATGATACAGCAATGGGGCCTTTAAGCTTTAAGAGTTTCATGGTGTAGTTTAAACAAGAATTACAATGCATTGCTTATCCTTTTTAGAACAGCCTGACATGCAAAGTAGGTTACTGCAGCCCATATGTAAAACAAGAGTTCCGCGAAACACTATGTCGCACCTTCTTTGCACCTTCACATTAAATACTCAATTAAAGCATCATTTTGTCACACATGTAAATTTGGTCAAAATCCATTCAGTAGTTTATGAGATATCGTTTTCATGTTTTTCGCTATTTCTAGTAGCGGTGGATGGCGGCTGTTTTGGATGGTCAGTTTGAAAAGTCTTGAAGTAGCCTCATGCAAGGATCATTCTGGAACAAATTTGATGCAATTTCATTCAGGGGTTCTAGAAAAATTGTCATTTTCATGTTTTTCTATTTTTAGTAACGGTGGCTGGCGGCCATCTTGGATGGTTTCCAATCACTTAATTTAAAAGAACTCCATTAATGGACAATCCTGACCAAATCTGACCAAAATCCGTTCATGTTTACTTGATATATTGGAATTTCAGCAAAATAAGGCTTTTAAACAGAAAGTAGATCACTGTGACCTAATTCCGCTACATTTTTTTATTTTAAAGATTTACTCCCTTGATAATAATAACCAAAAAAAAAAATATGAAATATTTCACGCAATATCTCCGACATGGTCTAACTATACATTTAAAATAGAGTTTAGATGATAATATTTGCTAAAAGTGACTTTAAACAAAAATAAAAATAATTTTTTAAACTATCGCAGACCGCGCTCGAAATTGTATTATTGGACAAAAATAATTTATTCATACGTCACAATCACGTGCACAAATAAGAAAAATACCTGTACATGATCACATGAAGCACGTCGTCAAAATAGATACTTTTACAGCCCGTGGGGAATTAGGTAATTTGTAATTTAATTTGAAGATTATTTTTCATTCCTTATTTGTCAAAAAAAACATGCATTTTCCCAAAGCTTGTATGGTTAATTATGAGACTATCACATATTGTTTAACGAAATTTCGTTAAAATATTTGTTTCTAAAAACATGAAATAAACGAGGGCGACAATCTTCAATAAAACCAAGACCCAACTGATGTTGCTTGCAAAATTTCAGCCAAATATACCAAGCGGTTCTGGATAAAAAGTTGGTTTTATTATTTTTGTTATTTTTAGTAACAGCAGCCATCTTGGAAACTGGATTTTTACCATGCTGAAGCCCTACAGTCTGGTTATGCAGCATGTGAAATTTGAGAACCGTGGATGCATAGGTTTTGGAGAAAAGGTCATTTGAATGGACTTAAATGCTAGGGTCGACGTAAATGTGAACAGACTGACGAATGGGTTGATGGACGGACGGAAAACCAGACCCCTATATCGCACCTTGCTAAAGCAGGTGCGACAATTATCGCCGTGACCCCTGACCCACACAAAATTAGCCATCTATCACCCCCATGACCCCGGGTCATCCCCAAAAATACCAAAAAAGATATTTGTTCAAGCTACTTCTTGCAAGAGCACGCCATAAACATTATTACTTCCCTTGAATAAATAATATGTAAGTGTTGTAAAGAATAAAGAAACGCATCATTTCATCTGCTTATTCTTCCTGTTAGCTGAATTAGCAAAATATATATATATATTGTAAAAACATATGAGGTATTGTAAGAAAAAAAAATTTGTAATCGGAAGGTTTCTAAAATAGTTTATCTTTATCAATTTATTTCATATGCAAACTTAGTTAGTCAACTGTCTTTGAAATTGATTTATTATCGGAACAGAAACTCAGAAAATTGAAACCAAAAAAAAACAAAAAAACAGTCGGGCAGCTTGGTTACAGAATTGCAACAACAACAATTCCCCTCTTCGAGTTGGAAAGGGGACAGACAGACAGACACGGTGCCAGGAGTGTGCTCTTACGGATTTGTTCCGCTGAGCCTCCTGGGGGAACATTGGTATGAGAATTCTACCAAAAAAAAAAAAAAAAAACGGAAATGAGAAGTTACTGCAAAACGGAATAAATTCCCAAAGAATAAACCAACCAACGGCTGAGACGGTAGAAAAAGCCCTTTGCTACGATACAGGTGGGCTCGAGTACCAACGGATCCACTAGCGCATCGACGACCCATGTGTTAGCTATGACGTAATAGGAATCGTTACACCACCAGCGACTGATTATCCAACCTCGGGATGGCTACCCAAGGTCGGATAAGGAAGAAAGTAAGAAGCTGCGGACCACCATGCTCACTTACACGTCAACCATCAGTACCCCCTGGGAACCTTGGAAGCTGGACCGTCGACATGGTGGGGGTTGGGGCTCCTGTGGCTCAGAAGAGGACCGCCGAAACTACGTCATCAGCAGTCCACCAAACCAACCAGCAGACAGACAGTGGTCAGGAGGCAGGCCCTTTGCTTTGACCTCCTGGCCCTTTTCAGGGCTTCCGGCCGAGCACTGGTGCCTGGGATATTGTGCAATAGTCGGAATTAACTTAAACCATAGAAGACCATTGGCAGTTCACTTTATGCCGTTATTCTAACTTACTTAACACACATCTTTCAACCGGGGTTGAAGATTGGCCTGGAATTCAGGTCAGTTCTTCATCCTGATAGCCACCTGTGAGTTAAACAACTAATCTGGATTGTCCTGGGTAGCCCCCATGTGCCTCCGGTGCCCAGCTACCTTAAAATCCTCGAATGGAAATTGAATTTGAGACAGCTGATCGATCCCTTTCTGATACGTCCCGATACGTCCAGATACGGCTACGTTTACAGATACGTGTTATCCGAAAGAACTCTAATAGTGTTGAAAAGATTTTTTAAATCTTAAGATATGTCATTCGGCAATTTACTGCAAACAGTCACCAGAGTCTTTTTTTTAGTTTTTGTCCAATGGACCATTAATATTTACCATAGTTGCTGCAATAAGCACACATTGCACATTGAAGTTCGTAATTTTTCTAAAATTACTGGCCAACAATCTTTCCATTAGGCACACCTTAAAACATAATGAAGTAAGTGTTTAAACCTCAGTTTTCATGGACAGCTCACTGATAAGTCTTATGTCACCCTCCCTGTACCCCTCACACCCCAAGCCCCTTCCCACCTCCCACCCCAACTCTACAGTGTGCTTACTTAACCCTTATAGTGCTGAAACGGCAGACAACTCTTACATTCTGCAAAATTTACAAAAATGTTTTGTTCACGCTACATTATATTGAGAATTCAAAGAACAGATGGCAAACAGTCTATATTCTGATGAGGTGGCTCATTATGAGCCACCTCAACTGAATATATGCTGTTTGCAACTCAACCATTTTCAATGCTGGCACTTTAAGGGTAAAAAGAAAAGAGCAACTCTGTAGTCGCCCAGCAGGCACAGACGTAATGACATCGCAGTGAAGCTGATGTGACATTATTTCGCATCAACGTCAGCACGACGTAGTTTGGACGTCATCTGCTTGCTGGGATAGTAACTTAATTTAATAGCAGCAAATACGGTAAACATTTCAAAATTCAAAATTATAGACTCCTCCTCTGGCTGGATTCTTACAAGTCACCTCGGTCAAAATTATTTGAATACATTTGGTCCTAAATTTTTCTTCCTGCTCAACTGATCCACTTCCCATCATTCTTCAGGGCTTCTCTCAGTTCCGCGAAGAATTCCGTCATGGATCCAGGAATAGCAGAATCTACGAGGGCTCTAGGAAGCATGCCGCCTATATCTGGCTGGATTAGACTCACTAGCTTTGTCTTGTTTGGCTCTCTGTAATAGACAGAAAAATATATACTGTATTAATCCTATTAAATGCCCCATTTAGGGCACTGCATTTTGTGAAAGGGGGACATTAATTTGAGCCTAAAGTGCAGCAAATCAGCCACTGCCAAAATACCTGTAATAAGCAATATAAAGGTGATCCCGGTCACTTCAAAGGAAGCAATTCTACCAGTGTTTGCCTCCCTTTTTAAGTGGGGGTCAACTCTTATAGGAAAGAATTTGCTCCTCTAGGAGCAAATTCTATCCTTTAAAAGTAGACCCCATTTCAAAGAGCTCCCTTAAAAGGAGTTCATGCATTACAGTATAACATTAGTTTCAGAAAAAAGACAGGGGGTGTTTATTAGAGCAAGGGTGTTTATTAGGATTAATATGGTACATGAAAAAGACCTGTCATGGAACTCCATCTTCCTCCACATGTAAAATATTTAAGATGAATGGGTATGCCTTCAGGTTTCTTGTGCCTCCACCATTTTTCAAAGGGAAACAACTTTTGTCACTTTTATTCTGGAAGATGAAACCTTTCCAAAACGGGGTCTACTGTTAAAGGAAAGAATTTGCTCCTGAGGAGCAAATTCTTTCCTTTAACAGTTGACCCCCATTAAGAAAGGTGAGAAAAATGAAACCAGCAGAGTAACTTCCCCTGAAAATCTACCCATTCACCTAAACATAAAACTTAAAAGGCTTTACCTGTATTTTCATACAATCTAACAAGCTATCTAAAAATTACCCCTAAAAAATCTACAGGTCCTTGGTTTAAAGTCTCACCCGAAAGACTTCAAGAGCAGGGGATCGAACCTGTGACCCCCTGATTGGTAGTCTAACGTGTAACCGACTACACCATGGCCCCCACTCCTATAGGTAGTATGAAGTCAGGTAATATCTGGTGCAACCTGTTATTCAAAGTATGATAAAAATCCATTAAAAAGTGATAGAGGTATAAGGCAAAATCACTGGACCATGAAATGTATGTCACAATTACCTACAAATAGCATGAGGTCATTTGCAGAGTCAGACAGAACCATCATCCCAGATAAAATGCATATCTGTTCAATATAATACTTTTAAAAGAAATCAGACAAAAATTACTGAACTGTGAAAAATAGATCACAGTAACCTGCATATAGAACCAGGTCTGTCGCAGTGTCTGAGTGACCCAAGCATGATGTAAATCCATTTACTGATGCTGAGGTATGAGGCTAAAATCAGGGCACTTTTAAATGTTAGGATAACGACACCAGGAGTATAGCATAAGCTTTTCTATGCATTTTCAAAGGCGTGCCAAAAAAACTCCAAAAAACGTAAGTACATGATTATCAAACAAAATTAAAATATCTGTCAGTTTAATTAAATCTGGGTTCTTCCCTACAGCCACGCGTCAATATTCAGAATGTTATATAAGGAGGAAGCATTACAATGAATCCTCAGCTGTTTTATTCACAAATTAAGCTACCGTAAATGTCCAACATACTATTACCATAATTTATCCGAAAATATCACCATATGAATATAATTTTGTATTCAACTATTTGTCACAAAGCCGCCAGCATTATGAAAACATTGCAGACCCTGATCAGACTGCTCCTTGAGGAGCAGTCTGATCTGGGTCTACAATGTTTGCTCAGACACTTCCGCCCCAACATTTCGAGTCATAACGGCAGATTTTAATATGGGAATCATGCTCCTACGGATTCCAAGTTGAGCCTCTTGTTATGTTTTGTCTCGAAATTCAATCCTGGAAATCTCGGAAGGATAAACGTAGTTTCTGCTCATTGCGGCTACAAATTAATTACCTTCCTAACCTAAAATATTCAGACATCCGAACCGATCAGTGTAATTATCCCAAAATTTGAAGGAGTCATTTTTATACTTAAACCCCGGGAATTATTAATCTGTCAGGAAAGCCGTTGTGGAATGACTAGTGGAATGGCAAACAGTGCAGATCCTGATCAGGCTGCTCCAAAGCAGTCTGATCAGGTTATGCACTGTTTAATCAGACTTTTCGTTGTCCCAGTATTTTACAATTATTATAGGATCTCACACTCCCACAGAAAAATGGCCATTCGATAATTTCTTCATTTCCACTAGCAACAGGTAAAATAACAGATGGATGACTTGTGATTTTACGTCTTTTTCAACAGTATTTCAGTCATATCAGGATGATGGGAGGGTGATAATGAAAGGCTGTGTGCAAACTGGAACCCCGGTTACGGTAGAAAAGAGTCTCGTCTCAAGCAGGGCTCGAACCCGGGTCCGCTAGATCAGTAGGCCTGAGCCCTTAACTCAATGAGCTATCCGGGCTCCTAATAACAGGTAGAGAACAGCAAAGACTCAGCCTGCCATATAAGGCATATGGTTTCTTTCATGTGGGCTTGTTAGTTTTTTCTCAACAATTACATTGCAAACCCATACTGATTTGTCCAAAATTGACAAAAGTTTTGTCCCTTTGCAAATTACTAATTTGTCCTAAAGTGATAAGCAACAGATGCCTTCATGGCATACCATGTTTTCCCTATTAATAGCAAACATGCACAGGCAACTGGGTTACCGGATTAGGGATGCAGTCTTATCATGATCATTTTTGGACTTGTACTTTGAATGGAATAACCTTAATTGATTTCCGATAAAAGTTTTTAAAAAATTGAAAATTCTGATAAAAGTAAATTTCACATCAGCTGTAGATTGAAAAAGATACCAGATACACAATATGTCTGATATGTTAGCCAGCTGAATTAGAATATTGACCAAATTCATTTGCATAGAATTATGCTCCAAATTCTGCACATATACATGTATCTGGTACAGGTACAGAACTTATTAACTGTGGGTCCAAAAGTGCCTTTATCAGGCTGGTGCTCATATTAGAGAAAATGCAGTATTGGTACTTATTTTTATTTGCCACTTAAAACAGAAGTGCATTCCCTATAGGGTGACAGGAAATATGAGAAATTGCACCACAACGGATGCAGGTACATGTAGTACCTTTCATTTCTGTAATTATGATTATCTTGAATATTGAGACACCCATTAATATTTATTTACCCAAATATTTTACTAAAATGCATATAACCCAATAAAATTAATTACTGGCAGAATGGCAAATAGTCACAGTCCACCCAGATCAGACTGCAGTCTGGTCAGGGTCTACAGTGACTGACTGCTCAGACACCACTGTCCCAATATATTGTGTTGATTACGGCAGTTACTCAATAAATGAGCTGCGACACGAGAAAACCAAGAATGTGGTTGTGCTCCCTGCACAGACTCATATCAGCCTGGGCATTTGTCCACTCTGGTCAGACTCTTCGCTAAGTGCTTAACGGGTAGCTAAGGGACTGAGCTACCTTCATGCGGACAGCGAAGACTCTGATCAGACTGGGCGGATGCCCAGGCTGATCTGAGTCTGCGCTTGCTGCACATCCACATTGTTGTTTTCTCGTGTCGTGGCTCAAATGATAAATAATAAAAAAAAAATAATAACTAGTTTCTCCTTCATTGCAACATATGTTTCATTTAAACCACAAATGGGTTGTTCAAGTGTAAATATTGCACCGAATCTGTCACTGCATAAAAAAATGCAACTTTAAATGAATGAAATCTTCTGTAACAACCCAAAATGTTGGGACAAAAGAGTCGGAGCAACAGTGTAGACCCTGATCAGATTGCTCAGGGAGCAGTCTGATCAAGGCCTGCACGGTTGCCATTCCTCAGTTCCAATGTGTAAATCAACTTACTTTTCAAATTTTAGGATCGTATGATTAATCGCAGAATGGATGAAGGTGTCTCAATATTTTGGACCATTATGGTAATCTTAAGATGAAATATGTCTGAGGTCATAAGATGCAAATACCACTGAGTGCAACTTTAGACAGTAAACAGTAGAAACCTTGTCATGCAGAAGTGTGGAAATCCGCCTTGAGACATATGCAAACTGGTCATGCTCATATGTATGCAGTATTGTTGGGGCATACAAGTCTACAGGGTCCCACTTCTGCCTGGATGAGAGCACTAACCATGAGCACAAGGTGGACTGGGTATGTGCAATTGGTGTTATGCCGAAAAGAGACTTTCTCACGACACGTTACCTTGTAAAAGTACTTCTTGTGACTAAAGTGCAGCAGTTCAAGCTTCAACACTTCGCGAATTCTCTATATGTTTTTTATCTTTATTTTCTTTATTTTCTTTATACGCATTTTTTTTTTTTAAATTGTTGCTTGGGTTCGAGAATAGTATCCTGAGTACTGGTGGCTCATACCTGGAAGTCCATAAAAAAGGTCCTTTTAAAAGCTGCAAAAAAAATTTGTAAATCTTTGACATATACACTGGAATATAGCGAATGAAATGACAATGACAAAGACGGAGGTATCTGCATCGACCGATCTGGTACTGTGCTATGCACTGCATGCACAACCAAATGGTTTAGCTAAGTGTATGATTTATTGAGTTTTCAAGAACATACATTTACATACTTTTTGTCAAAATTTGTCAAAATTCAATATGAACCAGCTGCTGTTTTTTGGGAGTTTTTTTTTACTTTTTTTTTTGCCTCTTTCAAACTGCACCAGGAAGAGTGTTATCAAATTGTTACCATTATTTTTACATTCAAACTGACCATATACAATGTAGTCCGGAAAGTCAGCCATCTAAAGCAAATATCAAAGTTTGTTGCTAAATGAAGCTTTTAAGCTCACCTGAGCCAGCGGCTCCGGGGGAGCTTATCGGATGGTAAGGCTCTGTCGTCCGTCGTCCGTCCGTCCGTCGTCCGTCCACAATTTCAAACGACTTCTCCTCTGAAACCGCTGGGCCAATTATAACCAAATTTCATATGCAGCCTCTAGGGAACTTAGGAACGAAAAGTTGTTCAAACGGTCCTGGTCACATGACCAACATGGCCGCCATGCCCATATATGGTAAAAACCTGAAAAAATCTTCTTCTCCAGAACCAATAGGGCGATGGCCTTGAAACTTGGTATGTAGCATCGAGTACACGAGTACTACCAAGATTGTTCAAATTATGACCTTGGGTTGACCTTGACCTTTTTACGGTAAGGTCAAATTTGCTTTCTTATGCTTTTATATGGCAAAATGCTGCAACATAAGATATCTTGGAAACTGTTGAATATTTTGGCCTAAAAATTGGTACATACAGTCATCTTAATGACTACATGAAGATTTATGAGTTAAAGAGGTCAAGGTCATTCTTTGACCTTTGACCCAGAACTCTCATAATTTGGCAATATCAAGCAATCTCCTCAAAAACAACTAAGCCAATTGTAATTAAATTGCATATAGCTCCTCCAGGGGTTGAGGGAATGAAAATTTGTTCATACGGTCCAGGTCACATGACCAACATGGCCACCACGCCCATATATGGTAAAAACCTTTAAAAATCTTCTTCTCCAGAACCAGTAGACCGATGGCCTTGAAACTCGGTATGTAGCATTGGGTACTCAAGTACTATCAAGATTGTTCAAATTATGACCCTGGTTGACCTTGCCCTTTTTTACGGTAAGGTCAAATATCGGAAAATGCTAGCACATGAGATTTCATGGTAAGTTTTGAAGATTTTGGCCTAAAAATTGGTATATACAATCATCTTAATGAGTACATGAAGATATGTGAGTACAAAAGGTCAAGGTCATTCTTTGACCTTTGACCCAGAAATCTCAATTTTTGACAATTTCAAAGAATCTGCTCTAAAACCACTGGCCCAATTGAAACCAAATTTCATATAGAGACCCGAGGGGTTGAGGGAATGAAAAAATTTTCTAATGCTCCTGGACACATGACCAACATGCCCATATATGGTAAATACCTTTATAAATCTTCTTCTCCAGAACCAATTGACTGATGGCCTTGAGACTTTGTATGTAGCATTGGGTACTTGAGTACTATCAAGATTGTTCAAATAATGACCTTGTGTTGACCTTGACCTTTTACAGCAAGGTCAAATATGGGGAAATGGTAGAACATAAGATTTCATGGAAAGTTTTGAAGATTTTGGCCTAAAAAATTGGTATATACAGTTGTCTTAATGAGTTCATGAAGAATTATGAGTACAAGAGGTCAAGGTCATTTTTTTACCTTTGATCCAGATCGCTCATATTTTGACATTTTCAACCATTTCCTCAAAAGCCAAAGGGCCAATTGTGAACACATTTCATATAGAGCCTCCAGGGGTTGATTGAATGAAAAATTTGTTCAAAGGGTCCAGGTCACATGACCAACTTGGCCGCCATTACCACTTATGGTATAAATCTTTAATATTTTTCTTCTCCAGAACCAATACACCTATGGCCTTGAAACTTGGTAAATAGCATGGAGTACTAGAGTACCACCAAGACTGTTCAAATGGTGACCTTGGGTTTACCTTGACCTTTTTTGCGGCATGGTCAAATATGGGAAAATGCTAGAACATAAGATTTCATGGAAAGTTTTGAAGATTTTGGCCTAAAAATGGTATATATATGGTTGTCTTAATGAGTACATGAAGATTTATGAGTACAAGTGGTCATGGTCATTCTTTGACTTTTGACCCAAAACTCATATTTTGACAATTTCAGACATGATAAGTAAAAGCCACCTTGCCAGTTGTTCAAGTGAGCGATTCAGGGCCTCATGGCCCTCTTGTTTAATGTACCATCTGTCTGGTTTCCAACATTTATTTCAATGCTTACTGGTCTGTACTGACCAATCAAATGGTTATGATTATGATTGTCAGGATACTCATTCAACAATAGAACAAGAGCTGTCGCCTGACAGCATAGCTCGCCTGAATTGGTGCTTGCTCATTACACAGCCGCTATGGTGGTGTGAACTGCTATGCATAAAACTTCATGCAAGCATGTCCATAATGAAAACATATTTATAAACAAAAGCTATCTCAGAAATATGTCTTAAAATAAAATTAAAATAAAAAAAACGAAATGAAATTTCAAAGTCCATGAGCTTGAGGTAAAAAAACAGATGGGTAGTAGGGGGGAGGGGGTGGGGTGGGGGGGGGTGGGGGGGGGGTAGGCGGTGGGGGGGGGGTAATTGGGAATGCTATGCATAAAACTTCATGCAAGCATGTCCATAATGAAAACACATTTATAAACAAAAGCTATCTCAGAAATACATGTAAGTCTTAAAATAAAATTAAAATAAAAAAAATGAAATGAAATTTCAAAGTCCATGAGCTTGAGGTAAAAAAACTGACGGGTAGGGGGAGGGGGGGGGGGTGGGGCTAGGATGTATCAAAACCCTGAACCATTATCTAACATCAGTCCAAGTATTAGTATCAACTGAGTCCATCATCGTGGCACTGTGAAATTATGTCTTCATAAATATAAAACTTTAACCAAAATCTTTAAGACAAAATTCTAAGTCGATGACCTTGACTTCAAGGTCATCCAGTGGGGTAAGTATAAGGTGTTCTGTAAAAACTCAAAAAAGAGTCTAACATCAGTTCAAGTATAAACTAAATCTCTGCAAAGCATTATGAATCAGTTTGCAATTACAAAACTTTAAAAAAGACAAAAATTTCCTAAGTCCCTGACCTTGACTCAAGATCACTGAGCGGGGTTGGGGGAGTACTCTGTAGATCTAACTACAGTGCAAATATAAAAAGAATTCATCTATGGGTTCAGGAGATATGTGTCTTTAAAAAACTTTAACCAAAACATCCAATCAATAAAAAGACAATATTCTAAGTCCATGACCTTGACATCAAGGTCACAGAGGGGGATGGGGGTAGTACCTTTGAAAACTTTAGACCAATATCTAACTTAAGTGTAAGTATCAAAGGAATCCATCCATGGGTTAAGGAGATATTGGGCTTTATAAAACTTTAACCAAAACATCCAGTCCAAAAAAACTATAAATTTTCTAAGTCCATGACCTTGACATCAAGGTCACGGAGTGGAGTGGGGGTGGTACCCTGTTAAACCTTAGACCAATATCTAACTACAGTGCAAGTATCAAAAGAATCCATCCATGGGTTAAGGAGATATAGGTCTTTAAAATACTTTAACCAAAACATCCAATCCAAACGCCGACGCGGACGCGGACGCCGACACCGTGGTGACAACAATAGCTCTTCCTGAACTTTCGTTCAGGCGAGCTAAAAAAGAAACTCATCTTTACAAAGGGGCAACGAAAGCTCTGTAAAGCGCTGGCCTGCTAAGCTACATATAGTGGGCTGGGCTCCATTCTTGCTGAAGACAGAATAATCTATTCAACTGTAAATGGGGTTCCTTTCACACAGTCTTTCACTATCACTCTCCCATCGGTCTTGAGCCTGGCCACGTAGCGCAGTCGCAGGGCACCTGACTCATAAGTCAGAGGTCCTGGGTTCAATACCTGGTCTGGCCACATACTTCAGCTGATTCAAGAAGGGCAGTTGCCAGTTACTGGCGAAAGTATGTGCACTTAGTACTGATTAACCGCTTAGGAGGTCTAAGCCTGCCCAGGATCAGTGTTAACTGACTGTCTCGATATGACCATAGCTGTTTACCGTGGATGTAAAGTAACAAATAAATCGATCAATAAAACCCATCGGTCTTGATATGACTGAAATACTGTTAAAAAGGATGTAAAATCACAAGTAATCAACCCATCCATCTGAAGATTCATACAATACAATCAACATTAACTGCCAATAAATGTATAGAAACATAATGTCAACAGTAACCACTAATAAATGTATTGAAACATACAGTCAATAATAATGTTAATAAATGTATCAAAACAAACAGTCTATAATAACTGCCAATAAACGTATCAACACCAACAGTCAACAAAAGCTGCCAATAAATGTGTATCAAAACAAACAGTCGATAATAACTGCCAATAAATGTATCAACACCAACAGCCAACAAACAATAACTGCCAATGAATGTGTCGAAACATACAGTCAACAATTATCGCCAATAAATGTAGCAAAACAAACAGTCAGTAATAACTGCCAATAAATGTGTCTAAACATACAGTCAACAATAACATCAAAACATACAGTCAACAATAACTGCCAACAAATGTATTGAAACATACAGTCAACAACAAATGTCAGTAAATGTATGGAAACAATTACAGTCAACAACAAATGTCAATAAATGTATTGAAACATTAAGTCAACAATAACTGCCAATAAATATATTAAGACATACATGAGTCAGGAACAACTGCCAACCAATGTATGAAACAATCAAATGTATCCGGCATTAAAATTTTGGTGCTGTACCCAATCAAATTGTCATCAACAGCAGATATCTCTGTCTGGAAGTGTATCAATCTGTTGTAAAATTATATCATTTATAGTAGGTTGAAGCTAGACTGCATAAATTTCAACTTAGCTTAACAATATGAAAATAGTTGAATTTGCAAACAGCACAGATCTAGATGAGGCAGCCTCATGTGTATCTACATGCCCCTTACGTAGTCTTATTCTGTGCTTTGCAGACATAAATTTTGTTGTCTGCTTTTTGGTGTTTGAAAGAAAACTTGCTGCTGGAATGGCAACAAGTTCAGACCATGGGTCGACACCTTGGCTCGCCACTCTGTCCTACTTACAATATTTTAGACATAGTATGTCAGTCGTATCAAATGTTTTGGCGGGTCGCTTATCATAACAACTTTCAAAACATTTCATTGACTAAAGTTACAAATTACAACTTATTGTGTTACATAACAGCAGTTACCTGGTACAAAAAGAATTTGATATTGCTGATAAAAGACCAACAGAAATATTTTATTGTGTTTTAAATGCATACAATTCGTCACTTTCATCTTACATATCAAATACATTAGATCTTAATAAAATCTTAAGATTATGTGAAACAGCCATTACAACACTTTGTAATTATTTAACAATACGGGTGCATAACCTCACATAAAAATATTGCTTGCAAACAATTAAGAGGGTTTCATTCATGAAAGAAAAATATTATTTCAGTTTAAAATGGGAATGCAACAATACCAAAGTACTTGTACTTCTACATTTCATGATTTTATATACGAACATAGGGGGAACATAATTCATGTTTTTACAAAGAGAATGGTTGACCCAGTGCTTATAGATGTATTACACTCCCTATGAAAACTGGTAACCTACAGCTCTGCCAGAACTATAGAACCATCAGCCACATATCAGCCATCCGAGCAACATTATGCTGAAAGTCATCTTAAACAGGTTTAAACCCAAGCTAAAGTGATAATGCCAATGAACTGGCTGGGTACACAGCTGGAAGGAGCACCACAGAACAGATCCTCATCCTCAGAATCCTACATCAGATAGTATAAGTACCATGAATTTGTAGATTTCAAAAGAGCCTTTGACAGATCTGACATGCAGTCTTGTGGGCCATCATGTGGACGTATAATATCAGTTCCAATCTGGTTTGTGCCACTAAGCCCACATACAAAAAGGATACAAGTGCAGCTCAGAAGAGGGGAAGCACAGGAGAATGGTTAAAACATCAACAGTTACTTGAGTTACAGGATGCCTTCTCACATCCACCCTCTAAAACATAGTAAGGGGCCTTCTTTCACCCACCATCTTCAACATTTTTCTGGGAAGGACATTGTATGTCTGAGGCTCTGCAAAAACATGATAGAAAGGAAAACACAGAAGGCAGAAGTTTTACCAATCTGCAGTTTGCTGAGGACACTGAATCTCTGGATGAATCAAAGCAGGTAGCCCAAGTGGAAAGTCTTGAAAAAACATACATAAGGTATAAAATGTTTGTAACTGCTAAGAAGTCGAAGCTCAGCCTGTTGAAAAGGCAGAGGCTGGCTCCAAGTTTTAGAGAGACTGAAAGAGCCGCAGTGAGTTTTCTCAGATGATGGCTTCAAACCTTAACTTCTCTCAAGGACTGCACAAGCCACTGCAGCCCTAACAAAGGAGAGAAAACAACATCTCATCTACTATACCTAAAACTTTTCATTAGCATCATACTCTGTGTCAACAATGTCAATCTTCATCTCACTGACACTTTTACCCTTTTCACATGAACTGACAAAAGTCATAATACTGGAAGGTCATAAAGTCTGTATCCTATATACATGTATCTGTTTAGTGGGATCATAATGCAAACATTTCTGCAATTTTGATAACTCATGCTCATAAGGCATTAAACCATTCCATTCGGGATACCCCTTTAGGGGTATCTGGGCAAACAGTTTGGATCCAGATCAGGCCCCACAAACGTGGGGCCTGATCTGAGATCCAAACTGTTTGCTGCCTAGACATCATTTCTACAGGAGTTGATTAGACCAATTTTGTCAAAATATTCTTGATTTTTGATGCAGACAACAATTTCAGCAGACGACAAAAAATACCCAGAATGCAATGGGTTAAGTCATACACTGTTGTTGTGTGTCCAGTCGTGCTAGTTCAGCAAGGCCACAGTCTATGAGTATGAAACCATTGCAGGCACATTACTTTGTGTGTGGTGTTTTGTGTGCACAATGTACAGTTTTGGCAGTTTCATAAGGCTGATACAACTGCCGACATTTAACAACTCTGCAATCACCGACCGCTGCCCTGATACCACTTTTTCTAGCCCAGGCAAACTGGGTTCTATTGGACTGATAAGAAACCAATTGGACATGCTATATTGCCTATTGCAGTAAACTCCCTACATGAAAGGCAAACAGTCATACATTAGATCATACTGTATCAAGTCATGCATTAGATCATAAAGTACTTTAAGACGGCCTGGAACAATTTTTAATTGTCCTAGTGCTCCTAGTGGAGCAAATTCTTTCCCTTAAGAGTAGACCCCATTTTCGACGAGCTGTTTTTATCCAGATTTAAGGCAAAAGGTAGTCACAAAAACTGTTTCCCTAAAAGGAAAGGGGCAGATTAGAGGAATTTTTTGACATTCCCTTTTAACATGTTTATTGTGAAATTATTTATAATCTTTTGATGAAATTAAGCATTTCAACTTTTATTTGATACACAAGTGTATTTTTTTCACATCATTTTGAATATGTCTCTAATGAACAACTTCACAGACTCGGATCAGACTGCACAAATCCTTTGTGTTTCAAGGTACAGATCTTCATAAGTATGACAAAAATTTGTAAATAGCAAACATACGAGGCAGCTCATCTGGATCTACACTGTTTGCCCTCTGGTCTTTTAATTCTCACAATGATAAGTGGTGTAGCTTAGACAAAAAAAAATTATGCTCATGCTCTCAGAAGGGTGAGCATGAGTTGCCACTTTGTCCATCCATCCATCCATCCATCCATTCATCACACTTTGTCTGAAGCATTACCTCTGAAAGTATGAAAGGAAACTTAATGAAACTTCACACCTTGATAGAGGGCAATGAGAGGAAGTGCAGAGCCCATGAACCATAACCCTATCACAAATAATTACAAAGTTAGCTCCCTTCCCAGTTTTTTAACAGTATTTTGCTTGTCCAAAGCATATCTCTGAAAAAGTTCAAGGGAACTAAATTAAACTTCACGCATTGATACAGGGCAACGAGAAGAAGTCCAGAGTGCTAGAAGCATAAGCCTATCATGAGTAAATAAAAAGTTAGCCCCCTTCCTAGATTTTCAGTATTTTGCTTGTCTGGACCTTTAATCTCTCCTTTTTCTGGAGTGGCAATGTCAAGCGTTTTGTCTCATATGTAAAGTGGTTCACTAACTGAAAACCGAAAGTATTCCCTATCACCTTAAATAAAAATAAACAATAAAATCTTATTATCTTTTATGCAGGATGTTTGTGTATCCAAATTTAGAATAGTTACTATAAGTGTTTCTAAAACTTCACCATTTATGCTAGGAACACTTGAATTTTTAGTACATTGTTCTTTATGAAAACAATTAACCCCAAAGTGCAAAACAAGGCAGAGACAAAATTTATGTTTGCAAAATTAACAAGAGCTGTCGCCTGACAGCATAGCTCGCCTGAATAGGTGCTTGCCCATCACACAGTCGCTATGGTGGTGTGGACTGCTATGTATAAAACTTCAGGCAAGCATGTCCATAATGACAACACATTTATAAACAAAAGCTATCTCAGAAATGTCTTAAAATAAAAAAAAAATTCCACATGAAATTTCAAAGTCCATGAGCTTGAGGTCAAAGAACTAAGGGGTAGGGGGGAGGAGGGCAGGGCTAGGATGTATCAAAGCCTTTAACCGTTATCTAACATCAGTCCAAGTATTAGTATCAACTGAGTCCACTGTGGCACTGTGAAATTATGTCTTCATTAATATAAAACTAATCAAAATCTTAAAGACAAAACTCAAAGTCCATGACCTTGACATCAAGGTCATCCAGTCGGGTAAGTATATAGTGTTTTGTAAAAACTCAAAAATGTGTCCAACATCAGTTCAAGTGTAAACTAAATCTCTGCCAAGCATTATTAATCAGTACGCAATTAGAAAACTTTAATAAAGACCAAATTTCCTAAGTCCCTGACCTTGACATCAAGGTCACCGAGCAGGGCTGGGGTAGTACTCTGTAAAACTTTGGACTAATATCTAACTACAGTGCAAATATAAAAAGAATTCATCTATGGTTTCAGGAGATATGTGTCATTAAAAAACTTTAACCAAAACATCCAATCAATAAAAAGACAATTTTCTTAGTCCATGACCTTGACATCAAGGTCACTGAAGGGGGTGGGGGTAGTACCTTTGAAAACTTTAGACCAATATCTAACTACAGTGCAAGTATCAAAGGAATCCATCCATGGGTTAAGGAGATACTGGGCTTTAGAAAACTTTAACCAAAACATCCAGTCCCAAAAAACTCCCAATTTTCCAAGTCCATGACCTTGACATCAAGGTCAAGGAGTGGGGTGGGGGTGGTACCATGTTAAACTTTGGACCAATATCTAACTACAGTGCAAGTATCAAAAGAATCCATCCATGGGTTAGGGAGATATAGGTCTTTAAAAAACTTTAACCAAAACATCCAATCCGGACGCCGACGCTGACGCGGACGCGGACGCCGACGCCGTGGTGACAACAATAGCTCTTCCTGAACTTTCGTTCAGGCGAGCTAAAAACGAATGTTACGTACAAGCCATATCGCATTGAGAATTCAAAGAAAAGAGACAAACAGTGTAGATCCACATGAGCCTAGGGTCCTCAGACAAGGAGGAGTTTTGCATCATTTTCTGAATTTTATGGAGAAGTTTTATCCCAAATGTTTGGTTTTCTATTTGTTTTATACATCAATTTTGGCTTCTCCCTAATCCCAAAATAGAGAAAAGTCAACTTAGGGAGACTATTTCTCCCACTTCTCCCTCTAGACCTACTCCTAGCCTAATCTGGTTCTACTCTCAATGTAGTAAATGCAGAGCAGACTGATGCTTACTTTGGGCGAGGAGGTGTGAATGTGTCCTGTTGAAGACAAAAATAACACTGGAAATACATTATCAATTCAGCTTTCAAACATGGGGAAATCTTTTCAACTATAAACAGTCAATGAGGGTTTCATTGCACACAGCCAACTGAAACCAATTTGGAGAGATAACAACATATCTCTTGGATCTAAGGTGAAACTTATGCACTCCCTTATCATTTTTATATTTCTGTATGTCTGTGAATCGTGGACCTTGACGGCAGAGTTAGAGAAAAGAATGCAGGCCTTTAATTGAGATGAGATGCTACTGAAGGTTACTGAACATTAGGTACAAGGACCATATAACCAATGAGGATCCAAGCAGCCATTGGAGAATATGATGAACTCCTGATGCATGTCAAGAAACGTAAACTAAGGTGGTTTGGCCACGTCTCAAGTTCTTCTGGTTTAGCAAAGACAATTCTACAGGGTACAGTGAAGAGGTGGGAAGACAATATTAAAGAATGGACAGGGATGGATTTTGCCAGATCAACTAGGGCAGCTGAAAACAGGACAAGGTGGAAAAGGATTGTTTCGAAGTTATCTGTGGTACCCCAACAACCTAATAAGGATAGAATAGATATCTAAGCACATGCTGCCTACTCTAGTTACTGCTGGATCAAGAGAATTTGTTCCTTAGGATACTTCTTAAAATGTAGTTGTTAAGGTGCTCCAGTATCTACAATAAATATGGTAAGGGATTGTACAAGAAAATTACATCTGCACATGTACAGGCATTACAAATGACTTAAAATTATCAGAAACAGCTTGAAATAGCTCTTGATTTCTTCAACAGTATCTAAAATCAGCAAGTTCAGATTCACAATCAACCATATGCCCATACGGCATACCAAAACTGAGCCATGTTAAGCAAAAATCTCTTACGACATGTGCAGCCAGGGAAGACTAAGATCAGTCTGTGAAGCTGCAGCTGCATAGACTGATCAGAGTCTGCACTGTCCACATGAAGACACTTTGGATCCTTGGCTATCCACGAGTGATAGAGTTCATAGAAGCACACATGGTGCAAGACACATTTTTACTTGATGTAAGTGGCCTATTTATCTGAAATACATCCAGGTGTGAGCAACAGTGGATACCCAGATCAAAAACAGAGCAGTCTGACCTGAAGGTCCTCACTATCTGTCAACATATTATTTGGATCCTTAATAACCCTTTCAAGACCGGAAACACATTTAAGGGGGAAGATGAAAACAGTGAAGACCCAGTTCAGACGCCGCAATATGCGGCATCTGAGCAGGGTCTACACTTTGCTTACAGGAATTTAAATGCAAAATACAAAAAGAAAATAAAAACCTAAAACAAGAAATAGACTCATCCAAATGATAAGGATGGGCAAGTCCACTATTCTTATATAGTCCACTATGCAATTTTCTTAGTCGCGACCATAGGCTACTGTATTATAAGGCTTATATCCAGCCACATTTTAATTATTGCAATATCATCTGGGGAAACTCATCCAATCATAAAGTTTCTAAAGTTACGAGGCTTCAAAAACGTGCTTGTCGGCTTGTATTACGAGATGAATATGTGGATTTTGATAGCGCTAAATCAACATTGCAAATGTTGTCATTTGAAGAAAGTGTTTTCTTAAACAAAGCGAAAATGATGTATAAGGTGGTAAATAATTTGGTTCCAGAATATGTGTGTGAGCTATTCGAAAGAAGACCATTGAATTCACGAACATGTCTCTTAGATCCATTTCAAACAGTAATCAGATGTTCACTATTCCTAAACCAAATTTAACTAAATTCAAGGAAAGTATTTCGTATACGGGACCCATTATTTGGAATACTATTCCTAATGAAATTACGACTACTGCAACAGTTAGATCTTTTTCAGATAAACTTGTTAAGTGGATGACACAAGCATAGTTTTTATTAGATGTATTTCAGTATTTTATCTTACTTTTGGACAGTATGCCTTCTTCACCAAACTTGCCTTATGTCAAGTTAATAATTCTATTTTATTGATAGTCATGTGTCATGTGAAAATTTTATTTTATTGATTTCCAAGTATTTCATTGCCTAGTTACTATGTAATTTAAGTATATTGTGTTAGTATTTGTTTTGAGGGCCTCATGGAAGATTTGGGCAACCCAAATGAGTAACCCTCTTTAAATAAAGAATTTACTTACTTACTTTACTTACTTATACACCTGTTTTGAAAAAACGGACGTATTATGGCATGGCGCTGTCTGACTGTCTGTCTGTCTGTCTGCCTGTGTGTCCATCCATCCGTCCATCCATCCATCCGTCAACATTCTTGTGGGCACCATATCTCAGTAACTGTTTGAGATCTCTTCATGAAATTAAATAGGCATATATATTAGGATGGGGCAAAGTGTCGCGTACAGTAATAGTTGCTCCCCCTTTTTTAGTTTCCAAGTTATGTCCCTTTGATTATTTTTTACACTACTAGTCTTGTGCGCACCATAACTAGATAACTGTTAGGGATATCTTGATGAAACTTCATAGCAATGTGTATGAGGGTCCGACGATGTGTCATGTATAACAATGGTTGCTCTCCCTTGCCTCATTTTGGAGTTCCATTCCTTTGATTAGATTTTTACGCTATATTTGGTGTTTACTAATCTTGTGCATTCAATAACTTAGCAACCATCTGAAATATCTTGATGAAACTATATAGCAATATGCATGATTTCAAGACAGTGACTGTCACATATAAGAATGGTTGTTCCCCCTTTCTTAATTTTGGAGTAACCTCCCTTTGATTAGTTGTTTTATGCTAGCCCCATTCCCCCATTCACTCCTTAACCCTTTGAAATATTTTAATGAAAATGTGTATAATAATGGGGCAATGTATCATGAGCATGAACTGCAACTCTTGCTTACTTACTCCCTGAATGATCTGCCCTTGCATCAATTTGGATTTTACTCTGTAATTCCTTAACTGTTGGAAATATTTTAACAAAACTTTATGGTGATGTGTATATTGTCAAGGGCATGTTTTATGACCAAGAATGGTACTTTAGTTTACTTAGTTATTTTATGAATTATCTCCCTTGTTTGACCCTTCTGAGCTGCTTCACCCTGGAAGCTGATTTTTGGTATACTAATAGTATTTGATGTGTTAGATGTTTTAATAAAATTGCAGTCATTAATTATAGTTGTTTCCCCTGTTTGCCTGTCCATCCTATAAACAATCTTGTCCATTCTGAAACTTCTTCATGACACTGAAACGGGCGTATTATGCGCCGCTTGCGAAGCTCTTGTTAAATATGGTATGTTCAACAGAGACATATTCATTTTTTCCCTAACTTGTTTATACCCTTTAGCACGCCATAGGCGACTCCAGTTGCCAAGAGGGGTGGGTCAACTGAGTGAGTGAGTGAGCACGGGTTTAAAATCCCACCAACAACTAGGTCATATGGAGACAAGACCTCTGTTTAAAATCTTGTTTGAAAGACCGCGGCTGAGAAGCAGGGGATCTATCTTGTGACCTGTGGATTGGTAGTCCAGCGTGTTATACCTACACTATCTCCACTCCTGTGGGTCAACTGAAGAGCTGAGGACCATAAGAATTCAAGTATACTCTATCAGTGGAGGTTCTCCTATAAGGAGGTAATGCTCTTTCTACTGAGAGGACATATTTTACCTGCATCCCTGGGTACTGGGTTTTATATCCGAAAATATTGTCAAAACAGCACAATTTTTAGAAATCAGTTTTCCAACGGCTACCCTTACCTGTTTCATCATAATTCTATGGAAACAAGACTCATCCATGTAAATACATGTGTAGTGTGCAATAATAACAGAGGTAGGCAGGAAAGCAGTCACCTTGAATATTCCTGCATAGCATATATTGAGCGCTAATCTCTTCTTGAAGTCCTTTTTATACGCCCGTTTTGAAAAAACGAACCTATTCTGGCATGGTGCTATCCGTCCATCTGTCTGTCCATCCTTCAACATTCTTGTGTGCATCATAACTCAGTAACAGTTTGGGATATCTTCATAAAATTTTGTAGGAATATGCATTAGGTTGAGACAAAGTGTCACTCAAAAAATTGTTGCTCCCCCTTTCTTACTTTTCAAGTTATGCCCCTTTGATTATTTTTTCCCCAACAAATCTTGTGTGCACCAAAACTAGATAACCGTTTGGGATATCTTGATGAAACTTCATAGCAATGTGTATGAAGGTCTGACGATGTGTCACATATAAGAATGAATGTCCTCTCTTTTGGAGTTGCGTCCCTTTGATTAGATTTTTTTGGCTATTTTTGTGTATACTAATCTTGTGCATACCAGAACTTGGTAACCAATTGGAATATCGTGATGAAACTTTATACCGATGTGCATGATCACAAGACAGTGTGTCATATATAAGAATGGTTGCTCCCACTTACTTAATTTTGCAGTAATTTCCTTTTGATTAGTTTTTTAGGCTAGTCCCATTCACCCAATAACTCCTTAGCCCTTTGAAATACTTTAATGAAACTTTGTAGGAATGTGTATAATGATAGGGCAATGTTTCATAAGCATAAACCACAACTTTGGCTTACTAGCTTCCTGAATTATCTGCCCCTGCATCAATTTCTGTTTTACTCTGTGACTCCTTATCAAACTGTTTGAAATATTTTAACAAAACTTTATGGTGATGTGTAAATTGTCAAGGGAGCATATTAGGACCAAGAATGGTAACTCTTGATTACTTAGCTTTTGGATTATCACCCTTGATTGACTTTGGCATTTCTCAGCTTCTGAGCTGCATCACCTGGAAGCTGATTTTTGGTATAATAATAGTATTAGATGTGTTAAATGTTTTAATAACATTGCAGTCATTGATTACAGCGTTGTTTCCCCTGTTTGTATGCCTGTCATCCTTCTATAAACAATCCTGTTCACTCTGTAGCTCCTTCATGACACTGAAACAGGCGTATTATGCGCCGCTTGCGAAGCCCTTGCTTTTTATAAGGATGTCAGTAAGGGTTCAGGTGAAACCACATGACTGCCATATTTAGAAGTCACATGACCTTCATTACGTCTGTAAAAATGGTGGTCGAGGTATTGCCTACATGTGAAAATATGAGCAAAATCGGTTGAAGTGTAAGGAATTATAGCTTCTGAGGTAAG
The DNA here is from genome assembly GCA_963989385.1 of Ctena decussata. NCBI lineage: Eukaryota > Metazoa > Mollusca > Bivalvia > Lucinida > Lucinidae > Ctena > Ctena decussata. The sequence continues at coordinate 43,539,475 of OZ022505.1, read as the reverse complement.
TCCGGGAAGAGCCAGATTTTGAAAAAACTCAGCATGTTAAGGGCAAGTAATTTGTATGCTACTGATAAAGGACCACTTCACACTAGAACCATGGTGACTTTCAAGTCAAAGCCACAGGTTTAGCCTTTATAATCAGCAAGTGCTACTTCAGGTGAGCTATGCTGTCCTCTGACAGCTGTTGTTTCTTTAAGTTTACTGCTTTCTCTTATCTCCCCAAGAAAATCATCTTTATTTTGGGTTATTTGATTAGGATGCATGCCTTTCAAACCAATATCATTAGATATTGAACAAGTGACTGTATTTTTGAGTCATTCGCTCTTATCAGTTTAGATTTTTTCCTATTTTTTTTACTTTATTAATCACTTCTTAAATTTACATCCTTTTTATTCTGAATTACCAAGCCTTAATTCATTATTCAGATCATCTGGCAGGTATCTTGCTCTTTAATCCCACATGACATGCTCAGGAAACAGTAGAAGTTAGGACATTTTAATCCTTTATCCCAACTATGTATTATAACACTCTACCCCATTTTGAATGCGGTGTAAGGACCCGATCTGTTCAATGAATGGCACACAGTACAGATACTAATCAGACTGTTTCTTTATGATCAATCTGATCTGGGTCTACACTGTGCATTACTGAATTTTATACAGACTATGGTAGTGCCATGATCAGCTTGCATTCACCCAAAGAATGCAGTTACAACAGTTGTGACATTACGTAAGCTGGCAAATCACACTATTGCCCCATTCAACAGGAGACTAATTGTTGATAAATGTACTTAGTTTATGTTGTGTCCTGTAAGTCAGTGCTGTTGCTCATCAGTAAAGGTGGTGATTTATTTTTGAGAAATAAAAAGAAATATTCATAATTCCCATGTTATATTTTTGCACTGATAAAGGCCATCACAGTTATTTTCACCAAAACTTCACATTCGCAAAATTTTAAGAATTCAGCAATTGAGAATTAGTACTATCAACATTATGTATGTACTTATCAAGAATTCTGCAGGAGGCGGTGCTTCGCCTGTCTGTGCACTGCCACCAAACAGAGCCAAACCAGAAAACTCATGAAAGTTTACCAGGTGCTGATGCCAGTAATACCTGTTTGTCCTAGGCTAGACCAAAATACAAAACTTGTGAATTTATATGACATTTATATCTAAATTTTTCTTCCTCATTCACCAGCAATCAACTGAAATTAATTATGTATCTATGTAAGAGACAATGTTATAACTTTCACAAAATATTTAAAGTGTCAAGTCATTCGTCTTTGTTTTGATTTTTTTGGCAATAAATTTACCACAAGTATCAATATTTATATTTATTCCCTGTCACGAGAAAGAGTGGCTTTTGACATGAGCAAACAGTGAAGACTTCGATCAGACTGAATTGTGCACAATGCAGTCTGATTGATGTCTTCACTGTTTGTTCAAAAATCTATGGATTTTGAGGAATTAACCATGCTTCATGCCAAAAAGACACTGATTCTGATTGATGCCTGTCTTACTGGGGCCTATGTCTTCATGGCAAAGCTAAAATACAGGTTTTACATGAAGAATCATTTTGACAAAAAGAAGATACAAGCCATGTCATATGATTTTTTTAAAATAAGGTACCTTCAGTCATATGTAAACTGAAATTACTAATCTGAGCAATCTGACCAGCCCGCATTTTGTATATTCCCCAGGATTCATAGCCTGCATATATAAAGTGGGGGGACTCTGATGAGGCTGCTCAGATGTTCATTATATACTGATCTAACATTTATTCTTTTTTCACATGTTGTGAGGTGTCTTCTAAGAAATGCCACATATTATTATGTACATAATTGTTTATTTATGAGGTGTCTGCAAGTTTTATCTATCATGCTGTTTGATTTTAATTAGTCAGTTTTTACACATTAATTGTTTATTCATTGGCAATTAATTTTTATGGAGTTGAATGGAGGAGAATCTGAAATGAGCATGGGACACAAAAGCATCTCATTGTTTGACAAGTTGACTTTTCTATTTCATGTTAGTTGGTTGATTTGATGCTTAACGTCCACGGTAAACAACTAAGGTCATGTCGGGACGGTCAGTTAACCTAACCACACTATTCCTGGGCAGGCTTAGACCTCCTAAGGGGTTAACCAGTACTAAGTGCACATACTTTCGCCAGTAACTGACAACTGCCCTTCTTGAATCAGCGGAAGGAGAAAAGAAAGTATGTGGCCAGACCGGGATTCGAACCCAGGACCTCTGACTTACGAGTCAGGTGCCCTACCGATTGCGCTACCCGGCCCGGCTTTCTATTTCATGTATTGCAACACTGTAATCAGAGACAAGACCCACAAGGCAGTCAGAGAATCTGCTACAAGAACACCCTAAAAGCATCCTTTATGGACTTTGATGCACCCTTTGAACATACTATGACTAGCATTCTGCAAATATGGTCACTGTAAAAATTACAGACAACAGTTACTGACAATTTCCAGCACTATAGTAATCACAGGGTATAAACCAGTCCACCAGTTTCGCTTCCTGCAGAGACTGTCCATCATATTTGGCTTCTGCCCAGACTGTCCGTGATCTCTTGCTTCCTGCAGGGTCTACTGTCCTCGAAAAATGGCTTCCTGCAGAGACTGTCCGCGTGACTCTGCTTCCTGCCGAGAGCCTCGGCAGGAAGCAGAATCACTTGGACAGTCTCTGCAGGAAGCCATTTATCCTGTACAGAAGTCTCAGCAGGAAGCAAGAGATCGCGGACAGTCTCCGTGGAAGCCAAATATGACGGACAGTCTCTGCAGGAAGCAAAAATTGTCGAACTGGTTTATACCCTGTGGTAATTCTGTTTTTGTTTGCCATATTAATATCACAGTAAATGGGTACAATTTCAGGGGAAGCAACTGTGCCATTTTGATTTTTGCTCCCCTCTCAATAGGGATACAAAATCTCAACTCTTAAGAAAAAAAGCACTATTCTGGGAGCAAATTGTTAACTTTAAGACCCTTTTTGGGCATGAAGTCACAAAAGTTGTTACACTCAGTACAAATGGTGGAATAAGTACATGTGTACTCATACACCTTCTATGGTAATTGACAGAGTTCTCCAACAATACTGAGGTATGAATCAGTTTCTGTGAAACCATTTACTATAAAAAAAATCGCTGAATTTGTAAAACAGCTGCACTTTATCATCAATAATAGATTACCGCAATCAAAATGCATAGTTCAGCCAAAAATCAGGACTAATTTGCTGTTTTTTTCTTCAATGCAGAGCTGTTCCTCAGGTGTGTTTTATCTGCATAATGAATAACTTCTACTAACCCATAAAATTCTAAACACCCATTCTGATATACTGTTCATATGCACTGATATAACCCAAAATATTTGATTCTGTTCTGTTCTGTTTCAATTCTCGTAACGACGTTCCCCAAGTGGCTCAGCGGTACATAACCATAGTTGCACACACCTGGTGGCGAGTGTCCACCCAAAACATTAGTATGACAGCATCTTCTGTCTGAGAGTAGAACATCTTGACTACTGCGCCATTGAGACATGTAATATTTGAATAGACATCCTATACTTTTTATATGGGCGAAAAAGTAAAAATGTTACCATATAATACTGGTAAATCCCCTGAGCTTCAGTGTAGACACTAAAAGATTGCACCCTTTGTGATGTTTGAAAAAAAATTCTGACTAGCACACATTACAGACACTGATCAGACATCTATTTTGGGTCTACATGCTTACAGAAAAGCTTTACTCAGATTCTGCATCAGTGTGCACATTTGAAAATTGCGCCGAGACAGGAGAAAACCAACAAAGTGGTTGTGCCCCCCAGCGCAGACTCAGATCAGCTTAGGCAAACATCTGCCTGTCTGATTACAGTCTTCCCTGTCCGCATGGCGGTAGCTTAGACCCTTAGCTACCCTTTAAGTGTTTAGCATTTAGAGTCTGATCGGAATCCGGGGATGCCCAGGCTGATCTGAGTCTGTGCTGGGCGCACAACCACTCTGTTGGTTTTCTCATGTTTTGGCTCAAATGTTCTAGGGTAACCCTAAAAGTACGAAAATGCAATCAAAAAATTTACATTAGTAAAATTTCAAAAAATGTTTCCTCCAACCTCCATCACTCAAAGACTAAAGGACAAACAGTGTACATCCAGATAAGGCAGCTCATCATGAGCTGCCTCATCTCGATCTACACTGTTTGCAAATTTAAATTTTTCCATTTTTTGGTGCTTTAAGAGTTAACCTTTTTTGCTTGACTCAGTTCACATAACCTGCATATGAGTCAAATCACTAATGAATGAACTCATTTAGCATTCTTTGGATTTTTCAAACACCTTGAAATTTCACCCTCTTTAATTATATGGTACAGGAGTATGAAGATGTACGCAAATTGCATGGAGTGAATTGAAACACTATATTATTCATACAAGTTTCTCATCTTTGCATACAAAAGGTCTTGACATATTTGTAAAGTGACAGATATTTATAACCAACTTACAAACAGGATATGATAAAAGTCTGGATATCTGAAAAAAATTTATGGATATCCGATAGTACAAATAAATCTGAGTCTGTTCTATCTTAAATTTGTGAACTGTTTTTGCAATATCACAAAATCATATCTATTTTGTAAAATCTCAAAAATGAATTTTGGATATATGGTTACGGTAGACAATGACATCAGTAACAAGTAGCCCAAAGGGCAACAATTGCTCACCTGAGAGACATTGTAAACCTATAAGGATATTTAAGATGCTCAAGGGCAGCTAACTCCACAGTCAGTGGTCCAATCAGGCTGAAAATTAAACTCATCCAAAACATTATGTATGCCCTCATTTAATATATGCAAGTTTAAAAAGTATCCGATCAAGAGCACAATAGACAGAGCTGTCAAGGGCAGCTAACTTCGTAGTGGTTGGCCTGATCTGGCCAAAATTTCAACTTGTTTAAGATATTATGCATTTCCTCATTACCTGCAAGTTTGAAAAGGATCGGATCAGTAGAAACCAAGAAAAAAAGGCGACATTGATTTTTCGGATGCTCAGGGCAGGTACTCCATAGTCAGTGGTGGGATCTAGCCGAAATGCTAACTAATCCAAGCTTTTATGCATATCCTTATTACCTACAAGTATGAAGAGGATCCGATGAAAAATGAAAATGTGATGACGTTTTCTCCATTATAAGACTATGGGATTTTTTTCAAACGCTCAAGGGCAGCTAACTACGTAGTCTGTGCTCGAATCCGGCCAAATTTCGAACTCATCCAAGCTCTTATGTATGTCATCATTACCTGCAAGTATGATAAGGATCTAAGCAAAAACCTTGATTGCAGCACCCTGAAAGTCAAATTTGCTCGAGATATTGTCATGCCCTACATTCTTGTGAAGTTATTTTAAAATCCGTTGAGAAATGTAGGTGCTAGAGCGATGACAAAGTTTTTCTAAAAATAGCTACAGTGACCTTGACCTTGGGCACAGCGTCCTGAAAGTCAAACTTGCTTGAGATATTGTCATATCCTACATTTGTGTCAAGTTATTTCAAAATCCATGGAAAAATGAAGGTGCTAGGGCGATGACAAAGTTTTTCTAAAAATAGCCACAGTGACCTTGACCTTGGGCACAGCATCCTGAAAGTCGAACTTGCTTGAGATATTGTCATGCCCTACATTTGTGTGAATTTATTTTAAAATCCATTGAGAAATGTAGGTGCTAGAGCGATGACAAAGTTTTTCTAAAAATAGCCACAGTGACCTTGACCTTGGGCACAGCGTCCTGAAAGTCAAACTTGCTTAAGATATTGTCATATCCTACATTTGTGTCAAGTTATTTCAAAATCCATGGAAAAATGAAGGTGCTAGGGCGATGACAAAGTTTTTCTAAAAAAAGCCACAGTGACCTTGACCTTGGGCACAGCATCCTGAAAGTCGAACTTGCTTGAGATATTGTCATGCCCTACATTTGTGTGAATTTATTTTAAAATCCATTGAGAAATGTAGGTGCTAGAGCGCTGACAAAGTTTTTCTAAAAATAGCCACAGTGACCTTGACCTTGGGCGCAGCATCCTGGAAGTCAAATCTGTTTGAGATATTGTCATGCCCTACATTTGTGTGAAGTTGATTTAAAATCCGTTGAGAAATGTAGGCGCTAGAGTGATGACCAAGTTTTTCTAAAAATAGCCACAGTGACCTTGACCTTGGGTGCAGCACCCTGAAAGTCAACCTTGCTCGAGATATTGTCATGCCCTACATTTTTGTGAAGTTATTTTAAAATTTGCTGACAAATGTAGGTGCTAGAGCACTGACAAAGTTTTTCTAAAAATAGCCACAGTGACCTTGACCTTGGGTGCAGCATCCTGAAAGTCGAACTTGCTTGAGATATTGTCATGCCCTTCATTTGTGTGAAGTTATTTTAAAATCTGCTGAGAAATGTAGGAGCTAGAGCGCTGACAAAGTTTTTCTAAAAATAGCCACAGTGACCTTGACCTTGGGCGCAGCATCCTGAAAGTTGAACTTGCTCGAGATATTGTCATGCCCTACATTTGTGTGAAGTTATTTTAAAATCCATTGAGAAATGTAGGAAATAGAGCGATGACAAAGTTTTTCTAAAAATATGTGATGACGTTGTTTTCTCCATTATAAGACTATGGGATTTTTTTCAAACACTCAAGGGCAGCTAACTCCGTAGTCTGTGCTCAAATCCAGCCAAATTTAGAACTCATCCAAGCTCTTATGTATGTCATCATTACCTGCAAGTATGATAAGGATCTAAGCAAAAACAGTTGAGAAAACGTGATGACGCCATTTTCCCCATTATAACCCTATGGGATTTTTTTCAAACGCTCAAGGGCAGCTAACTACGTAGTCTGTGCTCGAATCCGGCCAAATTTCGAACTCATCCAAGCTCTTGTGTATGTCATCATTACCTGCATGTATGATAAGGATCTAATCAAAAACAGTAGAGAAAACGTAATGACGCCATTTTCCCCATTATAACCCTATGGGGGCTATCTGTTGCCATGGAAACCAGAGTTCTGAGCTGATGGGCACCAAAACCTAATGCAGCCTTTCCCCCACCCAAATGATGCTTCAGATAAAATTTGATTGCAATCGGCCCACTGGTCTCTAAGATATTTATGTTTGAAAGTGTTGATGCACCCACCCACCCATGGACGGACGACGGCTAGACTCCCATCCTATAAGCTCACCTCTGAGCCTTCGGCTCAGGTGAGCTAATAAATCAGTTTTGGACTACACAATCTGCTGTATTTTGCCATATCCCAATATAAAATCATGTGATATCCATCAATCAAATTATGGACATCGATAACTCATGGTCATGATTTCACAAAGTGGATATACTAATTTTCATAATTCCACCAATGGCCATCACAACATCTTCTATTTTTTTTTTTTACTTTTGATAGTAGAAATAGATGTTAGACAACAGATATCTCAAAATGATTCGTGGTTTCTAAAATAACTTTTGTGAAATCACACAATGAAATTGATATCCAATGTTCGAATTCATTTTAAAATTTGTGATGTCACAAAAAGAAATTGATATCCAGTGTTCCAATTTTTGATAATACAAAAAAATGTTATGGACATCTAATATTTGGATTATGATATCAGATAATGATTATGCGTGATGAATCCTTTAATTAAAAGAGAAATAAAAACTTCTACATCAGAGTAACCTCCCCTGGTTGTGTATCCATATACCTTAAAAATCCTACAGTACATTATGTTCTTCCAATCCTTGATAATGGTCTTGTTAATAATGTCTGAGACACAACTGTCATACAAAACATGACATTTAAAAAGGGTGCTTATGGCATATGCCATAAGCAAAGACCAGACTGGTTTGAGTGTTCAATCCTTGCAGATGTGCCTAGCTGACATGGCTCACACAACAAAGCCAAGGAAACTTACCCATCAGGCACACAAGATTGAATCAACCTTGAATCAACCTCAATTCAATGTCATGACATTGAATCAAGGCTGAATCAAGGTTGATTCAACCTTGTGTGGTCTACAGGAACAAATGACTTGAGCCAGACTTCATGGATTCACAGACTTAAGTTTGAGGCTTCAATCCTGACATGGCGCACACATGCAAGCCAAGGAAACTTACCCAGCAGGCACACAATGTTGAATTAACCTTGATTCAATGTCATGATGTTGAATCAAGGTTGATTCAGCCTTGTGTGCCCAGTGGGTTACAATCTAAGTAAACTATTAAGACATCTCTGCAATTTGATCAGAGTCTTCCCTGTTCTCTTAAACCATGATCTATGACTACTGACTGACTGACCGACTGACTGACTTACTTACTTTACTTTACTTACTTACTTTCTTTACTTACTTTCTTTACTTACTTACATACTTACTCATTTACATACATACTAACTTTCTTACTTACTTGCTTGCTTACTTACTCTGCTTGCTTGATTGCTTGCATACTTGCTTACTTTCTTACTTCCTTAACTTACTTACTTACTTACTTACCTACCTACTAACTTGCTTACTATAAAGCCTGAAGATAACCAAGACTCTACTAAAATGCGTTGCTGTTCATTATGATCCGACCTCTCAATGATCAGACAAATATCTGACTCTTGTTATCTGAAACACTAATATCTCAAATTATCCTTTCATGTCCAACTAACTTCATGAGAAGCTTGAACACACTTCCTTTAATTCTTAACTTCTGTCATCTCAAAGTCAAAGTAAGTTTCCTACTCCCTTGGAGTTTGAGGTAATGAGAGCTAACTGTATGGAATAAGGCCTCTTTTCTTATGACATAGTTATATCAGGTTTTTTCCTTACAGGATTCTGTAAATTAGCAGCTCTTAGACCAAATAAGTGCTGTCTAACGTAAATAAGAGCTGCCTAACCTAAAAGGTCTTAAAAAATTACTGCCATTAAAAGAAGTCAAAAAAGGGTTGCCATGGCAACAATATATTCTGTCAACGGCAATGGTAAGAACAGATGGTTGTTTTTCACATAATATATATTTTTACGGAGACTTCTAGAAATCAGACAAATATCAGCCTTCTTAAAACTAGCATGGTTGTAGGTATATCACGATATTGCCATAATATTTACTTTGAACTGGGTTGCGAGAAAAGCTGTCTTTGAGCATACCGTATTTACAATGTATTTAACTATAAGACAGGGTTTTTACATCTCTATAACAACCTAGATTACTTTTCTGAAATTTAGCTATGTAATAGGTTTTCCCCTTTTTAAGACATTTCTGTTGAAAAAAATATAGCTTTTCAGGATAGTTTTGGAAGGGAAAAAACTCTGTCTTATAATGGAAAGAATAAGGAAACTACAAACCACACCTTCAAATTCCCATGAGTGGCCACTTGTTATATCATCAAATGCCATATAACACTAATTCTCGACTTCAATTTTTTGACTTCCTTAAATTTGCTTACCTGGATGATGTAGCTCCTTTCAAAATGGGGTCAACTGTTAAAGGAAAGAATTTGCTCCTCAGGAGCAAATTTTTTTCTTCAAGAGTTGACCTCCATTGTAAAAGAAGGAAAAAATTAAAATATTATAACGCTGCTTCACCTGAATGTGACACCAGTGGTACACATACACTGCTCAAACTATTTAAAGGACTTTCAAATTAAAGTCTATAGATATAAAACTTTTAATCATCAAAACTAATAAAAAGGTATGGCACTCAAGTCTACAAATAGACATTCTAATGCACTTGTATATGTAACGCAACATCTAACTGGATAACGTCAAAACTTTGCGACAGTATATCCTCAGAAACCCAAGGTCATTACGTAACGTCGCTTCTCATTGGCTGACAGCTGGTTTTACATTGCTGACAGCATTTGCTCTAGGTGCAAAGTAACACACTTTTAATAGTGCATGAAAAAGTGAAAAGAACATTAGAATGGGGATAACTGTAGTCAAAGTTGTTATTTGGAGAGGAAAATTGTTGTTTTTTGGTCGCAAATTGTGTTTTATGGCTCTGCTAGCGCATCACTGTAAAATGAAATTTCCGACCATAAAACCGATGATTTACCCCCACAAATGACAATTTAGAGTACAGTTATCGCCTAACCAATGCCTAACCTGTTTATTTGCTACCTGTTTTGAGACAAAGAGCTTTACATGGTGACTTATGAAATTTATATATAGTGCTCCTTTACATATTTGAGCAGTATAATTCATTTTGGACTCTTACCCTGGTATTTTATTGCACAAAAGCCCACATGGATGATTTGTTCCTCGTACATATTTTTTGTCCTCCGGACACTGTGAATACTGTACACTGACACCTGAAATATAAACCATGTCAACTAGTGGCATAGGTGCCCAGCAAAGACTCAGATCAGCCTGAGCATCTGCCCAGACTAATCAGAGTCTTTGCTGTGCCTTTACAGGGTAGCTACGGGTCTAAGCTATCTCCATGCGGACAGCAAAGAATCTGATCAGACTTGGCAGATGCCAACTAAGGCTGATCTGACTCTTTACTGGGCGCACATACCACTTTGTTGGTTTCCTTGTGTGGCGGCTCTTATAGTAAAATATCCAAAATACTAGAAGAGAAAAAAATCCTGGGTTGTGTCTATTTCCAGGAGATGTGGTTTTTTTAAGGGGAGCTCTTAGAAATAAGTTCCTATACGTATTAATTGCTTCTCAAAATGGGGTGAAATTTCTTGGCATAAGATAAAATGCCCTTACAGGCTGTGCAGGGGTTGTAGCTGAATTTGGTAAACAGTGGATCTACAATGTCTGCTCTCTAGTCTTTGAAGTCTCAATAGGTATAGCTTGTACAACACATTTTAAAACTTTGCAGACATAAATTTTATCATCTGCTTTTTTGGCAGCTAAAAATCTATGCATTAATTTTGATGTAAACATATTTTATTTCAATTTTATACAAGTTATGTACAGGTTTTATTTCAATTTTATACAAGTTATGTACAGGTTACAAATAGTATACAATAGCAAAGGATCTGAACAGAAGCCAGGGGCTTATTTAGTTCATCTCCTGTAGATGTAAATCTATGCATTTAGCAAATGGTGACTGATCAAACTGGAAGGATGAACAGGCATTATGTGCCTTTACTATTCATATAAAACGTAAGGCTCCCTTCCCTTTGATATTGCATTTCTTTTTTTCCAGTATTATTACAATTATAATTCATCAAGGAAAACACTAGTTATGCATTTTCACTATTTTTGCACATTTCATTTATTTATAGGCCTCTCAAATACTGTGATTACCATAAATTTTGGGACACTGCAAACAACTGCCATAATTATCATGATATTAAAACATTAGCTACACTATCAACTAGTACTTTGTCACATTATAAGTGTATATATGGAAAATGGCAAATAGAACAGACCCAGATCAGACTGCTCCTTCTCTGTTAGCTCGGAAAGATTTAGGGGGCATTATGATACCATTAAAAGAGTGAAGTTTATCAATGAAGCACAATTTCAGACACATCTGTCATTTCAATTTTTAATAAGAAAGAAAGTATTACAATTCAAACTATATAAATTGCAACAATAAATGATTTAATGTGAGGCAATAGGCTATCAAGATGTCTAGTGTCAAGAAAGAACATAAAAAGGAGATGAAAAAGAACAGAAATTAAAGCAGTAAAATCAGTCACTGTTATAGACCAAGTAAGGAACATAATGAAATATTTTATTAAGGATTTTTTCATGAATCATCAAATCTTATATGGAAAACCTCATGCTGACGCACTCAGGATGCAGAGTCTGCATTGCAAAATCTTAATTAACTGTAATTTATTTACCATTGGTTGAGATCCCTTCCTCTGTTTCCCTAGTGGTTATCACATCTACAAAATCTCTCGGTGATATAAGACCCATACAGGCACTTGCTGTACATGCCCGGTTGATGCGTAACAATGGCTGCAATGAAAAGTGAACAAAAAAAATTATGAAAAATTGCATGCACTTACATATCATAGAAATTCAACAGCTCAGTAAGGGACATAAACACAAGCTGATGTAGTATTAAGGTGTATTGGTACACCTCTATGTTTTTCCACCATTTTTTAAAAGGTAGGTTCCTGGGCTGGTGATGTAAATTATGTCCACAAAATAATTTCGTCTTTTTCTGAGCAGTATTGAATTCTCTCATTTTTCTGAATTTGTTGCTACTGAGAAACTCATCAGATGTTGAAGAAAATAGTCGTTTTCCCTTTTGGTTTATTTTCTTTCATTGGAATTCCAGTTCTAAAAATAGCTATGTTTATTATGTCTATAAGTGTGTGATTTCTTATGCCATTCTCCAAAGGTCAATTTTTCCCTTGACGTGAGCTCTTCTAGAGGTCCTTGCATGGCAGGTGGGTTAAAACTCCCAAAATGCAATGTAGCATGACATCAGCTGCGTTATCTATATTTGGTGCGAACTAAAAATAGCGCTAACTGGTGTGCCAAGCAGAGTTAGGAAATCCCTTGCAGAACAACTTTTCTAATATTTTTTTGATTTACACTTTTTAGTGAAACTTATTAATTCCCATTTATAAGTGCTTTCCAACAACTTGGATGAAAGTTCATCAAAATTATGATGCATTCCAAAGTACAGGAACCTACCTTTAAAAGGGAAATTTATTTTGCGACTTCATGTTTGCTTCTCTGGTTAACCAAACCCTTTAAGAGGGGATCTACTCTTAAAGAAAGGAATTTACTCCAATGTGAGTGAATTATTTCCTTAAAGAGTGGATCCTATGGAGAGGGTAGGCAAAAATAAACAGGAAGGCCATGAGGCCCTGAATCATTCACCTGAGTAAAATAGGTCAAACTTCAAACTTGGGTTATTCATTTGAACATACCTGATAATTTGAAACTGTCAAAATATGAGAGACATTGGTTAAAGGTCAAAGAATGACCCTGATCTCTGTTGCTTTAAAATGTTCATATACTCATTTATTTGACTGTATTTATTAACTTTTGCACCAAAATCTTAAGCATTTTCCCATATAAAAGCATCAGAAAGCAAATTTGACCTTGATGTAAGAAAGGTCAACCCTAGGTCAAAGTTTGAACAATCTTGGTAGTTCTTGTGTACCCGATGCTACATACCAAGTTTCAAGGCCATCAGCCTATCGGTTCTGGAGAAGATTTTTAATGTTTTTAACATATATGGGTGCATTATGGCCAAGTTGGTCATTGACCAGATCACTTGAACAATATTTTGTTCCCCAAAGCCCTGGAGGCTATACATGAAATTTGGTTACAATTGACCCAGTGGTTTCAGAGGAAAATTGGTTTGAAAATGTAGACGTACAACGGAAGGCGGAGGACAACAAAGCCTTCCCATCCTATAAGTTCCCCCGGAGCCTCTGGCTGAGGTGAGCTAAAAAGAGTTGCCTCCCTGAAAGTGTGCCCATTCACCCTACGAGGTACCAGCAGTGGAAAATTGGCATCAGACCCATGCACTGTTCAAAAGTATTCATTTGAACCTAAAAAAGAAATATGGAGAACAAATAAAAATATTCTTATCAGCATGTGCAGCTGTGCAATTTGATGCTTGCAAATGTGTGCATTTTGCACTGCCTTCCAATATGTGGATCAAGTTTGCCACAACAATGAAGACACACCTATATGCAAAACAAATCATGAGCAATGCTAGACATAACATTTTACCATCATCACAATAAGTATCAGGACAAATATTGGGAGCAAAGAGTCTGATCCGGTTCTAGGCTGTTTGCTATTCCAGCAGCAAGTTTTTACACACTACCAGACAGTGAAGCCACTGTTACCATAATAATTTGGTTATATCATAAAGATCCCCCCCCCCTTTTATACTGAAATGTATCTTGAATTCTGCTTTAAGATGGTGTTTTCCTTCCAAAACAACCCCAAAAATCTAGCTCCATTTTATATTTCCCTTCCAAAACAAGGCTAAAAATCTAGATCCATCTTATAAGATGGATCTAGATTTTTGGGCTTGTTTTGGAGGGGAACCCCCTGTTTTATCACTGAATACCCATACTCAGTTTTAGGATAAGTACATGTACTATGATTGGTTGTTGTGTTCTAATATTCACGGTAATTGTGAAAGTTGCAAAAGCAATGAAAATTCCATGTTGTGCACAGACCACCTACACTGACACAAACACTAAATGTGCTATGACATGCAAAAAGATTGAGTGCTTGCCACATCCATGAGCACCAAACCAGTGCATCCATATAGGAATGCCCTCTCCCAAACCTCTAGCTGGGGGGCACTGGAATATGTGGGCAGGTTGAGCACTGGTGCTGGGCAACTTACAGTGCTGGCGCTATCCTACTAATCTGGGTAACAGTAGGGCAAGGGCCAGCTGTGCTTGCAACAGGTGGGGGAAGGAGGTCATTTGGTCAGTCTATTCTGACTTCCTTTTCTTTCTCCCTCCGTCTCTTTGGAAGACAGCTCAAATACAATATAGACTGAAATACAGTCTCAAAGAGCGGTTAAACCCAATATAACCACAAACCAATTCCACTCTGGGTGCATGGCCTAGTGGCTACAGCAAGTATCTCTCACTGGTCTGTGACAGCTGAGGACTAAGTGGAGACACAAAATTGCAAGAAAATACACAAATTAATGACAACATCACTTAGAATTACAATAAATTGGTCCTTACAACACATCTGCATATGTTGCATGGCTATTCCATGAAATACCTGCAAAATTTGCCTGGAGCTTGCAAAATGATGCCCAAAGAAAACATCAAAACTCACAAAGAACTGATCAGACTTTAAGGATGAGACAGCAAATAGCTGCTCAAATCTAGGGATATGATCAAAGACTAGGGATAAAACAGAAAGAACTGATCAGATCTATGGATAAGACTGAAAGGACAAAACAGCAAAGACCTGATCAAATCTAGGGATCAAAAAGCAAACATTATCAAATCTAGGGACAAAATCAAAGTCTAGAGACAAAACAGCAAAGACATGATCAAATTCTAGAATTAAGATCAAAATCAAGTGATAAAACAGCAAAGGCCTTATTGAATCCTGGGACAACATCAAAGTCTAGGGACTAAACAGCAAATAGCTGATCAAAGTCTAGGAATATTATCAAAGTCTAGGGATAAAACAGCAAAGACCTGATCAAAGTGTAGGGGTAATATCAAAGTCTAGGGATAAAACTGTAAAGACCTGATGAAATTCTAGGGATAACAGGGCTCAGCCTAGAGGGAGAAGTGGGAGAAAAAGTCTCCATAAGCTGACTGACTTCTCCCTATTTTGAGCTAATGTAGAAGTCAAAATGTATAAAATATACAGAAAATCTAAGATTTGGGATAAACTTCTCCCTGAAATTCAGAAAATGATGCAAAACTTCTCCCTGCCTGAGAGCTCTAGGCTGGCCCCTGGATAAGAACAAGATCTAAGGACAAAACAGCAAAGAACTGATCAAAACTATGGATAAGATCAAAGGGACAAAACAACACAGACCTTATCAAATCTAGGGACAAAATTGAAGTCTGGAGACAAAACAGCAAAGATATGATCAAATTCTAGGGATAAGATCAAAGTCTAGGGGATTTATAAAACAGCAAAGACCTGATCAAAGTCTAGGAATAAAACAACAAAGAACTCATCAAATTCTAGGGACAAAGTCAAAGTCTAGGGATAAAACAGCAAAGAACTGATCAATGTCTAGGGATATAACAGTAAAGACCTGATCAAAATCTAGGAATAATATCAAAGTCTAGGGATAAAAAGCAAAGAACTGATCAAATCTAAGGATAGGATCTAAGTCTAAGGATAAAACAGCAAGAATCTGATCAAAGTATAGAGATAAAATAGCGAAGAACTGATCAAACTCTAGGGATAAGATCAAAATCTTGGGACAAAACAGCAAAGACCTGATCAAAATTCTATGGATTAAGCAACAAAGATTGGAATAATACAGCAAAGAACTGATCATGATCCAACTCTAGGGCTAAAACTGCAATTTCCAAAGAACTGATCAGGCAACAAAGAACTAGTCAAACAGCAAAGAAGGATACGATTTGCAGTCTGGCTGTTTATTATTTTTTGTTTTGTCTAGTCTTGCTTGTTTAGTGAGGCAACAGTCCTCAGGTAAACATGACAGGCCTTTAACCTCAGTGTGTGTTGAATTTTGCGTGCACATGTACAATTTTGCAGGTCTGATAAGGTGGATATTCAGTGACAGTGCAATCACTACATGACCGCCAACCCAATACCACTTATTCCAGCTCAGGGCTTGCTGGGTGTTGAATTTCTGGTCTGTTGGATTGGAAAGATAAATCAGACATGTGTCACCCATGGGCCATTACTAGCACATGTCTGATTCTTTCTAATCCAACAGACCATGGGTGGCACATGTCCGATCTCTTTCCAATCCAACAGACAAGAAATTCGGTGATGGGAGTCAAACCCATGACACCCTGCATGAAAGTCTATCAACTAGACCAGGAACTCTGCTTTACCAACTAGTGGGTTTTTATATGTCAGTCAAGTCCCACATAATATTGACACTCTAATGACATATTAATTTCATCAAGGCAATAATTAAACAGATTTATGAGCAATCATAGTATCAATAGCAGTTTGGTCACTTAGTCACAAGGTGTAATCATTCTTGCCGTTAAACAGGAAATTAGTAAAATTGATATTCTTTATGTTGGTTCATACTGCTATATTTTTTGCAAACATTATACATTGTACTTAATGAAAGTTACAGTATTTCACTTTATGTGGCCACTTCAATGTATCATTTTCCTTATATGTAAGACTCAATAACTGCGATAATTATTGCTTAAAAAAATTAATCAATCCTTCTATCTAAAGCACATTTAAAATTTTTAAATAAAGAGCATTCAGAATTTTGGACCAGTGAATTTTACCTTTTTATATTTTACCATAAGGTGGAGTTATAACTTCATTTGCAACCTCTGCAACCACTGAGAGGACATTCACTTAAGGTGTACAGCTACAATGCCACATTTGGACATCATTTTTATAAGGAAAACAAGTCATGCAGAGTTAGACGTTTGCTTCCCATGGGCTGCTAAGATTTTCTTCTTTAATGTAACTTCTCTTAAAGGAAAAGAAATTGCTCTGTTCAGAGAGCAAATAAATCTTCCCTTTATGAGCACCCTCTCTTAAGAAAGGATTCAAACAATTCAGGATGATCTCCCTTGAAGGTGTATCCATTCACCTTACTGGTATGTATATTGGTACATCATTTTTTTATTCAACATTTTTCAAAGAAGGGAGACAACTTTTGTGACTCTCTGTTTATTTCCCTGGATTATGAAATTCTTCCAAAAGGGGTCTGCTCTTAAGAATTTGTTCCTAGAGGAGCAAATTCTTTCCATTCAGAGCTGACCCCCTTTGAAAAGGGTGACAAATATTAAAATGGCAAAGTTACTTCCCTAGTAAAAGTGCCCAATCACCTTAAGACAGTTTATGCCAAGACATGGCTCATTATCATTTAATGTCTGATGATTATCCACAGCTGATAAATCATGATACCGCCTAAGGTGTGAATAAAGGTAAGTTCTGACCTAGGATGTACCTCCCCCAGGTGTGAACTCAGGTAAGTAGGTCTTTATCAATGATAAATCACAGGTAAACACAAATTAACAGGTGCAAAATCGCAGTTGGTAAATAGATCATATTTGCATTCAACAAAACGCTATTCAAAAATCATTTTTTGAAGATTTAGAGGAACGTTTTGTATTATTGTTTCCTCCATTGTTGATTGTAAGTTGAGTATTTAGTTTAGCGAGATCGCTCTTTGGTATCCCTCATTATTGCCGTAATTTACCCAACAGTAAATTGACTTAGCACTATTTGTTGAAGGCACAAGAAAAAATATATAAATGGTATATACTGTCAAAATTCTTAAAGTTGAGCTTAAATAACTACCATAGAACAGTTTGTATGCAGCTGGAATGGCAAACAGTGTAGATCCTGATCATACTGCTCTTAAAATCAGGCTGCTCATCTGGGTTTGCATTGTTTGCTTAGATCTATCTTCCTAATACTTAGAAGATTGCTTATGGTATTATATGGTAAAGAGAGTACAAAGTTTAATTTAAGTTCAAATACAAACTAAAACTTAATGGATGGTATGCAAAAGGTGACTGTGAGCAAATCTGGGTGAGCAAGGATGGATGGATGATTTACTTGCAATTTTGTCTCCTTTTCAGCAGTATTTCAGTCATATCAGGATGATGGGAGGATGATAATGAAAGGCTGTGTGCAACAGAAGGCCATTTACAATGGAAAAGATGTCCATCTCCAGAAATCAATCTCTACAGTCCAGCGCTTAACCCACTGTCTAGCTACCAGGGCTCCTAAAGGTAGATCATGAATTGGCCCCTCACTGGGAGATATCTTTAAGGCAGGTCGCTCTGTCTTTGTTTCCTTTCAGAGTAGCCCCGAACAGGAAAGAGATTCCCTGGGAGATTCCCGTCACTTTGGAAACCTTGTCCCTCTTTTAAGAATGGTAGCCAACTGATGAAGCTGTATCCACATACCGAAAGGTGTATGGTTATACCTCCATGTTTTCAGCAATTTTTCAAAGGGAGACAATTTTTGTGCATTCCTGTTTGCCTCTCTGGAAGACATAACTCTTCAAAAAGCGTCTACTCTTAAAAGAAAGAATTTGCTCCCTTTAGGGAGCAAATTCTGGCCTTTAAGAGTTGACCCATTGAGAAGGGAAGCAAAAATCAAAATGGCAGAGTTGTTCCCCCTGAAAGTGTACCCATACACCTTAAAACCACCTTGGTGACAATAATATAGCAAAAAAGGAATAATTATGCTCCAGTTTTTCTTATCAGAGGCTCTGTTCAAGTCTCATATTCTAAAATGAGTGGGCATGCTGAAATGTCAAAGACAAGGATTGGTCTTTGAGCTGCGAGGTAATTTGTCTCAAAACAGATGAGACGGGAATTAAAAAATACATCAGAACTTCTGCACAAGCAGACGACATCCTGACATTTCTCTTTGTTCCTTGAGTACAGGAAGAAAACACGTTCAAAGAAAGAAAAATATCCAGGGTCATTACTATTACAGTAGAACTTCAACGGCTGGAACCCTCAGATGGCTCGTCAACGCTGCTTGGCTAGAACTCCTTCCTTGGTCCCTAGAAGTCACTTTATATAGAAACTAACCTTGGATTGCTGGAACTAATTTTCATGGTCCCAAGCCTGTTCCAGCCAATGAGGTTCTACTGTAATTTAAATTTGGTTATACAAAGTTTTTTACACACCTGAACCTTTTAGACTCAAGATGTGTCAGTTCACCCCCACGTTTTTCCACCATTTTTATAACGGGAAACACCTTTTGACTTCCTGTTTGCTTTCCTGTACAATGATTGGGTCTACTCTTAAGCCTTCCAAATTGGACCTATTCTTAACACTTTAAACGCCAGTGACGAAAATAGCATAATTTGCAAACAGGGTAGATCCCTGATGAGGCAGCTCATCATGAGCAGCCTCATCTGAATCTACACTGTTTGCCCTCAGTCTTTGAATTCTCAATATGAAATGTCTTGGCCAAGGCATTTTTTTTAATTTTTGCAGACGTAAATTTTGTCATCTGCCTTATGGTGCTTAAAAAATTTGCTCCTAGAGGAGTTAACTCCTTCCTTAAAGAGTAGCCCCCACTGAAAGGGAGATTAAATATTGAATTGACTAAGTTGTTTCCCCTGCAAGTACACCTATCGTAACATGAGTAAGTAGCCATGGTTTTGTCCAATCTGGGAGGAAATTTGCTTACCTATGTGGCATGTAAAAGCTATGTCATTACCAACTGGAAAACTTATCCAAATTCAGTTTAAAAACATCAGTTTTCCATCCACTCCGTGCTTTAGTGATCAATACAGATTATATAACTTACAAAACAAATCAATTTTTGAAACAAAATCAATGAAAGTCAATCACATATGATACAATGAGATGCTTTGCACTAAAACTATTTTAGGTATGGTATTAACTTCTGTTTCAACCACCACTGAGGATCCAGTTACATCATTTACCCCCACCCACACTTACACAAGGGTTTAAGGAAAAATGTTGAATCATGATAAAACTGTTATCAATAAGAGTTGTTTTTCCATCAGGGAGGCAAAATTCAGACCACAGAACAAACAATTGATGATTTATTGAGCAAATATGTTTGTAATAAAAAATCTTTGTTATAAACAGTGGGAGAGATTTTCTGGTTATTTGAAGTATTATTAGCCAGACTTTGGTTTGAACAAAGGTTAATGAATACCAAACAATTATCCAAATTAATTAAACAGACATGTTTCAAAGAAACAGTGCAGACCCAGATCAGACTGCTCCAAAGGGAGCAGTCTGATCTGGGGCTATACTGTTGCCAGTTGAACCATCTATTATTGAACACATCCATCTCTAGCATATCAAAGTATTTCAATCTTTTAGGAGAAGTATGATAATTATCAGGTCTCTCAATATTAACAATAATTACGGTACTAAACCAATATGCATGAACTAATTATTGTTTAGTCTATGAGTCTGTTGTGCATATGAGGTTGTGGTGTTGGCCTGCGAAACCAGGTTCAATTTCATCTCCTGCACATTCCTCGAAAATCATCCCCCACAGAGAGATGATGTGGTTTCCAGCAGCAAATGTTTCATTAATTAATTTTACATGATATAAGCCATGTCTTAAGATGGAATTACAAAGCACATACAACACTGATTCAATAAAGATTTTTTTCATGATACTAAACGAGGTATTGCCACAGGGCAAGGGCAGACATCTCCGAGGGGCAAATTTTTCATTCTAAGTTTCAGGAACATCTCATGGGTAAGACAGAAAATCCCAAAGGGACAAATTCCGATCGCCATACAAAGCTTTAAGTTTTAGAAAGTTCAAATAGATTTATGTTTCAATCAGCTGCCAAGTTTGGAGAAAATCAGTCAACAAACTCAAAGTACCGATAATGCAAACCATGTTGGATGGACAAATCAACTAACCAATGGACAGATGGCAACGAATGGTATTACATAATAACTTCCCACTACTGTTTGGCAGCAAACAAAAATCTAAATATTTGATAACATTCAAAAAAGCAAGCTCACCTTTTCTAGCCATTCTAAAACTTCTATTTTCTTCATGTTTGAGTCCCACTTTGCTCGTGGTCCATCTGGCAATGGGTCAACATAATAAAATACTGTGGATGGTGGGGCATTGATGATGGCTTCACCTTTGTAGCTGAAAAAATTATAAATACCATTAATATTATAAAAATTGAAAAACCTAAAATAATTACCATAATAATCCTAAAATGGAATTATTATAGTATCGTTTTACAATGCAGTAAAGGGCCCAAAAGATGCAGATGGAATGGCAAACATTGTAGGCCTTTTCGAGCAATCTGATCTGGGTCTGCACTGCCTGCTCAGACCTATCTGTCCAAATACTTTTAATAACAATGATCTCAGAAACAATTAGAATGTGTCCACAGTGCTCAGATGCTCTGCCCTCCCTCATGTTTTTTTTTCTGTGACTAGCTCATGGTTTGTTGTAAATGTTTATATTCAGACAGAAATGAAAAAGAATAACTATAAGAATATTGCTGGCATCGGGAATAAAAATAAAAAAGTACAGAACATTTTTTTACTTTTGTTTTCTACAGTGAAATTAATTAATCCTTTTTTAGACTATGAGCCTTTTTTAGACTATGAGAATCATATATTCAGCATCTTAATAATTATGCCTGACACAAATAATTATGCACATGAATTTATAAGTTTGACAGCTAGTCTTATTGTAATACATGATACTGTAAAAGTTTATTGTGGGATATGACGCTTAGGAGATTGGACAATGAGATGCAAAGGGGTTCACTCTACAAGCAATAAATAGTACCACTCAGTGAGCGTAGAAAGATTTTATCATTTTGTCATGATCATCCAACATATGGGCATTTGGGAGTCAGAAAAGTTTTAAGATGATTAATTTGAGTATTAATTGTTATGTCTCTCTTATTATTAGAATTCCAACTTTTAAAGCTGAATGTAGATGATAACTTGGATATTTTTTTCTTTCTTGCTTCACCACAAAACATATATTACATTAAAATTTTCAGAACCATTGCTGTAATGGGCATGCTCACTTATGAGCAGCTATGTAGTCTGATTGATCTAGTCTACATGGTTTGCTCAGGCAAGGCTGTATCATACGATATATTCTAACAGGCATTTACAGATGATTTTTTTCTCAAACAGGGAGAATAATTAAAATAAGGAATGAAATTCAGAAATAAGGAGATCTATACATAAGAAGATCAAAGAAGGAAATATTTTAGATCTTTCATCAGGAGATTTTATCCAACAAAGGGAGTCTCCCTCTAAATCTGACACATTTTAAAATCATGTTTATGCTGTAAACTTTTAAGACTTGAACAAACGTAATAGACGTTGAATTCAATGGCTGGCTAATGGAAACTGTAGGGGCAACAGAGGTTGAATTTAATGCATGGCTGGCTAATGGAAACTATATGTGTGTATAATTATGTGGGTATGTAGTCAGCATCCAAATTCTGTGCTTATGAAACACACAAATAATATGAAAATTTCCACATTTTCATAAAAAAATCTGCACATACGATTACAGATCCATGCTTTCATAAAACAGTGGTGGCAAATGAACCGGCTGAACTCTTTTGTTTATTTAAAAACAATACCCTAAAAGGTAAAAAGAAACTCAAAAGATAACAATGGAAATAGTACATAACTGAATGAATTACCATCTAGCATAAATATCTAAACTGAGGTACCTGTGCAAACAGTGCAGACCCTGATCAGACTGCCCTAGAGAGCAGTCTGATCAAGGTCTGCACTGTTTGCCTTGCCAACAGTCTTATGAAACATCTCCATTAAGAACAAAAGAGTTCCAAATTAAAACATCAAAGAAGAAGTATTTACCATACAAATGGTATAGTACCAATCAAGGTCATGTACCAGTCATCAAGATAGCACTGCATGAATGCTTTGTTGCATTAATTATGAATGAAGATTTTTTTAACTTTAATGAATATCCAATATCACTATCAGCACAGCCCACCAATATATTCAATATAACTATAACTCAGGGGTCAGTCAGGAGGGAGAAGAAGGAGAAATTGTCCCCATAAGCTAACTGAATGCTGCGGGAGAAGTCAAAATATATAAAACACATATAAAATCCAAAATTTGGGATAAAACTTCTCCCTGAAATTCAGAAAATGTCCCAAAACTTCTCTGGCTGAGAACCCTATAAGACTGACCCCTGAACATCATTAGTTGGAACAAATCTGTGCCAATAACAAGGGACCATGTACTATTACTCAGCCCCGGTAGCTCAGTAGGTTAACCGCTGGCCTGCTAATCTAGCGGTCCCGGGCTTGAGCCCCACTGTAGGCCGGAATCTTTTCAATCATAAATGGGGTTTCATTGCACGCAGCCTTTCATCATCACCCATCCATGGTCCTGATATGACTGAAATACTGTTAAAAGGGATGTAAAATCTAAGCTATCCATCCATCCATCTGTTTACTAGAAGTGTTTTTGCAGTAGCTGGTTTACTACTCTTTGGGCTTTCAATAACGCTCCCCACCCTACCCACCCTTGTAAAAATGCAATGCCCCCTGGACATTTGACAGGATTAATTAATAAGGTATTTTTTATAAAACAAAGAAAAATATCCGATACTCGACTCACACAATTTTGGCTCATCTGGAACTCTGTTAAGACAAATGAATACACTTTCAGGGGAAGCAACTCTACCACTTTCAGTTTTGTCCTCTTTTCAAATAGGCAGAATTTGCTCCCCTAGAATGAGGAGTCACAACATATGTTTTCAATGAGAAATAAAAAAAAATCATCTTTCAATTATCCCTGTTACTCCTTCTTATCTGGAGCTCTGTTAAAATTTTTTTTTCAAAAATGTCACTTTTACAATAAGTGTCTTAAAAGACTTACAGGTAGCCATTGGGGAATTCTTCTGATGTCTTGTATGATATAGTAGTACCATCTTTCTGTAATGAAAAAATTGACAAAATTTATCAATGTCAGTGTGAATGTCAATGACTCAAATGAGCCTACATACCGTATTAATCCTATTAAATGCCCCTGCTCTAAGAAAAGCCCCCCTCCACCCTGCCTCTTTTCCAAAATTAATGTTATATTAACTTGCATGAATTCCTGGTTGCTTCTCTGGATAATTAGCCCTTTGAAATGGGATCTACTCTCAAAGGGAAGAATTTGCTCCTAGAGGAGCAAATTCTTCCCTTTAAGAGTTGACCCATACTGAGAAGTGAGACAAAAACAGTAGAGTTGCTTCCTCTGGAAGAATGCCCATCACCTTTATATTGCTTATAAAGTAAGAGGTATCTTGGCAGTGGCTGATTCACTACTTTTAGGCTCTAAATAACAACCCCCCTTTTCGCAAAATGCAATGCCGCGGGGCACTTATTAGGATTAATACAGTATCTTTGCCAACTAATATTCCACTGGATCCATAGATTATACATGCAAAAACTTCAACAGGGAAGACACTTATCATGCTGTGTTTGTGAACCCATATAAGGATATAGAACGACTTGAAAATATTCAGTATCGTTATGATTAAATTGGAAAAACAATCACCAAACAGTATTACTTTCTTTAAGAGGCAGAGGTGATGGGGATATTTCCCTTTTACTCTGGCCTTATGTATCGATGTGCTACTTTTTAGGAATTTGAGAGATCAATCGATTCATAAGGAAAATGTATAAAATACCCCACCTACTGCACTTTGACTTCCAGGCGCCAGAAAAGTTAAAGAAACCCCAGTAGTTATTGTTGATTTGTTTGGTTATTGTTGATTATTTTTCATGAATGGGAAAAAAACTATGAATACCATATTAATCCTATTAAACACACCAGGGGCATTGCATTTTGTGAAAGGGGTCATTATTTAGAGGTTAATTACAGTGTAGAAAATCACCACTGTCAAAATACCTATGACAAGCAATATTTAATAAGGTATACTTTCAAATTAAGCAAATCTTCTAATTTTGCCTCCCTTCACAGTAGGGGTCAACTCTTAAAGGAAAGAATTTGCTCCTTATGAGCAAATTCTCTCCTTTAAGAGCAGACTCCATATCAAAGAGCTACTTTATCGAGAGAAGCAAACAGGAATTCATGAAAGTTAGTATAACATTATTTTCAAAAGAGAGGCAGGAGGCATTTATTAGAGCAGGGGCATTTATTAGGATTAATATGGTAAGTTTGTTGAACTATCTGGCATAAGCCCAATGATGACCTCTTTCACAAAGGGAATAACTTTTCCTTCCCAAATGGAGTCTACTTGTGGAGTCTATTATGAAAGTGTAAAAAAAAAAAGAATTTGCTCCTTGAGAATCAAATTTTTTCCTTGAAGAGTTGACACCCATTGAGAAGGCAGCAAAAACGAAGATGTAAGAATTGCTCTCCGTAAAAGTGTATAAACCTATTCGCCTTATGTTGTTTTTTTCTCTTTTGTAAATTTCACAAAAGAAAAAAAGATATTATAAAATAAATAAATAACACTGAATCTGCGAATGAATTATTCTTGTTAGAAAATTTCCCTTCAAACCTCTGACAGGTTATTCTTGGAAGGTAATACACATTTTAGTTTAAAAAGCTAATCTTCCATGTGGCCCAGTGGGGCTGGGATGAGTACCAGGGTACCCGATTCCGGGTCAGGTAGACTAGTTACCAAAGTACAAATTTACTACCCGTTACACGAATGCTTTAAATATTATCATGTAATGTACAATATTCTATTTCAACAGAATTCCAAGCAAACAGAGCAAAGTATAGTTTGCCTGACTTGTGTAAATTAGAATCATTTATTGCAAAACCATTTTTGTATATTGTAACAAGGAGATTTCTAAATTTTCTTTATCTTCCCAGGCACACATGTGCAAATGACAGATACCTTACTTATCATTTGATCTGAACCTATATTTTCAAACTGTGGACATACTCAAAATGCTATGGTAATCGGTACCTGTGTACCCGCTGAGGGTGGTACCAGTGTACCCGCCGGTAATAAGGACTCAGGTACCCGGGTACAAAATCTCTACCCATCCCAGCCCTATGGCATTAGTGAGTGAGTGAGTGAACTCGGGTTTAACGTCCCACCAACAACGAGGTCATATAGAGACGGGACCTCGGTTTAAAGTCTCATCCGAAAGACCGGAGAAGCGGGGGTTCGAACTTGCGATCCCTGGATTGGTAGTCTATATTTTCAAACCGTGGACATACTCAAAATGCTATGGTAATCGGTACCTGTGTACCCGCTGAGGGTGGTACCAGTGTACCCGCCGGTAATAAGGACTCAGGTACCCGGGTACAAAATCTCTACCCATCCCAGCCCTATGGCATTAGTGAGTGAGTGAGTGAACTCGGGTTTAACGTCCCACCAACAACGAGGTCATATAGAGACGGGACCTCGGTTTAAAGTCTCATCCGAAAGACCGGAGAAGCGGGGGTTCGAACTTGCGATCCCTGGATTGGTAGTCTGGAGTGTTATCCACTACACTACAGCCGCTCCTCAGCCCTATGGCCCAGTACTAAGAAATATAATGAGTCGCGACACAGCTAAACCCACAAAGTGACTTGTGCCCAGCGAAGACTCTGACCAGTCTGAGCATCCCCAGTCTGGTCAGACTCTTTGCTGTCCGCATAGAGCTAGCTTACACCCTTAGGTACCCTTTGAGCGCACTGCCAAGTCTCTGATCAGACTAGGTGGATGCCAAGGCTGATCTGAGTCTTAGCTGGGCACAATGCCACTTTGTTGGTTTTGTCATGACGCGAAACATACAAGAGATTTTTGTTTTTAAAAAAATGCACCTCCCTGCACACAGTTTTCCACACATGTATGTTTCATGCACATTTCTTCAGATACACAAAACTAGCATGAAACAAAAGATGGAAATTACCACAGCTATCCTAGATATTGAAAGAGAAACTGTCAGATACTGCAGCTCAAGATCAGTCTGATCATGGTCTGCTCCATTTGCCACACTGCTGGCAATATCTCTTAAACAGTCAAACTACCAGATTATAGCTGAAAAACTGCTCCAATCTTTAACACTACTAATTAAAATAATATGTCATGGCTTCTCATTACCTATGACAACTTATGGCAAACAGTTAAGCAATAATTTTTAGCACATTTTGTATTCAATTCTAATCTTTATTAGTTTATTTTATAAGAAAATATTAGTTTGCAATTTCTAGCACTTGAAACTATTAGAGCAACAAAATTACTCAGGATGTTGTTTGGGGATTTTTGTTTTTATTTTTTTCATTTTGTCTTTTTTTTTAATATCCCAGAAGGGAGACCAATAAAAAAAGTAACATTGGAGTTATGTCAATTAATTAGACTATTAAACTATAAAATAAAAGAATTTATAAAATTTACACAAACACACATGCATATACACACACACTATGATAAAATACATGTACTAAAAATAAAACTGCATTTAATCAAAATAAAACTTCCAGTAGTAAAGCTTGAATTTTACTTATACTGAGTACGGTCAGTTATGAGCAGGAATATAGTCAAAATTAGTAGATTCTTTTTTTTTTTTTTTTTTTCATAAATCAATTTACCTTAATTTAATAACTAATTTTAATAAATTAAGATTTTGGTGTATTGTACATATTTGCATTACATAACTGCTACCTACTTTAATTAGATTTGTCAATGAATTCATAGATGCTAATAATTGCTGTAAAGCTGTCGCATACAGTTGACAGTTGAACAGCGCCCCATTACTTACTGTTTTCTTACTGACAGTCCAGCCCTCTTCATTTTTATAGTATTCCTGGAGAAGTTTTACAACTTCTTCGGCCTTTTCTTTAAAATTCGACATATTTTGATAATTTTCCTTTAAATCTCAACGAATTTTCATTCATCAGTGCGTCTGACAGAACTATGTAACCTGTAAATCACGTGGCTCTGTTTACCTGTCAAAGTTGAAAGGTCATAAGACGGCGCTTAAAGAGACTAGCCGTATCATAGTCGTGCCTAATTTATGTGGCCAATTTATGTAACGTGCAGCGCAGATACACGTATTGCGTTGGTATTTGATTAGTGTCTCCTAGCCGTTGAAGGTTGTGCCAGCAGCTATCTGGTGCTATATACGAAGGTAAAACTGTACTATGACAGAACGAAAGTGATCCGCATGTTAAGAACTCAGAAATTTCTGAGTAACAGAATTGGTGCACTATAGTTAAAAAAACACAGAACTTGCACAGCTTAGCATTCACTGTGTCCCAACCCCTCACAAAGGTGTTTAGATCAATAAGTATGTAAAACCCTGGCTCAACATATTAAGCTAGACGGCTAGTTACAAGCGCAGCCTCTGTGTTTATTTTTCCCTCCAAAATTCTATACTACAATACTGTTCTGACTATACTCTCTCTCTCTCTCTCTCTCTCTCTCTCTCTCTTAGGAGCGGCTGTAGCGTAGTGGATAACACTCCAGACTACCAATCCAGGGGTCGCAAGTTCGATCCCCCGCTTCTCCGGTCTTTCGGATGAGACTTTAAACCGAGGTCCCGTCTCCATATGACCTCGTTGTTGGTGGGACGTTAAACCCGAGTTCACTCACTCACTCTCTCTCTCTCTCTCTGAATTTTCTCTTTTTTAAATTCAATTGCTTTAAAAGATAAACGCTTAAACACGATTAGCTTCATATTTCTATCAAATACATTGTTTCGTGTAATAAAAATAATCTAATAAAGATTACATTTGGAAAGAAAGAGCATATACAAGAATGAAAATCGGACTTGCGGTTTTACTCTACATATGCCTGTAATACATCTACATCTGGAAAACTGTCAAACTTGACAATACTTTAATGGTGCGCAAGAAAGAGTAAACTGGAGAGAGAAAGCAAACCACAGAGAAAGGGTAAGGGCAACATTATTTAGGTAAAAGGTAAAGGTTTCCCATAGCCTAATAGCCGTAGGGGCAGTGGGGGTTAGAGACTCACAGTAACTTGGGCACAGCTGATGAAAGGCGGAGCCCATCTCTCTCCTTTCGCTGCCTTATCCTTCCCTGATTCGAAAAGGTACCCATTTACTGCTGGGTTGACAGAGAGAGTTTTCCAGTCGTCGGATGGCGACAGTGAGCCGCGAACTCACGACCTTCCGGCGACTTTATGCACCATAACCGAGCCACTCTAACCACTCGACTACGGCGCCTCTCATGCATTATTTAGAGCTTTATAATAAAGGTAATGAGATGGAAGGAAGACAAGTTTAATCTAGTTATTTTTCGTCCATCTGAATACTGGACCAATCCGGCTTCCGTGGCGATACCAGGACACTAAGACCAGCCGACACAACTCAACACTCATCATTTGGATTTACTTCATATCTGGGGTTAAAAGCCACCATTTCGAAGGGAAAGTTAGACAGCGTCCTCTTGAAGAATGGAAAAGGGGAACCTGCGCCACTGTAGCTGGGAAATTGAGTTCTTAAGAAAAGCTGTACTTGAAACAGTCTATAGATATTTGAAGTACTGCGGAAACTTAGGGGAATGAGCTGTTTCTTGTATCCACATATATATGATAATGATAGACCTTAAGAAATATCTAAAAAGGTATGTTGTGTCAATGACGAGTATTTCATCAGGTGCATCTTCACCATGTGTGCAATATACAAGTTCTGAATAGTAAGCTCCTTTGGAGGCAAGGAATACATCAAAGAACAGAAAATAGCAGACTCGGTTTAACTGAGTCTGTTCATGACCAGTAATGAAATGTGCGACACCAGCCACGCCCCCTAGCAGGGCAATGGTCAGGAATGCCCTGCTATGGTCAGGAACTGATACAACCAAATTCCGCATCCCACCTACGACACAAAGCGGGAAAACACTAGTAGTATAACAATAATAACGGATAGCAAAACGAACGGCTTTCTCTCAGGATAAGTTTGAAAAAAGTGTAATTTTGCCAGAAATGTTAACTTCTGAATGAAACGTCTTCATGCACATTTTCTGAATGTCTGTAATGTCATATATATATTATCAGTTATTGGGGGGGGGGGGGGGGGGCAGCAGGAGTTTCTCTTTAAAATAAACACTAAATCCCCGCATTTACAATCGCAAGCAATACTTTTGGAGAAAAAAATCATTATCAAACTCTTCATGTCCATGCTCAGTATATGTTCTGGCTATGTTTCTGTCGAATCCCCATTTTTGCTTCATCACAGTCAGTGTCATCTGTATTTATTTAACGTTGATTTTGCGAAGTAAAGATGTATTCTGAACACCTCGGTTTTCTCCAAAATTTGAGGTTACCAATGGGGTTGACAAATATTATACTCTAGCTGGAAACAATATCTGAGAAAACAAAATCACAAGATAAAGGCAATATTCACACCTAATTTTGTTGAGGTATAATATCCACAAATGTATAGCACTTTTCCAGACGGCTCCAACTGGTTATGTCTTTTCTCGTTTGGTCTGTCGGATAGATTTCCCCATTTAGAGCCCTGCATTAACAAGGGCGGTAACAAAACCTATCTAAATTTGTAACAAGTCTATGGTTATTTTTTTTACTGACAGGTAAAGTATACTGAACATCATAAGAAATGCATACAATATATATATTATTTGAAGGTATTGGTATATGCTCTTATTTAGACATTTTAAGTCACTTTGTTTATGATATTTCGACTGAATGAGCACCTTAATGCATCGATATTCCATAAACTTTAGAGACCAGAACGCTTGCTTTTGTGATAGGCGTTAAACTGATAGTCACCATACTTTCAAAAGCTGAATTTTTAATTCCATAAAATGCTCAGCCCATTATTTTCTCCAGGCATAATGCCCACAGCAAGGGTAAGAAAAAGCGAAAAAATCAAAGCAATCGAGCCTTGAGTTTTAGAGAAACAATCAGGTAGAAAGTTGGTAGGGGAAAGAGTAAAACTGGCTTACCATTGGAATTCCAAAATACCTTTTAAGACCCTGTATTTCTTGAAACGAACAGAAACCATTCATATGAGGAAGTTAAAAGAATTTACAAGAGTAAAATAAAAAGATTTGCAAAGAAATTTTTCGTAGCACTGCATAGCTTTTGATGTTATTGGACTTCCTAATTTGCTATTTGTTTAATTGCAAGGGAGATAATTTGACAAGTGTTCAACTTCAAACTGCTGTCATGTTCCTAAGAAGACGGACGTTTTTTTCATAACCACACATTAGAGTCGCGTTTCGGAAACAATTTGTTATACTGCGAAAGTAAAGACAACTCTTACACGACTTTTAATGTTTCACGATAAATTGAGATAACTCTTTAATCAAAGTTTAATTTTGCAAGAAGCTAAGTTTATATTGTTGGCAGACGTCAGAAAAATGAATCTAAACTTGTAGGCGTTTCTTTTGATGTTCAGTATATATTTTAATATAAAATGTTTAATATGTCAACTTAAAATTAATAAACATTTTAATGTCAAAATAATAGGCAGCAGAATAATTTTTTCTGAAGATGTGATTTTTAAAAGTAATTTGACTGCTCAGATATGAAAAATCGGATAAACATATATTTATATCAACCCTAACGAAAAAAATTTGGACGGACACTCGGCGCCAGGTGTGTGCAACTATGGTTACGTACCGCTGAGCCACTTGGGTAACGTCGCTACGAAAATTAAAAAGACAACAACTAACGAAACACTGAAAAAATGTCTGTTTAACTGTGACAGGTCGTCAGTGAAATGGCTGACACCATTTAAATGTAGTTGCTGCACAGTTAAAATCGAACAGCATTATCCAACCTTTATATACATTTTATCATGCTTGACCGGTTTCGAAGCACTTTTAATTGATCATGTGCTACAATATAAATCAACAGTTATTCTTTGATTTCTCTGTACCAGAAATATCTAAAACTCTCCTCTCTAAAGCATGCTGCTTTCGTGCATAATATAAATTATATATTAATGGTCTTTTAACCTATTCCGGCACACTTTTTTTCAGTTCCGGCGCACTAGTATATTTAATTTTGCCATACCATGAATGTAACAACTCGGGCTCCAAAAGGGTAAGCTGTTTCGTTATTACTAAGAGGTGTTTGAAACTGTCAACATATGAGAGATCTGGGTCAAAGGTCAAAGAATGACTTTGACCTTTTGTACTCTTAAATACTCATGTACTCATTAAGATTACTGTACATACCAATTTTTAGACTAAAATTTTCAACAATGTCGACGAAATCTTATGTTTTAGAACTTTCCCATATAAACGCACGAAAACGCATAATTATTTGATCTTGCTGTAAAAAAGTCAGGTCAACCCAAGATCATCATTTGAATAATGTTGGTAGTACTTGTGTACCCGATGCTACATACCAAGTTTCAAGGTCATCGGTCTATTGGTTCTGGAGAAGATTTTTAAAGCTTTTTACCATAAGGGCGTCGTAGATATATTGGTCATGTGGCCCAGATCATTTTAACAATATTTCGTTCCCACAAGCCCTGGAGGCTCTGTATGAAATATGGTTACGATCGGACCAGTGGTTCCAGAGGAAAGGTTTTTCGAAATTATGGACGGACAGGGACGGATGACGACGGACGACGAACGATGGAGCCTGCCTATCCAATAAAAGCTCCTTCGAAGCCTTCGGCTTAGTTGAACTAAAAACTAGAGCAACTCTGATGCCTATTTGTCAAATATCTGCCCGCTGGTTCATAACAGGTATACAAGAACAGCAAATGAAAGCCACCAACGCCTGATCATTTGGAGAACACTACCTCTGCTAGTGTCAGCATTCCTTAACATGACCACAGTTGCAGGTCACAAAAGATAAAATTAATGATAAAGTTTCCCGGCATATTAATGCTTTGCATCAATGTTTTCTTTTATGATTTCTGTGATGATTATTTGATAAACTAGAAATCCTCCATGCGGACCAAACAACTTTATAGCCGATGCATGGCAGAACCCAGGACGAGGGTTGATGCGTCAAAGACTAGTTTACTATGGGCGCCTTTTTACTTTTTATTTCTTATTTGTTGATATCCATTTATTGCTTTTCGGATATCCATAATTCGATTAATGGATACCCAAAGAAACAACATAATATTGGATATCCATAATTCGATTTATGAATATCCAAAATTCGATTCATGGATATCCATAAGTCGATTTTTGAATATCCAAATATCTGCTTTATTTTTGAAAATACAAAAATTGAATTATGGATACCCTTTAGTCGATTTATGGACATCCATAATTTGATTTTGGCTATCAAAAATCGGCTGCTATATACATGTATTAATAACACGAATTACAATATCCAAGATTATGCTGCATTATTTTTGAATAACCATAATTCGAATTATGAATATCAAAAATCAATCAATCAATATCCATAAAAGGATAAAAATGGTCAAACGGCACCCCTTTCCCTATTCATAGATATTCATAAATCGATTTTGGATGTCCATAATTCGATTTATGAATATCCAAAAATTAAAAAAAGATATAGCATAATATTAGATATCCATAATTCGATTTATGGATAATCATAAATAGAATTTTGGATATCCATTATTTAATTTATGGACATCCAAAAATAAAGCAGATTTTTGGATGCCCAAAATCTGAATTGTGGATATCCATAAATGGAATTACGGATAGTCATATTCGAATTACGAATATCAAATATTATGTTGTATTTTTGGATATCCATATATAGAATAATGGATATCCATAATTCAAAATATGGATATCCATAAACCAAAAAATTGGATATCTAAAAATAATTCTTAATTTTGGATATCCATTATTCGATATGCTTTATTCGATTTTTTGGTATCCATAAATCGATTTTCCCATATCGATAGATAATTATGGATATCCAAAATTATTTTGTGAAATGGAATTATGGATATCCGAAAATTATTCATGGATATCTTAAAAATTAGGAATAAATAGTAAAACGGCATCCCATAGTTTATGCCCCTCCCCCACCCCAAATTTCGAGCTTTTTTATGTTTTTATCTTTACTGTTGGTTTTATTTCAAGAAAAAAAGATTTTGATGTATTTTATGTAAATGTAATTGGTGTCCTGATTTTTTTTATGTCTAGGCTGCAACAACTACCTGGAGAATAGCTAACACTAAGCTTTCCACACGTGTTGTCATACATTTAGTGCTGTTACATATGCTGATTTTATCAGCCCCTGGGTATTTCTATGCTTATTTTTTTTTTCAAATTATTCACTAAAAGATGTAGGAGAAGTTACCTACACAACATATGCTCACGGTTATTGCTCACTATTGCATCACAAAGAGCATCCACACGTAACATGCGCTCAGTTATTGCTCACTATTGCATCACAAAGAGCATCCACACGTAACATACAATTAGTGGTATGCTTCCTTCAATTGATGCCGTTATGAACGCACGACTGTCGAGCAAACAGTCAAAAGAAGGAGTCCTCTCACCCAGATGCTTTTAATTACCTCGTATGTTCGAAAACAATATCAATTCAAGCGTCCTTGCCAGACCTTTAATCATTATTATTGCGTAAGAAACTCTCGGTTAAACTTTCGTTTTGTGAAGAAAATTAGAAGCAATGGATGACTTATTTCGACGTATGTTTGGGTTTGGTGGACCACGCATCAACACACCTCATTTCGGGTAATTGACATTTGCTGTATTCCACCAAACGTGTAAAGAATCAACCGTCTTTAATGTCCATATTGGTCACTGAAAGTGGGTGGGGAATGGTTTACATAATAATTGTCACAAGATTGTACGGTTTTGTTGAACACAACAGGTTATTGGATTCTGAGCAAGAGGGTTTTCGTCGTTTTAGAAGCACAACACAAGCCTTATTGCGGCTGACACAAGATATTGCGAATGGGTTTAACAGGGGAGAGACGACTGTTGCAGTTCTTAACTATATATAAAACAATTATAAGGCCCATATTGGATTATGGTGATTCAGTGTGGAATCCCAGTTTAAAAAAGCATATTCAGATGATAGAGAACATACAAAGGAGAGGAACAAAATTAGTACCTGATATAGTCAACCTAAGCTACACGGATAGACTCAAAGAATTAAACTTGCCCACGCTGAAATATAGAAGAATGAGAGGGGACTTAATTCAAGTGTTTAAAATATTAAATGGACATTACGATGTAAATTCAGAAGATTTCTTCACTCTTGATAATGAAAGAACACATGATACAAGAGGGCATAGTAAAAAGTTGGTAAAACACAGAACTCTTACATCTTTGAAACAGAAAAGTTTCTGTTATAGAGTGATAGATCTATGGAACAACTTAACAGAAGAAATTGTTACTGCTAAAACAGTCATCAGTTTCAAGACTTTATTAGATAAACACCTTATACAACAACGTTTTGACACAAGTGAAATATATACTAATGTGTAAACTATTATTTGCATCCAAACTAACTTATACAAGAATTCAAAATATCACACCGGAAGTCATACAGTATAGAGAAGCTACAGAGGGGGAAATATGAGCCATAAGGGCTCCACAGTTCCCTATGGAAACAGTAAACAGTTATGATTGATTTGGAAAAAGCATATGACTCTGTTTGGAGAGATGGTTTGTTGCTGAAGTTGTATGAGAAGGGAGTACGGGGACAGATGTGGTTTTGGTTGAATGATTTTTTAAACGGTAGAACTGCAGTTTGTTCACTCAGGAACCAAGAGGGAATTCAGTTTGAAACTAAATGAGGTTTACCTCAGGGATCAGTACTATTCCCCTTACTGTTTATTTATTGCCGACATATATGAATCAGTGACAAGCCATAAAGTTAAATTTGCTGATGATCGTACTATTTGGAGAAGTGGCCAAGATTTAGAAGAGTGATCAAAAGCACTACAGAATGACTTATGAGAAATCGGGCTATGGGTGAGAAAGTGGCGAATGAAGGTAAATGTTGATAAAACGGAATATTGTGTTTTCTCGAGAGACCAGACAGCTATAGGTAGAACTTGTGAAATGAAAATGATGAACACAGTGCTAAAGAGGACAAGTAATCCTAAATTGTTAGGTGTAACTTTTGATGAAAAACTGACATTCAGTGAACACATAAAACAGTTGGAATTGAGAGCTCAAAAAACAGTGTCAGCTCTTAGAACACTGGGCAGGACAGAACGCATAGATCCAGAAAATTTGGTAAAATTGTATAAATGTGTCCTCCTCCCACAGCTAGAATATGCCTCACCAGTTTGGCAAACAGGAAATTGTGAAGGACCAGAGAAGATTCAACATAGAGGTCTATCTGCTTGTTTAGGTGTACCAGCTACTGCTGCCACAGAAGCACTAGATGTAGAAGCAGGAGTTTTACCATTAGATTTGAGAAGAGAAGAACTCGCTGTCAGGGAGCTTGGAAAGATCAAGGCCAAGAAAGATGGTGACCTTATCAAATCTCAACTATTGGAATGGGAAGAAGACTACCAAGAGGGTTTTGAGAGGGTCATATCAGCATATGGGAAAATGGGGGTTCAGTTTGGGGACATGGTATCAAACACTGGAATGACGCGCAATAACATAGAGCCTGAACCAGACTATCAGGAAACCCTACAGCCGTCAATCAGAAAACCAGACTACTGGAATAATCTGGGTTCGTCCAAGACCAGAACAAAAATACAGGAAGAGGAAAGCAGGAAAATTATTGAGGCAGCCATAGATGACAGTGAGGTGGGCAGTGTTTTTGTTTT
Source organism: Ctena decussata (assembly GCA_963989385.1). Taxonomy (NCBI): domain Eukaryota; kingdom Metazoa; phylum Mollusca; class Bivalvia; order Lucinida; family Lucinidae; genus Ctena; species Ctena decussata. The sequence goes on along the minus strand of OZ022505.1, from coordinate 43,502,725 downwards.
TACGGATGGCTCGTGTTTACAGAACCCAGGTCCCTGTGGGGCAGGAGCTTGCACCCTACTTCCAGGAAGTCATGATTTCATCGAATTAAAACAACCAGTCTCAAAGTTATCATCTATTCTTCTTGGGGAAGTGGTGGCAATCTCACTGGCATTTAGGGCTGGCACGATTAATCGCAATATCGGTTAATTGGTCGATAAGCAAAACGAAAACAATTATCGATCGACGAAATTAAGTAATCGATTACCTGCTGAAAATGTCCTGTCACTTTCTGCAATAAAATTTCCTCGTTTTTCACTTCTTATTTCCTTCCAAAGGAAAACGGAAGTCTCGGAGACCAACCGGAAACGTTGAAGAGTATTTGTGATACGGTGAATAGGTTGTAACGAATAGCATAAACCCGTTGTGTTCTGGTCAGTTCAGACGACCAAGTTAATGTTTTGCGCAAAACGCGGAACATTTTATGAGTTCAGTAGCCTCGCTTATAATTTTTATTTAGTCTTTTTAATAATAGGTCCTTATTAACACGCAAACCGATAGATATTGTCCCCGTAGTTGTACTGAAAGTAGGTACTACCAACTACCGAAGGTTGCGTATCTGAATCTGAATAGAACAAGATGGTCGCTTGTCGCCAATCAGCTGCCAATTAGGAAGCCAATTAGCGTGGATTGGCATATCAGAAGACAAGATTTAATCAAATGTTATTGATAATTTGAATAGTTATCAACTGTATTGTTTGTTAGTGTCAAAACGTTTTAGCACAAATCTGTGCCACCGAAGCTTCTAAACATACCCATTTTCAATTTGCCTTGTTCAGCGATTACTAATCGGTTAATTATCGAAACGACCGGACCGATAATCGATTACCATTTTGGATTCGATTAGCCAGCCCTACTGGCATTGCAATTTCTTGAAAAAGAACTCAATAAAGTGCATTTCACTTGTATCAAGCTGTTTTCAGATAGTCAGTCAGCTGTAGGAATAACATCATTGAGCAGTTTCGGTTTGTCAACTCGAGTAACTCGAGTATTCAGAGTTACTGACCGAACAACACGAGTAAACGCAATACGCATGCGCAGTACTGCGCACATATTCGTATTTACTCGACTACCGTAACCCCCACCTCATCTCGGGTAGCCTGGATTAAAGATGGCGGAAAGTGAACTTCCGCTGTAAAAGAAGCCAATTCTTTGCCCTTTTTCTGTTTAATAATAGTGAGAATGGGATAAGAATGTTCATCATACTGATGATTATAATTATTCTGCTTGTGCTTTATTCAGCAGGGTTTACAGCGGGCCAGTAACGACTTCAGAATTGTAATTTTCCTTTACAATTTTAAAATTCTTGTGAGTCCTGACTCTTGTGAATATTAAACACTCTCTGGACTTAAAGGTAAAAAGATTGATGGTCGTCGCCATTTTGTTCTTTACTCGAAGTGTTCGGCACGGCAGTACTCGAGTACTTTTGTACGCATGCGCCAAATTTCAACCCGAGTAACACGAGTTGGCAACTCGAAAATGCTCATTAGAGTGGGACACAAAACTACACAAACAGACAGTTTCTCAAATTCAAGATTCAGTACAGCAATTGCAGCAGAAAGGAGTAAATGTGCAGATAGCCTGGTCTCCTGGGCATGCTGATATATGAGGCAATGAAATTGCAGATCGACTTGCCAAAGAGGCAGCCTAGGAGGCGAAAGAAATGGAAGATGATAATAGATTTACAACAATGGTAGACATAAAAGCAGCAGCCAGAGAGTCATGTGTTAAGAAATGGCAGAGTCGATGGGAGCAGTCAGACAAGGGAAGAGCATTGTATGCTTACAGACCAAAAGTGGATATAAAGAAGAAGAAGTACTGCAAGCCCAAATTTCCCCAAATTATATCAAAGTTAAGAACTGGATATTGCTTAAATGAATATTTACACAAAGTAGGTCTTTCGGATTCTCCACACTGTTCTTGTGGGGAGGTTGAATCAATTGAACAGTACATACAGGAGGGTGAAAACTATGAAAATCTAAGAGACGAATTATCAGTAAGACTATATCAGATGACCGGATTAACTGAGTGGACCCCAGCTTTATTTTTAGACATTAAAATAAGGGATGATCAGGAAGAAAGCAGACTTCAATTAATTGAGGTTTTTGACGAGTTTGTGAAGAGGTCAACGCGGTTCACAACAAACTAGTTGTAAATACCGTAAGTAAGTGAGCACCACTAAAAAAGTACGCGCGAGAAGGTACTGGGTTTTACCATTGAAGATACCATTTACCGGGGAGATACTTCAGCCATTAGGGCTTGGGTTACAACGATTAGACAGAATCAGAAAAGGTTAATCTATAAAAGGCCCTGCACTGTATAAATACAGATACAGACAGATACAGAATCTATCTATCTTCCATATCATCTTAACCTTCGAGGAGGACTTCAAATGGGGTAGGAGAACTTCAGATGGTGAAGTGAATATCCAGCTGCATTGAGTTTTTCGTAAGCGCAGTGGTTAATGCACATGTCTCTGAAGCCAGAGGTTGTGGGTTTGATCCCCACCCGGGACAAAGTCTTCCTATGTCTGAACACATTTTTCTAGCATCATTTGCAGGGATAATGTTTACAAGTGTGCCGTCCTTCAGATCAGGGCGTTAACTGTAGGTCCCTGTGCAGGGAGAGTCATCCCTTATGCAGGTTAGAGATCCCTATTATAGCTACATCTATATGTAGGCTTTCATCCTGCAAGACCGGAGTGTACACAAATACACCGTCTGGGGGGGGGGGGGGGGGCGGTGAGGGGGGGGGAGACATACTGGAAGGTATATAGATAGATAGAACAGTTATGACATTAAGGTTTGCCTTTATGGTCATCTGAGCCTTCTCTGACCATTCACTGTTTTTTTTTTTCCATGTTGAAGATTGTGACTCGAAAAGTAATAACTGTATTTGTCCTTGTTTCTTACAAGCCCTGGGTAGCTCAGTAGGTCAAGCGCTAGCCTACTGATCTAGAGGACATGGGTTTGAGCCTTGCTTGAGGCGAGAATCTTTCCTACCGTAAAAGGGGTTCCATTGCACACAGCCTTTCATTATCACCCTCCCATCTCCCTGATATCACCGAAATACTGTGGAAAAGGACGTAAAATCGCAAGTCATCCGTCCTTGATTCTTGATTTTGAAGAGTTGAGAAAGCTCTTTGTCCTCAAATGAAACAGTCTGTTTTTACAATGCATCCAAAACATACAGATAGGATTGCTAACAGTGTAGGCCCTAATCAGACTGCTTGAAGTCCAAGGCCACCCCTATCCAAGATTTTAGCCCCGTCTTTCAACTCATTTTTAACCGTGATACGTCCAAGGACAATCATCCACCAGGGCCTGTGATCAGGGAAGCTAGTCCCTAGCCCCCCCCCCCTGCAAGAAAAGTCAGCTTAATAATGTAATCTCCTGCACACTCAGTAGCAGAAATATAGGAATCTGCCAGGGTATTCCAATTACTTATAGTCTGGGGAAAGAAACTGGACTTTCAAAAGTCAGTCACAGCCAGTGGGGTGTGAAATGCCAGGGAATGATAAGTCCTGGTATGCCCACTTTGGGGAACAAGGTCATTTATGGGTTAACCGGCTGCACCCTTCAGATTGAAAAAGTATACTTTGAGGGTCCCAAACTGAACTACATACTCCAGGACTGGACTAACCAGTCCCTTGTATGCTGACTCCTTAACGTCCTGTGCACATGCAGCCAAGTCGCGTTTAGGGAGGCCAAGGGTCCTATTAGCCTTTGTGCAAATATTGCTGACGTGTGTTCCATTTTAAATCATTGGTAATGGTTATGCACCATTCACCTTAATAGATGTGTTCTAATTCTGCCATCAGCACTGTATTACTGTAATGTGCCTAAATTTTGGGACACCTAAAATAAATAGTTTTCCATTTGGAACAAATGGAAAATTAGTTATTTTAGATGTCCCTATACTTAGGCATATTATGGTATTAGGACACCTCTCGCAACATTGTAGCTCATAAGTCCTATATATGACATTCTTGAGACAAAACTTGGGCAATAAATAAATTTTGATGGCTGAAAGCCAGTCTTGTTGAAATTTGCCATTTTTTACAGAAGAAAGTGAGTGTGGTTGTTTACTAGAAAGGGGTCATTTATTAGGAGCAATATAGTACTGTCTGATTTTCCTAAAACTTGGACAAGTTGATGTACAAGACCTACACTGATAAGGATTTTTCAAAATAGTCGCACCATGGTTTGTCTGTCTGTACAGGAGATAATCCGCTTGCTAAAGCCTTGTACAGGCCAACAAAACATATCTGTTACATGTACTTGATAATATGAATAACCTTTGTAAAATGTAGAGATAGTAAAATTTACAACCCCAAAGTTTTGGCTTACCAGTAACTACCACTCTTTTTTCTCTTTACAGAGATGAAAATGATGATGATAATGATGACCCTGAGGAATTTTCATCATTTTTTGGAGAGGACAGGAATGACCCTTTTGGGGAGTCATTCTTCCACTTTAATGATCATATACAGAGACAGATGGAGGCCATGGAAGGGTTGATGCAAGAAATGTTTAAGAATTTTGGAGCCACTGAGTTTCCTTCAAGTAAGTTGTGAGGTTCAAGGCTCGAGATAAGGGGATTTTCTAATGATGATTTTCGAATAACTTTTTCATTAATTTACACTCCAGATAAGAAGAGGGGTAACAGGAATAATTTTGGGATAGTTTTCCATATTTTCATGTAAAAACATATTTTGTAACCCCTCATTAGAACCATCTTGCTAAGACGGTTCTAATGAGGGCTCACAACATATGTTTTGGCTGAAATATAAGAAAAAAAATATCTTTGAATTATCCTCAATACTCTCTGAGGCTCTGAATTATCCAGAAACTCAAAATATCATCCTTCAATATAACTGCCTTGATGAGCCAGTTCTAATGAGCGATGGGTCACAGCGTGTGTTTTTGTCTTAAAGATTGTCTCTCTCATTTATGTCTTGTTTTTAGAAACAAATATTTTAACAAAATTTCGTTAGACAATATGTTACAGCCTCATAATTAACTGTACAAGTTTTGAGAAAAGGCATGTTTTTTCAATAAATGTGGAATGAAAAATGATCTTCAAATTAAAATGCAAATTACTTTTTTCCTCACAGGCTGTAAGAATATCGATTTTGACTACTTGTGTCATGTGATCGTGTACAGGTATTTTTCATGTGCATGTGATTGTGACATATGAATAAATTATTTTTGTCCAATAATGCAATTTCAAGCGCGGTCTGAGATCGTTTAAAAATTTATCTTATTTTTTGTTTAAAGGTAGGTTCCTGTACTAGCGATAACAATTATGTCCACAAAGTAATTTCGTCTTTTTCTGAGCAGTATTGAATTCTCTTATTTTTCTGAATTTGTTGCTACTGAGAAACTCGTCAGATGTTGAAGAAAATAGTCGTTTTCCCTTTTGGTTTATTTTCTTTTGTTGGAATTCCAGTTCTAAAAATAACTGTGTTTATTATGTCTATAAGTGCGCGATTTCTGATGCCATTCTCCAAAGGTCAATTTTCCCTTGTCTTGAGCTCTCCTAGAGGTCCTGGCATGGTGGATGGGTTAAAACTATCCCAAAATGCAATGCAGCATGCCCTCAGCTGCATTATCTATTTTTGGCGTGAACTAAAAATAGCGCTAACTGGTGTGGGAAGCAGAGTTAGGAAATCCCTTGCAAAACAACTTTTCTAATATTTTTTTGATTTACACTTTTTAGTGAAACTTATTCATTCCCGTTTATAAGTGCTTTCCAACAACTTGGATGAAAGATCATCAAAATTATGATGCATTCCAAAGTACAGGAACCTACCTTTAGTCACTTTTATAAAATATTATTATCTAAACTCTATTTCAAATGTATAGTTAGACCATGTCGGAGGCACTGCATGAAATATTTAATCAAATCATGTTTTGTTATCACTATCAAGGGATTTTGTTATCACTATCAAGGGATTTTGTTATCACTATCAAGGGATTAAATCTTAAACTGCAACAAGCTGAATGCAAGACATATGAGCTGTGACACGACAAAACCAACAAAGTGGCATGTGCACCAAGTGAAGACTCAGATCAGCCTGGGCATCTGTCCAGTGTGATGAGAGTCTTTGCTGTCCACATGGAGCTAGCCTAGACCCTTAGCTACCCTGTAAGCAAGCCGGGCCGGGTAGCGCAATCGGTAGGGTACCTGACTCGTAAGTCAGAGGTCCTGGGTTCGAATCCCGTCTGGCCACATACTTTCGTTTCTCCTTCCGCTGATTCAAGAAGGGCAGTTGTCAGTTACTTCCGAAAGTATGTGCACTTAGTACTGGTTAACCGCTTAGGAGGTCTAAGCCTGCCCAGGAATAGTGTGGTTAGGTTAACTGACCGTCCCGACATGACCTTAGTTGTTTACTGTGGACGTTAAGCATCAAATCAACCAACCAACCCTGTAAGCACAGGGCAAAAACTTTGAACAGGCTGGGCAGATGCTCAGACTGATCTGAGTTTTCGCTGGGCACACATGCCACTTTGTTAGTTCTGTTTTGTCGCGGCTCATGTATTTTTTGGGAAGGCAGCGTTGGATGGTACAGTTTCAATAGATGTATATTGAGCTAAGTCATAAAATTTGTATTGACTGACTACTTACACTGAAATTTTGTAGTGTTATATAATTCGGTTAGTATAATTGGATGTATGGAAGACTTGCCAGTCTTACATCCTTTTCAACAGCATTCAGTCATATCAGGAAAATGAGAGGGTGAATATGAAGGGCTCTGGGCAATGAAACATCATTTTGGTTTGGACAGAGTCTCACCTTCAGGGGTACTCAAACCTGTGCCCCCAAGAACTGAAGTCGGGAGTGCTGATAACTTGACCAGGCAGTTCATGTAGGGTAGTGTGGAAAATTAACTCTTTTGGTCCCAAGCTTTAATATATAGATGTGCACTTCCCAGCGACAAATTTATTGTACTAGATTGGGCGTTTCTGATCAATGAAAACACTTGAAAGTCTAAATTTCATCAAAAAAGCCAATTTTTTTTAAAAAAAAATTTTATGCGCAAAAAATCTTTGTTTGCCATAATCTGGTCAGAGACTTTGAATTATTTCTCTTTGTATTGTTGTAACATGGAGTTCTAACGGGCCTGTGCTGGTCGCATTAAACTACAATGGCACTCAGCCTAGCAGTCGCATCTGGGCAACTATGGCGTCGAAAGAGTTTGAGTTTTGATCTTGCACAAGGATTAAATTGAATGCGGGACCAGGGTTAACTACATGTATGTTTAATTTAACCATACCTTGCAGTAGAGTTTGAACAGCACCAAGAAAGACCTTCCACAACCAATCCAAGGGACAGGATGTTAAAGGGTCTAGAGCCAGGAGACCCAGAACAAGGACCCAGTAGAGAAATTATACCTATACAACCACCTATACAGCCACCTTTATTTGGACCTGTTCCTAGGGTAAGTCTTTATTTGAGCTGCGACGTGACAAAATCAACAAAGTGGCATGTGTGCCCAGCCAAAACTCAGATTAGCCTGGGCATTCGCCCAGGCTGATCAGAGTCATTGCTGTTGGCATTGAGGTAGCATAGCTACCCTTTAAGACCAAAATGGAGACTGATCAGACTTGGCGGATTCCCAGGCTAAACTGAGTCTGCGCTGGGCACACATGCCACTTTGTTGGTTTTCTCGTGTTGTGTCCCATTGATAGACCTACATTTTTCCATCATTTTTATACGTCCGTTTGTCCGTTTTTTCTTTGAAAAAACGGACGTATTATGGCATGGCGCTGTCCGTCCGTCTGTCTGTCCGTCCGTCAACATTCTTGTGCGCACCATATCTCAGAAACCGTGTGCGATATCTTCATGAAATTTTGTAGGCATATATATTAGGATGGGGCAAAGTGTCGCGTATAGTAATGGTTGCTCCCCCTTTCTTGGTTTCAAAGTTATGCCCCTTTGATTATTTTTTACCCTACTAGTCTTGTGCGCGCCATAACTAGATAACCGTTTGGGATATCTTGATGAAACTTCATAGCAATGTGTATGAGGGTCTGATGATGTGTCGCGTATAACAATGGTTGCTCTCCCCTTCTTCGTTTTGGAGTTGCATCCCTTTGATTAGATGTTTAGTTTACAGTATTTTTGTGTATACTAATCTTGTGCATTCAATAACTAAGTAACCATTTGGTATATCTTGATGAAACTTTATAGCAATGTGCATGATCACAAGATGGTGTGTCACATATAAGAATGGTTGTTCCCCCTTACTTAATTTTGGAGTAACCTCCCTTTGATTAGTTTTTTAGGCTAACCCATTCCCCCATAACTCCTTAATCCTTTGAAATATTTTATTGAAACTTTGTAGGAATGTGTGTAGGAATGTGTATAATAATGGGGTAATGTATCATGCACATGAACTACAACTCTGGCTTACTTCCTGAATTATCTGCCCTTGCATCAAATTCCGTTTTACTCTGTATCTCCTTAACCGTTTGAAATATTTTAATTAAACTTTATGGTGATGTGTATATTGTCAAGGGAAAGTATTGCGACTAAGAGTTTATGAATTATCTCCCTTGTTTGACTTTGGCGTTTCACAACTTCTGAGCTGCTTCACCCTGGAACCTGATTTTTGGTGTACTAATAATATTTGATGTGTTGTTTTGATAACATTGCAGTCATTTATTACAGAGTTGTTTCCCCTGTTTTGTCTGCCTGTCCATCCTTCTATAAACAATCTTGTTCATTCTGTAACTCCTTCATGACACTGAAACGGGCGTATTATGCGCCGCTTGCGAAGCTCTTGTTAGAAAGAGAACAACTTTGTGAAATCCTGTTTGCTTCCCTGGAGGATGTAGCCCTTCCAAAACAGGGTATAAACAGAGCTCTAGATATGAGGGAGTATTTGGTGATAATTAGGGATAATTTTTGTTAATTCTGCATAAAAAGATATGTTGTGACCCCTCATCTGAACCGTCTCGATGAGACGGTTCAGATGAGGGGTCACAACATATGGTTTCGATGAGAAATGAAAAAAATTATCCTTAATTATCATCAAATACTCCCTCTTATCTAGAGCTCTGTATAAAGGGACAGAACTTGGCTGCTGTGGTAGCAAGACCTCCATGGACATGGGAGGCAAAAATGAAAGCAACAGAAATGCTTTCTAAGTAACAAAAGTTGTTACGGCAGAATACATGGTGTGTACTCATTATGTGCCTTAAGTATTCGAAAGTGGCCTGTTAGTTGGTCGTCCAATATGTAAGAGGTGCCTTGTTGAGCAAAATAATGTTGCATTAAAATAAGCATGCTGTCTCTAATAAGGTGCAGTTAATAACCATTAAATTTTGTTTCTTGGAGAAATAAGAAAGAAAAAATTCTGTAATTGTGATCAAACACTGTAGTTGTAAAAGTTTGTGGCATATTAATTTTCGCAAATCTCATAATTAGCAGGCTTGCATTAAATTATATGTATATCCTACAAACACAGTTTTGTCTTGCTTGAGATCAGCAGAGGCAAGACGTTAGGCACTACTTTTAGTGTCCTTGGCAGAGGTGTTAGAGGGGGTAAACTTTCCTTGAGTTTTCTGATTTACCTCTGTTTTGTGATGTAGTGTGCGGCAGACATGTGAGACACCTTATAATAAGTTATTCCATAGAATTTTTGTTGCTAAAGATTGATAGGGAGATCAAAAGGAAGATTTATACCTGCAAATTTGTCTAGGGCTTACCTAGAATTTTTATACTGCAAACTTTTGTCAAGAAATAAGTAAATGCAATTACAGGACTCTCCTCAACAGGAGTTTAGAAGGTGTACTGTATAAATGCAACAATACACAGTTTATGCAGTACTAAAATTCAGTTTATGCTCATGAAATTTTAGTTGAGATAAAGTTTATATGTAATACACATGAAATCATATTTTTAATCATTTCCCACAGCTCCAGGTAAGGGGTAAGAGGGATAATTCAGAGATAATTTTCATTATTTCATAATGAAAACATATGTTGTGACCCCTCATTAGAACCGTCTTGGCAAGACTGTTCTTCTACTGAGGGGTCACAACATATATTTTTGTGCAGAAATATGAAAATTTATCCTTAAATTGTCGTAGTTTCCCCTTTATCTGGGCACTGATTAATCTTTCTTTCCAATAGTTTGGGAGATTCCCAAGATTGCCTCAGGGGGACAGTGAAGACAAGAAAGATACTGGTAAACTTTTTATTTCTTCATAGTAAAAAAGCTTTCAAAAATTGGGACAGCTAAAGTGATAATTGTAATTGTCCTGAATTTGGAACGGTTTGGTTTTATAATGCAGTAATACGTCTAAAAGAGGCAGATGGAGTGGCAAACAGTGTTGACCCTGATCAGACTGCTCCACTGGGAGCAGTCTGATATGGGTCTGCACTGTTTGCTGAGTTATCTCCTATCTGTCCCAGTACCTCAGTATTCTTAGTATTTTGAATTTTACAGTACCATTTTATTTGACAACTGTTTTGAGTAACTTTAACTGTAAGTACTCCCCCCCCCCCCCTCCCATGCCCCCTCCCCCCAACACCACCACCTAAAACACCAGTAGAGCATATCATTGAACTCTTTTGTTTGAGATAGCTTCCATCTTCAATACCTACCATATTTGGCTTTAAGTTGAGCACATATGAGCCACGACACGACAAAACCAACAATGTGGTTGTGCGCCCAGCGCAGACTCAGATCAGCCTGGGCATCCGCCCAGTCTGATCAGAGTCTTCGCTGTCTGCATGGGGGTAGCTTAGACCCTTAGCTATCCTTTGAGCAATTAAGGAAGAGTCTGGTGAAACTGGGCGGCTGCCCAGGCTGATCTGAGTCTTCGCTGGGTGCACAACCACATTGTGGGTTTTGTCGTGTCGCGGCTCATATCCTTCTAAACTGACCAGAAACATCAAATCAGTTATGTGTTACTATGCTTTAAGATGAGTTTTCCCCATTCAAAACAATCCCACAAATCTAGAGCTCTAGTAATACCATTGACTTAAGAATTGCAACAATCCCTGGGAGTTTTTAGAAGAAATGCAATATTTATCTTAAATTCATGAAAGCACTAAAATTAAATTGCACTAATATGTCATTCTCATAAAATGCCAAACTTTGATGCTGCAAAATATTAAATGGTTTAGATGATAATTTTTTCATGTGCCATTATTGAGGTAAATTGCTTGCAAGATTTCTGATTAAGCTCTGTTTGTGCGAAGTATGATGGATGACTAGCGATTTTACGTCCTTTTCAACAGTATTTCGGTCATATCAGGATGATGGGCTTGTGATAATGAAAGGCTGTGTGCAATGGAACCCCGTTTACGATGGAAAGAACTCCGCCTCCGGCGGGGCTCTAACACACGACCGCTAGATCAGTAGGCCAGCGCTTAACCCACTGAGCTACCGGGGCGCCGTAGACAAATAGGCAAGACATAGCATTCCATGAAACTCTTATTATGGTATGTCTTCTTTCAGATCTGGATGGACTTATACAAGGAAAGGAAGATAATATAGGAAAGCTGTTTGGTCAAGACAGGCTGGCACCCCAAGCACCCGGTCCACAGGTCCCCGAGTCCCCACGGAGCTGGAGCAGTGGATTCTCCAAGAGCTTCAGTAGGACCTTCAGAAATGGGGTGAGCATTTTAATCTTTAATCTGCTATGTAAAAGCTCCTACAATTCGATTGTTGCATGATTTGTCATTTGGAGTAACTGATTTATGACACTAGTGTAATACATGTAACAGTGTTCTTTCCAGAAATTTCAGAAGGCATGTCGCTTTTAGCACCAAAATCAGATTTTGACTTGTTGATCAATTTTTAAAATCCTTAATATAGCAATGTTTTGTCAAAATTAGCCCAAATTTACATCATAAATAATTCATTGATGATCCTGATTGCATTTAAAACAACTTTACTGTCTAAGAAATGAAAATAATAGCATTTTACAAAATTTTCATTGGAAATTAAGGCATGTTGTAAAGGTAATTTGAAGAGGAAGGCATGTTGCAAGCGACATGCTTTAATGGCCTGGGGAGATTCCTGCATGCTCAGATGCCTATATAAGATGAATCATTATTATTTCCATAGCACATTTTGCTGTGATCCCTCATCAGAACTGTCCAGGCGAGAGGGTTCTAAGGAGCCACCATATACATTTTTATGGAGAATTAACAGAAGTTATCTTGGGATTGTAATCAAATATTTATCTTACTTGGGAGTGGCAATCCTGTTGTACCATGTACCTCTCAGCCAGGGTGGTCTTATGATTGAAACAGCAGATGTTTTTCTGGGACATTGACAGAAACTATCTAGGAGTCATTGCCAAAATACTCCTCTTATTTTGTTTATTCTGTCTCTTGCCAGCGTGTTGAGGAAATTGAAACTATTAGACATTCTGATGGTTCTTCTGAAAAGATAGTGAGACATAAAGAGGGTGATAAAACACACACAACAATATACAAAACAGACAAGCATGGACATACGGAAGAGTCGGAATCGTTTCAAAATATGGATGGAAGTAAGATACATTATGATTTGCTCATCAGGGCTCGAAATTTACACTCGTCCGCTCGTATTTACGAGTAGCTGATCGGTAAGGACGAGTGGAAATTGTCACTGACTTGCCCTGCCGGACGAGTAGGTTTTTCCTCCATGAAAATTGTCTAATCATGCCGTTCAGGAAAAGCACTTTACAAATCGATCAAATTACAGCAAACAAATATTGACTGTAATGCAATAAGCATGAAATCCCGCATCGTGTAATCTAAAAATGAAAACGGAAATGGCAAACTGTAAATAAACGGTGCGCCTGCGCATATCGAACATCGACCCGATGAGGATTCGCACCAACGCGGTTTCGCCTAAGTTGTTTGCGCTCTATAACTGCACGATTACAAATGCATAATCCAACTCAAATAGTTGTATAGGACATTATTTTCACGTCCTCTCTTGAATAAAGCAGAAAAAATCTACTTTGGTGCAGAAATCTTTATTAGCGAAACCTCTTTGGCAAAACCTGAATTGGGACGAAACCATATACCTACGGAAAGTACCGGAAATATCTGAGTGAAAATGAAACTGAAAGTAGAATACATTCGAGGGAAAAATGAGTGATATCAGACAGTTTTTAAGGACGAGTAGATTTTTGAAAGGACGAGTAAAAAATTGAAAGCACTTGCCCTGCAGGACAAGTATGTTCACAAAAAAATTTCAAGCCCTGCTCATACATACTGTATTAGCCCCAAATATGAGATTACATAAACAGTTGCTTTAATTATCCTGAACATATTTGCTTATTTAAGAAATACATCATTTCTAGCAGTGATTTGCTGCAGGGATCAAACGTGGTTGTTCATGCATTTACATTTGCCAACTCCCGAGGTACCTGGCATAAGTTAATGCATTGAAAATTTTGTTTGATGGCTATATTTGCATTAATTCAACCACAATGTTTCAAAAATAAGGAAAATGCTTAGGCACTATTTTTGGACTCATTGCCACTACCACACAGATGCAATCAGTAAAAATCCTTGTTTCAGAGGCCAGCCTAGAGCTTTCAGACAGGGAGAAGTTTTGTGACATTTTCTGGACTTTAGGGAGAAGTTTTGGTTCCAATTTTGGATTTCCCTTTATGTTCTATACATTTTCACTTCTCCCTCAGCTCAAAATAGGGAGAAGTCAGCCAGCTTAGGGAGACTATTTCTCCCAAATAGCCCTCTAGGCTGAGCCCTGTTGTTTTGGTCATTGTAAGCTATTGTGAATTGTTGTCAAACCTGTAGCAACAGTTTACAAGTCAAATCATGTTCACTAAATATTTCACTCTGTTGTCATCTGCTCTTCAATTCATACATTATTCAAACCTGTATAACTCTAGCATACATGATTTTTATTGATAAATGCAACTTTTGTATAGATGGAGTATTGCCCTGAAATTTGCATACAAAATAATGCAAAGCAGGTCAATAACAGTATGTGAATAGCCGCCTTAATACATGGTTTGTGTTTGTTAAAACATGCCAGTTAATACATGTAGCAGTGTTTCCCCTAAAGCGGAATGGCGGGGCGCCACGCCCTGCCCCTTTTTGGTCCCGCCCTTCTGCCCCAAAAACGTGTCATAAGCGCCCTCCTGCTCGCAAAAATAAACAGTAACCAGTCCTTTTTCCCGCGCTGCTATTGCGATTTGTTTCCATTGTGTCCTATACCTGTAAAAACTGACAACCCAAGTCGATCGATAATCTGTACACATGCTCATCAATAAACACCAATCACAGTGATTACTCTGTGGCAATTATCACCTCCCTATGTACAACCGATGGTCACGTGTTAATTGGAGCGGAAAATTACTTCGCCAACTGAAAACATACTGGCTACCGGCTTTACAGGTGTCAAATGCATCGCGGACACGACGATAGTAACCAGGGCAATAAAGAAACGCGTGTTACAGTGACCAGCCTGTTCCGACTGTGGAATTAACGGGTAGCATCGTATGATTGTAGGTATATCACTCTCACTCTACACTTATGACATAATCTACTTTACAACTATGTGAGGCCAATATTTATGCAATAATGCGTTATATGTCACTGTTTGGAGGTCAGTTGTAAAGTAGATTATGTCATAAGTGTAGAGTGAGAGTGATATACCTACAATCATACAACTGACTATAAACAGTGATTTAGTCCCCAAAATTCTTAAGAGCTGAAATTTTGGAAAAATTATGATAAAGTCTGAACACAAGAACCTTTGAGCTGTGGTGCTGATGTTGATTTGAGGCCATCATTACGCTTTTGTTATAGATTCAAAAGAATAATGGCACTCAAATGTTCATTCCTCTTTTATTTCAGAAGATTTACCCTTATTTGACAAGGGCCGGTTGCATTGGACACCACCTATGATCAAAGAACCACCATCTGAACCTTCAGTTCCTGATATAAACAATGGTGATAAAAGCTTCTTGAAGAATCTATTTGGTTTCGATTTTTGGAAACCTAAATCATAATTACTTTGTGCTTAGAATTTTTTTGTGATAAGTGTGTGACGAAGAAGAGACGATGCCATAATAATGTTTGTTTTGTTGCTTTACTGGATATTTACGTTTGACTTAGATGACTGTTTACTGTACCCTGTGAATTAGATCACAAGTTAACCCATTGCATTCTGGATATTTTTTGTCGTCTGCTGAAATTGTCGTCTGCATCAAAAATCAAGAATATTTTTACAACATTGGTCTAACTAACTCTTGTAGAAATGATGTCTAGGCAGCAAACAATTTGGATCTCAGATCAGGTCCCACGTCTGTGGGGCCTGCTCTGGATCCAAACTGTTTGCCCAGATACCCCTCCGAATGGAATGGGTTAAACTCACTTTAGCAATCAAGAGTCATGTTTTAAGGTGTATGGGCACACCTTAATATTTTTTCCACCATTTTTTTCTCAAAGAGAGACAACTGTTGTGACTTCTTGTTTGCTTCCTTGGATGACAAAGTCTTTCCAAAAGAGGTCTACTCTTAAAGGAATGAATTTGCTCCAAGAGGAGGAGTGAATTTGCTCCTCTTGGAGCAAATTCTTTCCTTTTCTCTTGGAGCAAATTCATTCCTTTTAGAGTTGACTCACGTTGAGAAACGAGGCAAATAAGAAAATGGTAGGGTTGCCTCCCCTGAAGTGTTCCCATTCATCTTAAACTCATTTTAGAATGTTTTAATCTGTTATTTATGTACATATTGAAACAACATGATCAGTTAGTATAATAATACTTAAATTTGAACAAGTTTTTTTGATTTTCACTAGGCAGTAGTGCCGACAAATTTCTAGTGGATTGGCAAACATTGCAGACTCAACCCAAACTGTTCCAGTTGGGAGCAGTTGGACCCAGATCTATAGTCACCATTACAGTATTTGGCTATATTTTGAGAATTTGTTTGTTTTAATAGCATTCTTGCAGAAATCAGAAGTTTTAACAGCATGCTTACTTACACTTAAAGTTGTAACAGCATTCTTACAGGCAAAACGTTTATATTTTCTTTTGCCTTATCTTGCTTTTTTGACCAGGTGTAATTAATTTCCTTTATCCATCCATCCAACACAGTCATTTCTCAGATTCTGAAATTGTAAACTAATTCATCAAACATTGGCACTGACATTCAACCTTTTGATATTAGACCTTGTTTAATTCCACGGCACAGTTGTTCAAAGCATCATTAGGCAAACTAGCTCGTTAAGAGGTCAACTGAAGTGTTTTACGACTTTATAGCCTAATACACTGACACTGATATTTTGTGTTGAAATATGTGAGAAGGTTTTGCAATGCAAAAGCTTCTCACATTTTTCAACAAAAAATATTGGCATATTTTAGATATTTACTTTTGAAATTTTAACGTCTTGTTAACTAACAACGTCGTTAGTTTCGAACAACCTTAGTTACAGGCTTGTTTTTGGCATCTTCTGGATCTTGCTTCTGACATCAAATTGTTATGTATATAATGTTAGTTTTCATTTGCTTGTACAATCACTTTGAAAGCCTTGAATCTAAGATTCTGAAATGGGACTTACCATATTTGACCTAATAAGCACACTGTATGCTTAACTTTGTCAAAATGCCAGCCGAAACATGAAGTAAACTTCCCTCTGAATAAACTTATTTCAAAGAATGATTATTTATGAAAGTTAAAAGCAAAATTTAATGATAAAGCATCGGAGAAAAGCTGCTTACAGTATGAATGAAGAAGCTTTCCAAATGAAACTAAGGGAGGTGAATTTATTCAGTTTTCATAAAAACCCCAACCTAAAACAAAAACAAAAAAACAATTTAAAAATATGTACACTTATTATTGTATATCTCAGAACTCAAAAACATCCATAGTGTGTGCAGTTATTAAGCATGTGTGGTTATTAGGTTAACTACTGTAAGTATGTTACTTGGTTTTAAATAGACTGTCCATCTGCTTGTTGTCATTGACTTTGGCATTAAAATTTTGTTTGATTTTGTTCATTAGACTTTGGTGTTGGCCAAGAATATGCATAAGCTTTCACTCGCTGTCGTTCTGTCACACTTTTAAGTTTGTGTTATTTACTGTGACTTCTATAAGAATTTTATTTTTAACATGTTTTCATCTTGAAAAAACTTGCTAGGTCTTTCTGTGTATGCTAAAAGCTGAAATAGAAATGTGTATACAAAGTGAAAGATTTTGTCATGGTGTTGAACACTATTTACTGTTACCATTAAAATGATAATATTAATTTCTGTCTTTGTTTTCCTTTCATTTTGCCTGTGAATTTAGTTTTGAAAGCAACCTCCTTTATGGAATGCTATTCCCTTAAAGAGTCACTGTTCTGTTTGCCATAAAAATTCTAAAAAATGATAACCTAAAATATAAACTACAGTTGTCGTAAAATTGGAACAGTTCAGTTCTTCCAAGCAGTGGTGCAGCCAAAAGATGAAGATTGGCAAACAGTGTAGACCCTGATCAGGCTGCTCATTTACGGATCAGACTGCTCCTAAATGAGCAGTCTGATCTGGGTTTGCACTGTTTGCTCAGACCTATCTCCTATCTGTCTCAGTATTGAAATTTAATGGCATTTAAAATAAAAGATTCTAAATACCAAAGCAAGCAGTGTAAATCATGACGTTGCATATAGTAATGAGTTCAGGTCCATCCATGGACAGAAACTACCGCTATGTAGTACCCTTTTAAGTATTTTTATGATATTTTCATGGATGTTTTGTGTCCAGGTCCCTATATATCCCAGTCTTAAGAAATTCCTTGTAACATGTAAGGTCTACATAAGGCATTGTACCACAATATCATCTGACAAGTACTACCTTATTTTATGTGTGCGGACATTTATATATTTGTACAATTTCATTCACAACTGGGGTAACTGAGTTTACCATGTTACTTACATGTTCCAATAATATATTGACTGTTCCTTAAAGAGTACAACATCCTTCAGTGAACTGGTCAGTTTTTGCATTACATGTATTAAAAGGTAAAGGTTTCCCATAGCCTAGTAGCCATAGGGACAGTTGGGGTTAGAGGCCCACTGTGTCTTGGGCACAGCATATGAAAGGGGGAGCCCATCCCTCTCCTTTTGCTGCCATGTTCTTCCCTGATTCAAAGCAGGTACCCATTTACTGCTTGGTTGGCAGAAAGATTTATCCAGTCATCGGATGGCAAAACTTGGGCGTAATCTCATGACCTTCCGGTGACTTCCTGCACCATAACAGAGCATCTTTTACCACAGCACCTCCCTATTACTGGGTATTAGATGCAGCCAAAAATTAGGATATAATGTTTTCTTTAGACGTAAGAATCATTAAGACATTCAAATATCTAATAATGGTTTCTTTGTTTTCAAGAAAATAAGCAAAGCCTTGTTTGCATTTGAGAGCATTCATATATGTGTAAGAACAACAGAATTTTATATCTTCTATCTCCCCTTCATGTTTCCAAGTGCAGTTTCTTTATGTTTCTTGATACTGCACAGTTAAATAAAACAGTTTTAGAGTTACTTTAAGCTACAGCTGTCCTTGTAAACCATTTAGAATATTCTTACAATTGTGCCATATTAATCTTTATAAAGCCCCTGCTCTGCTTTTTAGAACATAATGTTATATTAAACTTGCTTGAATTCATGTTTGCTTATGTGGATAGGGTAGCTCTTTAAAATGGGGTCTACTCTTAAAAGAAAGAATTTAATCCTCTAGGAGCAAATTCTTTTCTTTAAGAGTTGACCCCTACAGAGAAAGGTTGCTTCCTCTGAAAGTACATACATCACCTTTATATTACATAGAGGTATTTTGGCCGTGGCTGATTTACTACACTTTTGGCTCTAAAAATGCCCTCTTTCGCAAAATGCAATGCCTCGAGGCATTTAATAGGATTAATATGGTATACAGAAACAGTATAAAATTACAAGCTGTCATTACTGTCAAATTATAAGCCTGCCACTGCGTAAGCAAAAGAGCTAGTGCTTATGTGATACCCATTGTGTGTGTGTGTGTTTATGTGCTAGCTCCGACACGTAGTCAGTAGGCTCACCTTTTGCATTTAGCTCAGTTTCTAAAGTAACCCTCAGGGACAGAGTCTTCAAACTTGCTATACAATAACACCCCGGGAAGGGCAACTGAATGCAGTTATGTATATCGAGCCGTGACCTCTGTATTTCATGGGTAAGTGAACATAGAATGTTTAGTTCACCGGTTGCCTTTACCTTGGTTTCTAAGTGACCAACAGGGATAGCATTGAAACATGCTATAAAGTAACATCTAGGGAGTGATGCATTATTGGGCTGTGGCGTATATTTCATTTTCCATTGAACATAGAAAATTTTGGTTCACCTTTTGCATTTAGCTCAGTTTCTATGCAACCAAAAGTGATACCAGAGTCTTCAAACTTGCTACACAGTAACAGCTGGGGAAGGACAAGCGAATGCAGTGATCCATATCAAGCCATGACCCATATTTGACTGAATCATTCATTAGGTGTTTGTGCAGCTGTTTACCCATCCATTTGTTAGTTCATTGTCCAATTTGGAATGAAGACAGGATATATTGGCTTTCATAAGACCAAGTCACTTTAAACCTCATGCCACCTTTTTAAGTCATCTTTCACAAAGTCAGGTTATGGTGAGATCTATACGTTTGCAGTAAAGCCCATTAGATGTGGGAAAAGTACGAATTTGAGTAAGACTGGACAATTCACTAGATACACTGGTAAAAGCATTTCCACATTTTTCAAGGCATCTTGTTGAAACTTTGTGATGTTATTGATATTAATGCTGCCTCAGACAGGAACAGATTCTAACACTATAGTGGACTCTACTTAGAGTTATGGCCCCTAAGTTGTGAAATGCTTGTCCGCATGATGAAAGTTTTGTTTATCTATGGATTTTCTTGAAACTTACTACAGTGGACTCGACAGTATCGGATCAAGTTCAATGAAACTCCTGTTTTGTTGTATGTGAATGCTAAAAGTATGTATGTTAGTACACATGACAATTGCAAAATATCCCTTCTATCTGTCCATGCCAAAATATTTACTTAATTTATTCCTTTAAGGGCAGATAACCTATCGAGACTTACAGGAGGGCCTTACAACAGTAACGAATCAGGTGCGACAGTATCGGATCATATGATATTATTTGATAGGAGAGTTCCTCTGGGGTATTCTGCCAACCTTCTTGGCTTCAATAATTTTGCTACATAAACAGTTGGTCCTATTAAACACCCAGAGAAAACATTTACGGCCTTTCACCGATATTTTTCATGTGGTCCTTCACCAGCAACGGTTATGTCTGTTAACTAAAAGTTGAATGTATACAAAAGTACAAGCATGCCAAAAAATCTTAACTAAAAAAACCCTGCGCCCCATAGCACAAAACTACTCAAACAGTAAAGAAAATAATCTGCCTTTGCAAATGTAGAGTCTAATAAGACCGTAGTGTCTGATCAGGATTAACAAATTTACGGCGATTTTCCGCCTTAATATAAGTAACGATATTTCAGTGCAATCAGTGTATAAACACTACTTGGTCATTCAACGAGTTCTCCGGCATTAGTCTGAGCCTACATTGAGTACAGATGTCCATTCGATGAACGCCGTCATAATTGGGTTCACACACATGCGAGCTGATCTCGAATGCTTCTTCAGAATGTTTAGCAGAAGCTTAGTTGTGCTACGCATAACCTTCATTATCATTCGCTAGCTTGTGGGGTGTGGGATGGGGGATATTTTACGAAAAAAAAGATGTTGTCTTAGTTTTATACTGATCTTATTTGAAAGAGGACACAGCTGCCATTCAGGTAGTCGATTTATGACTTGTGTTCAGCATCAGACCATACATCCAACATACAGTTTTCCTGCTGAGGCCTGTATTTCAGTTCAAATTATATAATGATCAGTTACTGTCGCACATAGGTGCCCCATTTTTCAAGTCTTTAGTTTCGTCAAATACTGGGATGTCACAAAAATAATGACTGCCTGTAATTTTAGGGATGCCAGGACACATTACAAAGCAAAACTGGTTTAAATCGCCTTATGATAAAATAGTTTAAATAACCGAAATCTATTTTGGGGGCACCGAGCAACAGGCAAAATGCAAGCGCCGCTGAAGAGGGGCCAAGCTTTTCAACAACTCTGATTGGTAACACAGTAGCAGATTTCGATCGAACTTTTCACCCTGCACTTTGCCATTGGTCTAGCTTGATGATTGTAATATAATGGTAAAAATTATTAGCTTCATTTGTGAGAAAAATGGGTGATAACTTACGAATGATCCGATACTGTCGATGATCCGATACTGTCGAGTCCACTGTAGTATTGATAGGCATTAGACCTCAAATTCTTTGGAATTCAAGCACAATCAGACAATTCTCTACAGAGTTATGATCCCTGGAAATATCCATGGAAAAGCTCAAGCTAAGCTTTTGAGGTCCACCTCATAAGCAAACTTCTTCTGTTCATGCACAAAACTGCTCCAGGTCACCTCCCATAAACTATGCCACAGCGAACTTCACATGTCAAGTTTTCCAGGTCTTTCCGGTATCTCAGCTTCCATAAGCCATATGCCTTTCAAACCGTGGTGCTCCCACCAAATCACACATAATCACCTTCCACAAAACCAGGCTATAGTGGCCTACTTTAGTGGAAAATGACACCATGTCGAACTTACAGGTCAGCACTGGACCTCAGATTTCATTAGCCTGAGCCCTGTGCATGTCCCAGGTCACCACCTGCAAAACCAAATCACAGTGAGCTAAATGTTCTTTTTGTGAAAATTGATATTGTGTCAAGTTATGTAGTCAGTATCTCAGTCAATATGACTGGAAGGTCTTTCAGATTGTCACAGTGAGCAATACTTTCAGGAAAATCAACACAACATCAAGCTTTTGAGGTTGGCTCTATCTCTCAGCTTCTATAGGGCTCAGCCTTTCAACTTCATCAGTGCATGTACAAAATCTCCTGGCCACCTCCAAAAAGTAGGTCACTGTGACTTTTGTGAAAATCAACACAATATCAAGCTTTTGAAGTTAGTTCAGTATATTAGCATCTATAAGCCTCAGGCTTATCAATCTTCAGCAGTGCATGCACCAAGCTGCAACAGATCGTCTCCTGCAAAATTAGGGTAACTGGCCAACTTTTATGAAAGTAAAAAGTATGCAAAGACCAGGAACTGAAACAATCAAAATCCAAATCCGGCCCTCAAACCATAGTTGGAAACAACTAAGATTACAAATAATCAAGATACAGAGAACATATGGCCAACCGAGTGAGCAGCTTGTTCCCAAAAGGTGGCCACTCAGCAACCCAAACCGAACCAAAAATAATAAGAACATACATAAGGTAAAACATCACAGAAACTCTGACACCAAAAACAGGCAACAGAGAACCACAACAGAACTACCGCCTTGGAACGGTCAGTAATGAATTACTGGGGGGCTTAAATCGATTTTACAGGCCCAACCTCACCCTCAGTTTCTGAAGTGGTACAAAACATTTAGTTGGTTGTTCGGTTCGCATGATAACCCTCTAACTCGTCAATGAATCATCACGGTAAACACATAAATCAAATTTCAACACCATGAAGAAGCAAAGACGAGGACTCAACAGATACAACGGGCCGTCTGACAGGTGGAGATCCCTGTCCTGCCAAACAACCCCACTGGAAATCTGAAGCAAAAGAAGGTCACCAGTTGAGCCCCGGTGGACCAAGCAACAGACAAAAAGGCTCCGGTCCCAACCAACTACAATATATAGCTTTAGGTCGGGGCCATCATAGAGTCTGACGACCGATCCCCCGGTGTGCAATTAAAGAGTGCAGCAAAGTTATCAACCGTGATTGGGTTAATCACTAAGCATGCAGACTGTCGCATAACATTTAAATTATAGCCAATACGTTTGTGACGTATTATTATTTTTCGGAATTGATCACAAAAATCAGTCCTACCCTTAATCTTTTTGAATTTGTATACTAAGTCACCATAAAATTCTGGTTCCGATAGGCCTTGGTGTAAAAGAAATTTTAATCCGACATCAAATTTTGAAACCAATTCATGGTGTCTGCGATAGAATTTAGAAAAAGCCTTTCTAAGCTTATGATACCGATAGCCCTGTTGAAGAAGTTTAGCGGTTAAACATTTATTACGAGCATTAAAGTCATCTACATGACTACACACTCTAGCAAATCTTATAAGTTGAGAAATATACACTCCATAAGAGGGACGACGTGGAACGTCACCGTCCAAAAATGGAAAATTAACTATATCAAAGTCAAAGTCATCACGTTTATCATAAATTTTAGAAGATACAAAACCGTTAGAAATAGATAGATGTAAATCCAAAAAGGGGGCCTCGGTATCTGAAGTATTAGCTTTATTCAATTTAAGTTCAGGTGGGTAAATTTGGTTAAATGGCCACCTTTTGGGAACAAGCTGCTCACTCGGTTGGCCATATGTTCTCTGTATCTTGATTATTTGTAATCTTAGTTGTTTCCAACTATGGTTTGAGGGCTGGATTTGGATTTTGATTGTTTCAGTTCCTGGTCTTTGCATACTTTTTACTTTCAAAATAAGGATTATCAATATTCAGAAGATCGTCTAAATATCTAGAGGTTGAGTTAAATGCCTCAATGATATCAGCTTGATTATCAACAGAAAGAGAAGTCATGAAATCTCTTTCATAACAAAATAAAAACAAATCGGCCACAAGAGGAGCACAATTTGTACCCATCGGAATACCAACAGTTTGTCTGTATAACTTATTACCAAATCTGATGTAAATATTATCTAAGAGATATGATAAGGCGTCACATACATTCTGACATGACCAAAGACTATATCCTCTATATATTTTACGGTCAGTAGAAGTGAAATCGACATCATGTCAATGTTTTTATCCCAGTTTCTCTGACACTCAGGTCTTTTAAACCTTATCAGTGCATGCACCAAATAGTTCCGTATAACCTCCAAATTTATGTTTTCAGTCAGTGTCGAATGTAAACAATGTTGTAATTGGTCGAGATATGTGTACACGTAGGGTGGGGCGGGGGAGATGGGTGGGGGTGGCGGGGGGGGGGCGTGGAAGCAGCAGCCAGGGCCACAAGTCAGGCTCAGGTTATTAGTATATGTAGTGATGGAATACCATCACTAGGGGTATTAAAGGTTGGGTCCTCCAGCTATCTACTCCTTGTTGAACTACCAAGTGTTTATATGTGAAACATTTTTCTATTTACAAATTTTCAAATAATGATATTTTGTAAATACATGTATTTATAAACATTTTTATACATGATGAAACTCTAAGGATTGAAAACACGAAGCCCAATTCATCAAATATTCTTCTACTTCCACATTAAATTTGTAAACAGTGAGACAGTGACCTATGTCACTGAGAGAGAGGAGGCTGATTTTATAGTTGGATACTGATGAAGAGGTTTACTGTGTATGCTGAGGCCATGTTCTACTTTGTGACTACCAACTTCGAGGAATCTATTCTATCTGTTGTTGGGAACAATATTTTCTATAACATGTAAAATTCAATGAAAACAAAAATACCGAATTAGCCCAAAAAACATTAGTTAAACAGCATTGCTCCTTATCACAATGGACTTAATATGAACGGTTGTTTAAATGTACTTATTATAAACACTCAATGACCACTAACCAGTAACTCACACCTGCACCAGACAAGACATACCAGTGAGTGCCTGACAGATTTATACTTATAGAGATGAGAAAGATTTTGATATACAAATCATTGGAACAGTGTTTTATTTTTTTATATTATTTTAGATCTATTTATTTAATTTAATTTATATTTTTTTTTGCTCTCTATGAAGAAAGTCTAGACTATCTTAAAAGATAAATCAAAACAACTTCTCCAGCTATGAAACGTTACGACTGGACAGCTAACTACAAGTTTATTTCAAGAATACATCGCTTCATGGACGTATTTTCAATACGCCTCAGTGACTTGCAATTGTGCGCTGTGCACGACCGCCGGACGTATGAATTGTAATGACCCCCCGATCGATAAGCCGATAGTCAACCGCTCACCGGTGTTACGGTAGAATTTCACTTCCTGTTCAGTGCGAAAAAGCGTTCTTGACAACCTGTGTGTTTTTCGTGAATCCTTGAAGATATTCCAAGCATACGGCCTAAGATGCCTTAGAATATTCCGTTTGTAAGGTAAATTAATCAGTGGTTTAAGCCAATGATGTAAATGATGAAAGTAAGGAAAAATTTCTTCTCACTGAGGGTAATATCAGAATGGAATCAGCTACCAGAATCAGTTGTAACAGCACCGTCTATTAACTGTTTTAAAAACCGGCTAGACACATTCATGGGAGACAAGAAATACACAGTTTATCCAGAGAATGGCTGGGTTAATAACCAGGAGGGGGTTATATGAGATAACAATCTCGCGACCCTACAAGAAGATGTAAGATGTAAGATGTAATGCGTCAACATGTGACCTGTCTAACTCGCACCTGTAGTCTCGTTGGTGCTTGCAAATTCGTGGGTGTTGTAAATTCATGGATGTCATTAGTTTGCATAATATCCATGCGCCAAAGTAGTTTCACTATACGTTTGTTCTTCCATCCTTTACCCAAGTATAAATATTCCATTTTATCATAAAACGAAGCAGGGTTTTCCAGGATTCAAGATTGAGAGTCTTAGACTCTCAAAATGGTGTCTGGGACTCCCAGAAAAAAATCTGTGCATCCACAGGGACTCTCTAAGCAAAATCCAAGTCCCAATTCAATGTAATGAATTCTTTTAAAAATTATATTATTCTTGGCTCAATACAAAGCAATGACAGTGATTTTTTTACAAATCTCCTTCTTTGAGTCCCAGGACTCACAAGACCTAAAATCTTTGCATCCCAAGCTCAAGGGTTTGCATCTTTACTGGGATGCAAAAGCAATATTTTCTCTGCATCCCAAACTTAAAGGGCTTCAAAGGACAAGCCCTATTTATATAAAAATAACCAACGTCAAGCTCCTGTGGTCACAGGAATAAAATAAATCACCCGTTGTCTCATTGTCAGACAGTGTATTGGATTTGGAGACATCCGTTGTCATTTCGGATTCGGAAGTTTGATCGGTCGCATCATGATCTGCAACATCTGGCCTTGCGTGTTTGTCTTGCCCAAGAAGACCAAATAAAGTTTGCTGCTTTGAATCAAGTTTGATTTCGGAGGCATGATTACTTATTGACCCGGTGTATTGATAAAAGTTTGCACTTAGGTAAAAGACATCACCGTGGTCGATAATACTATGTTCCTCCGGTACTGGACAACTACTATTGATTATTGGTATTACAGGTAGACTTCGGTATTTAGCGGGAGTAGGAAAGACTATGGTACTGTTTTTTACCAGTAATATAACAATCTGCTAATGCACCGTTGCTATATTCTTAAAACGAAAGTAGCTTTGTACCGATCGGCTATTTTTAAGCGTCCCGGAACGCAGCCAAGGAAATATTTTGCGTCCTCTGGGAAAATTATGCGTCTCAGACGCAGGACGCAGGGGTAAAAAAATCACTGCAATGATTTTCAAAATAAAGTATTTATGAAATTCTGATATTTGATTTGGACATTTTATAACATTTTTCAGAGTACAGGACCCTTTTCTTTTGGCATTGGACTCTTAAAAAATTTGTATGTGGGTCCCAAAAACTCCTTAAATACAAGGCCGAGGGAAAACCTTGACTAAGGCTGGAAATAAATCCACTCGTCTGCTTGCCATGGCAATCTAGTGCCTCTTGCTGAAGGATGAATAAATATTTTTCCTGGTTCCCTTGAAATTTACCAAAATCTGCATGGCCATGGTCTTGTAGGATGAGTGAAAATATTAACAATTTTCAAGGGTGGTTACTAAAACCCGGAACGCCCGGAACAGAAGGAACGCCGGAATACATACTAATTGACGGAACACGTACTAAAATACGGAATAGAAATGACGTCGGCGATAGATAACGTTAAGTGACAAAATGGCACAGCGTATGCTAACCTTCTGGCTAGCTTCCCTGATTCACAGGTCCTGATGAATGATTGTCCTTGGACGCATCACCAGTAAGCAATTCTGATTCTGATTCTGAGCTAACATAAAATCTTGCAGTGCTGATAAATACAACACTCTGCAAGAAAATGAAATTATTGAACTGTTCCACCACCAAGACGGCATTGTCTGACAGACGGATTCTAGAAATGCACCTGTATTGTATTTGCATGAAGCCAGATACGGGAACCCTTTATGTGTTTTGCGATAGCTGCCACAAGTTGCTTGGGAATCAGCAGCTCTGTGCACAATGCGATAGCTGCCACAAGGAATTTCATTCAGAAAGCTTGGGAATCAGCAGCTCTGCAAATGAATCTACACTGGTCATCTGCAATACATGCAGAAAAATATAATAAATAATTTAATACAATGATATAATTGAAAATGTATTTTGTTAGATTTTATTATGGTCTTTTATCATAGACGCGGTTGCAACTGTATCTGAATAAAAGTTTTTTTTTCCTTTTCTTTTCTGTTCTTTTATAAGACGGACAGATAATTGATGGCATAATATGGAACAGTCACACTGGTTGCTGTTGAAGTCTTTTCTATAACGGTTCTTGTGTTGATTAAAATCTCAATGAATATGCGAGACAGGGGGTACAGCGGATTAATAAATGAACCTACATACTAAAATCCGGAACAAACACTATGAGGCAAAATAGATAAATAATGCCAAAACATGGAGAAGTCAGGCTGGTTATTATTGAAGTCTTTTCTTTGACTGTTCATGGGTTGGTTTAAATCTCATGAGATCTGATAGGGTGAACAAGCAGAAGTGAGGGGAAAGACGGAACAGGTGGAACAGCGGAACGATAAGTTAAAATCAAGGTTGGCCGGGAAATACCGGTGGCGGGAATTCCCAGTGGTAATTACCGGTAATTACCGTCCTGGGAAATACTCCAAATTTGGCCAAAGTGGGAAATACTGGGAAATATGAAATTTTAGAGCTGTTTTTCTCAAATTATTCTATCATATTTCTTTCAATTTAAGTTGATAGCACATATTTGTTATCCCTTATATGCATATCATGCAAATAAAGTTGTAAATTCCAGGACTGGTCCATGCTAGAGGACACAGCAGATGATTCTTGGTTGTGTCAAAGGCTATGATTTCAAAGAAAATTGCCTTTAAAATTCTTATATAAAAATAACAGACTGTAAAATCTTTTCTTTAATCACTTAACAGTAGTGTTTCAGCACTGTATTTGTAAACACAAAATCTTATTATCATTTGGTTCTCATACAAATGTATATACTAATCTGAGCTGCAGTTTTACTTAAACATTTTGCCTCCTTAGGTTCTCAGACAAGAGGAATAAAGTTTTGTGACATTTTCTGAATTTCAGGGAGAAATTTTATTCCAAATATTGGATTTTCTATACTTGTATGTGTTTAATACACTTTGATTCTCACTCAGCTCGAAATAGGGAGAAGCCAGTCAGCTTAAGGAGGGAATTTCTCCTACTTCTCCCTCTAGGCTGACCCTTGCTGGTTTATCTCTGCTAAAGAGCATAGCTTTCTGCAGGCTAACTTAATCTGTTCTTAAGTTTGATCTTATCCCAATTTGACAGAACCCTGTGAAAGTCTTCAAACCTGGGCATAGATTCACAATTTCTTCAGAAAAAAAAGTTCCAGTTTCTTGCATGTATTCTCTGAGTTTGTCCTCTGATTAATTAGACAATGATGTGTGGACATTGTAGTCCAGAGGTTATCTGATGAAGTCCTGTAATGTCTTTTTTCCCCAAGGGCTTCTCAAGAGAATATCTATCTTACATCTTTGTTGTGGAATGAAAAATTATCTTTTATTAAAAAAGTCATAATAATAACAATGCTTCCTATTGTAAGTAATGAGCAAACACCGAAGGTGTGAAAAATAATTGAATTGTCTCGATTCAATTGACATTTACTGTAGGTACTGTTGTAACAACTACTTGATAGACAGAGACAACTGTACATGCAGACTCATCCTAGCCCAGTTCGTATAAGAAAATAATTTGATTGCATATGCAGATCTTGACAATATTTTATTTGTATCCTTGTATGATGTTTAAATAAAGGGTTGTTTAATTATTTTTTGCTTTGCATATATAGTTTTATGGCTGTTATAGAACATATTTAGAACTTTGTAGGTGGAGTGAGACCAATTTCCCAGTAATTCCCGGGAATTACCAGTAATTCCCGGGAATTACCAGTATTTCCCGCTGTCCTGGGAAATATGAGTATTTCCCGCCTTTTTGCCAACCTTGGTTAAAATAGATAAAAACTGGCAAAACACAGTTCTAACAGTCAGGCTTGTTATTATTGAAGTCATTTCTTTGACGGTTCTTGTGTTGGTAAAAATCTCATGGAATATAGTGAACATGCGGAACAGGAATATAGACGGAACAGGCAGAACAGCGGAACGATACATTAACCTACTAAAATCCGGAACAGACACTCAGTATGAGGCAAAACAGATAAATAATGGCAAAGCATGGTTTTTATTGAAGTCTTTTCTATGACGGTTCTTGTGTTGGTTAAATTCTATAGGAGTAGGAGGGATAGGCAGAAAAGTGGAATGATAAATTAACCTACTAAAATCCGGAACACACATTTTAAGGCAGAACAAATTAGTAACGTCATAATATGGAACAGTCATGCTGGTTGCTAACGACGTAACGTCAGTTACTCTGAAACGGGACGGAACACTCAGTAGATTAACGGAACGGCAATAACTTACTAGTATCCAGAAATGACCTAAAATTTGAAATGAATTTACTATTCTATAGTATTTTCCTATTGTTTTATCTCATTTTTTATGAAAAATGAATTATATTTATAATAAAAAATAAATGTTCTGGCCGTTCCAGGTTTTAGTAATCAGCATTTTCAAGCCCTGATATAACCAAGTGTCTAGAGTCTAAATAGGGGATAAAAATATTACAATTGTTTGACTAGTTACTTTTATGCCTTCATTTGCTATTTCTCATTTGCATACTTGTAAAACAGCCATTTAATGACTGCATACATCAGCTTGGTTGCTCATTTTATACGTTCTGGTGAACAAATGATGCTTACATCTATAGGTTCCAAAATCCAACTGTAAAATTGTTTTCTAATCTGATTTTCGTACTTGCATAGTTATGGGTATTTGTGTTTAATTAAACAAAAGCAAAGCTGTGCCAGAGAACGATATTGTTTTGTTTGTCATGTCCTGTCTTGTATGTTTGTAAATGTGCAGTTGAAGTCATAGTTCATTAAGTACACTCAGAGTTTCGTCTGCCAATTTCTCTCTCTCTCTGTTTTGGCGGTATTCCAAAGATTGTTGATACAGTCTCCCTGCAATAAATATATTTCACCAATCAAGTTGTCATAAATTGCTGTTCCTGCTTACTGGCATTGTTTAAGTGAATTTGATCAATAAAGTATCAATATAAAAACAGTTAAGCAATTTTTGTTCTACAACATGCCAAAGATGTGTACCCTTCAAGGCTTGCTATCAACTGTTACATGGATATTGGAAGTACCGAAAATTTATCAGAAACATTGCTAAGAGCTTATTTAGAGAATTTAGTCTTCAGACTTTATCCGCGAAAATGAACGCATTTCATATTTGAATCATGACCGCAGAAAGAAAAAGAGAAAGATTAAGGAATCAAACAGCAAATCATAAACAGTTTTATGGTTTTTCTGCAAGACTTGTACCCAGCAGGCACATGACATCAAAATGACGTCATACTGACGTCGATGCAACATAATGACGTTGCATCAACGTCAAAACAACGTCATTTTTATGCTATGTGCCGGCTGGGTAGGTATTCTGTCACATCGTTTACTTAATTACTGTAGTTATTATTAGACAATAGAGAATTTTGAGATGAGAAATCAAATTCAAAATTGCTAGTTTTAAGCACTGATCAACACATGACCCTTTCTGTTAAGGTGGATCTAAGCTTAGGGTCAGGTATTACAGGACTAACTTTCAGGCGCTTTGCACATTGTTTTGCCATCATTTCCTGTGCAGCAACTCAAGTGGGCATGCATGTGATTGAAAACTCTGTAAACATCTGGCTAATGTAAAGGTGAAGAAGGGCAAAGTTATTGGTGAACAAGTTCATACCAAGAAGGTTCTAATGAGGGGTCACAACATATGGCCTTTCACTTGGTTTTCAGTGATTATGCAGTCATGAGATCTGCATGTGAATTATGACATCACATATAGTTGCTGAAACAATCATTTGGATTACCTCTGATTTGACCAGTCATTTATTTAGTCAATGCAAGGGAGATCCCTGCCCAAAAATAAAACACATAGAAGCTGAAAATTGTCATAACACTGAAAAATAAATCAACAGTGGTTCAATATAAATTAGTCTAGGGATCTTATTTAAATGAATTATAAACAATCATCCTTCTGCCAGAAAATTAAAAGTTGTTCTATCAGAATGCTTTTCATTTCATTTTTAATTTAAGAAATACATGTAGATTCTTGCTTACAGTGATTTGTTGCCCAATATATCACTGGTTGGAGGTCAGTCGAGAAGTGGATATATCATGAGTTCGAAGCGCGAGTGATATTTTACTGACGACTGACCGACAACCAGTGATATATTTGGCAACAAATCACTTGTTAGCAAAAATCTATTTCCATTCTAACACGCAAGAACCAGCGAAAACGCAAGTGTTTCCGTCAGATTTTTCCAGGTTCCGCCATGATTACATGATGAAACCCCGCCAACAACTTTGACTGTAACAGAGGCGTTTACACGTGTTTCATAAGTTTTTGATGCGAGAAAACGACGTTACTACGTCTATCCTCATGGAAATAAAATTTGACGTCACCAAAGGAATCACTGACACCTGAATGGCGCTAAAGAACGTCACGCTAGTCCGCCCAGTGATTTGTTGCACAATATATCACTAGTTTGAGCCATTGGCTATATAGGCGACCAGTGTTAGAATTCTTCATTACATTTTCCTAGTAGTCATGTCACATTGTAACTCGTTGTCAAAAACGGTGTGCTGTTGTCTACGTTCTTGATTTGTCAATCAGGAGCAAAAAAAATACGTGCACAACCGTGGAAAATGCTTTTTTGCAACTGATATATGGAAGGTATCAGCATATTTCAGATCAGCCCCAGTGAACCAAATTGTTTCACTTATATAGCAATAATAGCAAAAAATACTTGATGGCTGAAAAGCAGGAGCAGCATTATATGTTTTTGTTGAGAATTAAGAAGATATCCCTGAATTATCCTCAAAAGCCGATTTTTTATCTTGTGCTCTGATTTTTCATCAAATCTTTCTCCGGTAGTGATCACAGTATACCAGCAGAATGACGACGATGCCGGACATGGATCCCAAAGTGGCAGCTTTGATGGCCAAACTGGATCAGTCAGAAGCAAAGAAGAAAGAGAAATCTGCAGAAGAGGGAGTCACAAAACCCCCATCAAACCTGGAAGAATTTATGAATGTTGAAAAGCTTGTAAGTTTGTATTTTGAAAATTCTAAGTATTGGGACAGATTGAGTTGAGCAAACAATGCAGACCCAGATCAGACTGCTCCTTCAAGGAGCAGTCTGATCAGGGTCTACACTGTTTGCCATTCCATTTGCATCTTTTGGATGCATGGCTGCATTGTAAAACTGAACAGTTAGATTTTCTAGACATTTTACAGTAATTATTCTAGGTGTCCCAAGTTTTAGAATGTTTATGATAATAATTTTACACACAGTTTTATAAGAAAAACTTAAATTTTTGCTTCGTCCTGGCTCAGGACATTGCATATTGGGTTTGGAAGTACATGTATAAATAAAGTTTCCTTTTAAAAGGAAAGGCTTGCCGAGTTTTTACTGACGTCGTTCTGCGATGTAAGGACGTCGCATCGACGTCATTTTGACGTTATGTACCCGCTGGATTAATACCAACGGAACGGGAATTGATGATGATGATTTGAAATGTAACGACGCGTCAACCCACTAAGTCATTTGCGTCATGAAGGTTGCATATTACTTAAGATATAAACAGAACTGAAAGATGCGGCACTTTATAAAAATAACTTTGCATTATTAACGTGGAAGTAATACATGGTAAAAATGTAGAAAAGGTTTCGGAACGGGAATTACGAGAACTAGCGTATGAGGACTAAACGAAAGGAATTTAGCCTAATTATGAAGTTGTTGCCGTACACTTCTCATTACAATTTATTGTTTTATAACTTAATTCCCTCTTAGGCCAGCTATTCTGCAGTGTTTGGATTCCAGCTGCATAAAAATGTTTTTCTTGCATGTCAAGAAATTCATCTACAACCAAAATGACGTCATAACCACTTGCAAACTGCTATCCAGCCAATTCTTGAAAGCGGTGGAAGTAATCAACAGAAATGCATGGACAACACGCCTTTGATAACTTTTCTCGGCGATGGACCTTGGTTTTCTGTCTCAGCTGCTTCAGTAATTGACCTTGCACATCTCACTGTCCCTAAACAGGTGGTTAACATGCAAACACTTTATGAATCCCGAATGACTGAAGCGATCACTTTGTCAGCTGAAGGCATAGTCATTGCCTTCTTTGGAGACATGGCGAGACGTTGTGGCATGTTTCCATAGTTTCGAGTGTTGGATCGGTTCTGGCTGAGACAGATAGACCAGTGCCTCATTCATTGTCTCAAAACTGTCAATGAATCCCTCAGAGAGATTAAAATCTCAACGGTTCTGAAACTGTCCACTCTTTTCGTTACATGTATCCATACAAGAGGTTTCCAGGACAGACTACTCATGAATGGTCAAACGGTATTGTATTAGATGTTGAATTGTGTACATTGCATCACTGTTTGCCATCGACATGGCCTTTACAATGAATACACGTTACTTATACACCGACGTTACCGTATTTTGCATATATTAACACCGTTACTGTGCATATTAGCCACACACACAGAGATAGATGGGGTACTTTATTTGGTAAAATGTGATGAGTGATGAGGAAAAATCTTCAGAAGCGCCTGCTAGTTGAATTTAAACAATAAATTTGAACATTGATTCTTTTTTTGCTTTGAAAGGGTTTCCAGTTACACAAATCTCCACATGCATCAGCGCAGTCTGATCAATCCATCCTCAGCATGACGTATTCCTGGATCATGGAGAATATGAATACCGTAAAAGAAAGACCCTGATCAGTCTGCACGGATGCATCAGCTCGAGCGTGGTGTCTGCTCCACGTAGTTACAGTACACAATACCCTAAGGCATTTTTTCGCTCAAACCCGCCGTATACTAAAAACAGCAAGCTTTTTGGAAAAGCTAATTCTTGTTCGTTAAGCGTCATAAGAACGGAAAGTGCCGACCGTTGGCGACAATGCGACCAAAAATAGAATAAAATTCCAGCTGTAGATGCGGTAAACCAGCTATGGATATAAATAGACAAAGTCGGACGAGTTCTCCGCTTGTTGCGATGAAACGTTCGTATTTGTGAAGAAAAACATGAACGAATGCAGTCTCAAACCGGAACGAGCTTTTCAATCTATATGGCTTGCGGCCTTTGGGCCGCAAGCCAACAATGGCTTTCAAAACTTCAGCCAATTTTATGATGATCAAATTTAAGGTGTTGCTTATTTCTCCACAGGCCATCTTTTAAGATATGAGAAAAATATCAAAATTTATGCCTGCTATGTTCCGCTTGCCAATAGTTATTGATGGCAAATCACCATTTAACCTGTGAGGTTGTGAGGCATAACTTCTCAAACCCCTAAAACTCTTGAAATAAATTGCTGATACATGAGAAAGGAATGGATATTTTCTTTCATATTATAAAGATACTGATTTCCAGTCAGTATAAGTGCAGCCAGAACTTGGGTTTCAGGAATTTACTCATGTCTTAATAAAATCACATATTCCATGAATAAAAGTAAATTCCATTTTTAGAAAATGTTTACAATGAAAAGCATTTTAAGATATTTTGTATCTCAAGAAAATGTGTCTTATGTGCACTCAGCTCTTCCATTCTTTTCACTATTTTTAGGAGGAATGGCCCCAGCGTTTAACATCAGAAGGTCCACTAGACATCCAGTCAGAAGCACTGCTGCTGGGATCCAAAGAGGACATCGCAAACCTATTGAGAGATGCAGCTCGTATCCTTCTGAAATGTAGTTAGAGGTTTTATAGATGTGAAAGGGTTATCACTTAAAGGCTTTTGCTAGGAAGTCGCCATTTTTATGTTAACGTCAAAAATGAAAGTTATACTAGGGTCAATATTTTACTACAAATGGATAAAGAAGTGGTTAGATATTCATGTCTAAATAATATTTTGGGGTCATTTTACCATATATATGCTAAACTTAACCCTAAACTTTAGGAAAAACTTTAGGAAAATAATAAAATTAGGATTTTTTGCAATATTTTATTTATTGACATTTATTTAAGTAGTGATTTACCTTTGTGGATTATAACTTTCTAGAATGATTTATTTTATTCATATTACCGCAGCTTATGATGTGCAAGCACAATTAAATTTTTCTGAATGTGTTACATTATTTTTGTACGTAGTTTTATGTAAATTTTAGCTTGTAATTTATGTGGGGGTAGGGGTAGAGTTTGTCCAGAAAAAAAGAAATAAGCTCGATGGCCCATGCTTTTCTTTTAATTTTCTGTTTGCTGAATAGTTCTGCTTTCAAAATAGACTTTTTTAATTAGAATTGCAGTGTAGCATTTTTCTGTATGGTCCAAAATAATGCAGAAAGGCAATTTTTTTCAAGGATTTTCCGGTGGATCACTACAATTGAAGTTAAAGCATCTTGTACCAGTGTGGTAATTAAGCCTTTGATGGACAGGAGTATCTTTTCCTATATCATACTGACTTGACTGAGTTATTTAAAGTAATATAAAATTCATTTTGGAACTTATATTTATCTCTTGGGTTGTTTAGTGATATTTTCGGGAGAACAGACTGGGGGTGTATCTTTCCAGTTCAGATTTCTTGAGATTTTGCATGATGATGTATATTTTTCATTTCATCATTGGTGAGCCAATATATGTAATTGAACATACACAGAGTCTTAGACAAGTTCCAGTGCAGGAAGTATTTCTTAGCAAATGTCCTTAAAGGTCCAGAAATGAAAATAGTTGAATTTGCAAACAGTGAAGATCCAGATGAGGTGGCTTGTAATGAGCCATCTAATCTGGATCTACACTGTTTGCCCTCTTACCTGTGAATTCATGTTACAATATGGTTTGGACAAAATATGCTTTGAAATCTTGCAGACCTAAATTTTGTTGTCTGCTTTTTTGGCACTTTAAGAGTACATACATGTGATAGGGCTTAAATTTTAGAGTTGCACAGAATTAATTTAAAATTCTGGAGAGTCTTTGCTTTTGAAGGTGTAAACAACAGATATAAAGGAAAATTTTTGTGATATTGGCAATTTGTAATGTATACAAGTCACACCATGCATAATGAGCAGCTACACCTAAAAGGTCTCCTATATGCATACAGCCAAGACTTTGACCAGCATTTTTATCTGTGCAGTCCATACATGCCTCAAGCTCTGAATAGAGTCTGTGAGATCTGGTGAGTTATTAAGTGGGAGATGATAATATTGAGTGAGGCTGTCACAAAAGTTTCTTCCAAGCCAATCAAAACAGATTTAAAACCTTTTATTTTGTGCCTTTATACAAGAAATGAATATAACAGATGCTGCAATAGGATGGCCATATGGCTGTACATTTTAACATAAAGAAAAACTAACAAAAAGTCATACTGAAACATAAGTGAATTTAAATGTCTGATGAGAATCAGCTCCCAGATGGGCAATATTAAATGAGATTCCTTGCAAGACTTTTTAAGGTTAATGTTTACTCTTTCAGGAGAAGCAGTGTCATTTCCATTTCTGCCTCCCTTCTCAGTGGGATGTGTATGTTTGTGTGTGTGTGTGTGTTGTGGGGGTTCATCTCATAAAGGAAAGTATTTGCTTGCACCTCTAGTAGACCCATTTTTAGAAGGATTTTGGTGCCCAAGGATGCACTCAGGAAGTCAAAAAGCTGTTTCTCTTTGTAAAAATGGCAGAAAACTTGGAGGTGTACCCATGCACTTTAAATTGGTAGCCCACCTACCTGAAATGAGTCGTGTGAGAGATTCCTGTAGGTAGAGCCACTAAGCTAAGGATGTACATATACAAATATATTTTACCAAGGCATAAGATTTCCTTAACACTGTGAAGCTCTTGGTCTTGGTATGTTGGATGATCTGACAGACAAACTTGATGCGTTGGAGGACAAGCTGAACTTCTACGCCTCACATATAGTGACAGAAGATAAGAGACCGTCAAGGCTGCAGGACAGACTGTTCTATTCGCCATCGAGAAGTGAGAATTTCATTGGCTTTTGATTTGAAGGTTATTTTAGAGATCCTGAGAAGTCGAGAAGAAATTTTGATAAATATGTGGCAGATGGTTTTAGCTTTCAAGAATGAAAATGGAGGAAAGGCTGTTGTTGTCATCCTGAGGAGATTGTTTGAAATTGTCAAAATATGAGAGTACTGACAGGATGTTTTGGTTACAGTTTTTCATGTGATGGCCTGGTGCAAGCTGTCTAAAATACCAGTACAGACAGGTTGTGTTTAATTTTGTTTTCCACTGAAAATATCATCAAAACATAAATGGATGGATGGATGGATGGATGGATGGATGGATGGACGGACTGAAGGAAGGACGGATGGACGGATTAAGCCATATGGCCCATGAGCATATCGAGGGCTTAGTGCAAGACTAGTCTAACTCCATATTTTGAAACTTTTCAGGAGAAGCAAAAAACTGATTATTACAGTACATAAACAAAATATTAATATGAAATTTGACACATTTACATAAAATATGGGAAGAAATGCTTACATTATTCAATTTTATTGATTTATTTTTGTTAAATTAGGTTTCTGTGACTTAGACTACTTTTGTGCTGAAAAGTTTAGTGCAAGACTAGTCTAACCTGAGATAGACTTTTTTTTCAAATGCAAAATATAAGTGCATTATAAAACAAATTTTAACAATTTTTACAGTTTGAAGGCAAAAACTCAATATGCATGAGCTGTGAAATAGATATTTAACAACTTTAAACATTTAAAAAGGACAATTTATATAACTTTTTTTTTTTAGTGCAAAACTAGTCTAACTACAAGTCCACTTTTTCTTAGTGCAATACTAGGCTATCTCAAGATAGACTAGTCTTGCACTAAGAAAAATGAGGAAAATATTTTGAAATGAAAAGATTCCATGTTTTACTACCGAAAACTGTTTACTTAAGTGTTAAGAAAACACTGTACCTAGACCTATAAACAGTTAAAGACTATAAAAACTTGTATCTAAATTTATAAAACTGAAAACTTAGCCATTTATCCATGGTATGCTCTTTAAAATCAAATTCCTCTCATTGTAGTTAGACCAGTCTTGCGCTAAAGATTTGGCTCATTTGGCTCCTAGACTATTTTTGAATTAAGAATAAAAGCATTTTTCGCAAAAACATGAATCTTAATACTTTCAAAGAATGTGTATTTGACCATCAAGTTTTCAAAACTGCAAAAAAGTGACTTTGTGAAAAAAAAGTGAGTTAGACCAGTCTTGCACTGAGCCCTCGATATATACATTTATATACAGGATAGTGAGGCAGATGTAAACGTCTTAAACTTGCATGTAAACAAAAACACCAAAACTGTTCTGTTATGATTGTCATCAAGTGTCTAAGAGAGAGGTGCTAATACAACTTGTAAACATATAACAAACTTTTTATTCATAGATGCATTATTGCCAATGGCTTCACCAGCTCCCATCAGCGTCAGTTATCCCTTATACCAGTGGCGGATTCAGAAGGGGTTCAGGGGGTTTGCTGGAACCCCCCTTTGGTACCAAATTATTTCATTGTCATGATGATATTTTACAAAAATTTGGGAAAATGGCCTAAAATTAACAAATTGAACCCCCCCCCCCCCCCTTTGTGAATTTGAACCCCCTTTCCTGAAATCCTGGATCCAGCCTTGTATGCAGTGACATCGTTTCTGTTGCTGAACTGGGCTGAACATGTGGCAGAACAAGTGTCCAGACAGCACTTCCCCAAGTCCAGTCCACCATAACCTATCCTAGACACATGCGCTACGTAAATTTGGAAGCACTTGCTACCTAAATGCTTTCTCCAACTTTCAGAAAACTGAATGTAGCTAATCCATGTTTGTGATCACTAGACTTGTGTAAGTAGCAATTGCTATACAGCATTTGTCGGGAACTGAGTTCTGGTTATGTGTGGTGGAACCAATGTCCAAACATATACAGTGAAATCTCCTGAGCTGAAAAAATGGTATCAGGGTGGTAGTCCCTGATTGCAGTGTCACTGAGCATCAGCTGTGCCATCTGCCTTATCATATCCAGCAGAACTGTACATGTGCACACAAAACACACCAAGGTAATGTGACTGCCATGGTTTTGTACCCAGGGACTATGGCCTTGTTAAACAAGCACAAATGGATGAACAACATGCAGTACAGATAAATGTGCATTGAGGGATCAGCGAAAGTACAATACTTTCGCTGATCCCTCAGTGCACATTTATCTGTATCATACATTATGTATGAATATTTTATTTTTCAGCCTTTATGACTGAAGTATCAGAGTCGGATGCTGTGAAATCTCATCACAGTTCCAAAGGCCACAGAAGTTTGGTAAGCATCCTTCTTAGACACTGTCAGGAAACAAATACTGCAGCATCATCAGAAAATGTAAAAAGATTGAGGTACAGTGCATGATTTTACCAATTATCAAAAACAGGTGAATCTCACTGCTGTAAAAACTTATTATTTTCTGTAACTAGAAACACCGGAATACATTAAATAACCAGAATATACCAAAGTAAATTGAAATAAACTGCAATACACCAGAATATACCAAAACTCACATTATTATTTACCGAAATACACTTTAATAGTACCAGAGTACACATAAACAATACTATCCAAAATATGTTATTTAAGGAATGAATGTTATTTTTTGAACGTTTACTGAAGTATAAACTACATCGGGTCACGAGCAAAGTTTACGTAAACCCCTTCTTTTGAACGTTTACTGAAGTATAAACTACATCGGGTCACGAACAAAGTTTACGTAAACTTTGCTCGTGACCCGATGTAGTTTATACTTCAGTAAACGTTAAAAAAATAACATTCATTCCTTATATTTATATTATTAAACGATGCTTTTGATCAATAAAAAAATAAACAAAAATAAGAAATACATATATAAGAATCGTTTTAAAAACATTACCGGCCGAATTTTGCAATATTTTGGAACAGCCCCATTGTCACTGCCTACCAGTAAATTCCACCTCCTGTTGTAGATTGCACATGCAAGTAGGCGTAGCGAGCTGTCACTCAATGTTTACTAGCCATTCAAGTACATGGCATGTTGTAGATTTCACGTGCTAGTTAGTGGGATGAGCTGTCACTCTGAAGCGCGTGACACAATGTAATTATTGACTTGTAAAAACATTGACTCCCGCATCACTTAAGTGGGTTTACAGAGAGCTTTGCGTTGATAATGTAAATATTTAGTAATAACTGCATGTGCATAATAGCAAATGAATGACATATACAAAAACCTTAACCAGCTTGCAATTAGCAGTGATACCTCTCCAGGACTCCTACTCTGATTAAATTACTCCCACTACCGGTCCAAAAATAGTCAGTTTTGAGATGAAAATGGTTCTTAGTTTATCTATTCTGGCAATATGTGCATTGTAACTTAAGTAGCCCTATTGTGAAGAAAAGAAAAAAAATAAAAAAGAAAAAAACTGAAAAAGAATGGTACGGTATATTTGATATATAGTTTGATACATAACCAGAGGCTATACCTGTTTTATGCACTTCCTGATGATTTTGCACAGTTTGTTCTCCGACAGTGTCTGTGCATGTCTACGTTTTTTTTTGCACAATTAGCTTTTTGTCTGCTGAATGTGAGCAGACTGATTTCTGCAACTGGTGCAAATCAGGCTGCTGGTTGGCCTCAAATGATGAAAAGGTTTACAGTCCAAACTCAGATGCAGACTATTCAATTACTGAAAATCAGCAGGTTAAGGGTTAAGAGTTTTCTTTTACAGGAATGCTTCATATCTGCAGACCCATGCAGTGGTTAATATTAGACTGAACTGAATATGATTATAGTGTCAGTTAATTTTCCTTTTCTGTTTTGCAGGTTTTTGTACAATTAAGCATCTCTTTAAAAGCAACTGTGAAAATTGTAGATTTGTTTTCCCAGTTTTATTTTTATGCTTCTTTTGAAACAAATTAGTCTTTTGACTATTGTTGTAGTAAATATTGGTATCAATATGGTTTAAACTATTCTATATGCAAATATACTAAAATGTTAATTGGCAAAAGTTTGTAATGACTAGAGTTACTTGAACAAGAATCCATTTTCAAGATGCAGATAGAGAAAGTGTTTAGCATTCTCAATATCCTTGAGCAGAGATTATTGATTTTCCTATTAATTTTTCATACTGCAGGAAGATCAGTTTAATATGAAGGTATTGTAACAATGCTGTTATGTAAAAAAGGGCTGAAATAATATATTAATGTGGCTGTTATTTTTGTGTCTGTGAGAAGTCTTAAGAGCTTGCATGTCTCGATGTCATTGTGACTGGTATGTGCTTTGGTTGATATGCTGAAGGTTGCATTTTTGAAGGCATTATATAGTGGTAAGGAAAAGTAAAATAGCATGATGTGCATAATAAGTCATGCATGAAAAAATATAGATATATATATATTCAGTGAGAACCAAAAAAAAACAACAGGAAAATAGGCAGAGGGCCTGACCTAATGGATTGAGTGATCGCCTTCCACACAGGGTGTTGAGGGTTTAAGTCCCACAGAGTGGCACTTGTCCAGTCAATTTCTTCAATCCAACAGACCAGAAAATCTGTACCTGGTGGCCCTGAGCTAGAAAAGTGATATCAGGGTGACAGTTGGCAATTGCAGTGTCACCTAGCATCACCAGAAGCATCCACCTTATCAGACAGGCAAACAGTAAATGTACATGCAAAACACAACACATTGCAAGCTAATGTGCATGTTGTGGTTTTGTACCAAGGGACTATGACCTTGCTAAACAAATACAACTGGACAAACAACAACACCAACAAAAAATAGTGTGTAGCTACACAATATTTGCACATATCTAAAGTGGCTCTTTTATCAGTTTTGATCTTCAAGAAAACATATTTTCTACATTGAAGGCTGATTTGACTATATGAGCCCGATATTGTCTCGATCGATGCACAATAATACTGGGGGTAATAATGAATTTCAGTTTTTGCATTAACCTTGTGTGCTGTTACATGGGTATGTGAGGATTTGTATAACTTAAGAGTTTGTTGTTAATACAAAGGAGCAAAATTTTGGCAGTTATGATTATATTGCCTTGGTATGTCCAGTTGCTTCGTGAACAATTTTGTGATTGTTTTGTTTTTGCTTCTGTGTAACATTGGTGGAAGTAAGTATATCAATAAATTATAAGAGAATTTGATTTGATCTGGATCATAGAATCATTTAACCCATGTTTTATCAATACTTAAATGATTTTCAGACAGAACTGAGTATTCGATTAACAATTCATGCACAAAACCAAGGGATAAGAAAGAAAACGATATCGGTATTACTATTCACTGGAGATGGTGTTTATAATTTGTAGTTTTCATGCATTGAATATATGAGCCTCGACATAACAAAACCAAGAAAGTGGACATACACCCAGCAACAACTCAGATCAGCCTGGGCATCTGCCCAGTCTGATCAGAATCTTCACTGTCCTCATGGAGCTAGCCTTGTCCCTTAGCTACCCATTAAACACACAGGGAATACTCTGATCAGACTGATCAGATGCCTAGGCTGATCTTGGTCTTTGCTGGATGCATATGCTACTTTGTTGGTTGGGTCGTGTCGGGGCTCATACATGTATATCAGAGCTCCGGATAAGGTAGGCTATGAGGTATATAGGATCTGATTAAAGTTTTCAAAAGGCTTCTGTTTTATTTGTTATAAAAATTTTAAAATTGTCTCAGTCAGGTGAATCTTATGAGGGGCCACAATGCAGAAATAATTGTCTCAGAATTATCAGCAGAAACCCACCTTATCTAGAGCTCCAGAACTTTTTTTACCAAAATGTGTTATTAGGTACTTTTTGCACTTGAGAAGATTCACTGGAGATGGTTCACGAATGGATTCTTGAATTTAGTGCAAAGAAATTTACCTTACAGCATCACAGACATTTGTTTCATTGAAAAAAACAAAAACAAAAAAAAAAACACCTCAGAGGTGGGGTGTTATTTCTTTAGTGAAATGAATGTCTGTACACGGGTTTGGTGTGTGTAGAGATGGGGTTTTCTTTTTCAGTGAAATGAATGCCTGAACAGGGGTGGGATGTTTTTCTTCAATGAAATGAATGCCTTTGTACAGCGGTTTGATATATTCAGAAGTGGGGTGGCTTTTCTTCGGTGAAATGAATGCCTGCATACAGAGGTGCAGTGAAATGAATCCCTGTGTACAGAGCTGGGGTGTTTTT
This sequence comes from Ctena decussata, assembly GCA_963989385.1. NCBI lineage: Eukaryota > Metazoa > Mollusca > Bivalvia > Lucinida > Lucinidae > Ctena > Ctena decussata. The sequence continues at coordinate 43,459,068 of OZ022505.1, read as the reverse complement.
TCTTCAGTGAAATGAATGCCTATGACAGAGGTGGGCCAGGTGTTTTTCCTTCAGTGAAATTAATGCCTGTGTACAGAGGTGGGGTGTATTTTCTTCAGTGAAATGAATGCCTGTGTACAGTATAGATATGGTCAGTGAAGACTCAGATAGTAAGCATGTCCAAATTGTCTTATCTGAGTTTTGGCTGTTCACTTATGCTGCAGCATACGTTTTCTAAAAACAAAAACAAAACAAAACAAGAAACAAAAATAAGAAAAATAAATAAACAACACAGTCTCATAATGGTAAGTGTTCTCAAAAGAGACTTTACACCTGTTCTCAGAGTAGGCGCGCATTAAGTTTATAAAAACGTGAAATTAATTTTTTGGGGGAAATGCAAATTTTCTTTATTTCATGCATCATAATATATCTTAAGAATCATATGTCAAAATATCTGCATTCAGAATGGATTCTGTAATTAGCTTCCAGCCTCTCCAAAGGCCAGGGGATACACGAAAGGAGTAAATATTAGGTCTACCCCTTCGTTAGTAAAACTGCAAATAATGTACATGAGAAAGTGTTAAAAGTAATGTTTGTGAAACATTTCAGCACATTAAAATGTTGTTCAAAGTAAAACAGTCGATACTACTAAACTAACAAATCCGAAACGATTAGAATGTTAAAAAGTACATGTACTCATGCATTAGTTGACTCTAAACAGGCACAAAGCATTGACTTCCTTTTTCGTCAGAGCAAAACGAAAGAGGCTCTAGTGAATATTTTCATATCAACGGGTTGCAGACCAATGCGTGTGAAATTAGCAAGGAAAGAAATAAGATAATAGAAAAAAGTAACAGCTGTAGAATAAATTTACTTGAGTAACGTAGCTTACATAACAAGAAAGTATAACATGTATAACAAGCAAATAAAAGATATAAAAATCTAAACATCAATAACATTAAAAATGTATTCTATTCTTACTGAGAATAATATAACTTGTTATTAACAATTTTTTAAACTGCGTAACCAATTTCATTAACTCAAAAACATAAAATTATATCACAGAAAGGGAACTAGTACTGATTCGTATATTGATAGAAGCATATATATCAGTGTCACTGTCAACAGCGTTAGCCTTTTTTGCAAAAGTTACATATACTCTTTTTAGTGACTTTGTATAACATTTTTTTCTATCATTGTAAATACTTTGTATACTACAAGACTACAGTGAATCTGTAGGGTACGCTATCAAATTAAATGAACAAGCCTGCTGTAATTTTCAGGTGATCCCACCCATATTCTTTGTAGTGACGTTAGACCTTTAATTCATATGCATAGGTTACCATAGTTTATACCAAGTGTAGAAGGAACTGTAGACCAATTTGATATCCGTCCATTATATATTGGTAACATTACTTACACATCAAATGACTAGGCAATAAAGAAGGTCATATGAAAGACGGGATTAAATGACTCGAGAATAATTATATGTTTGAGAAAATTTGAAGTGTCTGTTGAAAGGATTTTATTTTTCAGTGCCATTGAAAATTATCAGAACATTGCCATGCTCAGATACCAATGACGTCTTAGATATTTGACCACAGCGCCCATGGAATAACTCAGTGTTGTGCGTCTGCTAGAATACTGGTTTTTTCTCGAAGCGCTGACCTGGCATACTTTAATTTTCGCAGAGCGCTCAGTATAGTACATCTGCTAGGATACTTGTAGTTTCGAAGACCACCCAGTAAAGTGCCTCTGCTAGGATACGTCTATTTCCTAAGAGTATTTCCAAAGAGCGCGCAGAATGACGTTTAGAGGACATCAGTATGAACTCTCAGTTGCTATAGTAACAGGTCTATGCCGTCACTGGTATCGGAGTATGGCAAACAGTGTTTGCCATGCTCCGTCAACTGTTTGCTATGAGAGATAGAGAGAGGGGAATATTGTCAAGCGACATAAAGGCCGACATCAACATGATCCGTACTGCAACAATACTTCCCGGTCCCCGCCCCCTCCCCCACCTCCCCCCGCCTTTGCTTGAGGAAAATAATGAGAAAAGAATATCCATTGAGAAAGCAGTTGGTAAGCTATGTAACCATGAATAACTAGTGTCTTACTTTGTTTTGAATTCATCGGAGCAATTGTATCTTAATTAAGGTGTATGGATATACCTTCAAGTTTTCCGCCACTGTCAGAAAGGGGAACAACTTTTGTGAAATCCTGTTTGTTTTCCTGGACGAGAGATCCATATCCGCATGGAGTCTACTCAAACAAGAGGTAATTTGCTCAAAGGAGCAAATTCTAATGAGAGCGGAACCTTATTAGTGGCTGTTCTCTGAAATGAGAGAATTCGCTCCTTTTCTGTGTTTTCAATGTTGAATACATATAACTGCATAATAAAGCTGGCTTGGCTTTTATAAGCTCGCGAGTTCGTCTAATTCTTATGAAGTCAAGCACATTTAATATAATCATACGATAAATATTTTCATACAAAGTCACAAAGTTATTTTTACTTATCTAAACTAGGATGCTCAGTGTAACAATAATGGGAATCAGAAAATCGACAATTATCTGACGACACAACTGTGTAAACCGGAAGTAGGAAGTTTTAAACATAGTATATGTAAGATTAAGAACACTAACTGCTGTAATTTTTATTTTGGATAACTTCAACAGCAGTTCGGGAACAAGGGCAAAATACTCATAACGTAGCTTACATAACGTAGCTTACATCATACGATATAATTATGCATACTTAAATAAACGAAGTAGCAAGTCGAAAGCTTTTGTTAGTTTTGCACTACCCTTGTAAGCATATCGATCATAAATGTACCAACATTCTCACTTTTTCTGTAGTTTTTTCACAATTGCGATAACGTAGCTTACAGCCTTATCCATTCTGCTAAACGTGTAATTTTCAGAGAAAAAAATTCTTCAAATTTTAAGCGGTCAATGCATCCATATAGTTGCTATCGAATTTGACAATCATATATGTTTGTTTTGAACATTTACTTGGAAGCGAAACCCTTGTTTGTTACTTGCTAACTATTCAGTATCATGCGGGTAACGTAGCTTACATACAACTTGGCGACAGTGCAGATGAGAAAAAAGTTTTCCCCAGGGAGGCGTGATTTATAAAACGGTATTTTAGGGTTTGCCTATTTACATATTCTGTTCACTTTAGAAACATAATTTCATTACATTTCACATATATTTTGTGGAAAAGGGGATGCACATGTTTGTACCATACAGAAAGACACGCGTTTTATGCAATTTTTGGCCTGTTCAAGCATCGAGAATGGAAAAACTTGTCAAAGTGATGCTTTAATTCGCAACTGAAAATGAAGAACACATCTCTCAGCTGGAATGGAAGTATGTTTAAGCCGTGTGAAATGTTTTTGAATAAGCGTTTAGCCTATAAGACACCAAATATTAACACTTGTTTGTCTATTCTGAGAATAGGTGTTTAGTGTTTGAAATTTAAGCTTTGCATTATTAGTACACATGCAGGTTTTCATTTGTCACAGGAATAGGTTTTCGAAATGGGTAGATCATAGTGCAGTTTTAAATTGGTTTATTGCTACAAAGCTTACATTCAAACTGTGCTTCCTCAGACCAGCCTGCACATATCTTCTAGTCAGGACATATGCATTTAAGTAGAAAGTACTTTGATCTTTCAGACATCCAAAAATAGACAGTGCACAGTCCAGTGAAGTCCACAAGAGCTAGACTGTTTACATGTGCTGGCTGGTCTGATATATGTGCACAGTGTTGACAGCTGACTTCAGCTGTCTGTAATGATTTGGTACATCTGTTATAGAGATTTATTGTTTACAGGGAGAATATGAAGTGGTATTTTCACTTTTGAAATAAATTATTTATGGGTTCATATTTTCAAATGGTTTGTATTGGTGTTTGTTTTATTGTTTTATATTTTCTTTTTGTTTGTGTGTTTCTTTGTACTTGTTGTAACAGCATTAATGCTTAAAGCACTAGAAATGAAAATATTTGAATTTGTAAACAATGTAGATCTAGATGAGGTGGCTCATGTGGAGCCATCTCATCTGGATCTATGTTGTTTGCCCTCTTATCTCTGAATTCACATTATGAAATAACTTGGATGAAACATTTTTGAAATTTTGCAGTCATAGATTTTGTCTGCTTGTTTGGTGCTTCAAGGGTTACCGTAAGGCTGATAAAGGCCTGTTTGTGGTTTGTCTTGCTTTTTACGTCATTCCCCAGCAGGCATATGCGTTGTTGGAATAACGGTAATTAATACAAATGTCACTTAAGAAATAGATCAGCTCTAGCAGTGAATTGTTGAGTAATAATTCACTATTTGGAGGTCAATTGTAAAGTAGATCATATCACAAGCACTGTTGTTCAGTGTTTAAACACTAAAGCACTGTTGTTCAGTGTTTAAACACTAAATTACTCGATGACATTTTACTGACGTGGATACGCCAGTATTTCAGTGTGTCCAGCCTTCCGGGTACTTGATCAGCACCATGAGGAAAGATTCTTTAGACTATATATTTCTTCTAATAAATGCCTGGGGGCATTGCAGCTTACATTTTTTTATAAATGGAATTTTTGAAACAAAATATGGGCACTAAATAACAAATTTTGATTGTCAGCATCTGGCCTCTTGATGTCTCTAATTTACAGTTTTCAGAACTTTTTCTAATTAAAGTTGAAAATAAAGTCAATATACAGTAGAATTTCATTGGCTTGAACAGGCTTGGGACCATGAAAATCAGTTCCAGTCAAGGGTAGTTCTAGCCATCCAGGGTTAGTTTCCATATAAAGTAACCTCTAGGGACCAAGAAAAGAGTTATAGCCAGGCAGGATGAACGAGCCATCAGGGTTCGAGTCTTTGAAGTTCTACTGTAGTTTCAGTATATGAATTAGCCGTTTTTTTTTCAAAGAAATACACAACAATAAATGACAGCTTATTTATTTACAAGTCTGTTGGCCTCTATTTCATTCTGATCATTTTAAAGAAGCAAGCTGCTGAGGCCTAGCTAAGGCTAGTTTTGTGATAAAGTCTAAATTTTGCTGGCAAGGAAGTTCATTTAAATTACATCCTAGTTATTCAAAGCATTGTTAGCTTAACTAAGTCATTAGTCAAGGTTCATTAAGTCTTTTTGTGCACATAAGGTCAAATGTGCTAATATTTTTTGGCCAAAGAATGTGAGGTGCTTTTGCACTGCAAAAGCTTCTTACATTTTTGGCAAAAAATGGCAGCATTTTTGCTTACAGTATGCTTGATGATGTAATGAATTGTTAATTAATGATGTCATTAGTTTTGAACAACCAGGCCCAGCATGCCTTCAATAGCCCTTAAACTGATCCATAAATATGTGAACTTGTGAACTTTTCTAGGATTTTGTTGACTCCTTGATGGAAACAAGAAAGAAGAGCTTAGAGTATTGTGTATTCCCTGGTTTCCTACATGGTGAGCTGATAGAGTTGCCAGGGCAACTGGAGTCTCCGCCCATTTTACACAGAGTAACCAAGGCTCAGGATTTTAATGTGAGTTAATTTCTATAATTCAGAATTCTGATTTTCAAAAGATAAGTGTTTGATGATAATTCATCTTTATTTTCCATAAGAACATAATACTTTATATTGGTTAAGATGTTTATGAAAACTTAATCTTTCTTTGAATATTTATAAAACCCAAAATATGGTTTTAGTGTTTATACAGTTGACTTTGTAGTGTTTATACAGTTAACTCTTGATATCTCGAACTCTGATGTCTCAAAGTACCTCTTATATCAAAGAATTTGGTTTTGATACATTCCCTATTTTATTTACATTTCAACTCAATCCTGTTATCTCAAACTACTGGTATCTCAAAGTAAATTTTCTGGGACCAGAAATTTTACTTTGAGATATCAGTAGTTTGGAATGAACATCAACTTTGAGATATTGAGAGTTAACTGTGTTTAAAATAAAATGAATCTGGTTTGTTTCAGCCTGGTTTTAAGAAGTTTTGGAAGAAGTTATTTTTGTCTGAAGCAAGTGTGGCAGTGATGCAAGATGCTTTCTGGTGGTACTTTATTGAGAAGTTTGATGTAATTATCTACCTTGATTAAATTAACGGTGAATGGGTACACTTTCACAGGGAGCAACTCTGCCATTTTTGCCTTCCTTTTTAGTTTGGGTCAACTCTTAAAGGAGCAGATTCTTTCCTGTATGAGCAGACACCATTTTAGAAGGATTACATTGTTCAGGGAAGCAAATAGTAAGTTATGAAAATGGTTTTTCTTTCTAAAAATGGCTAAAAAATGTAGAGGAGTATCCATCCATCTAAGTATTAGGATAATCTATTTGTCTTAATTTTGAACAATTTGATTTTGCTATCTGGGCCTGGTTGTTCAAAGCAAGTGATGTTGTTAGTTAATGAGACGTTAAGTTTTCAAACATATCATACGCAAAAACACTACCATTGTTTTCCTGAAATAATGTGAGGAGCTTTTGCAGGGCAAAGGCCCCACTCATTTTTTCCACAAAAGTATTATTACACTTGATTTTTTGTGTACAAGAAGACTAAATATATCCTTGACTAACAAATTAACCATGTTAATGATTGTTAATTAAGCTAATGATGCTTTGAACAAGCAGGCCCTGGATGATCCTACAAAACTTGTCGGCAGAATGGCCACTGGTGCAGCCCCAGAAGGGCTGCAGTTTGATATGGGTCTGCACTGTTTGCGCGATCAGTCACTTTAAGAGCCATTTACCCATTTTATTTATTTAGTCTTTAGACTGTTTTTCCTCCTAGAATCATCCCAGATATCTGAATCTCATGTAATTCTGCTGCAGAATAGATTTTTCCTTTCAGAAAAAAAAAAAAAAATAGATTTCTCATAACCAAATAAATACAGTGTAAAGTGTAACCAGGTTTTGTGTAGGTCAGTTCAGTGAAGCAGTTAAAGAGTTAAGATTACAACAATAGATTTTTCAATATTGTTGAGTACATAGCTACCCTGGTTCAGCAGCTGCCAGTGCTATGCCTCATGATTCAAAGCAATGTGCAGTTCTGTATAAACCATTTCCTATTTGCTTAGTCTGATTCTGGGTTTTCCTTTATTTGAAAATCTCAAGAGATAACCCACTGGACACTCATGCTCATCCATCTATGCCCATGTTTACATTATTTATATGAGCCGCGACACGACAAAACCAACAATGTGGTTGTGCGCCCAGCGCAGACTCAGATCAGCCTGGGCATCCGCCCAGTCTGATCAGAGTCTTCGCTATCCGCATGGTGGTAGCTTAGACACTTAGCTACCTTTTGAGCACTTAACGAAGAGTCTGGTCAAACTTGGCGCATGCCCAGGCTGATCTGAGTCTGCATTGGGCGCACAACCACATTGTTGGTTTTGTCATGTCGCGGCTCATAATTATTCTTTTCCTTTTACCAGAAGAAGAACAAGGCTGACAAGGATCTGCTCTATGACAGAATTGCTGACAGTTATGTGGCTCTCTTTACAAGTATAAATCAAGATGTGAAGGACAAATTTCTAATGGTAAGGCTTTACACCATTATTATGCCTGGTGAACATACAATTCCATCCTGACATGGAACTCAAAATATCAAGCTGTTGCAAATTGTTAGCCAGAATATAACAATGCATTAAAGTTGGACTTTTAGGACTAACCGTAAATTTACATATTCTTCAGGCTTACCCAGCATGTCTAGCCCAGGCAGTATTCTCAGCCTATTGGGAGGCTTTTCCAGAATCACGTAACAAGTTTGATGACACTTTCAGACAGGATCTGGTCAATCTGATCTGTGAATGGACCACAGGTAGGACAGATTTTTAATCCAGGGCCCGGTTGTTCAAAACTAACGACGTCGTTAGTTAACGTTTCGTTAAAATTTCAAATGTTAAAATCTCAAATACACCAATATTTTTTGTTGCAAAAATGTGAGCAGCTTTTGCATTGCAAAAGCTTCTCACATTTTTGCAACAAAAAATATCAGTGTATTTAGTTATAGAGTCATAAAACACTTAACGAGTTTTCTGCTTAACAGGCTCGTTAGGCTAACGCTGCTTTGAACAACTGGGCCCAGATTGTAATGTTTTATTTATACACTTGGGCCTAGTTGTCTAAAGGATAGTTAGCCTAACAAAATCGACAGTGAAGGACTGGTTTAAAGTCTTCTAGTACACATAAAATCAAGTGCACTAATATTTTTTGCTGAAAAAAAATAAATGAGTGCAAAAGCTTTTCACATTTTTCAGCAACAAATGGTAGTGTTTTTGCTTATTATATGTTTAAAATTTTAACATTTTGTTAATTAACATTAACGACAATGTTGGTTTTGAACAACTGAGCCTTGAATCTTTTTGTTGCACCTGCTTTTGCATGGTGCAATATCGGTTTCTGATCCCTCTGTCATTTCAACATTTCATATTTGCATGTCTTTGTCGTGCCTGTGCAGAATGCTAGATATATCTATTGGTTTTCCAGTGGCAGCAACATTGTCAGAGGAGGTGGTGTACTGCTCATATTTGGGGCACAAGGGTGAAGGGGCAGCCATTCCTTTATACGGAAAACACTGTAAGCTTTGCATCAAGTTTTATGGTTGTGACAGTGCAAAGATAGGGAGACAAAGCATCCCTTGGAATTTTTGTTGAATGTAAAATTGGCATGTTTAGACTTGAGAAAGTTACTGTAGTTGGTTAGGCGGTTTCTATATTTCGGATAATTACGGTATAAGCTATGTTGGAAATTAGTTTTTCATGCCAGTTTTGTCATCGCCAGGAACCAAGCCAGTACCCGGGACATGGAAGAACTGGAAAGTAAAACGTCTTCAATCAAAGCCACCAAAACGACTGGAGAAAGAAGCCAGTCAGACAGCTGAACAAATGATGCATGCAGCTGCTCTTAACAGAGAATGTAAGTCATTAGCATAAAAAATATTTCTAGTTTGTTAAATACAGTCAAACTTGTCTTTGGCAAGCACCAAAGGGAAAGCAAATATTTTATATTTGAGCCCCGACACGACAAAACCAACAAAGTGCCAAGTGCGCTCAACGAAGACTCAAAGCAGCCTGGGCATCTGCCCAGTCTGATCGGAGTCTTTGCTGTCCACATGAAGCTAGCCTAGACCTTTAGCTATCCATAAAACAAGAAGCAAACCCTGATCAGACTAAGCAGCTGCTAAGGATGACCCGAGTCTCTACTGGGCACATATCCACTTTGTTGGTTTTGTTGTGTTGCGACTCATTGAGCCGAGACACGAGAAAACCAACAAAGTGGTTGTGCTCCCATCGCGGACTCAGATCAGCCTGGCCATTCACTCAGTCTGATCAGAGTTTTCACTGTCCGCATGGAGGTAGCTTAGACCCTTGCTAACCTTTAAGCGTTTAGCGAAGAGTCAGATCAGACTTATTGGATACCCAGGCTAATCTGAGCCTGAGCTGGGCGTGCAACCACTTTGTTGGTTTTCTTGTGTTGCGGCTCATTTGTTAAATGTTGTCAAACCTGTCTTGGCAAGCACCCAAAGCAGCTTGCCTAGACGTGTTTGCTTAATACAGTCAGTTTATATTTCGAGGGTTGCCTGCCAGAAGGTGCCATCTCCAAAAATCCACATTTAAAGATATTGCCATTTTAAAGTTTCCAACCACTATGTAAATTCACAAGAAGATCCTGCATTTATTTCTCTATACTTTTCTAGCATGCCTTAGATTGATCTGTCCACCCGTTACAAACACATCACATTTACCTCAATAAGTTTGCCATATTTGGACATTTTATGTCAATGGCACCTTTTGGCAGCACAAATTTGTAGGATCAAAAGGTGCCATCTCGAGATGGCTCAGTTTGGCAGAACAAACCTTTCAATAACTATTGTAAATTTTATTTAGATGGCACCTTTTAGCATTAAGATACTAAAAATCTGATTGTAATAATTAACCAAAGGGGTAATAGTAAAACTCGTTTCAATACTGTATATTACCGGGATTTAGTAAGCAAATACTAGAGTAGGTTTAACCATATCTAAATCATATATTCATTGTGCAAGTACAAAACTGTCACTTTACAACATCCACATAATGACCAAAAGCTGTAATAAAAATATATGACCAGACATGGTATCGAACAATGACTATGGTGTACCAAAATGCAATAAAAACTACTATCCTTCTCTATCAGTTTGAAGTTACTTTGACTAGGTAAATTCTTTTTCAAAAATGTAACTAAACCATGTACTGGAATATGGTACATTTATGATCATTCTATATGAATATTTATTTCTGTCAAATATTATGGCAATCTGTAACAGTGGTCCATGTACAGCTTAGCCCGAAACGAACTAAAGCTGCATTCTTAATCTGTAAAAAAATCTAGCACATCTTAAATAATCAAAGTCCGAGTCCTAATCTTCTTCCTGATTGGGCTCAGGAAATTCCATTAGATGGTAGGTCCTTGTAAGAGCCATATGACAGTGTCCTGGAATGACACTGGATACGCATAAGGAAATTAAGTCTGCCTTCTTTGATTCAGTAACAGATGTGGCAGTCTGTTGGTTTATTTCTGTGGTAGTTGTGCATCATCCTCAGGTCTTCCACGCCTGGAAGGTCTCACTCGGATGATAAAAAAAAATCATCATCATCTGTGGTAATTAAGAATTAAAATAGCAACTACTTTTCTTTTTTTGCATTTGTAATATACTGGACTCACATTTAAACATGGGGTTGGAAGCACTGCTTCCGTATCAAAAGTATCAAAAGTAGGCACAACAAAAGTGCTGTCAGTTTGCGATCTTATTTTATCCTTGCTCTTTTCTGCCCTCCCTTTAATATTTTTTCTCTTGATGTTCTTTGGACTCAGCCTCTGTAACACGGTCTAGTTACTGTTCCTGTTTCTTTCTTGTGGTTGAACGTGCTGCAAACAAGACATATGTCTTTTTTGGCTTATGAAAGGCCAGATTGTACATGTATTCTTGACAAATACCGTTCTGTAGACTTTAGTATTCACTGTCCGTTTTCCTTTGTTCTGTTGATCTTCTTTGTATAAGGAGTACATTTTGTTTATACATTGTAGTTAGATCACCACTGATGTATTTTCTTTTCTTGTCTTGTCTTGTGTAATTGGATTCTACATTGAGAATTAAATCCGCACCAGGTATTTTGTTGTGTGGTATGCTTTTCCCACTTTTATCCATTGGGGCTGAGCTTATAGATTGTCTTGTCAAGGCACATTCAACTGCTTTTCATCCAATACCAAGTGTTGATTTGAAGAAACTTCTGCAAACCCTATATATTTCCATTGATCTGAAAAGTTAACGACATTGCTACCCTTTTCTTCACTTTAGCCGTGTTTTTTTTTTTCTAAACTGATAACAAAAATATAATCCTTTTATCGATCATGTGATTGCAAATTCCAATAGGAATTGAACATTTGCTGACATTGTTCTTCTGAAATCTTTCAGAACATTTGAATTTACATTTGCTACAATACATTTCATTGACCTTTCTGGTACATGATTTCTTTCGACCTGTATAAGCTTTCCCACTCTGTCTTAGTTTCTTCCTTATATTCTTTTTCCAGCTGTCTGGTTTTCCTTTCTTGGAGTTATTGGGTTTACTCGTTCTTGTAATTTTATTTTGTAGGTGTTTCTCTTTGTGTTTCTTCATTCTGTTTACCATCATTTTTCGTTTGTCTTAAAACTTTGGTGCACGCTCTATAGTGTTCTTTCCTTTGACGCCTTTGTATGCAAAAGTAAATGTCTGACCTACTGTTATGCCAGGAAATGTTGACTGTGCAATCAAGGGCTGAGTTGGCTTACTGGAGTAGATAAGTACTGTGCTTAGTAAAGCTTTGCAATTGCTGAAGGTAGTGTATCAGCTAAACTACCAGACCAGTGTCCATCTTATATTAAATAAATTTAAAGAGTAACTACACTTCAGGAACTGACAGAATCAGATCCCAAACCCAATCCCCAACATCAAAGGGAAAGATTGACAAAGACATCCCAACAAACAATAAATTACAAGTGATAAGCCAGATCAGCAGCTCTTTCCCAAATAGGTGGCAACTCAGCTATCTTTACTGAACTAAATAATTTAGACCAACAGAAGGGTTACAACAGACTAAGCAAATTATACGAAAAACATTTAACAACTATTTTTACCTATTTTCTATTTTTATTATAGAAGGGTTAAAATGAGGACACAATAAATTAAACAGCACCGAACATAAAACAAATGCAACCGCAACGAAAGTACCGCCTTGGGACGGTCAGTAATAACTACTGGGGGGGGAGGGGGGGGGAGGGGGGGGGGTTAAACCACCTATGACTGATACCTTGTCAACTTGCCATTATATAGTCTTCATCACTATCGTTGTCATCACTAGGTGTGTTGGACATGAACTTACTTTTATGATCACGATTAGTATCAAGGTGATCACAGACATCTCTCAGTTCAGTGGCACACTTTCCTTCAAATTGTAAAGCTAAAGACTAAAAAAAAACAAAAAAAAAAAACAAAAAAAAAAAAACAATTGCCATCAGGAGTAATAGATAAACGTTTGAGTCTATTGCTTGTTAGCAAAGCATCTATCCTTTTTTGCGTTTTCGTTGCTTTTTCGAATGTAGCATTATATCGGTAATCCACAAAGAGGGACCAACAGTCAGAGAAAACAAGACATAGAGTAAACATTCATTAAGTTAGCGTATCAAATATCAGATGTGTGCTGCTAATAGGTACCATCTGTCTGTGATGGCACATTTTATCTCAAATAAAACCTGGATACTTTTCAGCCAAAAGGTGCTATCTCTGAGATGGCACCATTTGGCAGCACAAAATTTTCAGCTGGCACCTTTTTGCAGAACAATTTAAGCTGTAAGGGAGATGGCACCTTTTGGTTTAATTAGATATCTAATTAAGTATAATTCCAATTAAGCCCATCTTTGGAGTGATAAAAGACTAAGCATAGGAACATATTATGATGACAAAAACTCATTTTCGACAAAAATGGCAGATGACACCTTTTGGCAGGCAACCCTCGATTTAAATGGTTAAATGAGATATCTGATTTTGGTCACATAAAATAGGTATTTGCTTAATACAGGTGACCTTTGAGGTAGATAATCATGAGTTTTTTTGTATTAATTGTTTTCCCAAATATCAGTTTTGAGGAATATATAATTATAGCGAACACTGTAAAAATGCTAAATATTTGGATAACCCGGTCTGAGCAAACAGTGCAGACCCAGATAGGAATGGTTCTTGTCAGGGTCTACACTGTTTGTCATTCCATCTGCATCTTTTGGACAAAAACTGCATAGAAACCCAACTACTCAACTATTGGGACAATTAGGCTGGTTATTTTGGGTGTCCCAATTTTTAGAGCTTTATGGTAGCTAACATTGTTCAGGCTTTGCTAATCACATATCTCCATTGACCACTTTTCTCCTGATGTGTCTTGCTTGATTTATAGGGCTTCCCTTGGAATCTTACAGGTAATAAACATATTCAGATTTATGTCTCCTCACCTCATCATACCACTACCACCAAAATTGATCGGAGTCCAAATTGATTTTGGTATACATTCAGTTTTCACTGGGTTGATTTTCTTCAAACTTGTTTGCATTCATCATTTTGACAAGCCAAAGGGCTGATCAGTTTTTCATGGCCTTGATCTCTTTTTTTAAAGGCAGAAAAGAGGTCAAGACCATCATAACATCTTTAGAGGCATAGAAGTTTCAGCCAAATAAAGCATGTATGCATGATAGCCTGGGAATCATTGGGCATTCTGCAGTAAATCTTGCATAAAAATGTATAGAATAGGTTTTATCTGAAATACAACAACAACAACAAAAAAGCAAAAAGCGTGTCTAGGATATGTTTAAAATCAAACCAAGCTGCAATTAAAAACCATCAACAGATCAGATTTACATTTGAGCCGCGACACGAGAAAACCAACAAAGTGGTTGTGCGCCCAGCACAGACTCAGATCAGCATCGGCATCCGCCTAGTCTGCGGGGAGTCTTCCTTAAGCGCTTAAAGGGTAGCTAAGGGTCTAAGCTACCCTCATGCGGACAGCGAAGACTCTGATCAGACTGGGCGGATGCCCAGGCTGATCTGAGTCTGCGCTGGGCGCACAACCACATTGTTGGTTTTCTCACGTCGCGGCTCATTTTATCATATAATTATAAGCTTATGTTTATTTTCCATGGTTTTGCAGTGGTCAGTTATTCTCTTGATATTGAATCCTTTGAGAAGATGGTGGACCGCCTGGGAGCTGATCATGTTACTTACGGAATGACCCCTCCTGGAATGGGTCGTGAACAGACCAAGATGACAAACACACCATCTATTGGTCCAACAACAGTATCTCAGTCAAGATTGGCTACTGCTGGTACTGTCACTAGGAAACCAAAGGAGGTAATTATAACACTGTAAACTCCTGGACTCGGTTATTCAAAACTAATGACATTGTTAGTTAACGAGACATTAAAATTTCAAATGTAATCATTCAGAAACACCGCCTTTTTTTGCTGAAAAATGTGAGGAGATTTTGCAGTGCAAAACCTCCTTACAATTTTTCAGCAAAAAAATGTAACTGCACTTGATTTGGGGAGAACTCTAAAATGAACAAATCCTTGACTGAGGACTTTGTTAAGCAAACAATGCTATGAACAACCAGACCCTGATTTTTAAATCCTCAGATAAGGATTAAGGTGTATGGGTACACATTAATATGAGCCGCGACACAAGAAAACCAACAAAGTGGTTGTACGCCCAGCACTGACTTAGATCAGCCTGGCCATCAGCCTAGTCTGGGCAGAGTCTTTCCTAAGCACTTAAAGGGTAGCTAAGGGTCTAAGCTACCTTCATGCAGACAGCAAAGACTCTGATCAGACTGGGCGGATGCCCAGGCTGATCTGAGTCTGCACTGGGCGTACAACCGTTTTGTTGGTTTTCTCGCGTCGCGGCTCATATTTTTCTGTCATATTTTTACAAAGGGAGACAAATTTTGTGACTTACTGTTTGCATCCCTGGGCATTTGAACCCTTTCAAAAGGGGGGGGGGGTAGTTCTTAAAGATAAGAATTCGCTCCAAGAGGAGCAAATTCTTTCCTTTAAGCATTGACCCCATGAAGAAAAAGGCAAAAATAAAAATGGAAGAGTTGCTTCCCCTGTTAGAATGCAGATGTACCTTAAAGTGAATGTTGAGGTGAATCGAGAAACCTCTAGGGAAGAAAACTCAGACATTGAAACAATTTGTCTCCCTTTTCGTAGGGAGCTTCTTTTAAAGAGAGCAGATTTTTTTCTTTAAAGAATGACTTACTTGGAGATGGTGTTAACCCTTATCAATTGGTCAGTCAGTTAGTCATTCAGTCAGTCATTGGATAAAAACAAAGATGACAAATTGCTGACATTGTCTTTGCAAGTGCTTTGGGTTAGCAGTGTTCTCCTTAGAAATTTCAGAATGCATGTTGCTTTTAGCACAAGAATCAGATTTTGACTTGTTGATCAATTTTTAAAAATCCTTAATATAGCAATGTTTTTTTCAAAATTAGCCTAAATATACATTATAAATAATTTATTGATGATCCTTAATGCATTTAAAACAACTTTACTGGCAAGGAAATGAAACCAATAGCACCTTTATAAATTTTCATTGGAAATTAAGGCATGTTGCAAAGGTAATTTCAAGAGGAAGGCATGCTGCAAGCGACATGCCTTAATGGTCTGGGGAGATCCCTGGGTTAGTAATATTATTTAATTGTTCAAAAGCTTTATATATAATGTGAAATACACCTACCACTTCAATGATTTGTACCCTGGTTCATAATAGCAAAAATTGTATTCTAAAAATGCTTATACAATAACTCTGAAATGATTCAAGTAGACATATGACAGTCATTTTGGAGAAAATAGTATTATCTGAACTGGCTTCAGACAAAGAAATATAATGATTTCTAAGGAACTGATGACAAATTATATTTGCTTCATTGATTGTTACATTTTTGCTTTGATATCAAAATCACATGCATAATTAGGGGAAAAAAAACTCCACAAAATTACATGATATAGTGTAAATTGCTTTATTTTTATGAGCCACAACAGGTCAAAACCAACAAAGAAGCATGGGCGCTCAGCAAAGACTCAGTTCAGCCTGGGCATCCACCCAATCTGATCAGAGTCTTTGTTGTCTGCATAGAGCTAGCATACAACCTTAACAACCCTTTAAGTGCACAGGTAAGTCTGATCAGACTGGGCAGATGCCCAGGCTGATCTGAGTCTTCGGTGGGTGCATATGCCATTTTGTTGGTTTTGTCTTGTCATGGCTCTTGTATATTCATCATTTCATGATTTAATTTCCCCTTTTCATATGATACAACTCCTCTGTTTTTACAGTCTCACCAGATTGGTCCTGGGCCAGAGTATGAGCGGGTAAAGTTCAACACCTCAGGCCGCAGTCCGCTGATTGCTCATTATCTGCATTTACGACAACTCAAAGACTTCCACCAGCCTGGTAAGAAGGTGAGACGAACAGAGATTGTGAAACTTCCAGCACCTGGTCCCACTTACAGACAGCTTATCAACAATACACTGTCAATGTCAGATGCTCTTAGTAAAGAATACCAGAAGTAAGTATAGCAGTTGTTGAGAACTATAATGTAAAGAGATCTGCAAAATTTACAATGGCCAGCATCAGTCCATTGACTAAAAATTTATTAATGGAAAAATTTTAAAACCAAAATAGAAACAAATTGCAAAACAAAGCAAAAGAAGAAAAAAAAATTGTTCTGTTAAACAGATTGAATACCTAAAACCCCAAAATAGAAAATAGTTTAATTTGAAAACAGGTAGATGCAGATGAGATGGCTCAGTCAATGAACAGAAATTCATGAAACTTATCAGAAATATGTATCAATTATATAACATGGTTTTGCGTATAAGATTTTGAATGGCATCAGTAGTGCATGAGTTATTGCCCTTGAAACAATATAGAATCAACAGATTGTGCCATACCTAAGTAACTGATGAACAGAATTTCATGAAACTGAAACTAAGTATGTATCACCATAACACAATGGTGCATTTCAAGTTTTGTTTGAATGGCTTCAGTAATGCTTGCACTATTGTCCTTGAATTGATTAAAAGATAACTCAGTAACCAATGAAGAGAATTTCATGTAACTCAATATATATATATATCAAAATAGCATGGTGGTGCACATCAAGTTTGTCAGGATAGCTTTGTTAATGCTTGAGTTATTTCCCCCTCTTAAAGCAGAACTATGACTATAATCTCAAACTCAAAATAAAGCACACAGATTGGCTGCTTCCGAGCAAGTGCTCGGAAGCAGCCAATCAGTGTGCTTTATTTTGAGTTTGAGAATGTACTCAAGATTTATAACGTCTGGGCTTGGTCTTCTATGCAGCTGAATTATAATGGTATATATTCCAGGATTTGTGAGCAGACAGACCAAGAGATCATGGAGCTGGAGAGGAAACAACGTGACATTAATAAAGAATTCAACAACCTCACCAGAGAGCTCATGTTTACTAAGAACCCTGTAGACCTGAAAATTCTCAGTGATAAGATCCTTGGACTCAGGGTGAGTTTAACTTGTTACTTCTAAGTTTTGATATCAATTTGCTGAGATTATCCATTTAAACTGTTTCATTATTATTATTAAACCCCCGGCATACGAAGTATGTCGAGGGGTATATAGGTTTTGTCTTTCCGTCCATTCATCCGGCTTTCCATCTGTCCGTTCGTCCGTTAGTCTGTCCATCCGTACTTGTTAACATTTGCGTTAAAGTTTTGTGTTAAGGTTTTTATTCTGCTTCTGTTAACCAGAACTTGTTCATAGATGCTTAAAAGTATTTTTAGTAAAGGATGGATACTGATTAAATTGCATCATCAAGATGCTGCTGCTGGCCTGAGGTCAAGGTCACAGAATTTGAAATTTGTACAATAGCTGGGTTATAGTTTTGTGTTAAGTTTTCTGCTTTTGCTCTGTTTTTCTGAAAGCCTTAATTGTAACTTATATCCATTGCTTTGTATTAGTACAGGATAGATACATATTAGTTTGCATCATCTTGATGCTGCTGCTGACCTAAGGTCAAGGTCACAGACTTAGAAATTTGTATACCTTTTGCGTTCAAGTTTTGTGTTAAGCTGTATTTTATGTTTATATTTTGAATAATCTTAAATTGAACATTTTGCAATGCTACTAAGTTTACTTCTTGGTTGAAACAGATTAGTTGACATCATCTGCATCTGCTGCTGACGTAATGTCATGTTCATAGACTTTGAAGTTTATATACTTTTTTAGTTTAGTTTTATGTTAAGTTGTATATTTTGCTTATAGTTTCAGTGCATTTCAGTGTAACATTTTGTTTACTTCTAGGTTGAAAATGATTAGTTGATATCATCTGGATGCTGCAGCTGACTTTAGGTCAAGGTCACAGACATAGAAATTTATATATATTTGAGTTGAAACTTTGTGTTAACTTTGTATATTCTTTGCTTATTGCAGATTTTAAATGGAGCCTTTTGTTTTTTGTCTAAATGCCTTTCACTGGGTTTGTTATAGATTGTCCACCTGTCTGTCTGTTTGTTAACATCTGCTTTAAGTGTGTATTCATTAGGCAGTGGCGCTGGCCGGGGGTATACGTGAGCCCCTGCTCACTTGCTCTAGTTTTGACATCTTTCAGTCATATGATGCATGAATTTAGAATTTGAACTGTTTCATAATTTGTATTTCACTTGGATTTCATGGTTTTGAATCGTTTTATAATATTGACCCGTTTTATTTGTGTTTCATGAAGTCATTCATTTGTCAACTGCTTCATGATTATGCTTTTGAACCTTTTTGCATTGCATGATTTTATGTCTCTGAAGAAATCTGGTTTTGAAAACTTGCATTTATATGATTTGCATTCATGACATTTCTTTGCTTTATTTATATGAATATGAGCTGTATTTTGTATTGCAGGAATTTATAATTTCGAAGCCTTTTATTTGCTGCATATGGAGTCATAGTTTTGAACTGCTTTATTTGTATTGCACTGAATGTAAATAAGTGCATCATTGAATGTAAATAAGTGCATCATTGAATGTAAATAAGTGCATCGTTGAATGTAAATAAGTGCGTCATTGAATGTAAATAAGTGCATTATTGAGTGTAAATAAGTGCATGGTTGAATGTAAATAAGTGCATCATTGAATGTAAATAAGTACATCATTGAATGTAAATGAGTGCATCATCAGCAGAGCCAGTAGTTAAGGGCAAGACCAAGTTTAATGACATCCTGTCAGCCTGATTTGGGCATTTTGTGTTTGAATGCATAATATCTTTGGCTATGTATTGAACACTTTAAGAAAAGAAAACTTTGGTTTAGTGCACCCTCAACGTTTATGGACTGCCAGAGGGCAGGGCCTAGACCACCTGGCCCCGAGGTTATAAAACTTTTTTCGTGCTCAACTCAGCTGAGCATGAAATTTTCTTGGCTGATAAATATGAAAATGCCAACTAATGTTGGCATTTTCATATTCATAAGCAGAGAAAATTTAATACTCAGCAAAACTGAGCATGAAAACAACTGGACTTATCAGTAATTTGCTATTTACTAGCGGGTAAAATTTCATGCTCAGTTGAGTTGAGCATGAAAAAAGTTTTATGACCTCGGGACCAGGTTGATATGGCCGAAGCCTCACACTTTTATGTTGCCACAGTATCTCAGTGCATATTTATTGTGTGACTGTATCCCAGTGAAACAGTGCAAACCCTTATAAGTTTACACTATTTGGACTCTTTTACTCCATATATGTGTCCATGTTCTGTGACAATATGAAGGTCAATTATTTTTTATGCTGGTTACTGGCTTCTCTGTGTAAGCCACCATGAGCATGTAAATCATCAATAGCAGGCACTACTGCATGATATGGACCAGTCTCTTTCAGATGATAATGCCTGCTGAGACTCTACCTCATGTACCTCACGGTCTGCATACCAGTGCAACGGGATATGCACTGAATAATTATATTGATATGGAATTCATTGATCAGGTTTCGCATATTGGAAGACTGGTGTTGGGCCTTATTGTACCATACCCGTTCAAGGCTTCAATTGCATTATGTTTAAATTTGCTTGAATTTATATTCTGTTTTATTTTTAATTTTATTATTGAGTTTGAGAATTGAAAGCTTCCAGGAAATGTTGAAATACATACCATGCCCTTTTTATACATGACATGTTTTTATGGTCAAGGAATAAAATACGTACTGATGGTGTATATACACTGAAACACATAACCCTATTTTGAAACAGAGTTTTACGGGATTACTCCTATCCATAATTTATATTATAGTTGCAGCATTTAACTACAAAAAGAAAATAAAAAAACACGAAACAGGTAAACTAAATAAAAGAAAAAGAAAAATACATGTAGGTGGAACCATCAATTCATTTAGTATCATATTTCATAGAATTAACTATGTGTTTAGAAATTGAGAGCTCCCTGGAGTAGCATTTTATGTTTGTAGTGAAATCAGCCTTATCTTTATTATGAGACTTTTTCCAGAAATATGCAAGGCTTTAAATTGTCTGTCATTTTCAATTCAGAGTTAAAAATATGTCCATTATTACCATAGATTTACATGTAATTGGTACATTTTTACTCATAGAGAGATTCATTGGATATTCAGGAGGTATAATTTACTCTATTACATTCAATTTCAATATGTAACTCAGTAAACTGTCAGGGTAGTTGTTAATCATGACCAGGCTACAGCTTATACATACAATTAGTTTATCTCTTATAACAGCTTTCTTTTTACTCATAGAAACTAGTTAAAATATACTTACATTTTTTTTTCATAGATAGCAGGAAAATATACTTACTTTTTAAAAAATATCTTTGTCCTTAGTACCTAGTTTTTCACACTTCATCTTTCATGCAGTGCTGTCCTGTACTCTGAACCTGTTTCTTGAGGAAAAAATCTGGCATTTCAGTAGCCCGAAGATTTTTAATAAATAGATAAATGCATCGTCTTTGTTTATATCTGTCTATATTTGACTGGCTTTTTGTGAAAAGTACTTTTATAGCATATGCAAACAGGGATGAAAGGTGAAGATTCTGATCAGTGTGTGCAAAGGCGCAAGCCTATTTTAGGATTCACCACAGCACAAGTTCTCGTTTCATGTGACACCAGTCAATAAACTCTTTCATACCCAGGTTTCAGTAATTGTAGATTTCATTTGCATTTCAGGACAGCCTGTATATCTTTCCAAGGTGTATATAATAGAATTTACTTTCAAATGACAAACGGTTCAGTCCCCCTCATTTGGTACAGAATCCTATCAGATATGATGTAAATGCCTCTCTGAAGAGCATTAATGGTTAAAATCCCTGTTTTATGGTGGAATTGGAAGCCACCTTTTTCAAAACTGATTACATCAGTCAGGCCCTTACCAGAAAGGTGTTGTCTTTATTTATCATTTTATGCCCAGTAGAACAGATTAGTGATGTTATACTCAAAAGCAAGAGCAAATCAATATGATTTATAGTTTATACAGTCATTTATCTGAACTGGGATATTAGACGCAAAATATTGTTAAAAATTAGAAAAAAGGAAGACTGCAAGAAAGCAGTGCCTATTGCATTTGAGTATATATATTGTGCCAAAAGTTTTGGGATCTGTTTAAGAATGAGGAGTAAGAAAGTTTGGATAGTTCGTTTATCTACCTTAGACTTTAATGATTTTATATACACATGTTATTAGAGGTTGCAAAAACAGAAGGTAAGAGGGTGGGATGTGATTTTATCACTGGGATGGTATTGCTGTTGCACGCCATATGGCTTTGTTGATGCTTATATACACAGTTTTCACCACGAGACTGCACATTTTTTCACCACAAGACTGCACATATAATAAGACTTCTAAGAAGCCAAGGTCTTAGGATGAAAAGTTTGCCATGCTTTTCTTAGATTTAACAAATAAATTATGGAGACAATGCCAAAACTATCAAGTGTTCAGAATTTTGGTTGTAACAAATTTCATACCACAGAATTTAGATTGATCACAGTATCTGTATGTAGTGATGCATACTGCTAATGAGTAAAAGTAATGGTGGTAAAAAGTATGGTAGAATTAATGGAAACACAGGGTATTAGCCATGAATTAGAGCAATTTTTTCTGGCCTGTTGAGTAAACATCAGCTATGCAGAACATCTGCTCCTTAGATATATAAATATCTATATTTTTATTTTCATACAAGAATTTGGAAAGTATATTGTATATGGCTTCTTGGAATTTCTATTCTTAAAATATTGACTAACAGCTCATTCAGCAATACAATAGAATGATTCGGACAAAACTGATAAGGAGAAAGTGGAGAAGAAAGAATAAAGGAAAACTTATTCTGAAGAAGAAAGCAAAGGAAAATGCACATAGCAGGGGCTTTTTGCTTGTAGATTGATTTCTGTAGTTGGGATTGTGGAAAGTATATTGTATATGGCTTCTTGGAATCTCTATTCTTAAAATATTGACTAACAGCTCATTCAGCAATACAATAGAATGATTCGGACAAAAACTGATAAGGAGAAAGTGGAGAAGAAAGAATAAAGGAAAACTTATTCAGAAGAAGAAAGCAAAGGAAAATGCACATAGCAGGGGCTTTTTGCTTGTAGATTGATTTCTGTAGGTGGGATTGAGGAAACAAGTATGTACTTAGTCTTTGTCCAAGAGGCATTATACAGTACTGAAGTTGAGTTGTACTCTGAAACAGATATACAGAAAAGCACACAGAGCGCTAGGCTAGTATTTTATGATAAGTCTGGGATATTTTTTTTATTCATTAATGAAATTAAAATATTAAAGAGTTCCTTAAAGAGCAGAGAATACATTTAGAAGAAGAAACATGGGCCAGACTACGTAGTTTCGGATGATAAAGCCGCATCAGTAACCCTGACAACATCTGGTGACGAAACCAGAGAAAAGCATACTGGAGTTTCTTAATTTTAATTGGGCAGTCGATTCAAAGACTGACTAGTATCAAAAAGGGTCTAAATAATATAAAAGACGATGATCTAGAATAAGAGTCTAAACCAGTCTAAAATTTCAGATTTCTCAGAATATTTTCTCTGATCTGAAAGGACGAAACTAAAATTAAATCTGCACTTTGGATGATGTACGGGGGACGTTTTACGGCCACCACACGGCACAACACCAGCTGCAGTGAAGTACAATTAAAATATTAAAGAGTTCCTTTCAGAGCAGAGAATACATTCAGAAGGACAAAAATGGGCCAAACTACGTAGTTTCGGCTAATAAAACCGAAATTTTATGGTTTTATCTTCACTGGAACCAGAGGGCGTGGGGTTGAGGATTGGGGTTGAGGTGGAGAATCAACTGGAAATTAAAAACATCTTGAATTTATCAGGAATTTATACTTTTAATCTAAGCACAAACTGCTAATTCATTCATAGTAAATTGTAGGAAAACGTTTTAGTCTGTGTCAGATGTTTAGTCGCCATGATCTTGGTACATACATACATTCGAAAATGATTCCAGTGTTCTGAATAATGCGTCTTAGGCTTAAGAAAGATATATTTTTTGAATTTTATTAATAGCACAGTTTCTATAGTTGCTTAACCCTTAAAGCACCAAAAATCAGACAACAGAAATTTACATCCGCAAAATTAAAAAAAATATTTAGTACAAGCTATATCATATTGAGAACTCAAAGGTTAGAGGACAAACAGGGTAGATCCAGAGGAGGTGGGTCATCATAAGTCGCCTCTTCTATATCTTTCTGTTTGCAAATATAACTATTTTTGGCGCTTTAAGTGTTAGATAGCTAGAGTTAACACTTCACCTTAATAAAGACAAATATTCTCTACTAGTATACAGAACACACCCTCAGTCTTTATTGGTTTTATGACCCTGTTATGTCATTACCTATGTGAGATGAGATATTTCCTTTGATGAAATAGCAGTGTCACAGGACTGTTGCATAATAGGATTAGGAGACCCAATAAACAAGAATGTTTGTCTGTAACAGAAAGGGTTAACATCTCCATAAGATCTGAAGATACTCTGCCGCCTTATGAATCGTAGGAAACTTTGATTGGATAATGGTGGGTGTAGAATATCATGCTTTTGTTCACAAGTAAATTAGATGTTTTCTTCAATAATATGCTATGGGAACCTATATCAAAACATTCATTATGAAAATAATGGTACAGGTAAGAATTTCATAGATCTTAATGGGCATGTTTACATTAAGGGCAGACACAATTTCCACAGTGCTAAAATAATGAGGCATCCTTAAATAAGCATAGCATAGTTTCTGTCCCTTACTCTTCTGGCATCGGCGTTGGTGACCTAGACTTTACGTCAAGTTTTCTGGTTAAGCTGTGTTTTGTGACAATGCGTAGACAGGCGAGACATATCAGTTCCTAGCTTGTGTCATATGCATGTATAGTCCGTTTGCTCCCAAGTGCAAACGGGGTTTTGCTTATTTTCACGAAAACGATGAAAGTTCCATCAAATGTTCCAATGTTCTAATGATTCCCATAACTATACATAACAGAATACGGAAAGTCCAAATTTTTGGATGCTTTTGTAAAATATTTTTCATTGACCTTAATGCAAAAACTGAGCAGTTTCACTACAGGGCGTCGTATGCTTGTTAGAATAGCCAAAATATTGTTGATAGGCAAGAGCGTAGACTCGTTGTTTACTACAGGTGTGGGCGTATATGATGTATTCACCTCTCCGCACGCGTAACGCATGGTATCACTGGTCAGGTGATACTATGTTGTAAATAAATATTGAACTATTATATTATTTTGCGAGTGAAAATTGTATGTTTTAAAATTTGATAATATATGGGTGAAAGAAAAAGTAGAAAAAATGGATTTAGAATAAAATTTCAGTTAATTATGCAAATTTTGTTCTAGGGATAGCATACATTGGTCACATGCTCTAACACGTAAAACTAAACGGGAATTCCAACAGCCAACTTTTACTCCCTTGTAATTAAAAGGTGAAAATGACATATTTTAGGTCCTGTTTTAGTATAGAAACTTTTTTATGCAAAACCTCACATTTCTGCAAAATTATGATTTTGTTATGTATAGGATGAAAATTAAGAATGAGCAATTCGAAAATCTTTTACCTCTCACCAATTTTGAGAAAATATTGAGAATGCCGTTTGCATTTGGGAGCAAATGGACTATATTTACTTGAATTTTTGTCTGCAATACTTATAATTTTCACTAAATGCATTTTTGGAACGGACGGTCCCACAGAATGAACCATTTTAAAGTGTTATATATATATGTTTATTATGTCTAGTAAGCCGTATAACGTCTTAGTGGAGTATAAAAATGTATGATAAATGGAACTTTGATAGTTATTCGTTTTTCTTGGCACGTCATTACGTATTACTATTCATCATATCTTTTCAGCATCAGATACCATTTCCATCGGTACAGAACACTGTTATGCATGTTCTTTTTATATAACAAATAAGTGTGTCTGTGTCTTATATCGTAATTCAATACTGATGCAAATGCATGTTATTAAATTTTACTCTGTTTTACATTCAAAGAGTGATGTGTATAAATATTTTTCTGTGTTTATATTCCCCGTTAGTTTTTGGCTTAAACACCATTATTAGAATACAATAAGTTCTAATTGGATTGACCACTGAGAACAATTCATAAGTGAAATTTTGGTTTATGACTTTGGGTTATACTAGCTAGTCTCGGCTACTGAAGCCTCATCAGTAACTATAAAACTGATCTGAAAA
Source organism: Ctena decussata (assembly GCA_963989385.1). Taxonomy (NCBI): domain Eukaryota; kingdom Metazoa; phylum Mollusca; class Bivalvia; order Lucinida; family Lucinidae; genus Ctena; species Ctena decussata. The sequence goes on along the minus strand of OZ022505.1, from coordinate 43,433,278 downwards.
TGAAAGGTGTGGTAGCGAAAGGGAAGAAAATTTGGCTGACAATTGAGAAAATTGAGTCATGAATCTGAATCATAATTACAAACTTATCAGAATAAGACAAATGATCCAGATTGGCCAGAAAATATAATCTTCAGTATGATGAAGTGCACCATGATTAAGACTATTAAAATATATTATGGTATATTCAAACTGTGTTGCCCAAATAATAATTCGTTAATACGCAGTTTGGCTAGAACACCTAGGGTACATTTTAAAGATCAAACTCTTATCTGGATGAGTTTCAAGACTGCACATGACCCCCCCCCACTCACTTCTTCCCTGGGGCTGATTGGATCTTACGTAATTTGGCATATGTTTGTCATGGCGCAGTTTTGTGTCCTTGCAGTGAAAAAGCTCTAGATGGCATATATGTTATATGTGTAAAAGCCCAAACCATCTACTGCTGCCCCCCCCCCCCCCCCCCCCCCAAAAAAAAAAAAAAAAAAAAAATAAAAAAAAAATCATATCGGAGCTTTTTCTGTTTGTCTGCATAATTTAAGACCTTTAAAAAGTTGCAGGATGAAATATTAATCGCTGGTAATCTTCACCTTTTTGCCGTCTTAAATATCCTGTGATGACATAATCGGAAAGATTCTCGAAAATTCTAGATTATTTGCTGCGAGTAACATGGCGAGATAAGAACTAAGTATGACCTTACTTTTTAGAAATACTTGTATAGAAAAAAAAAAAGAAATACAAAAAGATGAAACTAACAAATTTGTATAGAAATCTTTGGTGTGAAATTTTGTTGTCAGTAGATAGATCTACTAGTAACTAGTCTGTACTGGTTTTGATAACTAACTTTTACAGCATGACGGCTTTGTTGTTAAAAATATATACTGTTTCCAGTTTTACGCAGTACCTCTGCAAAGCCAAGATTGAACATAATTGCGAAAAAAATTTAAACAAAGGAAAAATCCTACTTGTGTAACCTGAATAGGAAATAAAAGCCTTACCCAGATTGGTGCAATTGTTTTACGTTAGAAGGTGGTGTGGGCATTTAGTGTCATCTGACAATATACTTAGAAATGATATTTCTATACAGGCTAATGTTTCGAGTTTCATAATTATCGGTCTTCTTTTTTCAACCTTAGACCATAGTTAAAACAATTTATTGTGTATCAAAATTCTCCTAGTATATATTTATATACGCGTAGTATATACTTATCTACGCAGAGGCAAAAGGAAGTATATTGCCAATCAGATGCGAAGTAAAAGGATAGGCAATGATCAGGAAGTAAAACTATCAGATCTCAAAACCAGAAGAGAAATTTGACAGCAGTGCAGCTGTTTACGAAAGGCAAGAACGGTAAACCGAATGAACAGCTCTTTCCCAGATAGTTGGCCTAGTGTATTTCATTAAACTGGTCACAAACCGTTGGCCAACCTGTAAAATCCCAATGACTGCATTTTTGTCTGCCACTGAGAGCCTTGCGATCATGTAAAGGACGTGGTTTATTAAGAAACTGCCGAAAATTCTAATACTGAATCAACATCAAAGTCACAGTGTTCAGTATGATGCACGAAGAAAATGTGCGAAATGGACGTGTATGTACTGGCACTAGTCAAGTGTTTCATTTAGAAATTTAATTATACCAGATGATTGTACCTTCAGTAGAAACATACTATGCAGAAGTGCAGACCTGAGCAGCGAAAAATGAATAAAAGATGAGCTTTTAAAAAGCGTATACTTTCTTTTGCATATGAATATGTATTTAAAAAAAAGAAGATATTTTACTGCATTAAATGTAACAGTGATCATCGTATATTTTACCTAACTTTAGATGCATGTGTGGTGTTAATTCTGTCGTTGGTTTCTCTAAATATGATTAGTTCATGTGCTCATAGACACGCAATTCATCAGTTTAATGATTGTGTTTACTTCCTTCATTCATAATAATTGAGCCGCGACACGACAAAACCAACAAAGTTGTTGTGCGCCCAGCGCAGACTCAGATCAGCCTAGGCATCCACTCAGTCTGATCAGACTCTTTGCTAAGCGCTTAAAGAATAGCTAAGGGTCTAAGCTACCTCCAGGCGGACAGCGAAGACAGTGATCAGACTGGGCGGATGCCCAGGCTGATCTGAGTCTGCGCTGGGCGCACAACCACTTAGTTAGTTTTGTCGTGTCGCGGCTCGTATTCTAGAGCTACCTTGTGAGCACTCTGTGTGTTAAGGTAAAAAATATGCAGAATAGTCTGGACAAACACAGATTGTTTTATTCTTATAGTGCTACGTGCGGTTTGTGTATGCCTTAAGCAGTTTTTAATGGCCCAGCTCAAAATAGGTACGTGTTTTCATTTTCAATTTTGAAACGGAAATGTTTTTTTGGTAAATCTTGAAAGAAAATGGAGGATGAAAACTGATAGCAGTTAATATTATATTTACTAGGAGAAAGAACGAGAAACGCCGTTACTGGAAGATGACAGGGCAAAAGATGTTGATGATGATGATTAGGATGGGCCATGATAGTGGAACCAGAGTGACTGTTGGATTACATTCTGTCTTTGAGGAAAGGCATATACGTGTAGCTATTATTTCAGGCCAGCTATATATACATTTGTACTGTTATTTGTCTCATGTCATTTTCTAGTACCCTGCCAATCGTGAGTCAACCTTTCAAAAATCCCGTTGACTTTCATGTATTTGTCAGTCTGCAAGAAATTTAATTGCTTTACCTCTGCTCAACAGATCGCAATACTTACATTTTTTATTTCAATTGCGTACGCATTTTTTATTTCAATTACGTACGCAGACACAGCGCACTTAATTTTCATTCAAGTCCAAAAATGCATTTAGATAATGGGTTTTTAAAAATGTTGACTTTTAGCATGGTACTGCACATGTGTTTGTAAGTGGAAATGGTGGATGTGTTCTAAAACAGTGCGGGGACTAATCTACTTGACCAATTATTGACGAATTTGATTTAGAGGTCTGTCAGAACTCTTGAATAAATCTAACAGAACTCCTAAATAAATGAAAAAACAATGTTTTTATTTTTATGACTATTTGTTGTGTGATCTGATCATCAAAGATGGAGCTGTTAGACTACTTTCTCACATTTAATTTGTTGCATACGGGATTAGTGATTAAAAAATGAAAAATTCCTGGCTTTGAGTCAAACGGTCTAAATTCCACTTTAGCTGGTATCACGACAGGTAACGCTGTCTCAGAAACATGTAAAGGGATTAGGCTAAACACTCTGATCTGGAAGCATTTGCCGCCTTTCTCATAGGGAGATCTTTTTTTTCATCACGCTTAAAGGCAAATTGATACACTTTCAGGAGCAGTTTGATTCAGATCTGCACTGTTTGCTGAGACAAGTTTGACCCAATACTTAGAATTTTTCAATATGGCATTTACAAGAAAAATTGAGCCGCGACACGAGAAAACCAACAATGTGGTTGTGCGCCCAGCGCAGACTCAGGTCAGCCTGGGCATCTGCCCAGTCTGATCAGAATCTTTGCTAAGCGCTTAAATCGTAGCTAAGGGTCTAAGCTACCTCCATGCGGACAGCGAAGACTCTGATCAGACTGGGCGGATGCCCAGGCTGATTTGAGTCTGCGCTGGGCGCACACCCACATTGTTCGTTTTCTCGCGTCGCGGCTCAAATATTTTGACTCCAAATTACACATCCGTCCAATTGTTTGTGTCTGTGATATTATTTTTTGTTCTTAGCAGCATGGTGGCAATACAGCAGTAGTAGCAATACATCAGTATACTGCTATTATTGCTTGCAGTTAAGCAGTATTATATTACTACAGTTGTATTACTGCTGGCAGTACAGTTATCCCGCTGCTGTTGTATTATTGCTAGTACAGTACACCGCTACTACTTAGGGGATACCTGTTCTCAAAATTGTCATTTGGGGGGGGGGGTTACTGCTGGCAGTACAGTTATCCCGCTGCTGTTGTATTATTGCTAGTACAGTACACCGCTACTACTTAGGGGATACCTGTTCTCAAAATTGTCATTTGGGGGGGGGGGGGGGGTAAATCGTCGGTTTTTATGGTCTGAAATTTTCTTCTACTGCGAAGCGCGAGCGGAGCCGTAAAACGCAATTTGCAACCATAAACCCGACGATTTATCTCACCAAATTACAATTTCAATACAGGTATCCCCACTCTAATGCACTTTTCACATTTTCACCTTTAAAAGTGTGCTAGTTTGACTCATAGCAAACGCTTTTAGCGACGTAAAACCAGATGTCAACCAATGAGAAACAACGTTATGTAATGACGTCGAGTTTCCGACAGTTTATCGCAGGATATACTGTCGCAAATTTTGACGTTATCCAATCAGACGTCGCGTTACATACATAAGTGCATTAGAATATTGAAAAGCATCATATGACGTCGCTGTAATTCAATGGATAAGGTCGTGTCATAAAAATCGTATGACCACACCTGTAATAACACTTTGGCGCGTACACATAACGTCATTGAAAAATGCGTTTTCTTATTGAAATAATGTTCATTTTGAATGCGTTAAAATCCCATTTTAAGGGTCATATGATAAACAGAATCTTACACTCATGGTCATTTCATATGAAATTTATGAAACTCGTCGAAGGCCTGTTTCATAAATTTCATATGAAATAACCACGAGTGTAAGATCCTCTATATATACTGTTCTACTTCTGGTACTATTTACTTCTCATGCATCTTCGCCTGTGATAAAAATTGTCAAAGACTATAGTAAATATGAATGTGTCTTATTTATTTTATTAAATGAATGTAACACATTCAGGGCACTGTTTTTGTGACAAATATGTTGATTAAACGAGTAAACTATCAGTAGTTTTCCTTTACATTGAAACTGAGTGTGTGTTGTACACCTTCGTGCTCCCAAAGTGTGCCACATTTTAAGCAAACCAACGGTTCAAGGCAATGTTTGCCATACATTCAAGGTGAAGGTCACATATGGTAATTGAGTATTACATCATCACAAATATGACACATTAAACAAATGTTAAGATGATAATACAACAACGACATTTGTGGGTCATATTGGCTTTTACATGTCTAATACAAAGTCTGCCTCAAGAAATGCAAATAAGCACCTACGCATAGTATAGTAAAGAGGCGAGGGACATTATCTTATCTGATTGTGAATAAACTGATTTTTTTTGGCAAAGGGAGCAAGGTTGTCTAATAAAATGAATCTTTAATCAGGAAATAAGATAAGAAATTAGCATGGTGAAAGCATTTGAATTTTTAATTGTCCCCCGCCTTTTCGAAGAAAAGCGGAGGGACATAGTTTTCGGCATTCCGTCCTTCCGTCCCCCTAAAGTAGTAGGTACCTTGTGCGCAACTTCTTCTACAGTTTTATGCCGATTCTTTCGAAACTTTACAGCTGTTTTTGTCATGGTCTGAAGATATGCATGTGGTTTGGATATAATCCTCACATTATGTTTTGTCACTTTTTCCACAAGTTGAACTTAGTCATTTTTTAGGCGTTTCTACTATCATAGTGACTAGATAGTGGGTATCTTGTGTGCGCAACTCCTCCTACAGTTTTATGCCGATTCCTTTGAAACTTCACAAGTATTTTGGTCATGGTCTGAAGATAAGCGTGTGGTTTGGATATAATCCTGAGCTTATTTTTATCACTTTTTTCGCAAATGGAACTTAGCCATTTTTCATACATTTTTACTATCAAAGTGAATAGATAGTGGGTACCTTGTGTGTGCATCTCCTCCTACAGTTTTACGCCGATTCCTTTGAAACTTCACAGGTGTTTTGATCATGATTTGAAGATGTGCATGTGGTTTGGATATAGTCCTCACATTATTTTTTTATTACTTTTTTCACATTTTTAACTTAGCCGCTTTTCCAGCTCAAACACTAAGTGTATATACAGTGGAGACCTAGTTTCCAAGGCGAGGGACATAAATTCGTCGATTTGCTTGTTGTTTTACTTTTTAAGAAGTGCGAAACACCCATGGTGATTTCTTAACCAATTTGTCAGTTTCAAATGCTATTTTGTAAGAAAATACTTATGTCTTTGCAGGAAAAGTATATTCTAATTAGATCCGATAATGTAAATATATTTTCTCAATGTGAGCATTATGCCCCCACTATTTTACACCTTTCATCACAATGCGACACATTCACATTCAGAGGTCTTTGATATTAACTTTCATATTTGAAGCTTTTTTTTATATGAAATTGCATGTAGTTATAGCAAAAGAACATAGATTCACGACTTTTTACACTAGCCTGAGTGTGAGCATTTTGCCACATATAGACACCAATAGCTTCGTCTATGAATATATTTTAAACAAATGCACATAATGAGATTTTGAGACCAAGTTTACATCACTTACACTTTATCTTGCAAACAGACTATTGCAAAGCATCAAGTTCTCTTAGAAGGATGAACTGTTAGAAAACATTTAGTTATCCTGATTTACAGAAAACAGCACAGAATGTTCAAATTATGCAAAACAACCACTATTTGAGAAGCCACTTGATAAGGAGTCACATACTCACAAGGAGTCACACTCTCTGACATCATTGTTTGAATAATATGTCACACCATAAAACCTTATGAATATTGATATAAGCGTAGGCGTAACCACATATGACCACATATGGACCTTTTGTCCCACCTTACCTTAAAGGTTCTGAAGTTTATTCAAGAATAAAAGTAAAATATTTTCTCTCTCATTTTCAACAAAGTAAACCTGGTTTGAATTCACGTAAGCTTCATTGAAGTCCGATCTAAATGTGGGGAAATGTAAGGTAATATCAGTAGTGTTTCCAATTTTTAATTTCAAAGAATTTATGTTTATGACAGGCTAGGTAATATCAGTAGTGTTTCCGATCTTTAATTTCGAAGAATTTATGTTTTTGACGGGCTTACCGATTCTGAAGTTTATTCAAGAATAACAGTAAAATATTTTCTCTCTCATTTTCAACAAAGTGAATCTGGCTTGAATTCACGTAAGCTTGAAGTCCGATCTAAATGGTAACATCAGTAGTGTTTCCAGTCTTTAATTTCGAAGAATTTATCTTTTTGACGGGCTAGACTTCAAGTGCATTTGTTGAAATGGGCTTATCACTATGGGGACGTTTATGCAATTCAAACCTTACCTTACATATTTGAGATTGGGGCACAATGTTGGTGATACCAGGTAATTGTAGAATGAATCGCCAGCATAGCAGTGTGTCAGCATTAGTCTTTGTGTAGATAGGTAAAATTAACTCTGCCTGCCTTAGCAATTTAGGCGTGACTATCATTATGCATACGTTCTTGTAATATAATATGTATTTTCTGTATTTACAGTTTTTACTACTATAGAGAGAGAGAGAGAGAGAGAGAGAGAGAGAACAAAAAAAAACCCCAAAAACACTGACTATTTTGATATCGGACTATACTCTTGTAGAACTGGGAGTTGGCACCTCAAGCCTTAAATTCATTGCACTAGGCAAATAATGGCACAATCACTAAGACTCCGAGAATGCCAAAGAACATTACTATCACGTACACAATAAATGCTGTTGTATCAATAACGTCAGCTACAAAATACCACTGATATTTCACATTCTTTCCTGAGAAAATTGATTTTCTTTTCACTGAAGCCTTGTGTTTGTCGCGAGTCCTTTGATGATTTGTATCTAACCCGCCATGAATCGCTTTTCTGTAGGACGGTCGTTTTCGTACTTGTTGTGGTGACTGTTCAACTTCTAGAGTACTAGGTTTCATTACATTCAGTTTTAAATCATCACAAGTAGTCAATTCCGTATCTTTATCGCAGTTTTCAGGAACAGTTTCATCATCTGGATCGTATGATAAGTTAATTGTGGGAATAGACGGTATTGTTTTAAATATGGACTCCTGTGGTTTTGGCTGTAGAAGCTGAGTGGTGTCTGTGTGGTCTGTACCACTACTGCATGAGAATGTAGATTCTGCTGTCTTTGTGCGCACTGAAAAGAGAAACAAAGAGCAAAAATTGAAGAAAAAAAAAATAAAAAAATAAAAAAATAACAAGAAAAAAAAAACAAGCACTAGAAGTCAGGGCCCAGTTGTTCAAAACTAACGACGTCGTTAGTTAACGAGACGTTAAAATTTCAAATGTTAATATCTCAAAATACACCAATATATTTTTGTTGAAAAATGTGAGAAGCTTTTGCATTTTTCAACAAAAAATATCAGTGTATTTGGTCATAAAGTCATAAAACACTTAACGAGTTGACCTCTTAACGAGCTCGTTAGGCTAACGATGCTTTGAACAACAGGGCCCAGATCGGGAAATCAGGAATACTCGCGAAAGTTTTAGTTTATCGAGATTATCGCATAAGCAAAAATTCAAACACAATTATCTCGAAATAGCTATGGCATTTATCAATATTTACCATGGTGGTAAGCCGGGCCGCATAGCGCAATCGGTAGGGCACCTGACTCATAAGTCAGAGGTCCTGGGTTCGAAAATCGGTCTGGCCACAATGTTCGTTTCTCCTTCCGCTGATTCAAGAAGGGCAGTTGTCAGTTACTGGCGAAAGTATGTGCACTTAGTACTGGTTAACCGATTAGGAGGTCTAAGCCTGCCCAGGAATAGTGTGGTTAGGTTAACTGACCGCCCCGACATAACCTTGGCTGTTTACCGTGGACGTTAAGCATCAAATCAAACAAAAACAAAAATCAACCATGCCTGGTAAATGCACAAATTACCCCATCCCAATTCAAACTTAAAGCTGCAAAGTCTGTAACTTTTGATCTTTTATTTTTAAAATTACTGTTGCATATTTTCAAGAATACAAAAATATAGCTAAGACGGGGATATAAATTTCACCAGCCTCATAAACCTTAACAAAAAATCGCTATCAAAACAACAGCATTTATGCAAACATGCAGCTGTCTAGAATTACTGGAGGGATGTAAAGAATTGCCAGCAAGCCAAAAATACCTGTTTTCATAAAGATTATTCACTTTTCTGTGCAGTTTTCAGCTCCTGTGAACAGGTTTATGATGGTAGCATAATTTTATGCAACTTTTACAAATGATTTAAAGACAAAATAAAAATTTCCATAAAATGGTCAGAATTGCAGATTTAGTCACTTTAAATTATTAGCAAAATTATACTAACGGTGTTCGACTTATATGTATATCTACCAAAAATTAAATTGGTAGAGTCATCACAACACTCTTGAAAGTGGCCAAATTTGGTGATATACGCCAAATGAAATGCAAGTTTTGAACAAGTTTATTATTATAAAGTTGCAACCTACGATGCGTTTTTCTGTCATGCATATTTCTTACCCAGATTTCTTGTTGCAATTTTGTAGCAACTTGTATGTGAGCCGTGACACGAGAAAACCAACAATGTGGCTGTGCGCCCAGCGCAGACTCAGATCAGCCTGTGGATTCATTCAGTCTGATCAGACTCTTCGCTAAGCGCTTTAAGAGTAGCTAAGGATCTAAGCTACCTTCATGCGGACAGCGAAGACTCTGATCAGACTGGGCGGATGCCCAGGCTGATCTGAGTCTGCGCTGGGCGCACAACCACATTGTTGGTTTTCTTGTGTCGCGGCTCATATATCTTACCAATTGTTGTACCCATGTCGCTGGAAGGATTTGGCTCAGTTGGAGTTAGCTCTTTCAATTGTAAATATTCGTCCTCTTCTGCTATTTCACTCAAACGATGGTCTTCTAAGCCTGCAACTACGGCAGATTCATCGGGAAGTTCCGCCATTCGTTTCCAATCTAGCAGTGTGGTGCACGTGATTTTGCTGAGGTAGTTTTCACAGATGTAGAGTAACCATGGTGACACTTGTGGTATCGGATCGTGCTGCGCGCGACGTTTTATATTCATTACCATTGTAGCTGTTATCAGGGAGATGCAGTTTAGAGACATAACCAGCAGCAAGAAAACGCCTGCAATAAAGAAGGGGATGCGTAAAGTGAATTTTTAATTTTCCGAGTGATAATGGAACTGGGCGTTTTCAAAGAGTTGTAAGTTGTTCCAATTTCTCGTAGCGAAGTTAGGGGGACGAATCAATAACAGACAACCCCTTGAGACACCGATTCCGTCTGTCTCATCCACTCATAATAAATGGTGGGTTAATCTTTTGTCGCACAAGCGTCTACATTATTGAAGCGCTACAATTGATTCTCTCGAAGCAAAGGCAATTTTGCGATTTGTCGTGGCCTAAATTCAGTCTGTGTGATTGCTAATAGTTTTTATGCAAGAAACAATAACTGAAGAAATGTCTTCTTACTTATAAGAGGTGTTGAATTCGTGTCTGGAACATTTTCAGCAATCAGCAACTGCAGTACATAGAGGGTTAGGAATACCGTTAGACCAATTGCAATCTTCCATCCGCATTCACATGGTAACAAGAAGGTCGCCAGGGTCAACACACAAAGGTCTATGGTCGGCGCAATCACAATATAGTCATAGTAAAGAGTTTTCCGCCGAATCTCGAGCCCGACCCGTACCATATGTCTGTCCCCAGAGCCAGGGCAACATGAGCCGTTCATGGTGATTTTCTCCAGGTTCGAATTCAACAGATCAAATTCAGAATTGAGTGAATATTTAGAGAGGTCCAGATAAGGCTGGCTGAGTTCCAGAGCTAACTGGGAGGTGTCATGAATCCAGGAACCAAACTGAATATGACACGTCTGCTTGTCATACGGGAAGTAGGTGGCGTCCACTGGGCATGCGGTCTTGATTTGTATCGGGATAGCCCATTGGACAATGCCATCATGTGACACGACCACGTTACTTCTAGTGACGTTTATGAGGCCATCAAGGGCGGAGCCAGCTCTGAAAAAGAATTAAAGTTCTTCGATGACAAACCAAGATGAGAAGGCGGTGCTTCTGTTTGTGGTGTACTGTTTTTTTTTGTCGGGCTTTCTATTGGTCTTTGCCATTTTGTATATAGCCTTGCAGCCATCTGCTGACCTCTTGGCACTTCGCTTGTCTTACTTTTAATCTATTTCGTGAATATTTAAAATATTCACGAAATAAAGTTGTTCGCTAGAATGTATCAGATCTATATCGGGTTAAAATATTATTTTAACCCGATATAGATCTAGCACATTCTAGCGAACAAGTTGGTGTATGTTAGAGTATAAAGACTTGTGGAACTCTTGCTTTCTAACTTCAAGCAGAATGGATTTTTCTTTGAGACACGGCTCAGTCTGACTTTAAATGCTGATTGCATGGCAGTCGTCATATTTTTCAGGACAACCTGAAACTGGTATAATACTGTGAAATTGGGTATTAAGTGAATTAAATCTGTTTCGGTTCGCTTATTGACGGAAATAAAAATTTTGAGCGAGCGAAAGAGAGACCTGTTGTAATTAAAAGATACTTAGTCCAAGACAGAGAGAGAGAGAGAGAGAGAGAGAGAGAGACTTACACATTAAAGATGTAGATATCTGGAACCCAGAGAGAGAGAGAAAGAGAAACTTACACATTAAAGATGTAGATATCTGGAACCAGAGAGAGAGAGAGAGAGAGAGAGACTTACACATTAAAGATGTAGATATCTGGAACCCAGAGAGAGAGAGAGAGAGGGAAAGAGAGACTTACACATTAAAGATGTAGATATCTGGAACCCAGAGAGAGAGAGAGAGAGAGAAAGAGAGACTTACACATTAAAGATGTAGATGTCTGGAACCCAGATATTCATTGAGGGAAACATTATTCTGTCCAGTCCATTATAATCTTCTGGCTCCCAGCTGATGTTCTCATCAGTCCATCGCTAAATAGCACAGTATAATGGAGATATTAGCGACATACGATACACACACATCACTGACAAATTTCTTGATAAGCAAACATTCGGAAAACAAACTTCAGTTCTAGATATACCATCTTCATATTTTTTTCACAGTCAATTCCTACTGCAACGGAATACAACAATGCAAGGACATAATTGAACCGCGACACGACAAAACCAACAAAGTGGCATGTGCGCCCAGAGAAGACAGATCAGCCTGGGCATCCACCCAGTCTGATCAGTCTTCGCTGCCCGCTGATCAGAGTCTTCGCTGTGCGCTTAAAGGGTAGCTAAGGGTTAAAGCTAGCTCCAGTCGGGCTGCGAAGACTGATCAGACTGAGTGGATTCTCAGGCTGATCTGAGTCTTTGCTGGGCGCACATGCCACATTGCTGGTTTTGTCGTGTTGGCTCATATAATCCTGCAAGGGCATATACTCTTATAAATAAAATTGATATTAAAATGGTAAAACCTCCCGTTACCATAACAACCAAGAGGTTCAGCTTTGCAATATATGCTATTGCGGCCCAGAACTGATAGTTATGAGGCAACGTGAAATTTGTATATCTAAAACTGAATGTATGCCCATGAAGACTGAAATTGACGATGCATTGTATACCAAACAAAAAAAGAAACGCACATGGTAATATTTTGGTATTTTCTTGGAAATACAAACAATTTAAAAGAAATAACTCATACAATGTTAGAGGTAGACAATCGGACAAATCAACCCGAAAATTTTACTCAATTGTGTCAATTCAGTACTTTGTGAGGCATCTCTGAACAAGGCAGGGGTCAGTTTTCAATGTCACAGTTTTCAATAAGAGACCATTGTCAACAATTTCATTAATGCGTATTTTTATGCATATGGAAGGTACAGATACTCGTCAACGCCATGATAAAGTTTGAGCAAGATTTGACCAGAAATACGCATTTTTAGACATTTTCTAATCATGCTATAAAAGGTAAATCAAACGGGAAAATCTTACAGTGTGCGTTTCTTTTTTTGTTTGGTATATATTCGAAATTGATCTGTTTTCAAACATACTGTTTACTAAGATCATTTAACTCGGTGTCACTTGTACCTTTCGTCGTGTGGCATATGTGTGGTACAACAAAATTGTATGTAACTGTAGGGCTCCTATCTTATATGTTGTCAAAAGCACAACAAAGCGTTATGAGATAAGGACCTCTGACAGTTTCAATGCCAATTTGCCTATTTTTCAACAAATTACTGCAGCTTCCATGGGAAGCCAAGGTTGATGATTTTGTATTTACATGTAGACATACGCATTATAAAGAAGTTTTCATATTGATTTTGAAAAAATATCATGTCTGCAGACTAACTCTCACTGACTTTCTCAAGAGGGGTAAGAGGAATTTTTGGTCAACCAAAATACATCAAATTTTCGACTTTTCTTATTTACTGAAAATTATTTTGTTAAACATGCTTAAAATAAAGTAAACACTACAACTGCATATAGCATGCAATTATATGTAAATAAAAAGTATGCTAGCCTGATTTTTAGATTCAATGGGTCTAATTACCCCACCCACTTTTCAGTTTTTCAGCTGTAAACTATCATTCCCCCCTCCCCCCCCCCCCCGTGCCTCAGCTTGCCACTCATATATAATGTGTATATTGACAGTACACACATACATGCAAAGTGGCTAGCTGAGGCACGGGGGGGGGGGGGGAGTATCTTTATAAAACTTTTCCTATTTTCCATACATTTAAATATTAAAAAATTTCATTTTTGCACCAAAAATCTCAGTCTATGTGCTTAATAACTGAAAAATTGTTTTTGTGCCAATGAAAGGGAGTCCTGAGGAATACGTTTCAGTGAAAATTTTGAAGTATACCAAAAGTTCATTTTTGACCACTTTTGTAGGCAAATTTGCATTACAACTGTCAGAGGTCCTTTATGCCATCTGTAAGGCCATCGGTTATCCTAAACAATAACTGGATATCAAAATATTCTTAATCGCACTCCTTTAAGATTAACTACAGACCTACCTCATAGATCCAAATGTATGTAGACAATATTTGATGTTTCCCATCCTGCAATATATCAAAACCATTACTTACTGGTTTAAACTTTATTTTTTGTGTAAAACAACATAAAGTAGTACATTTATTTACAGAAATACATGTATACTGTGTCAGAAAGTTCCTACACATGCAATTCCATGTGATGCCATGACAACTGCGGAAGTAATGAACATTAGGTCTTTACTTATTTCAAAAGAGTATCTATTGAACAGACTTATATGTTTTGTGGTTTTAAGACTACACATGCTACAAGGGTCGTTTAAATATGCATGGGGTAATTTTTCATTTTTGCGGAGTAACATTATGAAAATTGCCCAAATTCAGTCATTTAAAGCTGGTTTGTGAATACTGTGGTTTCCAGATTCTGTGCTTCATACACTAGATCTGGGGCCGTATTTATAAAACGACTTAAGTGGTTGCTATGCTGTTGCGAAGGCTAAGTTTCTTTGAAGGAGATTCCCTACAACAATGAAATTTCCTCTGGAGGAACAGTCTTACAAAGACTGTTCCTCCAGACCAAATTTCATAGTTGTAGGAAACCTCCTTTATAGATATTTAGCCTGAGCAACCGCATAGCAACGACTTAAGTGGCTTTAGGAATACGGCCCCAGATCTTAGGTAAGGTTGCAAAAGAAATTGAAATTTTGATTCCTGCTGATGCGAGAATTTGAATCACAACTCATGTCACTTAAAGCCCTTCATTGACTGTTTTTCCACTCTCAGTGGGATTTCCATAGAAATTCGGAATCGTAACGGCTAGCGGGCGCATACGGATTCTTCCATTTTTATTTTCATTATTCTATGATAACAATCACATAATAAAACTGTTCATGAAGAAACTTTGAAAAAAGGCAGACAGGAAGGGTAATAACGACGCTTTGAAAATCGCTGTTATTGTTATTCAAAGGGAGATAATCTGAGAATTTGAAAAAAATTAAACCACGCACGTAAAACCTCAGTAGAAGATATTAAACATTTTAAATGTTTTTTCAAGATTGCTATATAACGGACTTTTCTGTGCAATAAAAAATTTATTTCTCTTTTTAGAGTTATCTCCCCTTTGGTGCCTTTAAAGGTAAATTCGTGTTCGCTCTGTAACTTGGAAACCATCTTTAAAGAATCATGATACTTCACAGATATGCAGAACAGGTCATGACGATGTATCGCGTACGTGAACGGCAAATCTTGCTTCCTTCTTTAGTTATTTCCCCTTGTGACGGTTTTAGCTGTGAATTCGTGTCCGTTCTGTAACTAAAATTCCCTTTGAAATGTTTTCATGACGCTTCCCAGATATGTAGAACAGGTCATGACAATGTGTCGCGTGCAAGAATAAAAAAACTATTGCTTTCTTACTTTTTTAGATTTCCCCTTGATGGTTTAAGTCGTGAAGATGTGTTGCGTGCAAGACTAACAACTCTTGGTTTCTTAGTTATTGAGTATTTCCCTTTGATTGTTTTAGCTGTGGTTTTGTGTCCGCTCTTTAACTTGAATACCCTTTGTAATATTTTCATGATACTTCACAGATTTGTTGAACATGTCACGTCGATGTGTCATCTGCAAGAATGACAACTCTTGTTTTCTTACTATATGAGTTATTTCCCTTTGATGGTGTGAGCTGTGATTTTTTGTGTTTGCTTCATACCTTTAATACCCACTTGCAATTTTTTCATTATATTTCACAGATAAGCAGAACAGGTCATGAAAATGTGTTGCGTGCATGAATCTCTAGCAGTCATACTTTCAGAGTTATTTCCTTTTGGAAATTTGAGCTGCAGTTTTGTGTCGGCCCCATATCTTTGTAACCGTGGCCTAATCAACAATATAAATACCTATTAGAATATTGATGATCATGCTATGAAATCCTATTAGTGTCCTTTACTCTCTGTGACCCCTGGGTACCCCCCCCTCCCATCCCAAACACCACCAACAACAAAAATCCCCAGATTTGAATTCTATGGTTGCCATTCACAGTTTCGCACTTTTGGCCGGGGACAAAATGCTAATATTTGGGGGTAGGCTTGTATCTTGGGCTATAAATTCTTTTTGGCTCCTTATATGCAGGAAACTTTTCCTCCCTTTGAGTGAGCTTGTGTCAGGAAAGTAAAAACTTAATTCATTTCCAACCTTGAAAACCATCCAATCGCTGTGCGGCATGGATGCGAAACTATGGCTGCACTGATAAAGCACGAAATACAATTGTGAAAAAGATAGTGCTCATTTTCAATTAAGAATAGCAGAAAATCTAAACGGCTGGCAGGTATTCAGTTGCAGTTGACAGTGATCATCTGTAAGCCACCTAGGTAAATCTGTAAGCTTTGGGTGTCAACAATTGTCCTGCTGTTGAGTACAGCATGGGTAATTTTTTTGAAGAAATTTTCTGGCCCCAAAAAGTGGGCGGGGTGTCTGTCCTTCCGTCTGTCCGAAATGATCATGGTTTCCACTCAATAACTTACCCCTTTGACAACAATTAACTGTTGCGAAAGAAGAAAGTTATTCTTTTTGAAAAGAATAACTATGGCTGCACTGATAAAGCACGAAATACGATTGTGAAAAAGATAGTGCTCATTTTCAATTAAGAATAGCAGAAAATCTAAAGGCTGGCAGGTATTCAGTTGCAGTTGACAGTGATCATCTGTAAGCCACCTAGGTAAATCTGTAAGCTTTGGGTGTCAACAATTGTCCTGCTCTTGAGTACAGCATGGGTAATATTGCGATTTTTAAAGAAATTTTCTGGCCCCAAAAAGTGGCTGGGTGTCATTTTCTCTGCTACAATATTCATATAAGGAGCTTATAGGGGTTATAAATGGCTATAAAGTGTATTTAGGCATATGTACAGCTCATTCAAAGAGAAGAAAGAATGATTTTTGCATTCAATCAGGCTGTGGCTGACCCCCTGTGGAGTCACTGAGCTATCAAAAAAACTGTGGAGTGCAACCTATATCGAAATTCATTTACTAGAGAGCTCAAAATTGGAGTTGTAGGGTTTGCACATAAGTGATTCACACATTTTGAAATTTTGATTCTATCATATGCTTTTTCATTGTGTAGGTGATTGCTGTTTGAGAATTTATCTCTTTTTGCAGTCTGGCATATTGTTTTGGTCCGAGTGTTAGATAATCATGCATCTGTTAAACAGATGTCATAAGAAGCCTAAAAGCATGACAAAATACTACTTATATGTGTTTTGAAGTGCACCCTTTTTACTTCGGCGCATGTGGCCTTTGGTCGGGGGATTTGCCATCTCCTCTGATGGATATTTATACCCCCACGCAAACTGAGGGAGTTATAGTTTTCACGTCCGTCTGTCCTTCCGTCTGTCCGAAATGATCATGGTTTCCACTCTATAACTTACTCCTTTGACAACAATTAACTGTTGCGAAAGAAGAAAGTTATTTAAACCTTGTGGAAGCTCTTGCTCATGATCAGTGATAAAAAACTTGGGAGACATAGCCTCAATATTCAATTAGGCGGTTTAAGCAAAACAAGCTAAAATGTTATTTGGATGTATGAAGCAAATGGTAAAACAGAGATAAACAGCATAAGATAAGACAGTCAGCTTACACACGTCAAATGTAAGGCTAAATATTGAGCCACGACACGAGAAAACCAACAAAGTGGTTGTGCGCCCCGCACAGACTCAGATCAGCCTGGGCATCTGCCTAGTCTGATCAAACTCATCACTTTGCGCTTAAAGTGTAGCCAAGGGTCTAAGCTAGCTCCATGCAGACAGAAGACTCTGATCAGACTGGGCGGATGCCTAGGGTGAGTTGAGTATGCGCTGGATGCACGTGCCACTTGTTTGTTTTATCGTGTCCGTGTCGCGGCTCAAATATGTCATCATACTGTCTCGCTGTAAAATGAAATAACAACCCCTGCATTTATTTCTAATGCCTTTCTATCGCACGCTTTTCTCAGAAGGATAAAATTCATTTGATTTTAATTCTCCCAGAATGAAACTCGAGTACCTACTGGGGCTAAAAAAGCCAGAAGAAGAGCATTTGATTAATCTAAATGTAAATTCTGGAATTGAAGCAAGCTTTTGTAAGCAAAACAGTTCAGTTTCTCTGTGTGATAAATTTCCATCGCGGAACGTTTAATGAATTTTCTTAAAAAGAATTTCTGCAGTTAACTGGAGACTACTGGAAATAGGTGAATGTAACATATAGAAAGTACGTTTAACCTTTTGTAGAGAAAGAAAAGTTATTTTATTGCCAAAATTCAAGGGTAACAACCTACGTCATAGTGCAGATGTCGGAACTGTTTATTGACGGCAATTTGAAAGTGTTTCCATATGTAAAATATGAGATAGGGTTGCACAACAAGAACTGCAGCCGATGCAGGTTCCCAAGACATGACTCTTCAAAACGTAAGAAATTATCAGACACCTCACTACAAGTCACATGGCTAATAAAGGGCGGGTTTGATCCCTTTTCTGGAACTTTGATGGTTATAGTGACTTCCTTTCTTATCACATGTATGGTACTTGCATGTACAGTTAGAGGTCCGGGAGTGGGTTTAGACTTTAACCTGAAGTACTGTGAATTGACTTGTAATTGGCATATCACATGTTTACGAAAAGACAGATTTGAACTCTTATCTGGAACACTGATACTTGTGGTGACTTCCTTTATTCTCACATGCTGTTTACATATATATAAGTTGGGGGTCCAGATTGGGGTCTGAACTTAAATTGGAATTTTTGTGAACATTTAAAACATAAGAGCTGTTTTGGTTTAAACGAGCCAAAAATGTTAAGTCACTAGAATTCTTTAAGTAATTTCAATATTATGCCTACACTTACATATGTTAGCACTGAGCACAAAATGCTAGCATGAAAATTACTGCTTTGGCATGGAGCAAATTCTTGCCTGTAAGTGTTGACCCCCATTGAGAAGGGAGGCAAAATAACAAGAGCTGTCAACAGACAGCATAGCTCGCCTGGAATTGGGGTGATAGAATGAGATAACCAATACTCCAAGTGATAAAGTCTAATTCAAATGGGTGAGAATAAGCTAACCTTTGTATTCTAAAGACAATGCAGCCAAGACTTGACACCTGAAAATGTTGAGAAACTGTGCCACCATGATGAAGGCTTTAGGGTGTTCAAAGACCTTAGAGATTCTCCATTCTATTTGGAACAAGTTAAAAAAACTAGAAATATTTTTCAGAGAAAAACTGATGTCCCCAACCATCCCCATCACCTCTAATGAATAAAACACCTGTAGAAATAAAATATCTATGCAAGTTTGGAGAAAATCCATCCACTGGTTTTAAAGGTATCCTACATAGAATACTAAGTCCTTGAAAAATGGGTCAAGGTCACTAACTACTAAACATGTCTTAAACCTGTCACAACGATATATTCATGCAAGTCTGGGTAATCGGTTCACGGAATAAGCCATTTTAAAGATAAAAATGCATTTGTAAATTAGCTTTTGACCTTGAAAATGGGGTCAAGGTCATCAAAAGAGAGTAAATTCTTGAGATCGTCCCGAAGGTATATGTATGAAATCAAGCAAAATGTAAAAAGTATGCAAAGACCAGGAACTGAAACAATCAAAATCCAAATCCAGCCCTCAAACCAAAAGGCTAATGAGATATATCAATTTTTGTGAAATTTCGAATATTTTAAGTCCTCCTGTGACCTTGAAAATAAAGTCAAGGTCACCAAAATCTGATCAGCTGTTAAGCTAGTCTAAATAATGCATCCATGCAAGTTTGGTGCAATACCATCCACTGGTTCATGAGATATTATGGGTACAATAAATTGTCATCTAAGTCCTCCAGTGTCCTTGAAAATGAGGTCTAGGTCACCAAAATAAAATCATCTCTTAAACTTATCCCGATGATATATCCATGCAAGTTTAGTGAAATTCCATCCATTGTTCCAGGAGATATCATGGGCACAAGAAAATGTCATCTAAGTCCTCCGGTAACCTTGAAAATGAGGTTAAGGTCACCAAAATCTAATTAGCTCTTAAGCTAGTCCCAATGATGTATCCATGCAAGTTTAATGAAATTCCATCTCCTGGTTCATGAGATACTGCTAGTACAAGAAATTGTCATCTAAGTCCGCCAGTGACCTTGAAAATCAGGTCACGGTCACCACAATCTAATCAGCTGTTAAACTTATCCCAATGATGTATCCATGCAAGTTTGGTGAAATTCCATCCATTGGTTCAGGAGATATCATGGGTACAAGAAATTGTCATCTAAGTCCTCCAGTGATCTTGAAAATGAGGTCAAGGCCGCCAAAATCTAATCAGCTCTTAAACTTGTCACAATAATGTATCCATGCAAGTTTAGTGAGATTCCATATATTGGTTCATGAGAAACGGAGGGTAAAAGAAATTGTCATCTAAGTCATCCAGTGACCTTGAAAATCATGTCAATGTCAGCAAAATCTTAATGGCTCTTAAACTTGTCTCAATGATATATCCATGCAAGTTTGGGGAAATTCCATCCACTGGTGTAGGAGATATCATGGGTACAATAAATTGTCATCTAAGTCCTCTAGTGACCTTGAAAATGAGGTCAAGGTCCCCAAAATCTAATCAGCTGTTAACCGTATCCCAATAATGTATCCATGTAAGTTTGGTGAAATTCCATCCTCTGGTTCAGGAGATACCATGGGTACAAGAAATTGTCATCTAATGCCTCCAGTGTCCTTGAAAATGAGGTCAAAGTCACCAAAATCTAATCATCTCTTAAACTTGTCTCAAAGTGTATCCATGCAAGTTTGTTTAAATACCATCCATTGGTTTAAGAGATATCGTGCATACAAGAAACTGTCCTGATGAACGGACGGTCAGGTCCAAATCAATACGACCCCTCAACTTCTTCAAAGTGGGGGCATAATGAAACTTCCTGAAAGTAACTTTGGACCTATATCTATCATCATACCAAATATGAACCAGATCCATCAAATGGTTTAGAAAAAATAAGCTCTTTAAAAAATTAATGTAAATGTGGACGCCGACGCCAACGCCAACGTCAACGCCAACGCCGACGCCGTGGGTAGTACAATAGCTCTTCCTGGACTTCTTCGTCCAGGCGAGCTAAAAACGGCAGAGTTGCTTCCTCTAAAGTGTACCAGTTCACCTTAATCCCATTTTCCCCAGCCCAGGCTATGTACAAAAGGAGACCCCAGCAGAAGTGAAAAGGACTCACATACCTACCAAGTCGAGAATCTGATTGAGAGCGGCCCCAAACTTGATCCTGACGGGCTTGCTTGCGTTTCTTATTGGTCTAGAGATTACATGATATTCTGCAGTGAGGTCTTGAAATAACCGCTGCTCATGGCCCGATTCGTTCGCTGAAAAGCAAATGGAAACAATAAAAACTTTTTTCCGAATTTCGTAGAATATTTTTTGACTTCTTAAGGTGTATGGGCACACCTCCATGCTTTTGTCCACCATTTTTACAAAAGGAAAACAATTTTTTGTGACTTCCTATCTGTTTTCCAGGGTGGCAAATCCCTTCGATAAGGGGGTATACTTTTTAAGGAAAGAATTTGCTCTTTTTGGGGCAAAGGACTTCTATGCTTAAGGCGTGAATTTTCCCCAGAATCAAAAAGTTATACGAATCACTGACTTTTGCTTTGCATTTATGGCTATGACATGTAACTTGCATGCCAATTGAATTTTCAAGTGTTTCTGTCCATGTAAAGTACGTTAAACCACAGGCGCTTGAAGTTTTATGCTTTTAAATATATTTCAGTGGTGCCGCTAAACATCCAGGCTATGAGCCATTTCTGATGGCCTATACACTGCGTTCAGTTTAAAGGATTTTGAGTTTGTGTTTGTTTTACCTACCATAGAACTTCAAGCGCCTGTGGTTAAACATACGTTGACGTGACGTCATTGTTGAGATTAATTGTAAATTTTCCTCAAACTGATCGCTGAAATAATGATTTATTGAATACATTTCACCCTTGTTTTACTTACATTACTAACATAACAGACAACACTGTTTTGACTATATGTATGTGACCTGGACCTCACTTCAAGGTCATGATACACAATATAATCCTTTAAGATCACAGTGCTACTGTTGACCATTCTTCTTCTTCGGCTTATTGAGTATCGTCCCCCCCCCCCCCCCCCCCCGTGACCCAGCTTCCCACTCATATATATTGCGTACTTGCCATGCATAAGTCTGGTGCATAAAGGAAATGCTGGGTGACGAGGGGGCAGGGGGAAAGTACTTGTATTTTAATTATAGTGAAGCGTCCCCCCTTGGCTGTTTTGACCGGAAGTATAACTATGGCTTTGCAAGTTTAAATGCCGATCAGGCGTAACAAGAAGAAAATTATTGCTTTGCATTGTGATATGTATTTAGCATGCATTTTTGACCAAAATGTATGGAATGAATGACTGATTTCAATGCTTTTATTACCTCAAAAAATGGGATATGAGAAAACCTTGAATTTAGGGTAGGTAATGTCAGCCTGGATTATCTCCCCGTCGGTTCGGGTCTGAATCACAAATGATCTGTTTTCATACGGTTTACATATTTGTGGAAGCTCTGCTAAGTCAAATACATGTATACACACTTTATACTTTTGAAAATTCGAACCTGAAAGTTTAACCAATCACCTTAAAACAAACTAAGCTCTAATGCTGAGCAGGCACAATTTGCGCATGTCTCGAGACCGGTTTTTCTCTTGGTGCGGCTTTCCAACCAATGATGACTAGATGAGAGTGAGGGGAATTATATATGATATTTTTTCAAACCTGTCATCATGTTCTAGACAGTTCTTTTGGGCTACCTCAAACCCTGTGTCTAACTCTGTAGAACATGAGCCTGAACGCTTGAATGAAATTTTGAAATTGCATCCGTAATTTGTAATGATTCTTGTGTAATTCCTGATTATACTATCTTTTTTACCCAGGCTCTCTATCTGACTTGTTTTACTATGCAAAGAGGCCTTAAACTGTTATACCTTGCGTAAGCTAAAAGAAGCCGACTGTTTGATAATTTGTCACATGTAGATCATATGCCACAGCCACGTAAAAGTACCTGGACCCAATGATCTGATAAAGGATCTGATAATTGAGCCGCGACACGAGAAAACCAACAAAGTGGTTGTGCGCCCAGCGCAGACTCAGATCACCCTGGGCATCCGCCCAGTCTGATCAGACTCTTCGCTAAGCGCTTAAAGGGAAGCTAAGGGTCTGAGCTACCTCCGCGCGGACAGAGAAGACTCTGATCAGACTGGGCGGATGCCCAGTCTGATCTGAGTCTGCGCCGGGCGCACAACCCACTTTGTTGGTTTTCTCGTGTCGAGGCCCAAATGTCTCATTATTATTCGTTAACTGGCCTTTAATGCAAGCTCTTGTAAAATCTTTAACATCAAACACTTTATCCATCATATCACAGCAGGATGCCACTAAAGTGACACTTACACCTTCAGTCCTGCTTTTCAGCCACCTAGTTCATGTACGTAAATAAACAATTTTGGCAGCATCTGAATTGGTAGGCTTTGGAAAAAAGTGCTATATTTGTTAGCATTCTCATCACAAGTTTTCCATAATCATCCAGAAATCATTCTTGTAATTGTACTAGTGATAAATCTATTTTTATGCACCCGAAGGGACTTCGGTGGCATATTAAAATCGAACCGTCCGTCCGTCTGTAACAAATCGTGTCTCAGCGATACTTTAAAATTTGCTGAAGCAAATTTGATGAAACTTCACAGAAAGATAGAGCATAATGAGAAGGTGTGTCGCGCGTAAGATTTTGGTTCTGATGCCCAAGGTCGAAGTCAAAATTGGGTCAAAGGTCAAATCTTGTCTTAAATCGTGTCTCAGCTATAACTTATAAACTACCGAAGCAAATTTGATGGAACTTCACAGAAAGATAACGCATAATGAGAAGGTGTGTCGCATACAAGATTCAGATCCCCACGTCCAAGGTCAAGGTCACTGTCGGGGTTAGAGGTCAAGTAGTGTCTCTGCGATTACTTTAAAACTATATTACTGAATTTCATGAAATTTCACAGAAATGTAAAGCAGAATAAGAAGGTTTGTCACATATAATATTCATATTCCCAAACCCAAGGTCAATGTCACTGTCGAGGGTTAGAGGTCAGTAGTGTCTCTGCGATTATTTTGAAACTACATAATTGAATTTCATCAAATTTCACAGAAATATAAAGCATAATGAGAAGCAACCGCAACAATTTCTGACATCAGGTTCGATAACACTGATCCGACTTATTAGTTGTATGATCCTTAATCCGACTAATAAATTGTCTCCCGTTGACCGCGACTTTTGTGTAATCAGTGTGTTGGCTAGCGTCGGTAAGCCCCGGAGGTGTCAAGATCCTACACGTCTGTCATTTTCCCATGTAAAATGTGGTCAGAGTAAACTGAGGAATAAAACATATACTGCGTGAAACGTTCAAAGTCGAAATTTTGTCTGCGAATTGAATATCGTAATCAATTGATCATGCTGAAATGAGCCATGACACAAATTCAACAAAGTGGCACGTCTGCCCAGCGAAGACTCGGATCAGTCTGGGCATCCACTAAGTCTGATCAGAGTCTTTGATATGCGCTGAAAGGGTAGCTAGGGTCGAAGATACTTCCATGCCGACAGCGAAGACTCTAATCAGACTAAGCGCATGCCTAGGCAGTCTAATCAGAGTTTCCCTTTTCGAATTTCTAATGTGTGACTGCTTGGAATCTTAAACATGAACAAGCAAACGCGAGGAAGCCTTTTATAAAAAAATAATATGAGAGTCGACAGGTAACGCTGCAGCCGATGCGCGGGAAAAAGTGAGAATCCAGATATGGAAAAGGTGTGAAATGTTAGAAATAGTTGGCCATGGTTTGTCATATATAGAATTTATATTCCCAAACCCAAGGTCAAGGTCACAATCTGGGGTCAGATGTCAAATCATGTCTCAACAATTGCTCAGAAATGTACCAAAGCAAATTTTCTTAAACTTCACAGAAAGATGAAGCTTAATGAGAAGGTAAGCCACACACAAGACATAGGCTTTCACACCCAAGTTCAAGGTCACAGTCGGAGGTCAGAGGTCAAGTTATTTCTCCCCAATTGCCAAAAAAAGCAAACTGTATTAGACTACCTGAAATGGTAAAACACAATGAGATGGTATGTCACAAACAAAATTTAGGTTCCCATTTCCAGGGTCAGGGTAACAATCAGGGCTCATAGAGATTATATCTCAAAACTGACTGGAGACCCCTGAAGTGAATTTCATCAAACTTAAAGCGTGATAAAAAGGTGTCTCACTTGCAAAATTTGGGATTCCTTGCCCAAGGTCATGGTCCCAATCGGAGGCAAAGGTCCGTTTAAGGGGACTTCGGGGGCATTTGTTACATACTGTAACATTTCTTGTTTTATTAAGGTTTGGAAATAAAGCTATAGGCTGTATCTTTTGACAAACCTTTTCAATGGAAATTCGGTCTTTAACTAATTTCCTACTGCATAAAAATTATGTGCGATTCAAGATTCTGTACAATGGAAAATGGCGGTTGGTAAGATAAGCCCCGATTTACGGACAGAATACTGCCCTTTAGCGCGGCCACAAGCAATTGTTAGATTTTTTGTGATCGATATCTCGAAGGGAGAAATTATGCAGATTAAATCAGGAAATGATTCATTTGATTACCATAGGTTGCATTTACCGTAAAAACACTTAATATTGAGACACATAAACCGACTATATCAAACAGACTGATTTTTGCTATTCGGATCAGCAATAATTCAAATCTAGCTGAAGGAATGGCAAACAGTGCAGACCCAGATGAGACTGCTCCCTAGGAGCAGTCTGATGACGGTCTACGCTGTTTGCTCGGGCAGATCTGTCTGCCTCAATATTTTGGACCAATACGGTATCAAATAAAATTCACTTACGGAAGGCATCGACTTGTTCACCGATTGACCAGAGCAAAACAGCTGTTATCAGCACGTCCATGTTGTTTACAAAGTAAGCAACCAATTAGCATCCAAAAACCAAACAACCAATCAGAGGAAACCAATGAGAGGAAACTCTGAAACAACGAGAAAAGAAATGAGGATAAAAATGATGCTTATGACTAGATTTACCTATTGACCGCAGATATTGTGTCAGAAGTGTCTTAGCATTCCAAGTTTGTCAAGTGATCCCCCCCTCCCCATTTAGATAATATATACATATTCACTCAAAGTTAAAGGGATAACTATAGCAGATTCATATTAGGAGGCTGCAGTATGGTACATTTGCTCATGAAAAATAAGCAACTTTTTTTTTTCATCAGATTCATATTAGCAGAGTATTATGTAATTGGGTGTACAATTTTTTATATTTTTGACATTCTGCAAGGGCTTTAAGAGGCGAGATGGTGACAAATTTCATAAAGATATATCTGAGACAATTATGGCCATTTCTATACTTAGGAATGTCAGAGCGTCATAGGGACCCAGTATTTGGTATATGAGCCGCAACACGACAAAACCAACAATGTGGTTGTGCGTCCAGCGCAGACTCAGATCAGCCTGGGCATCCGCCCAGTCTGATCAGAGTCTTCGCTGTCCGCATGTAGGTAGCTTAGATCCTAAACTACCCTTTATACGCTTAGGGAAGAGAATGATCAGACTGGGCAGACACGACAAAACCAACAATGTGGTTGTGCGCCCAGCGAGTCGCTGGGCGCACAACCACATTGTTGGTTTTGTCGTGTCGCGGCTCAATTATGTATTTGGTTATGCTTTATCTATCACTTTCCCAACAGGTTATGGAATGCACGCACCAGTATTTTCTATGTTGGCTATACAGATTATATCTAGCCACTGAATTTTAATAAAAGGCTGCACTTTGTGTCATAACTCAAAAGTAAGGGTACGCATGGCCTATGGTCTTTCATTGAGTTATGCCCCTTCTCCGATTGCATACAGGAAGAGCCTTGTGAAGAAAATATTATTATGAAGTAGGACCTATATATTTGGCATACAGCTACGATGAGCTGATAAACTTATATAAGTATGTTCATTTGATAATGCCCCATTTTCCGACTTAGGCATTTAATATAGAAACAACCTCTGAAGAGTTGCTCGAGGTTTGAGCTTTATTTGGCACAGAGTTACAGATTTTACAGACTAAGATTATGGTGCCTCTTGTCCAGCTTAAGCATTCAATGATGAACCGCCTTGAGAGACAAGCATTGCGCTTGGGAGTGTTTGGGGGTAGGGGCGGGAGGGGGAGCATGGCGTTTTACGATCTACATTTTCGAGTAATACTGTCATTACACATGATTTGCGTGTATAACAAAAGCTTCTCACTGTTTTCGTATGCAAATAGAGACTGCTTTTTATGCCGTTGCTTATATCCAGTTTCTGTTCATTGGGCATCTCTCTATGGTAATTCCTGTGATAAATCAAATTAAGCTGGCCTTAACCATATATTTATGTATGAATAAATTCACCCAAACTGAGATGAAAACAGCAATAGTGGAGTGATATATGCATTTTCCCTAGAATCAAGGTGAATGTGAATACTTTCAGGGACGGTTATTCTTACCAAGAAGAGTGTCTCCTTTTTCATTAGGGATTACTCTTAAAGGAAAGAATTTGCTGCCTGGCGGAGAAAATTTGTGATGAGAAGATCCTTTTCTTTAAGAGCAATCCCCATTTTGGAAGGACTCCAAGAGTAAACCCGTCTGAAACACATATGAACTATGTTTACACGAAATGTTAGTCAAAAACCGCAATAAGAATGGTGCGAAGACCCAATACCCGTTGGTCCTAGGACATGGAGTAAATTTAGGTTTGTGGTATGACCAGTAAGAATAAAGTGGTCTGTTTGTTTAAGGTGAATGGATACCCCTCTATGTTTTAACCGACAGTTTTACTAAGGGAAAGAACAACAGGCGACTTGGCGTCAGAAGTTGCAACTTATGAATTCGTTCCGCGGAGCCTCCTAGAGAACATCGTTATGAGAACTGAACCCTCATCAACTTCCTATTTCTATCCCTAGATCTTATTAGTTTCTGGACGGATAGATTGAGCGCACAAAAGCAACACAATTAGAAGAATATACTTTATTGAGTCTGTTCATGAACAGTACTGTAATTGTGTAGCCCTGCTCACACCCTCTAGCGCAGGTTTGGTCATGAACTCTAGTCGGAATCAGTAGCTTCTCTGCTGATCGGTGATTTTTTGCTGGCGTTTTTTTTTTGTTTTTTGTTATGATGGCTTATGATTGGATCGATAGCAGTAACCATAAATCTTACCTCAAGAAGAACGCGATCCAATGTTTATATACAGAATTGGTCGTTAATCTTGTAGAATTCTACTGCTCATAACGCGAGTATTAATCCCATTTGTGGTAACACGGCTGAGTAGAATGGAATATCAAGAGATTGTAGAATTGTGCCAGACTGCAAGAGTGCGAAACTTAATCTGAATATTTGCGGTGAGAAACCTTTACTCGCGGAACTGTGAGTGAGTGAACTCGGGTTTAACGGCCCACCAACAACGAGGTCATATGGAGACGGGACCTCGGTTTAAAGTCTCATCCGAAAGACCGGAGAAGCGGGGGATCGAACTTGCGACCCCTGGATCGGTAGTCCGGAGTGTCATCCACTACGCTACTCGCGGAACTGTCTCAACGTGTAACATAGCAGGAACTATTACGGTTTCACTTCTGTTCAGTCAACTACCCAGGGGTACATGGCGTCGCACTGACGTCGATGCGACGGATCGACGTAGCAACGACGCCAGTAGGACATTATTTCGACGTCACGTGTCCGTTTGTTAAGTTGTAATACGTAAAAGCTGCGCAAATACGCGAAACAAGATCTAATAATAAACAATGAATAATAGTTCTAAGCATTTTCCCACTTAAATTTTAGCATTAATTTTTGTTTCCGAAAGTGGAGTATACAGTCAGCTCTCAATATCTCAAAGTCGAAGTTTGTCCCAACCTTTTAATGTCTAAAAGTTAATTGTTTGAACCCAGGAAATTTACTTTGAGACATCAGTAGTTTGTGATAACAGTAGGAGCTGAACTGTAAATAAAGGCAGTAAATGTGTCCAAACTATGTTCTTTGGTATAAGAGGGTACTTTGAGGTATCTGTGGTCGAGATATCGAGAGCTGACTGCATAAACAGTAATTGTCAATAGTGACTGCAGCCAGACATTAAATTCTTTTTTTTTTCTGATGGAATTTGTGCGAACTACATTGTGTATGTTCATTGGCCTGGTACTAACATAACGAAACTACCAGGTTCGATTTTATTGAGCTTGTTCATGAACAACCATTTAATATGCAACGCAACCGATGCTCTCTAGACCTGTTCGAACATTTTGTCATTTATAACATAAAATCTAGAAAATATATCTGGAAAACAGCATGCCCATCGCCATATGAACCAGTCAAACATAGCAGTAGGGCTCGAGGTTAGAAAGTTCCGTCAATGTGATTCATATTGTACTGAGAAAGTTTAGAGTGGAGTCGGGTAATTTCGGACAGGGGGTAAATTCGGACATACCATTGCAAACAGTGAAAATCCAGATGAGACGGCTCATAATGAGTCGTCTCATCAGGATTTCCACTGTTTGCCCAGTTAATTTTGTTTAAATTCAAAAAACAACTGACATATTAAGGAAACAATGTCACCGTCCGAATTTACCCGCTGTCCGAAGCTACCCGACTCTCCTCTATTTCATCATTTAGATGGATGAGCCCAAATTCCGGATATTTATTAAGAGATCTGAGCATGGTACTCAAATCAGACTGACGGGCGTTACAAAAGCCATCCTGCCAACCAATGTTTACATTGGAAATCAGACTAATGCGTTGTGATAGATTGGTTAAGTTGTCTGATAAATCAAATGACTTAATCTGAATTCAGGTCGAGCGTGCAGCATTCTATACAAACTTTCATTTTCTCTTGTTAACTTCGTTAATAGAAGGAAGAATTGGTAACTAATATGAGTCCATGTTCCTGACGCAGAACTGACAGCTCTTTTGAATTAGGATAAAGTCGGGTAAATTCGGACAGCAGGTAAATTCGGACAGTGACATTGCTTCCTTTATATGTCAGTTATTTGGAATTAAACCAATTAACTGGACAAACAGTGAAAATCCTGATGAGACGGCTCATTATGAGCCGTATCATCTGGATTTTCACTGTTTGCAATGGTATGTCCGAATTTACCCGCTGTCCGAAGTTACCCGACTTAACCCTATTTGACTCCCTAGAAACAAACAGCACTTTCGTGACACTAGATGTAAAACGAAAGTCAATGTAGCAAAACTGCTGATTAAGAAATAATTTAATCTCCGCTTTTAAGAATAAATAAATGTATTCGAGGGAATTGGCTAAGCCTGAGCGTAAACTTCTGAAGGAGACTCTGAAATGGATAGATTCGGCAGCAGCGTGTAGTAGTAAATAGAGTTAAATCAGATTGGGCCCCAGTTTTGCAGGTGTCCCCCAGGGCACCGTGCTTGGACCACCGTTGTTCTTGTTGTACATTGATGATATAACAGAAAATATTGACTCGGAATTAAGACTTTTTGCTGACGACTGTGTTTGTTATCGTGAACTCAGAGATAGTGAAGACACGGTGAAACTTCGGAAGGATATAGATCGTTTAGGGTGTTGGGCAAGGAGTTGGGGCATGAGATTCCAACCGGTCAAATGCAATATATTAATGCAGATTACAAGGAAACGGATCAAGAAGATCAATGCTTCCTATACCTTAGAGGGAACCATCAATTATCTCGGCATAACCATTACCAATGATTTGAAATGGAATACACATGTCAGCAATATTTGCACACAGGCTAACAGGACCCTTGGCTTCCTCAGTCGTAACTTGGCAGCATGTTCACAAGAGGTTAAAGAGTCAGCATACAAGGGACTGGTGCGTCCAGTCCTGGAGTATGGTAGTTCAGTTTGGGACACCCAAAGTATAATTCTTCAAGATGAACTTGATATGTGCAGAAAAGGGCAGCCAGATATGTAACGGGAAATTACACATATGGTACTGGGAGTATGACTGCATTCAGTAGAAACTTATGTGGGAATCCCTGAAAAAGAGAAGGAAAGATAGTAGACTCATAATGCTTTACAAATGTCTGAAGGGTGCAGTCAGTATACCCACAAATGACCTTGTTCCCCCAAGGAGGCGTACCAGGAATCATCCTGGCTTTTCAAACCCCATTGGCTGGAACTGACATTTACAAGTCCAGTTTCTTCCCCAAGACTATTAGAGATTGGAATTCCCTGGAAGATTCCATTATTTCTGTTGCTGCAGCGGTTCGGGCTGCAACACGTTGATACATTCGGGCTTTGCAAACGTTAAAACACAGGAAAGAACGTTTTATCGTCATTGTTATATACCTTCTTACGGACGCCATCTTGATTCCAGAGCTTTGCAGACGACACGAAAGCGGACTTTAATGGTGTTTAAGCCCTGGTGCACCCGTGTTTTAACAGTGTTGAAACTCTGTGTCAGCGATTCAGTCGCATTGCGACAATTAAAAATAGAAGGAAACCAACGTAAAATGCTGTCGATTACAACACGGCTGTCTTCTATAGTAAAGTTTCATTACGTATATATAACAATGTGAATTAAGGTGAATGGGTACTCTATCAGGGAAAGCAACTCTGTCATGCTCATCTGTGCCTTTCTTCTTAATGCGCTCAACTTTGAAGGGTCAAAATTTTCTTCCCTAGGTGCAAACTTCTTTATTTTAAGAGTAGAACCCAGTTTTGAAAGGCTTCTTAGTCAAGGGAAACAGATAGGAAGTCATAAAGTTGTCTTTTGTTTTGTATAAATACTACAGGGGCGTAGCCAGACCTAACGTTCTGTTGAAGCCAACATTGTTTTGTTATATACACCCACCTACAAGGGAGATCACTCTAATATGCAAACCCCGCCCCTTCCGCCATTTTTACGAAGGTAACAATTTACAGACCTCCCTTTCGCTTCACCGAAAAGAGAAATACTTCTAAATGGAGGTCTGCTCTTAAAGAAAAGAATTTGCTTCTGCAGAAGCAAATTCTTTTCTGTAAGAGTTGACCCCGATTGGAAAGTTAGGCAAA
Organism: Ctena decussata; assembly: GCA_963989385.1. Lineage (NCBI taxonomy): Eukaryota > Metazoa > Mollusca > Bivalvia > Lucinida > Lucinidae > Ctena > Ctena decussata. The sequence continues at coordinate 43,401,393 of OZ022505.1, read as the reverse complement.
ACATTTCCAAAGTTGCTTTCCTCTAAAGTCTGCCAGTTCATTTTAAGAACAGACGGGGAATGTTGAAGCTTGGGCTTCCAGGCCTCCTTCTGGCTACGCCCCTAAAGTGAATGAGTAAACCTCCATGTTTTATGTTATTATAGCATAAAACATGGAGGATTACTCATTCACTTTAAACACAAGTTTGCATGCCTGAAAATATCAAAGGATCTCTGAAGATTCAAATACTTAAAAACTTACAACAATGGAACAGAATTAGAAAAGAAAACTACATAAAATGTCTATCAGCTGGAATGATTACGTCTGATTTCCTGTTTCAAGACCTTATAAATCACTCACACAAGACAGAAATGGCTTCATTTGAATTCAGAAAGGCTTGCATATGCAACGCAAACGTCAATTATCAATGAATAACTTTGCACATGGCTGAAAGTATAGGCCTGAGTCATGTTGTCGTCATAAAAATGACACTAGAAAACTAAATTGTACACGAGAATAGAAACTTTGGAAATGGGTCAGTTTTATATGACCAGATTAAATTTCTGAGGGCACCGAACCCACTGAGTTATAGCGAGAATAAAATTAGGAAGTGGGTCAGTTTTATATGACCAGATTAAACTCGTCAGACCACGAACCTACTGAATCTAAATTCTATGGGCACACCTTTATGCTTTCCTGCCATTTAAATACATTTTGTGACTTCCTATTTTTTTCTGTCAACTCTTAAAGGAAAACAAAGTGCTCCCAACGGAGCAAAGTCTTCCTGTAAGACTTGACCCACATTGAGACGGATGCCAAATAAATGCAGAATTACTTCCCTTGAAAGTGAATCTTCCCACCTTAAATAAACTGTACGAAGAAGAAATCAGTTTTGCACAGTTGGGGTTGCATTTACAAATTTTGTGGTCATTTTTCTATCAGATCTTGTCTGCCAGGGCATGCGTTTATTGACTGACGGCGAAATAGTCATAGCTCGATTACCTTGGCAACTAGGCGATTGCTAATTTTTAACCTTCCCCACCCCTTTAAATAACCAATTAAACGCCAAGAAGCTCTAAAGTTCTAAAGGATTGACCACTGACAGCAATGAACTCAACAGCAGTTTTGGTTTAATGGAACGGGTCATACTAGGTATTAGATGTTTTAGGCTACGCTACTGAAGCCTCATTAGTGATCCTCAGATTTTATGATATGACAATGGAAGTCAGATGTGGCAGTAGAAGGAAAGAGGCCTGAACCCCTTAGGCTGGACATCACCCATATATTCAAGCAAATACACTGTATGACCTTGCAGAATTAATACTGGAGCGGTAATCTGAAATTCGCATAATCAGAATTGAAGTTTTTTGAAAAATACAATTTTCCCTAAAATTATTTTAAAGCCGGTTGTTATAAGATTCTGTTTTGGCAACCGAAAAAAATCCGTATAATCTGTTGTATTGAGTAAATGTTGGCAATATCACACAGAAATTTTTACTTGCATAAAGCAATGCAAGTGAAGTCCAAAGTGCTGAGAATGTATGCTGCAACTCAAACTGTTGTTCCAAAAGGATAGATATTTGCAAGAAACGAAAGTAAAACAAAACAGATGGAATCAACTCTCAAAGCGCAATAAATAAATAAATAAATAAATGACAAGAAGGCTACCAGGCCCCGAATCGCTCATCTGAGTACGTATAGTCATCATTTGCACAACCCTAATAGTATATGAATATATGAAATCCAAATGCTATATACCAAGTTTCAATGTATGGACCATTTTGTTCTTTATAGGTAACCTTGGTCATGTGACCACAACCATTAAAACAAACTTCCATTACCTTGAGCCATGGAAGCTCCATGTAAAATGAGCCCGACGCTAATCAAACCAACAGAGTGGTTGTGCGCCCAGTGCAGACTCAGATCAACCTGGCCATCCGCTCAGTCTGATCAGACTCTTCGCTAAGCGCTTAAAGGGAAGCTAAGGCTCTAAGCTACGTCAGTAGTAAAGGGTGCCACTCTGGCCTCATCCGTCCGGAGACTAAGTCCACAGCCTGGGGGAGTCTCCGGCCGGGATGAGGCCAGAGATGACACCACTTTAGTAAGCTTGAAACGGCTAGTTTGAAATAACTTAGTCTTTTTCAGGGTAAAAGTCTATGTTAAATGGCATAGGAGATGTCTTAAGAGGCTATACAGTAATATGCGTCTGCTATGAGTCTCTTGGCCCTGTATCTCAAGACCTCACTATACCAGAGGCATAACTCTATAGGGTCAGTTGATGGTGTAAGTTGCTGTGGCATACTCTTGTTCATTCTGTTCAATTTCTGAGGCTTTACAGTAATATGCTTCTGCTATCAGTCTCTTGACCCTGTATCTCAGAGGCTCACTATACCAGAGGCATAACTCTATAGCGTCAGTACTTGTTCTTGGGGATTATAAAATCTTGTATCTCAAGATTTTAATGTTCTGGACTGAAATTATTTCTTACTAGCCTTCTAAAGTTTACCTGAAAAATAACAAAGACTGGATTTTTTTCAATAACAGAACTTTAATTACCCCGCTAACGAACTAACTGACGATTGACAAAGGATTAGGGTCGTCCCTCTGCCGTCGTTTACAAACATATCTACAACATCGTATACATTGGATATTTCTTTGATAAACAATTGGTATATCTTAAGCATTTACAACTTTGAATCCTATGTTCAAAGAACTGGTCTGGTGGTGATATTGTCTTTTTCACTGATAAGTATAGTCTTCCATAATTCAAACTGAACCACATTTCAATGTCTCTGTCATTTTGGTATGGATCTTCTCCTGTTCCCATCAGGTTCTCGTGAATGGCCGTCTTCAGATCTAGTCCTCTGCTTAGCTGATGTAATATGTAGATACAATACATTCCACACACTTTACTCCATGGACTCTGAAGCATCTCTGTATTTTCTATCCACGTCTTGGTATTTCTTTGTATGAATGGTAGAATGTAGTCTTCTAATGGTGGCTGTCCATATGAATCGAAGTAAATCGCCTTGTCATCTTTGAAGTATAAGGCCACCCAATGTTCTCCTGGTTGGTCCGAGTCATCTGTATTAATGATGTATGCTTTCACATCCAGTGGCTTCTTCTGTGGCAGGAGATCCTTCGAGACTACCTTGGCGCTCAAATGCATAAGTTGAGACGCCTTGGTCAGAAGGGCCGTCAGTTCTAGCGTATTCATCCCTGTTGTAGGAGTCTAAGATTCTCAGTTCCCAGTATTTTTTCCAGTCTTCATTCATTGGAGAGCAGTATTGGGTTTTCTTCAGAAACATCCAGTTTTTATAGGCTTCCACGGCTTCATCCGACGTGAGATGACTCATGCCTCTTGCATCTCCAGTGTCTTTTAAGCCAAATTTTAGGCACAGTTCATGGTTCCAGTCTTTGATGACATCGTAGATGTTGAGACATTCTAATGCCGGTTCGTGATAGTGTAAGTCTCTTATCCAATCATCTCCGGCTCCTAGACAGAGCATGTGATTTTTCTGGCTGGGATGATCTATTCTGCAACCTTCACACTCGTGTTGAGCATATTCTCTGACAGCTATTCTCAGGTTCTTTAGCATCGCAAATATCAAAGCAGTCTTGTCCTTGCCAATAAATGTTTTTGGTGGTGGCACATCAAATTGTTCTAGCAGTTCTCCATTTTCATCACACACAGATCTGATCTTTGGGTGTAACAGCTGTTCGAGTTCGTCCTCCAAGGAACCAATTTCGTCAGAGTAGGATCCATGTAGTTGTTCGAAGCATTCCACTCTAAACTTCAGTTCTTGTTCTACGAAGTATCCTTTATTCATGGTCTCAGTAGTCTGTGATGACTTCTCTCAAACCGTTGATTTCTACCAGGTTGTCAAACTCTGCATATACTATGACGTTGATGGTCTTGACGAGTGCTTTTGCAAACTAAAGTTCCACTCGCAGGTTACCAGTTTTTATAGGATGTAGATGGCTCTGATCGGCTCCTTGGTCTGGCGTGAAATCGTATCCCCAGAAGCAGTATCCACCTTTGTAGTCGTCGTAGTCGATGTTACAATTCTGAATCTGATTTTGACTGCCCAAAGCTTGATACAGAGACATGTAAAATCTGAGATATTGATCTAACTTAAATTTCGGTTCAAATGGTTTTCCATAAATGCTGTGACCGTCACAACTCACTTCAAGTTTGCTGAGACCGAAATGTTGGAAGTTGAAAGGATTTGTGAGTAACGATCCATTGAATGTTGCATTATCTACCATGCCAATGAACAATCGCTTTGGAAGTTGTCCCTGAAACAAGTGGTCCTCGACTTTTGATCTAAGACCTGTGCCTATGGTAAATGTCTTAACTTCTACACGCCGTATGATTGAGATCATTGGCTATGGCTGGCAAAAGTTGAACATGGCGAACCGATAAGACTGCTGCATCGATCTTAACCATAACAGGGTACTCATCCTCAGACATGATACAAAATTGAGGAGAAGCTCGATTGAGACGAAGTCTTAATTCTATTCCATTAGGCAAATATTTTTCCTGCATGGCCAAATCTAGATGTAAACGACCTTGAAGTTCCATAGGTTTACTTAGTTTGAAAGGATTTATGCGGGCTGTTACATTGCCATGACCAAAATCTTCAAAGTGACCAGGTTCATCTTCGTACCAAAATTCTGCAGCTTTAAGTTGATTGTCTTTCACATCAGATCCAAAAGAAAACAAGTTTTCAATGTAAGCCCTGTAGGGATACGTATCCATGTTACTCGTCACCAGTTTATTGTTAAGATATAGATCAATTCCACTAAACATACAATGAAAGAAGTTGTTGGTGGGAGCAACTTTTTTATCAGCCTCAAGATCGTCACCATTTGCTCTCAAAATCCTGAATTTCAAGTACAAATAAGTTTGTGATAAATCAGTGTAATATTCCGTATGGCCTGGTACCACAAATTCGATGGGTGCATGATAACTGTCTAGTGAAGCTATTGGATGATAATCTATCCACTGAGAATCTTGCATGGTGGTCAGAGTTGGAGGAACAGTTTGCATGTCTAATTCAGACTTGCTACATTCACAAGATCCACTTTGCATCATTTTTAGTCAAAAATATCGCGATCAAATTTTAGATTTGAATATTTTTTCCTTATGGCTCTGTTTACAGAATTCTTTCTACCTCTACCTTTTTGCAGTTTGTTGTGAACAGTGCGACGATTTGTCTTAGACTGAGTTTTTCTACGTTTCTGGCTTGATTTTATAGCTCCCGAAGCCAAATGATCTAAAGCAGATTTTCCCAAAGATTTTAAAGCTGATTTACCTCTAGTTTTTAAAACTTGTTTGATATTTTGACCATCCATGATGTCGCGAAGTGCATGAATTCCTTGATCTTTGGCTACATGTTTGATACTTTGTAAACCTGCTTTTGCAACAGGTTTTAAGATTGGCATGACCGTTCTCAAGGCAGTTTTAAACATGGACCCTAAACCGTAACCGTACTGTCTCGATACACCTCTGTAAACTGGAAAGTTATTTCCACCCGATCCATGTTGACACACTACACCACGAGTTTGGAAATACATTTTATTGGCTAATTATCTTTGAGTCTGAAATGTAACTTGATCAAAGACTTTCCCGTGATAAATGGAATATCTATTCCCGTATCGCCTTTTATACTTATGTGAACTTGATCTATGAATGATTTTGCCACTGGAACGTAATGCAAGTTGACAAACTCTTGATGAGAATGATGAGAGCGTTTTGAAATCTCAAATGGAACAACTCGCAGAATAGGAGCAGTTATGTCACCTACGTAAGTGTAACTGGCAATATCCGAATAAACGTACAGTTGATTATTAGTCGTGTTCAAATCTACTTCGTATCTAAAAGCATGTCTTTCGTTTCCGATGGGTCTTTCTGACATTTTTGGATTTATCCCTAATTTCTCACCCAGTAGCTTTGGAAATAGTAGTCTGACGGTATTGGGATCATTGCAAAATATTTTGACACGTTTACTGTTGTTGCCATAACTCATTTCTATCTCAGCATTAGCTTTCTTCAGCATTTCTCCAAAACGTGTATTGATGATGCCTTGTATTTCCTGTACCAAATGTTGTGGGGAACTGTAATTTCCTTTGGGAATTTTCAATATGAATTCTGCGCAAGTATTGTCTTCCGAACAATCCTCGCTCATATTCTCTATTCCAAGTGACTTAGCTAGTATTCTGTCGTAAAATCTCAAGTAGAAAAAATTGTTTTCATCCGAGATATTCATGACTTGAGTTGGTGTAATCATTTCTACCAAAGCAACTTCCCACTTTTCTTTTTCGATGTTGATGGGATGATCTAATCTGACAGTAAAAGAACTTTGTGTATTGTCAGGAAAAGTCGTCATTGAACTGTCACTTAACAATGTCAAATAAAACCCTGTCATGGTGCTTGTTTGGAAGTTTCTTCAAAACCACTACGTTTTCTGAATTTTAACCCTGGGGAAGGCAGAATATAACCGACAGAACTACTCAATAAAATCAACCACAATTCTTTAGCGGGACTTTGAAGACTGATTTGAACTAGGGAAGTGATGATGATGGCATAAACGATAATGATTTGAGATAAAAATGTCAATCTATTTTTGGGTAATTTGGCTAAACTTTCAGAAGATTGCAAAGAATCCGTGTCCCTTCTTATGACTGAAGATTTAAAATTCATGTTCGTGTTTTTATACAAGATCGGATTCCAAAATCCAACTGTCAAATTTGGATGGATAGCCTTTCCAGTGAACTTTGATTTCTTTGACCCACTTTTTCCCAACTTTTCGTTTACGACGATCTAAGACAGATTCTATTTCGTAAATTTGATCTTTGTCCACACGTTGTAATTCTTGCGAATAAAAAGTACCTTTTATGAGTTCCCCGTCTAGATCTTATATTTTATAGGTAACGGGACTCTGACTTTGTATGACACCCCTAACCTTAAACAATTCTTGCGTCCAGTTTGGTAAATAACCTTTTTCAAAAGTGCGTTTTGTTTTGTTGATGCGCACAAAATCACCCACTCTTAATTCTGGACTTGCAACTTTTTGCTTTTTGCCGTACAAAATTTGGGATACTTGAACTTCATTTTTGACATCGACAGATGCAGGCGTACGTTTAATGCTGCGATGATAAGCATGATTGTACCCGTGAACTAATTTTGGAAGTACGTCGACATATTTCAGTGTACGATTATGAGTAAAATATTTCCACATGCGACTTTTCAGAGTTCTTTGAAACCTTTCTACAATACTTGCTTTTGTTTCTGGATTTTCTGTCGTGAAAAAATGAATTTTTTTAGATTTCAAGAACTTTTGAAACTCTTTATTTTTGAATTCCGTACCTTTGTCAGTTTGCAAACTTTTTGGAATACGTCCATGTTTCAAAACAGATTTAAAAGCTTCCACCAAAGTTTTTCCAGATTTGTCTTTGATCGGTACAACCCAGGCGTATTTTGAAAATACGTCTATCAAACAGAGCAAGTAACGATATTTGTCGTTATATTTTGCCATACTAGATACGTCTGCCAAATCTCCCTGCCATTGATAATCTATTCCTGCCACCACAGTTTTGCGACGCACAAATTTTCTACGTATGGGTTTGTGCAAAGTGTAAGTTTGTTGTTTTCTCAACCAAGTTTTCACATCGTCAAGTTTGATTTTCTTTGAAATTTTCTTTGCTGCTTTATACAAAGCTTGCAACCCCGTATATCCCCACGGGACTTTTAGGATCGTAATAAAGTTTTGATAATAATTTATTCATTGTTCATCATAAGATAACCATTTTCTAGGTGATTCAAACAGTTCTTCTTTTATAGGTTTGATAGAACTGGGTGTAAACAGTTCGTCTCTGATATGTTTTCTAGTGGCAGACAAACTTTGAGATAAGTCTTTCTTGATGTGTTTTCTGACAGACTGTGTAACGGGACTTCTTCTTTTTTTAAGAGTAGGCATGCGTCGGTGTTTGGTTATAGGAGTGACATACTCTTCTTCATCTTCGTGCTGAAGAGGAGTACGATGCATCCATTCCCATCGTTTCTTATTTCCCACAAAATCTTGAGGTACGTTCATGTCTCTAAGAGCCTCAGCAAAAGGTTGCCAACCCCTGGGCTCAGTGTCTTTTCTCTGTCTTAAAACATCATTGACTAAATCTATGATATTAGACCCTGCAACCGGTTTGCCATACATCTTAACCGTTCCATCTTCGTCCCAAGATAAGTTAGGATTATTTTCTAACCAAGATATCAATAATTTAGCTTTCTTTCGCATCGTGGTAGGAACACTATCAAAAATACGTTGATTAATTTTCGATTCAGGCTCTACTGGGAGAGAAAGTTTTGTTTCTGTCAATGCTTTGCGATGTGCCGTTTTAAATTTATGTAAAGTTTGACCAAATAATTGAGATTTTTCTGCCTCTGACAAATCTTCGTTGGCCATGACCGAAGACAAGTCTCTTTGAAGACTGGCCGTCGCAGAAACATTTGGATCGGGTGGAAGTCTTGGTTTTTGAATTTGTTCTTCTTTCCAGCGTTTCATGTCTTCCCAAAGTTTAAATGGTACCCCAGCCATTTTACGCCCTTCCATTGCAATTTTTTTACTGACCAAGAATAGATCCTAAGACTGAACCAAGCAAAGGTTTTAAAAGTAAACCCAGGAGTGCACCACCTTTCTGATTGAGAATTTTTTTCTTGTTTGCTAGTGCAACACGTTTTGTAGACAATAATCGAATATCATTCTTCCTAGAACGTAATTGTTCTTTTAGAGCTTTTGTGAGTTTGACATTGCCTTTTATAAGATTTAAACAACATTCCCCTACACAGTCTAATATCTCTTTTGGACAATCATTGACAATTTTTTGACGAAACCGATATGGAATGTTACATAGTCCTTCCAGAAAAGGACCATACTTTTTAATCAGTGAACCTCTTTTCTTTTTGATTTGTGTTCTTTTCTTACGTGCAGCCATGATAGCAGTCAAGAATTAAACTAGTAAAAGATCATGTTAACCAAGTCCTTTTATAGTGAAAGTTTACGTTTAGCCAACATCTGTTTCATGGCAGCTTCAAATCCATGTTTTCTGGCAGTACGAAGATATTCGTTTGCAGGAGAAGAACTCCTTCGAGGAGAAGCCCTTAGAGGAGAAAATCTAGAAATTTCTAGAGCAGGTGATTTTGCAGCAGTGCGTCTTTCACCAATTTTCTGAGACTAGAGTTTGGAGTAGAAAACTGAGTAGAAAATGGAGAAGGTGTTTTTGCAGGAGTGAATATTTCACCTATTTTTCTGATACTTGAACTTGGAGTAGAAAATCGAGTAGAAAATGGACTTGGAGTTCTTAGACTAGAGTTTGGAGTAGATGCAGTAAATGGACTTGGAGTTCTTGCAGTTGACGGTCCTGCAACAGGAGATGGAGGTTTTCTAGGTTTCTTAATTCTTACAGTGACAAACTTATCGTTCACTTTTATTTTTCTCCTTGATTTAGTCTTAGGGGATTTTTTCCTCTGAGTTTTTTTCTTTGGAGATTTTTTCTTGCCAGTTTTTTTCTTAGATTTTTTAGGACCTTTTCTACCCACTTTCTTTTTCTGAGAAAACCGTCTAAGTATTTTATTACCGTCCCAACGAATGAGAGATCTGATTATCACCCCACCAAAAAACCCACCGCGACCAGGTTTTAGAATGATTTCTCGTTTTGTATCTGCATTTACCAAAGGACTTGCTAGTTTTCTAACATCGTCTTTGCGTTTGTCCATGAATTTTTGAGTTTGTTTTGGTAATTTCATTTTATTTTCAGCTATTTCCTAGCTGCTAAAGAAAACCATTTGATCATTTCCATCAACCCGGCATTAAGCAAAGTTTTTCTTTTGTTCGAATCATGCTCTCTACTCAAATTGTAGAGAGCCCTGATCAAGTTTGCTGATGCTTTTTGAGCCATGTCTGGTTTCATTCTGATCCATGTAAGACCAAACACACCATTTTATACTGGAAAATACACAACTGGACCTTGTTGATCCGATTTTGTATACCAGTTTGTAAAAATGTCTGTTCTAAACCTCAAATGATTTGTGTAATGTACACAACACTTGCATTTCTGTGATGACCTTTCCTCGTGAACCAAAGTTTATTTTTTTCTTCGTCTTTGTCGCACAACATATCGTCAAAGACAATCAAGTGAGTTTCACTCGTGTCTGTGACAATATCGTCGTCGTCATTTGGAATTCCTAAAATAAATCTGATGTTTAAATCTTTGCGTTCTTGCAAGATATTGTACACAGGTTGCCATTCTTTGTAACACCACACGATACGTTGTGGTAAAATATCAAACAAGTCTTCTTTGTACTGAATCAGTTTTTTAACAAATTCAGTTTTTCCCGATCCACTTGGACCCGATATAAAAATATTAGCAGGATGTTTAAAAAACAAACTACCAATATTTTCTTCTTGAACTGTTACTGACATGATTGAAAGATAAAATGAGAAAGAATAATGAAAGACATGTGTATATATAACATATTTTTATTTTTTACAAACAACAAATTGTTTTACTAACATTCTTAACAAATAATTTTCTTACTGAAAACACTGTTTCACAACAGTCTCTGATCTGATTTTCTTTGTTTACAGTACATATCCATACGGAACAGTTTCTCCACTTTTTAAAATCACACGTTTGTCATAAGTAAATCTATATGTCTTAGATTGTCTCTCAGTCGTAATTTTTCTGTCTTTATGTTTTCTTATACGGTGCTGATATTCCACAGATTCTTGAAAGTCCCTCTTGTCACTATGGGCCCATTCCATCATGTTGTAGAAATGGATTACTTGTGAAGTATTGTAATCCAGGGTCAGTCCTTTGAATTTACGGGTAGACTTGCGTTTCCCAGTATCGTGCTCCACATACTCGTAGCCGTAATTCTTCGGTCCCATACCCACAAACTTGGTGATTTTCGCAGTAGGCAGTTCGTCTGTCCATTCGCCGAGTCTGTTGTTGATGATCTCTGGATTCCATAATTCTGGTTTGTGAATGTAGATGACAGAATCCGTATCGAAGTACAACACACGTTTGTCAAGTTGATGTAGGACACTGTATAACTTCAGTCTGGCTTGTGCTGTCACAAAGGATCCTACCACCACGTTGCTGCAAGCATGAGGTTCTACAATCGATTCCAGATCTTCCCAGTTGACTTACAAAAACTCTTCTCCAAACACTTCGACATTCTTTACTTTCTTCAATGGATTAGTCACCAGTTCAAAGTAGTCAGAAGGATCTGACACATATTCTGTTTTGGTCATGTTGTCTCTCTGTGCTAATTTTCCCCACAAACTGTTTAAACTGATCTTGCTGATTCCACGTCGACCTTTGTTCTTTTCCACCTTCTCTAGTCTGATACCTTCTGCTTCGAAATAGTCCTGTTTGAATTTGATCTTGTCCAATTCTGTCTTACACCAGTCGGGATATCCACTTGACTCTTGTTTAATCTTCAGGAAAGTATCGATATATCCAGCAAAGATTCCACCTTGTCCAGTTGACTTGTCGTACTGTGAAGATTGGGGAAAATGCCATATTTCGTAAACATCTTTCAGCTGGTAACCCAGTTTCATCGCCTCAAACAATTCGACGCTCACCCAAGTTCCCACTAATTCTCTGTCTTCTTCTCTGTCGTGAGTACATAATTTCGAATTGTCAGATGTCTCTGCACAACTTCTACAGAGTGGAAACAGTAATTTGTTGTTGCACTTGTACGGTAATACCGGATAATACAAGTTTCTGGGTGGTAACACTTTACATTTAATCAGTCAAAAATATTGATGTATATTATCTCTGTCGATGTCTTCTTGTGAATAAATTTCCGGATGTCCAATAGGGAAGATTCCATACTTGCAGATGTAAGGATAGAGTGAACACACATCGATATACTTGATTTCCTCGTTGCTGGCTTCGTCAATTTCGTAGAACAGTCTTGTAGAATTCGTACGTCCTCCAAACAGTGCATCTTTGGGTTTGAGTGGATCCAAGTTGGTAAATTCTGCATCCACCATCTCCTTAAAATCTTTGTCGTCTTGATAATATTGGTCGTAATCGCATTCCCACATTTCTATCACTTGATACCCAACTCTCTTTAATTTCTCGGTCTTCTCCACAGTCTGTTTGTATAGCTGGTACATCGTCTGGCAGTTGTAAGTATTGATCTTAGTTCTGTCTGGAAAATGTTTGGGACACCCATGCCAGTAACATCCATGGAATTCGTACACTGTTTCGTTTTCTGGATCGTACCCATCTACATAATGTCCACACACTTTCTGTTCTCCACCATTCAAAGCGTGACGAATTTGGATGTGATTCTTTCTAGCCACGGCTTGAATCCAGCGTACAGCTTTGATAGAATACTTCTTTTGGTTGGGATAGCCTTCTGGTGGAATGATGGCCACAGAGTTTTCAGGCATGTGATTCTTCCTCCATACTTGGGAACAAGCTTGAGCGATCGTGCACGCATTAGAAAAAGGATCCAAGTCGCTGATATCTATCGATTGTTTTCTAAAACATGCACAACCACTCCTCAGGATATCCACATCGCTGCGACAGTATTCTTCCATTTCACGTCTGAAGTCAAAGATGGCATTGGATTCCACTTTCTGCTTGTGCCATTCCAGGAAAGTTTCTCTGTCTTTGACCGACATCTGTCCAGGATTGTACATCTCCACGGGAAAGTAAGGTCCCACGTAATTCTTGTTGGCATCAACATTTGCCAAATGTGGGAAATAGCCTTTTTTCATCTCTGTCAATCCAAAGGTATCTGGAAAATTGGCTAATCTCATATGCAGAAAATGATACGAATCCAAAAACTTGACTTTGGCAGCAGGCATCGTCACGATAGTATTTCCATTCATAATCACATCGGGTTTAAAAGTTCCATTTTCTAGTATGTAGCGTAGAATAAATTGTCCATCATATCCTCCAAAATTATGTGCAATAACAGTCACTCCTTCATTTTCTTTTCTAAATAACCAGGAACAGAAATCTGATAACGTATTTTCACCTTCAAAGATCATTTCTCGTCCAAACTGACTACAATTGTCACAATACTGATCTACAGGTAAATTAACGCAATGGTCACACGCTTTGTTTGTGAACTTATTACAAATTTTACATGGCTGTTCAATAGGTAAATCCATACACTGATCACAAGCTCTATGTGCAATAAAAAAGTTGACAATATGTTCGCCAGAGTCTTGCTTGGATTCAAAGTCAAAAAATATGAATTGAGGTTGAATAACGGTACCTTTCTCTTCATCGATGATATCGTCCTTCTCGGCATCTTCTTCCAACACTTCGGTCTTGGGTTTGCACACGTAAGGTTGAATGTAACACTGATGTTCGGCTCCAACAATCAGTTTACAAAATTTACATTTCTTCTGTCCTGGGCACACGTGATTTCTTTTATTTCCTATAATCCTATTTCCACACTTCTCACAATTATGCACAAGTTGACAAATAGATTTTTTCTGTCCTGCTTTGACTAATGTATGATTAGCAAAACAAGATGCACTATGGAATGTTCTCTTACATTTTGTACAGTACTGATTGTGTTCGTGAAGACATGGCGTTGCACTGTAACAACTAGTACATCCATTCGAACAAGCATGATCCTCTCTGTTGCTAAATCCCTTGTCACAAAACTCACAATAGTAATGACATCCTTGAAATCCTTTGACATTGGTGATAGTGTCATAGTGATTTGTGTCATTGAAATAGATATGAATCACTTTTGTTTTGTCGCCAGGTTTAAATCCAAGTGGAAACAATAATCCGTCTTTGGGATGCTGTGAATGTACTTTGATCAAATAATCAGGAGCTAACACAGTTTGAATTTTCTTGTATTCTTCAAATCCACAAGGTTGATTGTGAGGAATCTTAGCACGATCTAATAATTTCATGGCTTCTCTAGTTCGTAGTGGCCTGTCAGAATTTCTGATGTAATGCCAAGTCTTCTTCCATGAGTCAGATGTGTCCCTGTCGGCATGATGTTTTCCTACCACAACAGCTCTGGCCATACACATGACATCTTTGGTGTTGTTGATTTGAACAATACTAGTTTTCATCTTTCTCATATTGCGTGATTCAAAATAAAGTCCATGGTGTAATGCCTTTCTTCCACTCCCTGTTGGTAACTTGGTGTGTGTCACTTCCAAACTCATCTGTCCATCGTTGATTTTGAAATCTTCATTGGATTGTAACACTTTCTCAATTTCTTGAGTCAAAGATTCCCCAGTCAGACTTGTTACATCTGTGAAAGGTACAAAGATCCCTAATTTCAGGCCGGGATGGTAAATGCTCATTCGAATCCTGTCATTGCCTTGAGCTTGAGAATGGGTCTTGATGTCATCCACCAGCTGTTGAAACATCCGAGGTACAAATTCCAGCGGTGATACATCTTCCGGAAATTTATTGACATCCACATTGTACACATTAGCTCTTGTTCTGAAACGTCTCGACTCACGTTCTCTGACAGGCTTGATCACATAGTACTGTTTGTAATCATCTTCTTCATCGTCCGAATAAATCACCAAAGGCCTTTTTCTTGGTGGTGACAATTCATCTTCAGATTCTTCACTATCGGAATAATCCACAAGTTTCACCTTCTTAGGCGGTAGTAACTCGTCCTCCTCAGAGTCTGATGAAGTGGGTGGGGTACGTATTCTCTTCCAATGTCTCTTTGGCATGTTGTCTTGTCACTGTTCAAACGCAGAATGTCAGGAGATCTGAATATTTGACTTATATATCCATCAGCACCAAGATTAGGCAGGCGAGATACATGGTATATGACTTATCAGGTTAGACTACATGTTCTATGGAATTCTTGTGATACAGGCAAGATACATAGTATTTGCTTTAACAGGCGAGACAACAGTCTTAAGGAATTTTTGTGGTACAGGCGAGACATGGGCTTTACGGAATTTTTGTGGTAAGGCAAGACAACAGTCTTAAGGAATTTTTATTAACTAACAGGCGAGACTACATGCTATATGGAATTCTTATCACCAGGCGAGACACATACAATTCTTGTGCTACAGGCGAGACACTAGGTTTTACGGAATTTTTGTTATTTTGAAAAGAAGTGCAAGAAGAGTGTGCTGTTCAGCACCTTGTTCTTCCCCTGTCGGTTACCCTGTGCCTGGGAAGCCCTGGCGATTTGAAGCCATATCTACATGATCACAAGTCCTGAATGTCGCTGTGGACCAGAGACCTGCCAGTGGAGGTTCAGTTTACTGGGATAGTGTCCCGACCCCTTAAGCCATAAGGCTTCTACTGTTTCACATGTAATCGATAGACTTCGCATCTGCGGGCCCAGGCGGTATAACCGTTGTGCACACCAGTTCCAGTCCAGTGGTGACCGGCAAACCAGCAATATTAATATGTTAGTTTCCAATATATATACCTAAACATAAACCAGTTTACTTGAGACAAGATTGGACATTTGCATATCATATATATCTTATTTCAATAAAGGTCATGTTACTATTTATAGTAACACATCTTATAATATACAAAAGAATTAGAGAATAATAAAATCTACATTTTGGTGTTTATTTTATCAAAATCGGCCGAAAAATAACAAAGTTATTCAATTTTTCATATTATGGTGTTATTACAAGGGAGGTAAATCTGGATTGACTTTGTTAATTCTATAAATAGACAAAACAAGTAATAGCTTTCAGAAAAAATGATACAAATGAAAGGCGAATACGTGTATATGTGTATCACTTCTGTTATGAGTATATTTTGTATGACTTTGTAACTCTTAAATACAAAAATATAAGTTTGTCGGGGCATGTGCACTGCGCATTCGCGGAATTTGGAGGGTAAGAAAACTGTAATAACTCCAGATTGCCTTGACGGATTTTCATAATTCTTTTTTTATTGGAAAGAGCAAGTCAGCCTCAACCAAATGAAATTAAAATAAATTGTCAAACTGCGCATGCGCGGAATATAGAGGGTAAGAAAACTGTAATAACTCCATATTGCTTTGATGGATTTTCAAAATTCTTTTTTTATTTGAAAGAACTGGTCAAGGCCTACCAAAAAATATTTCAAAATAATTAACCACAATGTGCATGCAGAGAATCAAGAGATATATAATGTGTACATTTCATTTTTGCAGCTCATAAAGTTTCAAGATGTCTGAAGAATTAGTCGATCTGGGTGTGTTACCAACTGAAATTAGAAGTATAATCTACTCAAGGCTCGTCAATATTTCGAGGAAAAGTAAAAAGTTTAGAGACGAACTTCAACTGACGTGGTTTAATATGTGTTTTCAAAGAGCTCTGTCTTGCAACAATTTTTACCAGAGCCTAGCACAGCTATTGTATGACATCGATGGAATATCGAATCTTGACCAGAACATGAGATTATACTTTCACAAACGCATGATGGAAGTGTTGAAGGATACTTATTCTAGACATGACCGATGGATCTTTACAATTTACAATTTCAACGAGGAAACATCTGAACAGTTTTTTGAAAACTTGTTGCCTTTCCATTATGACATTTACGTACATGGAAAAATCGTGGATGGAAATCTGACTGGGCTTCTAGTATTCTTTCAGAGTTTAGCATTTTTTTACTACTTACCTTTTCTTTACCAGTTAAATTTTCCTGCACCTATGAACGATTTGTTATTATCAACCAAGGAAGAGCATATAAACAGTTTGCATGGTCGTGATGTGTCATTTGGAAACAGAGACGCATATGAACAAGTCATCGAGAGTGAAGAGAGATTATTACCATTACGTTTTCCAACAGTCTATTCAGACTTTCTACTTGGAATAAAACAATGAACGTGATCAAGAAATCTCCTCCAGTATCGTTAGGTCGAATTTTACAGTTTGACATTTATCGAGGGTCACTTGAACACACGCTGTCTTTACAACCTACAAGTTCAGAATTTCTGAAGTCAAAAGATGGACTCAGAACGTGGTTGGGACGATATGAAACATTCATGACCTTTCGACAAGCCATGTGTGAAACAGCTTTGATAATGAACACTATATTAGACGCATCGCCTGTGAAGTATAGGCAATGGTTACTTCATGTGGCAAACAACGAGGACGTGGTTACTTACCTTTGCAACGTACTCAAAGATGTTGAAGAGGCTTCGAGAGAACAATCTATGGATATCGACTCAACAACAACAACAACAGAAAATATGGAAATTGAACAGGCATCACAGGAAGAACCAATGGATATTGATATGGATGAATTGACTGCAAAATTTGAAGCTTTGACACTATAAAGTGGAACTGCTTGTCTCTTGCAAAATCATTTATCTTACGGCAAGCATGGAGACAAAGTGGTTTGAAATTCCTCTGACACAAATTCTGAGATTTAGATCTTACAGAAAATTGCTAGTTTGTGTTTACATACTGCATTCACATAAGAACATTACTTTAGATGAAATTCAGATGAAATTAAACACAGAAGAATATTTCAAAGATTTTAAAAGACTCTGGTGTTCGTGTGCGAAACAGGAATTATCAGAGGAGACGGTCTTTACATTTGACAACTGGAAACTTCATGTGGCCAACAATTCAAAAGTGATTGACTATCTACAGTCGAAGACAAGGCGTATATAAGGACTACAACTAGATCTGCGAGTCATTTCAGCTCTGACTTTCAAACTGTCAAGATGGAAAGTAAACCTGTGGATCCAAGACTTAATAAATACAGTGATGCCAACAGTATTTATTATCACTGCACAGCATTGAAGAAACTTTTGAAAGAGAATGACAGAAAATTAATTCAGCCATTGGAAATTTCACTAAAAGAACAAGACCTGCTGAAACCACCCTATGGTTATTGCTACAATTGTGGGTCGGTCGATCATTGGACTGCCTCGTGTGCCGAGGAGAAGAAGAAAACTACTACAAATAAACCACCCAATGGGAATTGTTACAACTGTGGTTCACCTGATCATTGGACTGCCTCATGTACCGAGGAGAAGAAGAAAACTACAAAGAAGCCACCGTATGGGACTTGTTACAACTGTGGCTCGCCTGATCACTGGCTACCCTCATGTCCTCATACCGACTTACAAGATGAAAGCTTGGGATCACCACAACCGGCCGAGAAGTCAGAAACTACGAGGAAAAGACGCCATACTGATGATGACTCCGATGTACCCAGTAAAAAAAAGTCAAGAACGGCTTCACCAGAACCGACAAAACCTACTGCTAGACAACATAAGAAGAAGAAATACTGTGTTGTGTGCAAAGAAGACACTCATATGATGAAAAACTGTCCTGAAATAGTGAAAAACTAGTGACTAGATAAGAGACCTAGTGGATAGACAATATCTAAACGATATTGTGTGTCTACTGGACAGTGACTACTATTGTGTTCATAATGGATTAGTTTTCATAGTTACATGTAAGTTTTTATTCAATAAAATTGTTTTTAAAGTATTGGTCTTTGTTATTTCATAAGGTTACTCTTTAAACGAAAGAGTTGGGTAGCCCTGAAAAGGGCTGTTTGGGTGTTCTAAGTCTTCACTTACTGTGAAGACTTAGACACAGGTTTTACAATCCCCACAACAGGATTCGTCTTGGATAAGTCGATCCCTCTCCTCCTCATAAATACTTCAAACCCCATCTTATTCTGCTGCCTTTCAACTTCTTTCCAATCTTTCTTCTTAAAAGCTTTACACAGTCGACTCAGGTCAAAAGGAATATACTTTGACAAACCCATTTTTGAGAATGAAGTTGTTAAAGGTAGTTGAATATATATATTGACTCATGGCGGACCTGAAAGAGAGCATAGTCTCTTAACCAATCAAAACTATGCAAATTAGTTATGGGGTTTTATGCAACAATCAACAAAGTATTTCTCTCGGAATAAGTTGTGGTGGCCCTGAAAAGGGCCGTTTTGAGGTTTTAATAAACCTTTCTAGGAGCAGGGACACCTCGAGGGCCTGCCACCACAAGCTGGACAGCGTACTGCCCAGCTCGTGTAGGTCACAGTCCTCTCTGCCGGCAGATAGAATGGTGGCTGGTCAGCTTCCCTCTCCCAGTCCTCAGCCATGGGACTTTCTCTTTCCTGCCGTCGGTAGTTGGCTGATGGCGGCTCGCGGTCCTCTGACTTCATCTCTGTCCATTCTTCTTTTACTGGACTCTCTGTTCCTCCTCTCTTCTTCTTTCTATGGCCCGTCGAGTGATGTCAAAGATGTTCTTCAACACATCCACTGCCCTCTGCACAGAGTCCAACTGCGCCTCCAAATGTCTCAAACAGGTTTCTTCGAAGTCAGCCATCGTAACAATGTGCCAGTGGGTCAATGCGCAAGCTATTTATTCTCTCAGCACCGACCTGAAAGAAAACACTTTTCTAAGTAGGTCAATCCGGTCTTGGGAGTATAAAACGGCACTGACCTACTTACAACTTCAGTCATGGAGCCACTACTGACCTTAGACGATCTTATGAAAGAACCAGACCTTCTATCGACGGCAATTAATACAATTGCTACTGATGGATCGTTAACTCAACAACAACAACCGAACGTGCAGACCTATTACTACCACCCACAGCAATCACAACTGCAACAAACACAACCACAGGTGTCACAGCCAAAGACGGGAGCTGTAGAAGTCTTGCTCAAAGAACTCAATGATCTCAAGAAAAGAGTACAGCAGTTAGAGGACCAAAAGCAACAACGTCCCATGGACTTAAATCCGATCAGAATACCATTAACTATAGAAGTAATGACACCAGAATCGTCTGTGACAGTACCAACTCAAAATGGACTTGGGTCGCATAGCAAGAACATAGATAATTCAAAAAGAAAGAAGAAACAATAGATTCTTCTTAGCTATAACCACAAAAAACAGTCCTTTTCAGGACTACCAATTACATCAGAAAGAATACCCTACTGATTGCCCTAATACTAAGGAAGCTATAGAGTTATGCCTCTGGTATAGTGAGGTCTTGAGATACAGGGCCAGGAGACTCATAGCAGACGCATATTACTGTATAGCCTCTTAAGACATCTCCTATGCCATTTAACATAGACTTTTACCCTGAAAAAGACTAAGTTATTTCAAACTAGCCTTTTCAAGCTTACTAAAGTGGTGTCATCTCTGGCCTCATCCCGGCCGGAGACTCCCCCAGGCTGTGGACTTAGTCTCCGGACGGATGAGGCCAGAGTGGCACCCTTTACTACTTACCTCCATGCGGACAGCGAAGACTCTGATCAGACTGGGCGGATGCCCAGGCTGATCTGAGTCTGCACTGGGCCCACAACCACATTGTTGGTTTTCTCGTGTCGCGGCTCAAATTTTGCTTCTATGGGCTTAATTGCAAAATTGAAAAAGAAGATATCTGAAGTTGTTGAAATATGAATGATCTTCGTCAAAGGTCAGAAAATGACCTTGGCCTCTGATACTCAAAAGTCTTCACTGACTGATTAAGTTGACTGTATATACTATTTTTATACCAAGTCTTCAGCAATTTTATGTTATTATGTTTTTAATATTAAAGCACAAGAAGGAAATTTTACCTTGCTGTAAAACGGTCAATCCAGGGTTATCATTTGAATGCACTTAATATAACAGTACTTGGCTACCCAATGCTATGTTTCAAGTTTCAGGACCGTCGGTATTTTGTTTCTGGAGAAGAAATATTTTAAAGATTTTATTAAATTTGGGCATGGCAGTCATGTTAGCTATGTTACAAGAACCATTTGAACGAATTCGCATTTCCTCCGACCTCTGAAGCCTCCATAAGAAGTCTGGTTCCAATCGGGCCAGTGGGTTGGGAAGAGAATAGGTTGGATTTGTTGAAATTTGAGTGATCTTGGTCAGGTTGAAAATGAATGACATTGACCTCTGGTACCCAGGAATATTCATGTGCGCGTTTAGTTGACTGTATGCACTAGCATTGATTCCCCTAAAAGTCTTCGTTTTCCTAGAAATCTAATGCTATTGCGTTTCCTCGTGCAGTTTGATCTCGCCTTTAAAAGGCGAAGAACAACCATGGGCCATGATTTAAACAATTTTGATAGTACTCAATGCTAAACACCAATTGTCTAGGCTATTAGTCTTTTAATTCTTGAGCAGAAAAAAATCAAAATTTTTACCATAGCGTCCACGTCGGTCATGTGACCAGGATCATTTAACAAAAAGATGTTTGAAATTGTTGAATATGAGTGACTTTGATCAAAGTTCAAATATCGATCTTGACTTCTGGTACTCAAATATCTTCATGTATTCATTTTTCTTGACTGTATATAACCTTTATATCATAGTCTTCAACAATTTCAAAGAATCTAATGTAATTGCATATTTTTTTTTATATAAAAGGATTTGTTATTGCCCTTAAACGTCAAAATCAACCCAGGCTCAGCATTTGAACAAACTAGATATAACTCGAGTACAAAACGTTATATACCGAGTTTCAACATGTTCAAGTTCATCGGTCTATACGATTGTTAAGTTAGTTCCTTTTTCCTTTTTCCTTATTCCTTTTGCCTTTTTCCTTATTCCTTTTTCCCTTTTCCTTTTTCCTTATTCCTTTTTCCTTATTCCTTTTTCCTTTTTCCTTATTGGATTTTCAAACTCATAGAACTTTGCGAAACTGTGCCAAAGAAGATTCGCATATAGCACATTCATGATCATTTTTACTTCTAAGAATGATGGTATAGATTTCCAAAGCTCAACGGTACAAACTGCGAATAAGGAAAAAGGAAATGAACGAACAATTCCTTTTTCCTTATTCGATTTTGAGACTCATAGAACTTTGCGGATCTGTGCAATAGAAGTTTGCGTATAGCACATTCATGATCATTCTTACTTCTAAGAATAATGGTATAGATTTCCAAAGCTCAACGGTACAAACTATGAATAAGGAAAAAGGAAATGAACGAACAATTCCTTTTTCCTTATGCGATTTTGAGACTCATAGAATTTTGCAGATCTGTGCAATAGAAGCTTCGCATATAGCACATTCAGCCGCGTCTTCAGCGTATTTTAAGAACAGCGAGGACCCAGCCAAACAATTTGATTAAATCTGCAGTTTCCTTTTTGCGATAGCAGATTTTCCGTGCACGGACAGCAATTATTCTGGCACGAAAAGGCACCGTTGCTGATCGCATATGCGCTAACTATCCACTTTGCGTTTCTTCTGCTTAATTTGAGATAAAATTATCAGACTGAGTCCATGCTGCTGTCCGTAACTGATACTTGGTTAAGATTATTTGAAAGCCTGTGATTCATTATTGTTAAACAATATTAAGGAAAAACGCCAACTTGGGAAATAATTTTCCGCTTTACGGAGTAGCAGAATGTTGGAAAGAGATTGACAGTTCTTTATCACTTGCATGATTTTTATGGTGTCACAATCAGCTGCATAGTGATCGTCATATTGCATTAAATAAAGGTGAGTGAGTGAACTCGGATTTAACGTCCCACCATTGGTAGTCCGGAGTGTAAACCAGTACGCCGCTACAGCCACTCCTATTAAATAAAGGTGGTACCATGTTAAAAATAACAACAACAAAATTTGAGCCGTGACACAACAAAACCGACAAAGCGGCATGTGCGCCTAGCGAAGAGATCAGCCTGGGCATCCGTTTAGACCAGATTATTTGCTGTTCGCTTAAAGGGTGGCAAAAGGTCTAAGCTAGTTTAATGCGGACCATGAAGACTCTAATCAGACTGAGCGGATCCCTAGGCTGATCTGAATGTTCGCTTGGTGCATATGCCACTTTGTTGGTGGCTTAAATATAGTTTCAAAGAATATTGTGGTTTTCTCTCGGCAAGAAGAGCCAGATAAGATGTAGTTAACCTCTAAATTATTCTGAAACCCGAGGGTGATTATTGAGAAAATTACATCAGAAGTCTATCGCCTTGAATAATTCGGCCTAATTTCCTGTTCCAAGTTCTTATTAGGAATTCTTAGATGCCATGAACGACTTAATTTGAATTAAGAAGCCCACTCAGTATGCTGCACAAGATTCCATTATTATTGAATAACACTGTGAATTGCGGAAAGTGTAAGAGTTCATGTTGTTGAGAAAAACTTGACACTTAATTAGAATTATTGGAAGCAAGAAGAACCAAGCGTCAGTAGTGAACGAAGCCGCTCTGCTATCGTATCTCTTGGCATACTTACAGTACTAGCAACATACTACATATCCCTTGGATCACAGGTGAAACTGATGTGCTTCCTTGTCATCCATATTTGAGCCGCGACACGATAAAACCAACAATATGGTTGTGCGCCCTGCGCAGACTCAAATTAGCCAGGGCATCCGCCCAGTCTGATCAGAGTCTTCACCGTGCGCTTAAGGGGTAGCTAAGTGTCTAAGCTACCTCCATGCGGATAGCGAAGACTCTGATCAGACTGGGCGGATACCCAGGCTGATCTGAGGTTTCGCTGTGCGCACAACCACATTGTTGGTTTTGTCGTGTCGCGGCTCAATTATGTTCTGTATGCCTATGAGTCGTGGATTTTTGATGAAAAGTTATAGAAAAGAACACATACTTTGAGATTTATGCTACCTAAGACTGTTTAATATTTCATACATGGGCCACGTAACTAATACATACGCTCACAGAAAGATATATTATCAGCCAATAGAGAATATGACGAACTCGATCATGGTCAAGGTGATTTGGCCACAGCACAAGATCTCTTGGCTTAGCAAAGCCTAGTCTTCAGGACACAGTGAAAAGAAAAGGTGAAGAGGTACACAGAACAAATATGGAAAGACAATATTTAAGAGAGAAACATAGGTATCACCTATTAGCGAGTATAAAGACATCATTTAGAAGCATGTCAGAAAAAAAAAACTTCTGCATCTGCTATTTGGTACATGTACATATGCATCTGTACCATCACATAATAATTGATGTTTGGCTACAATTTCTGATAAAAACCTACATCTTAGAAATATAGACAATAGTCATGTGATATTACCCCACCCACCTATAGCTTACTTACTGCAGCTCACTTATTACTGGTCAGGTTACTATATCAACAAATGACTGTCAACACAAAGTACTTAAAATGCACAAAGTTTGGTTCAAAATCTATGCTTGTCATGGAGTGGGCCTTCTAGTAACTGATCGCTTGAAAAAAATAGAATTTTTCCATATTCAGAGTCAGATAACTCTAAAACAACTAAGTGTATACATGATTCTTCATGATTTTATAATGTCCATTATATCCACTTTATAATTATAAGATATCTTTTGAAATGCTTCGAAAATGACAAAAATGTGGGTTTTCGTAAATTTGGTGACAAAAAAAAAAAATGGACAAAATTTAGGTATGACTTGTAAGTGAGTATACATCATCATTAAGGAGCATTTCCGGAAAAGTTCTGCAAACTGGTATACATGTATATATACACCATTCTATAATAATTGATATTTGGCTACAGTTTCCTACAAAATGATACAGCATTTTAGAGATAGAGGTAAGAAACATGTGAAATTACCCCAACCACTTATATCATGCATATCAAGATTAACTGATATCTGTGCAATCTAATATTTCGTCAATCGAGAGCCAATACATAACTCTTATAACACACAAATTTTGAAGCAAATCTATTCTAGCCACGAAATGTGCCTTATGGAGACCCGTCCTTTAATTGCTCAAGAAACTCCATTTGTTTATAATAGAAAAAAAATCTTTTCTGTGCGCTAGAACCTACTGTTCTTAAAGTGGATCTTCTTGAAACTTGATGGCCTGTAGATGAATTTTCCTTGAACAGCTTCATATTAAATGGGATGTAACATTGAATGGGCTGTAACATCACATTTACTCTGAAGCTGTTCAGGGAAGATTTGTTTCTGTAGCTATGAAAGCATGGGAGCTCAGGGAAGCGACCTTTGCTCCACTGGACTTTTTGTTTATAGGTGTATGTACAGTAAATATCTTAAGGTAGTTGAATACTAAATAAGAATATTGGTGGGGCATTCAAACCACTTTACCAGCCTAATAACCCACAGGGCTATAAAACATTTGGATAAGAAAAAATATATTTTTACCGTTTCGTTTTCCAAAAAATCAACATTTTGTATTTCTACACACTTTTTTACACAGTTTCAATTTAAATTCAAATTTCTAGCATATGAATGCACTTTCATTTCTGCGATTCATATAATCTAAAATATAGGATGTTTAAAACAAACTGGTATAACAAGAATGCACTTATCTTAATAGTAAGTATTTTTTTACTTTTTTTAAAAAATGCAAGAAAATTCAATTTCATGAAAAAAGTCATGAAAAATACATTTAATCGATGGGGCATGCTCATGCATATCATTTCAGAAAACCTTACATTGTAAGTTACAGAATAAGACAAAAAATTCACCGTTTCGTTTCCTTGCAAAGCAATGTTAAAGTTAAAAATACCCAAAAATCTGAGAAACCCAAATAAACAGACAACCCCCATTCCGCACCTGCTGCAACCAAAGTAGGCCCTTGCCCTACTATTTATTCCCCTGTTATTTTGGTTCTACCATAAAGTAATGCCACCAAAAATGTGCAGACGGAATGGCGAATCATAAACGTTCCTAAGGAGCAGTCTGATCTCAGTTTCCACTATTTGTACAAACCTATCTGCTCAAAAACTTAGGATCTTTACGGTAGTTAGTGTCATTGTATAGGTAGCTTACCACCAATTATTTCATATAGGCAACAGAAATAACGTTTAAGCTAGTCACTAGAAAACTCGAAATTAATACCGCATTTTAAAGAACGATTCTAGCCGATGGTTTAAAGAAGAAAAAAGCACATGTTCCCTGCTCTGGAGGCCGCTATTTCAACTAGAACACGTAACCCCGGCGCGTGCAGTAAATTTGGCGCGTCAGTTTAGTACTGGGTAAAGTTATAAAATTGTCTGATACTTCAGTGGTATACTGCAAAAAATTCAATGTTACCATCTAATATTTTTCATCTAGGTCTGTTATTTTATTTAACGATTGTTTGCATTAGTTACCTGACTAATGGTGGCCATTCTTAACATTCTTATCTTGATTGAAGCTTCTCCCCTAAAGAGATGGTTCATGAATAATTAGTGGTAAGCTACCCCAAGTTGAGCGAACAATAACTCTGTTTTGTTTGGACAAAAGCAATACAGAGTTCTCCTGTAATCGTCTACCTTAAGCTCGTTTTTCTTAGAAATCCAATCAAACACTCAATATTTTACTGTATGTTGCGAGAAGGGTCGATTTAATGGATTTTGCTTTTCACGATCGAAATAGTTATTACCGGATGGTTTGAGAGATTTATCATTCCCTTTGGTGCCTACTTCTTCCTTTTTTTTTTTGATTGAAACAAGTGTATTGGTCTGAAGGAATATAAAGTTAAGCAAGAAATATTGAATTATCAGACTTAGCTGATTACTTTCTTTACAGCTTACAGCAGGGTGATATATGTGTGGTAGTCGATGTAATAAAAGGCTACACAGTTATTTCATTCGACGAAACGCTTGGAATTTGCTACCCGCCTTATTTACACGATTGTGAGCCGGGCTTCTGATCAAATGGCGGTCTCATCAAACACTGTTATAGTAGCTTTGTTTTATGCTTAACCCAGTTTTATTTGGTTTGTTCTTACTCATTATTTCGAGACAAGGTGTAAAATGTCTGAATTAAGGTAATTCTTGCTTTTTTTATCACACAATACTATACCATTATACAATGTATATATATCCCAGCAGGCACATAACGTCAAAATGGTGTCATTTTGACGTCGATGCGACGTCATTACGTCACATCGACGTCTGTACGACATCATTTCAATGTCATGTGCCTGCTGGGATAGTGTAGGCAATAAATCTTACATCCGGAATGCAATTTCTGGGATAAGCGTCTTCATCATATGTTATCCCAACATGAAAACAGCCAATGGAGTAGACCTTGAGCTGACCATAGACCCCTCCCCCCAGGGGGAGTTTTGTACCCTATAATTTTCTGAAACTACATTATATAAGAAACAAAATGACACATGTTAGCCCTCTGTACGTTGGGGCGTTAACGTGTAACGTCAACGTCAATTACACTACCCAAATTTACATATTCACGTTGTAATAGAAAATACACATTGGTATACACGTTAGTATTTGCCCTAAATAACGTTTGGTTTTGTCTGCTAGTACATAAATCGCTGTTTCAAGGTAATTGACATGGTCAAGGATAAGTTGACTAACCCGTAAAACGTAATTTACATTGTATTTGACGTTTTTCCCCTTCAGTGTCTAAATACATGTAATATAAGGAGCAAATTGTAAGAATTGAAGTAAGAGAAAAAATATTGTCATATATATGACTGTTTCAATATTCTAGTATAAAAAACAAACTTAAGTCTTACAAAACTCGTCAGCAGTCACGATAAATATGTAACGTATATAACCACAACAAAAATTTCGGGAAAAAACAACTGAATTGGTGGACTGAAGTTTATACGTGCTCCATCAACCTTCTTTGATTCATGCCCAGCTTAGATAAGTTAGGCAGCAGTGAGCAGTGGATATATTAAATGTGGACAGAAACAATCTCATTTTTTAA
This sequence comes from Ctena decussata, assembly GCA_963989385.1. Taxonomy (NCBI): domain Eukaryota; kingdom Metazoa; phylum Mollusca; class Bivalvia; order Lucinida; family Lucinidae; genus Ctena; species Ctena decussata. The sequence goes on along the minus strand of OZ022505.1, from coordinate 43,373,827 downwards.
GAATTTAACCTACAAAATGACGAGAAAAGCTAAGAAAGCTAACATCAGCTGCATTTTATTTTCAATGTTATCTGTATTATGTCTTAAGTAGACACTGTTGTATATGTAAATATGAAGAAACGCCAATATTATGTGTCCTCAAATTATAAAAAAACATCAGATAGTGTATATTTGGAAAGCAGTCTAACAGTAACGTTACGTTACATAATTGTAATATGTCGGGGGGGATAAGATTTTTGAGTCATCTGTTATCGACAATTTGTTCAATTTGTTCCCGGGCGATATGAATTATTCATTGTTGTAGTATTAGCTTACCACTGGTTGTCAGATGGCAAATTTAGCTCTTTGAAATACACAAGACCTCAGCAAGACGCACATAGATTGTTAAAGCTGAAGCAGTTCGACTTTGCCTTCAGTTCAGTATCACTTAAAAGTGACTTCATAAAAATGATTTTTTTTAAATTTTATGCATAGAATGAAATAAGTATAAGTTGATAAATGCTGCAACTGATTAATATTTAGGTTCTCATCATGATGGGGATAAAACCATTTCGCTACCTTTGATGTTGGCTGAGCCATTCAATTACCCTACATACAAATATGCAACTGTGACTGCCAGCCGAGGCAATCAAAAGCAGTACCAACTCTGCCAACAGGGATAAACACCATTTTTGCTATGCTGATAGTTGAATCGACAGCCATCGAGCCTCTTTGCACAGTAACTGCTCTATATAGGTTAGCAAATATGTGTGGCTCTCGTGATCATAACTTACATGTTAATTTGTGATTTACGTGATCTGTTTATGCAGCTCCCTGCCATCAAATACATTACAAACTATTAACAATGAGGAAATTTAAGGTTGATAGAAAGTGGCATACTTTATAACGCATACAACATTATGTCATCAGCCTGTTCAGAGTTTTATTTTTCATTATGTTGTTACAAATATTTAACTGGTCAGGTAACTTTGCAAACCCCATGGTTTTATTCCCACTTGTTGTACTATCAAGGACTAAAGGTGTTACGAAATACAAATTTCAGTCAGACAACTTTTCAATATGCAAGCAACTAAAATTGTTGTTTGGATATTGCCAAAATGCTGTATTCTCTAACAGTATTTAACATATTTGGACACAGATGATAAGATAAGCAGTATGGTATCATAATTAAGCAGTTTTCAACCATATTTATTGCTAAAAAGTAAACTATGGTAATACAAGGTCACAGAGATCAAATGCAGTAAGTTATTTCGGTTAGCCCTTCCGTGACATGTATAGGTATGCACTATTTCTATTGTTTGATTATTTGCTCTTTAAAAATACTGTATTACTAGTTAAGGATATCGGAAATGAAGAATCCATAAACTCGCAATGAATACATACGTTGTAACTTGTATACGTTACTTGTTCGGTCTTTCTTTTTTTTCTCAATATTATGCTGCAAAGCATAACTACAGTGTAGGCGAATGCGTTCTGAAGAAGAACAACTAAGATTTGCTCATAAATATCTGAACAGCGATGACAAATATTAATATATTCTGTCATTTTCATATGCCATTTCATTATGTGTGCAGAGCTACTGCAACACTGTCCCTGGAAAAAAAACAACATTTTCATCCAACTAAACGTATCTTTATGTTCTTTGGTGAACAGATGCTTTAATAGATGGTTGAATGCAGTTAGATTCTTTAAGAGGTGATTGAATGTAGTGAGACTTTAAAGAGAAAGAAACAAAAGCATAGAAATACAGATCATCTTAAACATAGCATTTATAGATTGCTACAGTATACTAGTAAACTGCCAGTGTCTCTTTTCTGTATTAAATGTTTCTGATACTATTCTCCTAAACTCCTGGTTGACACATTATTGTCAGTTACATAAATGAACTAAATAAAGCAATGTATTGACACTACCATTTATTATTTTCAAAAGTTTGTTTCTTAACTGTAACTCAGCAATGTTGTCTCCCTTGGAAACGTAAAATATACGATAGTCGCACAAAAGTAAGTATACCCTGCCAGCAAATATCTACATTAGCTTTGATGCAGAACTGTATTTGGCTTAAGTTTTCAAGCTTCAGGTTTACAGTTCTGCTTTATAGTTTTTTCAGTGTGCACGTAAAAACTATATCAAATCCTGTCAACAATCAAGGTGGTACTCCATTTTGCATTGTTAATTACGGATTATTTTATAATTTTATACTAAACTCGTCAAAAGCGCTTATCTTTTAATGTTATCAAACTGATTGTATATCATTTTATTCGAGCCCTATATGCAAAATCTATGCTGGCTTAGCTGCGGCTTTATCTTTTTTATCTTTTCTGATGTGGTCTTTTTTTTTTTTTACTTTTTTTTTTTATTCTTTTTTTATTTTCTTAGTCGTATATAACAAAATTTCATGTATGTTACTGTCTTTAGAACTCGAATGTACAAATTGTAAAAGAAACAAACTGAGCAATGCCATTATGAAATACTTTTATTTTTGATATAATAACAAAGTAAACAGCAAAAAAAAAAAAACGTTTTACATGTGCAGAATATGTCAATGCCCTTAACATTACAAGTTGAAGTATACTGTGTTTAATCACGTATAAAACATACCTCATGAATCCCTAAAAGTAATAACTGAGAGAAGTGTTTCTAGGCCCAAGTAAACAATATATCATAAAAACACCCAGACTTATGTGTGTTATTGTTTTTTATGTGACAGTGGGAAAAACCTGATTAAAGGCATTATAATGAAATACTTTAAATGTTAATGTTATTTACGTTACTACTTGTAATAGCTTATCATAAAAAATAAACCAGAATGCATTTTTTCTTAAATATTAAAAGATTCTTTTATGAAGAAACTGCTACCAACGAAAATAAAATGATTCTATCTTCAAATTGTATGAGTTTAACAAAAATAGCCCTCGGTAACGTATATAATCGATCATTATGGCCGACTAAAATGCGTTCAAAATATTGTGAAACTGTTCCTTGCTGTTTAGATAGGCTGGCATATTCAATATTACCTTTTACTGTTGTTTTTTAATTCATACAGTGTAGTTCAAGCACTTGAATTATATAGAAAGTGACAATTGTAATATGGAACATTTATAAGGGGCTACTGTGTTCAACATCCTATTTCTCCCAAAGTATACAAGATAGGATAATAATTTGTGCAGATCTGAAAAGACAAATAAATTGTCCTTAATACAGTAACAAACATATGGTCTAATATTAAAGGAATAACTTACAAAAAGAAAGTATTTTGGATGGAAATAGCAATTTTAATGGAGTGTAAAGACAAATGTCACGTATATTACACCATGTAGGCTAAAGTGACCTTTTAAACATCCTAACTTTTAACTACTGGGTTGTTCTATTAGACTCTACTATAATTTTAAACATAGTAAAGTGCCTTCTATTTTTTAATAATTTTTGATAATTTTTATTTTATGTTTATTTTTTTTAATGGGTAACGTTTGTAACAGGCTGTTACAGCTTAACACCCCACTCGCCAGAGGGCTAACATGCTGCAAAATACTTCTAAGATGCTGGGCGTTAAGTAAATTATGGTCTACAAAACTCCCCCTTGGGGGGGGGGGGGGGGATGGCCATATTGAGGTAAACCATATTTGGCTCATGGCCTAGAGGGGCCTGGCTGAAATTTGCATTTTAAGTCCGTGATGTTCTCGCAAATTACATGTATGTCGGTTGAAAACATGTTAAAAAGATTTAAAGAATTTTTTTGGATTTATTTGATGCTTAACGACCACGGTAAACAGCTATGGTCATGTCGGGACGGTCAGTTAACCTAACCACACTATTCCTGGGCAGGCTTAGACCTCCTATGCGGTTAACCAGTACTAAGTGCACATACTTTCGCCAGTAACTGACAACTGCCCTTCTTGAATCAGCTGAAGGTGAAACGAAAGTATGTGGCCAGACCGGGTTTTGAACCCAGGACCTCTGACTTATTAGTCAGGTGCCCTACTGATTGCGCTACGCGGCCTTAAAGGAATTTGGTACTACAGCGTAAGCTGGAGTTTCATTCAAATTCTCAAGTGTTAGGATAATTTTTCAAATAAGGTCGAGTCGGGTAACTTCGAAAAATCGGGTAAATTCGGACATTCCACTGCAAACAGTGAAAATCCAGATGATACGGCTCATAATAATGAGCCGTCTTATCAGGATTTTCACTGTTTGCCCTGCTATTTTTGTTCTAATTCCAAACAAATGACATATAAAGGAAACAATGTCACTGTCCGAATTTACCTGCTGTCCGAATTTACCTGACCTGACCCTACCTTGGCACTTCACTGATGAGATATTTCTCCATGCAGTATTTAGTCAAGCCGCAAGACGGCTTGACATAAATATTAATATGAGTCCAAGCTTTTTATGTGATGCGTTTGGTGTTTGAGTTGCTTACTGATGAATATAGAATCGATTATACGAGAAAGAAAACTTGAAACCTGTCTGTAAACTATCTCAAGTAGATGACAATTATTAATTATTAAAAACGTGGAACTACATCTAGCTGCGCAATTAACAAAGGAAATGAGTACTTTGAATTCGGTCAGTAGAAACACCGGAACGAGAATGGAGAATAGATAAGCAGTATAACCCGCACCCGCATCCGCGTTACCGTATTGGAATTTTATGAATGGCTGAAAATGTATGTAGCGGCAAAATAATTAATGTCCAAGCATTGAAATAGTGTATACAGGATTAATGAGATAAACCACTAAGAAAGTTCGTAAGTCTGGTCTAGTTGAGATTATGAACACAAGATGTCGAATTCAACGTAGTCAAGATGTGTAAAGCACACCAGTGATAGAATACCAATGTTGGGGGTTAAAATCCTTGAAATGCCCTCTTAGCGGTAAATTATACGCCTAAAGATGAAGACAAATTAGATATATTACACACTGTCAAATCACATTAAGAAAATACGTAACACAAAACGCCCCTACTGTAATAGCTCCTCTTGAGAAACAAGTGCCTGTGTTGTACCGGTAATCTGATTTGATCAGCGTATCATACCCAACCCTTTGCGGGGAAGTTTTATAATATCAATACCCGTTTCCTCTGTGTACGCAACGTTTAAAAAGTGTTTAGACGATCATTTTCTGTTGTACGTCATTTTTGATGAAATTTTCGTATGAAACTCAAACAAAAAGGTCAAATTCCTGTGTTCTGATCAAATGCTTAAAACTTATTAGGCATATTCCATGCCACCCATCTGCACAGGGAAATTCCCGGAAATCCTGCCTTTTTTTTATCTAAGACAGAGTGGTATTACAAAAGAATGAATAATGTCCACTATCTAATAAGGTAACCGCTGTCAGGCCGTGTAGCGTAGTCGGTAGGGCGTCTGACTTATAAGCCAGAGGTCCTTGGTTCATTTCTCCTTCCGCTGATTCAAGAAAGACGGTTGTCAGTTACTGGTGAAAGTAAGTGCACTTAGTACTGGTTAACCGCTTCGGAGGTCTAAGCATGCCCAGTAACAGTGTGGTTAGGTTAACTGACCGTCCCGATATGACCATAGCTCTTGACGTGGACATTAAAAAACAACACAACAACAGGTAACCGCTACGTGCCTCTAGTAGCCGGTTACCCTTAGATTCTGGTCAGTCACTGTATACCGCATTCAGATTGTCTGCGTATGTGTGCTTGATTGTGTGTGTATGTACGTCCCCAGTCTTGGTAAACTCAGGGTTAATTATTTTTTGTAAGAGATAGATAATAGATTGCCTATTACGGTAGCAACTTGATACTTTGCATTTTCAGTATATCAGCAATGTACAATTACCGATGTTACCAGGTTGTTTTGACCCATATTTCAGGGTCCACTGACTTCAATTTTTTGCTACTTTAATAAAGTAAACATATTTGTAACTATTCATTTAATATTGTATAATAGTTTCTAGGATTTGGCTAAAATTTTGGCCATAAAAAAAACTTCAGGTATTTGTCTCGACTGTAACAAGTATTAACTTTCTGAAAACTAACGACTTATTAAACTTCGGGTCATCTCTAAGAAAAGCCCAAGCAGTGCAATTTTACATTGCTGATACATAAATGTTGTTCCAGAGATGGACTTTCACAATGTGGCTTGACTTCTCTGACGACATTTCGTCAGAAGTAGCTTGTTCTTGAAGTGTCGTTCACGGACGACAGATGATAGACAACACTGTCTCAAAAGCTCTCTGATTCTTCGAGACAATGGAGCTAAAATGTCAACAAATTGAAAGAATTCCTTCTGATACGCGTAAAAAGCTGAGCCATGAAATTACGTTCAGCATGCTACACTGTATTCCATTATTTCTCTTAATGGTAAAAATTGGTAAAATGATCCGTGTTGACGACACAGAATCGACACTTAATTAGAATTATTTGAAGCCAGTGAAAAGAAACGGAGTGGTTCAACTGTATGAAGTTAGGGTAAAAAGCAGCAAGCTAGATATTGATATTTACTGAGAAACTAATATTCTCAGCACCTAAATGTGTTTAGCAGCTTCTGTTTTTAAAGCTAATTGTGACCTGACTGCAACTGTACAGTCACAGTATGACCCGTACGAAGTATAACAAAGACTATTTTGACATACATACAATATAATAATAATAATATAAATTCCGGAGAGAGATCCTCTTGAAGCAAGGAACATATAAAAATCAAAAATAGCAGACTCAGTTTAAGTGGGTATATTCATGTGCAGCAGTGGAACGCCGCACCACCGTACTCGCCCTTTCAATAACAAGGGTAAGAAATAGTTAAACATTTATCCTCTCGCACAACGCTGATACTTAGTGTTTCACAGCTCTGTTGTCGAGGTCAAGGTCACTTTTGCTGTCATAAGAAAAATTTTCATCATTCTTCTATTTTCAGAAATGAACTGAAAGGATCTGGTATGATAAGGCCCATATTTGGCCCCCGGAAAATTCATTTTTCAAAAGTTCTATTTCGATAATAAAAATGTATACATTGGAAAGTTCCAACCTAGAATGTAACAACAAGCATTTTGCATAAAATATTTGTGTTTTTATCTTGAACATACCCATACCCCAACAGATTTTGACAAAAATGACGAATTTTGTAGCCTTTGCAGCTTTCAAAATGTATGACCCGGTCTCCAGCACATTTTGTATTTTGTCTGCAGACAAAGTTTAGATATATCAATATGTTATGAAAATATTAAATGTGCTGGAGACCGGGCTCTATATTGGAACATACTTCTAGCGTTCACAATATAAAAAATGCCAAAATCTCAGCTCATAGACAAAATAAACATATGTTGTGGGTATTCATTTTTGTAGTTAGAACACAAGGAATAATTTGGAACACATTTTATTTTAATGTGTTGAAATTTTTTGGTAAGCGTCTCTGTACCTGCTGAAGTGAGTGGGTGGGGTACATGGACAGGCCTTTTGCAGTGTAAAGGTGGTAAGCAGTGCTATCAAACGTATACGCATTTCATCAAAAGCCTGTTATCAAGAGCTTTCAAAAGCTATTGTGACTGTCATATTTCTTTAAAGGAAAAGCTATTAGACTCATTTTTCGTGCAATTTTGCTAAATACAATTGAAACAACATCGGACTGTCAGAAATCAACTAATTCTGAGAATTCACAAGGACAAAACATATTGTTTCTGTTTGTTCCCATACACACACATGAAAAGCAATAGAAACAATGTAATTTTTTGAAAATTTGAATGGGGGCCAAAAACGGCCCTTATCATACCAGGTCCTTTATCTTTCTACAAGTCTTGGAGGTTATGCGCATAAAATAAGATTAAAGCCCAAGTAATTCAAGCTACCGTTTGTTCAAATGCTGAAGCTTTTGATGTGGTTTCGAGTATGAGGTTCCGCTGTATATCTAAAACTCAAAAATGCTCACTCGAAACTTGAAAAACTTGATTTACTCTGGATAACCGAAGGAAAGAATTCTCCATTCGAAAGGTACACTTTTAAATGTCAACATTACTCTCTATCCGAAAGGTCACAGAATTTTCTATGGCTAATTGTGTAATGTATTGCCGAGAACTTTCTCCTTGATTTCCAACTGAAACTAAACACACGGCAACTAATAGGGCCCCGTCTGTATGGGACTGTTGATGACATTTTAGTCATATTTCCCCAGCCAGAAATAACAATAACAGCTTTCTATTATCATCTTATTCCTTCATATTTAATATGCTGTTTGGAATTAAGCCTCTGGTAGAGTCATTTAAATTATGGGCAAAGTACAAGATCATGACATTTAAACAAAGGCAACAACTCTGTAAAGCAGGAAACTTGAGTTACCATTCTTGCACTCTGCACACCTTCACATCATCTGACGATGTTTTATTTTTGTACCAAATTTTGTAAAAATATCTCCAAAGGCTTTAAAGTTATAGACCAGACAAAATTACAAAGGGATATAATTCTGCTAAAAATGAAGGTGCAGTTAGTTTTTCTCTGCACATCATTTGATGATGCTTTATATTTGTACCAAGTTTTGTGAAAATATCTTCAATAGTTTTAAAGCTATAGAGCGGAACGATTGGTATTCTAAAAATGTAGGTGGAGTTACGGTTCTTGTTCTCTGCATATCGTCTGGTGATGTTTTACGTTTAGTTATGGCTCTTTTTCTCTGCACATCGTTTGATGATGTTTTATATTTGTACCACGTTTTGTGAAAATATCTTAAATAGTTTTACAGTTAGAGAGCGGAACGAGCGGAATACTGAAAAAATGTAGGTGGAGTTACGGTTCTTTTTCTCTTCGTATCATCTGATAATGTTTTACAGATTTACCAACATTCATGAAAATATCTCAAACGGTTTCAGAGTAATGGAGCTGACAGTATTTCAATACTAAAAATTACAAAGGGGCACAATTCAGTTAAAAAGCATTAGATTTATGGTTCCTGTTCTCTTCACATCATCTGATGATGTTTTACATTTATACCAAGTTTCGAGAAAATATCTCAGAGGGTTTCAGAATTATGGAGCGGACACGACTTCTGTACTAAATATTACAAAGGGGCATAATTCTGTAAAAATGTAGGTGGAGTTACGGTTCTTGTTCTCTGCACATCGTCTGATGATGTTTTACATTTGTACCAAGTTTCGTGAAAATATTTCAAACAATTTCAGAGCTACGGAGCGGACACGATTTTTGTGCTAAAATTACAAGGGGACATCATTCCGTAAAAAATAGAGTTTCGGTCCTTGTTCTCTGCACATTCTCTGATGATGCTTTACATTTGTACCAAGTTTCGTGAAAATATCTCAAACGGTTTCAGAGTTATGGAGCGGACACGAATTCCATAGTAAAAAAATACAAAGGGGCATAATCCCATAAAGATGTAGGTAGAGTTACGGGTCTTGTTCTCTATACATCCTCTGATGATGCTTTACATTTGTACCAAGTTTCGTGTAAATATCTCGAACAGTTTCAGAGTTATGGAGCGGACACGAAATCATGACGGACAGACAGACGGACGGACGGACAGACAGGCTAACAGACGGACGGACAAGGTGATTACTATACGGCCTCCGCAGACTTCGTCTGGCGGGGTCCTAATTAAATGATAAAGAAACGCTAAAACGATCCATCTGGCTTTCAGCTGCATGGCAAATTCAAAGTGGTATCTCAAGTTTACACTGTATGTGTCATTGATTCTTGTACCTCATAATTTCAGTATAATTATGTCTATTCGATATATTCCTAAATGAATCAGCGTATGTCTTCTTCTTTTTTCCATAGAAATATTCGCACAAGCTGAGGTGACTGACAAGAAATTTAAGCCTGTGTATTTGGGCATAACTGTCAATTGGTCATAAATTGTATTATCAATAAGACTCGTAAAGCATGTTTTCGCCAGAGGTTAGTTACACAAAGCCATTGACAAAATCGATTGTCTCAGTGCCATACTGCTTATTTGGGCCGCGACACGACAAAATCAACAAAGTGGCATGTGCGCACGGCAAAGACTCAGATCAGCCTTGGCCTCTGCTCAGTCTGAGCAGAGTCTTTGCTGTCCGCATGAAGGTAGCTTAGACCCGTAGCTACCTTTTAAACGCAAAGCAAAGAGTCTAGTCAAACTAGGCAGGTGCCCTGGCTGATCCGAGTCTTTGCTGTGCGCACATGCCACTTTGTTGGTTTTGTCGTGTCGCGGCTCATTTGGAGTAATGTCACTCCTGGCACTCGCACAATTCCATCGCCATCTGGAAATTGAAACATCAAGCTGCTGCAAATAGTTAGCCAGAATATAACAATGCTTTGTAACTCATGTGCACTGCATATCCCAGCAGGCACATAAGGTTAAACTAATCTTGAATCAACCTTGATTCAACGTCACGCAGTGGGCACACATGGTTGATTGAAGGTTGATTCAACCGTGTGTGTCCAGTGGGATATTTATGCAGTTTTTTGTTGGAAGTAAAAAAAAAACAGGTAGAAGAATCACAAAACTCTTGAAAATGGCCAAACCGAAAGTAAATTTCGGTTTGGCCACTTTCAGGGGTTTTTTTTGTGTGATATCTCCTCCAGTTTATCTCCTACAAGGCTGAAATATTGCACCAACATGTTTTTATACATACGAGTTAATCAACAACATTATTATAAATTTACAATCTAATAATATATTGAAAAGCTTAAATAGTTAATTTCCAGATGGTAACGGAATTGCGCGTTTACCAGGCGTGATTGTCAGACTTGTTTTGTGAAACCATTAATGAAATTATCTGACATATTTGCTGTCTTGAACACAAGAGAGAGAGAGCTAGAGAGAGAGAGAGAGAGAGAGAAAAAGTAAGAGAAAAAGTACATATATATGTACAAGCGAGGGGGTACAAAATTTAGTATAAACAAAGGTCAAATTCGAGTGTAGCCTTAAAGCATCTTATGCTCTTTCGGACATAAAACGTCTAATAACGTCGTTTCGTTGTCATTGTGACGTCATGACGTTGCACCAGAATTAATTCGACGTTATTATAGGGATCAAACATGTTTTTTCCTGCAATTTAACGTTTGCAAGGTCCCGAGGAAGATGTTGAAAACTGAGGCCGAAGGCGTTAATGCATTGGAGAAAATGTTTGATCGCCATTATTGCATAAATTCAACCACAATGCTACAAAAATAATGAAAATGTTTGGGCACTATATTTCGGCCTCACTGCGTTTACCTTGCTGATTCCTACACGCACTGTACATTTCTGTAAAAAAAATTCGCTTCAGGCCTTGAGCAGCTATCGTGAATTTGTGTACAACCCTTACCAGCAGTTCACAAGTCATAATCATGTTCATCAAAGTTTTCACTCGATGTCGTCTGCACTTCCATTTTTTTCAATACCCGAATTTGTATAACTCCTCCTAGGCCATGAGCCAGATATGGTTTACCTCCCCCCCCCCCCCCCCAGGGGGAGTTTTGTAGACCATACTTTTCTTAAAGTCCAGCATCTTAGAAGTATTTTGCAGCATGTTAGCCCTCTGGCGAGTGGGGCGTTAAGCTGTAACAGCCTGTTACATTACGTTACCCATTAAAATAATCAACAAAAAATAAAAAATATAAAAAGTTATAAAAAATAGAAGTCGCGATCCTATATTTAAAATTATAATATAGTCTAATAGAACAATCCAACAACTAAAAGTTATAATGTTTGAAACGTCACTTTATCTTACATGGTGTAATATACGTGACGTTTTTCTTTACTCACCATTAAAATTGCAATTTCCATCCAAAATACTTTCTTTTTGTAAGTTATTCCTATAACATTAGCCCTGATGTTTGTTACTGTGTTAAAGAAAATGTATTGATCTTTTCAGATCTGCAAAAATTAGTGTCCTATCTTGTATATTATGGGAGAAATAGGATGTTGAACACAGTACCCCCATGTGAATGTTCCTTATTACAATTATCACTTTCGTATAATTCAAGTGCTTGAACTTCACTATTGGCATTGAAAACAACAGTAAAAGGTAATATTCAATATGCCAGCCTATTTAAACAGCAAGGAACAGTTCAACAATATTTTGAATGCATTTTAGTCGGCCATAATGATCGATTGTGTACGTTACATAGGGCTTCTTTTGTTAGAATCATATAATTTGAAGATACAATCATTATATTTTCTTTGATAGCAGTTTCTTCAAGAAAGAATCTTCTAATATATGAGAAAAAATGCATTCTGGTTTAATTTCTATGATAAGTTATCACTAGTAGTAACGTAAATAACATTAACATTTAAATTTTTTTATTATAATACCTTTAATCAAGTTTTCTTCCACTGTCACATAAAAATAACACATATAAGTCTGGGTGTTCTTATGATATGTTGTGTACTTAGACCTATCAACACTTCTCTCAGTTATTACTTTTAGGGATTCATGAGGTGTGTTTTATACGTGATTAAACACAGTTTACTTCAAATTGTAATGTTAAGGGCATTGACATATTCTGCATATGTAAAACGGATTTTGCTGTTTACTTTGTTATTATATTAAAAATAAAATTATTTCATAATGGCATTGCCCAGTTTGTTTCTTTTACAAATTGTACATTTGAGTTCTAAAGACAGTAACACACCTGAAATTCTGTTATATACAGCTAAAAAAAACATCAGAAAAGATAAAGCCGAAGCTATTAAAAGCCAGCACTGATTTTGCATATAGGGCTCAAATAAAAAGATATGCAATCAGTTTGATACCATTAAAAGCTAAGCGATTTTGACGTGTGTAGTTTTAAAGTATAAAACAATCAGTAATCAACAATGCAAAATAGAGTTCCACCTTGTTTATTGACAGGATTTGTTATAGCCTTTACGCGCACACTGAAAAACTATAAAGCAGAACAGTTAACCTGAAGTTTGAAGGCTTGAGTCAAAATACAGTTCTGCATCAAAGCTAATGTGGATATTTGCTGGCAGCGTATACTTACTTTTGTAAGACTATCGTATATTTTACGTTACCAGAGGAAACACCATTGCTGAGTTACAGTTAAGAAACAAACAAACTTTTGAAAAAAATTAATGGTAGTGTCAATACATTGCTTTACTTAGTTCATTTATGTAACTAGCAATTATGTGTCAACCAGGAGTTTGGGAGAATAGTATCAGATATATTTAATACAGAAAAGAGACACTGGCAGTTTACTAGTATACTGTAGCAATCTATAAATGCTGTGTTTATGATGATCTATATTTCTATGCTTTTGTTTTTGGCTCTTTAAAGTCTAACTACATTCAACCATGTCCTAAAGAATCTAACTACATTCAATCATCTCTTAAAGAATCTATTCACTAAAGAACATAAAGACACGTTTAGTTGGGCAAAAATGTTTTTTCCCAGGGACAGTGTTCCAGTAGCTCTGCACACATAATAAAATGGCAAATGAAAATGACAGAATATATTAATGTTTGTCATCGCTGTTCAGATATTTATGAGCAAATCTTAGCTTTTCTACTTCAGAATGTATTTGCCTACACTGTAGTTATATGCTTTCCAGCATAATATTGAGAAAAAAAAGACCCCCCGCCCCCCCCCCCCCCCCCCCCCCCCAAAAAAAAAAAGAAAAAAAAAAAAAAAGAAAGACAAAAACAAGTAACGCATACAACATATTTATTGAGAGTATGAATTCTTCATTTCCGATATCCTTAACTAGTAATACAGTATTTCTGAAGAGCAAATAATCAAACAATAAAAATAGTGCATACAAATACATGCCAAGGAAGGGCTAACCTAAATAACAAACTGTAGTTGATCTCTGTATTGACCTTGCAGTTGACCTTGTATTACCATATTGTTTACTTTTTAGCAATAAATATAGTTGTAAACTGCTTATTTATGATATCTTACTGCTTATCAAATCACCCTTGTCCAAATATGTTAAATACTGTTAGAGAAGAAAGCCCCAATTTAAGTTGTTACATTATTGAAAATTGTCAGACTGAAATTTGTATTTCGTAACACCTTTAGTCCTTGATAGTAACAACAAGGGGGAATAAAACCATGGGGTTTGCAAAATTATTTGACCAGTTAAATATTTGTAACAATATAATAAAAAAATAGAACTCCTGAACAGGCTGAAGACAGAATGCTGTATGTTTATTAAAGTATGTCACTTTCTATAATCCTTAAATTTTCACATTGTTAGCATTTTGTAATGTATTTGATGGCAGGGAGCTGCATAAACAGATCACGTAGATCACAAATTAACATATAAGTTATGATCACGGGAGCCACACATATTTGCTAACTCATGTAAAGCAGTTACTGTGCAAAGAGGCTCATGGCTGACGATTCGACTGACAGCATAGGAAAATGATGTTAACGCATGCCGGCAGAGTTGGTACTGCTTTTGATTGCCTCGGCTGGTAGTCAAAGTTGCATATTTGTATGTAGGGTAATTGAATGGCTCAACCAACAGCACAGGTAGCGAAATTGGTTTTATCCTCATCATAACGAGAACCTAAATATTAATTAGTTGCAGCATATACCTACTTATACTTACTTCATTTAAAGCATAAAATTAAAAAAAAAATCATTTTTATGAAGTCACTTTTAAGTAAGACTGAATGGAAGGCAAAGTCGAACTGCTTCAGCTGTAACAATCTACGTGCGACTTCCTGAACTCTTGTGTATATCAAAGAGCTAAATTTGCCATCTGACTTCCAGTGGTAAGCTTATACTACAGCAATGAATACTTCATGCCGCCAGGGAACTAAAATTATGATAACAGATGACTCACAAATCTTATTCCTCGACATAGTACAATTATGTAACGTAATGTTACTGTTAGATTGCTTTTCAAATAGACCCTATTAGATTTTTTGTGGGTTTTTTTTTCATAGTTTGAAGACACATAACATTGACATTTCTTCATATTTACATATAAAACAGTATCTACTTAAGACAATTTAAAGATAACATTGGAATATAAAATGCAGCTGATGTTGGCTTTCTTAGCTTTTCTCGTCATTTTGTAGGTTAAGTTCTTCAAAAATAAGTTTTCTGTCCCCATTTAATGTATCCACTGCTAATTTAACTGCTGCCTAACTTATCTAAGCTGGGCATGAATCAAAGAAGATTGATGGAGCACGTGTAAACTTCAGTCCACCAATTCAGCAATTTAGTCTTATTCTTTTTTTTTTTTTTTTTTTTTTTTTTTTTTTTTGTAATATTGTTGTGGTTATATACGTTACATATTTATCGTGACTGCTGGCAAGTTTTGTAAGACGTTAGTTTGTTTCTTTTTTATACTAGAATATTGAAACAGTCATATATATGATAGTAACTTTTCTCTACACTTAAATTCTTTATATTTGCTCCTTATATTACATGTATTTAGACATTGAAGGGGAAAAACGTTAAATGCAATGTAAACTACGTTATACGGGTTAGTCAACTTATCCTTGACAATGTCAATTACTTTGAAACAGCGATTTATGCACTAGCAGACAAAACACAACATAATTTAGGGCGAATACTAACATGTGTATAACAATGCGTATCTTCTATTATAACGTAAATATGTAAATTTGGGTAGTGTAATTGACGTTGACGTCATACGTTAACGCCCCAACGCACAGAGGGCTAACATGTGTCATTTTGTTTCTTATATAATGTAGTTTCAGAAAATTATAGGGTACAAAACTCCCCCTGGGGGGGTCTATGGTCAGCTCAAGGTCTATCCGTATAAGTCTTTTATGGATAACTGCAAGTGCAATCTTGCCGCTTGTTTCTGTACTGACGGAAGTATTGACCTGCAACTTGCATACGAAAAGTCGCAAACCAAGTAATGATAGCACGTGAAAAACCTTGTTAATACATGGTTTTGTATTAGTAAAAACATGCGTATTTATAGCAAGTGACACCGATATATATGCACTGATATATCGTTGTAGGTCTGATGGGGTGTCATTTAAAGGGAACTTATCATGGAATCTTTGGGCGCCGCAATTCCTAAGAATTTTAAACGTTATTTATTAATAATTACTTATCTAGCCGACATCGATTTAAAATTCTAACAATCAGAAACGTTGTCATGTGAATATTAAGTTGGTTGACCTTCCAAAATACCTTCATTTAATTCTTCTAAAAGTAAAAGGTTTAAAAATAGCAATTCAATCCAACTATTGAGTATGAGCTTAATGCTTTGGGGTTAACATACATACGACTAAATGCCACTTATAATGAAAGCGCTCACCTTCAATGTTCCTAGGAAGAAAGCATTATTCCATATACACAAAATAGAGGATCTTACATGAGTGCTCATGTATTATTGAATTTATTAAACGAGTTGGGGAAAAGGATAAGATGCGAGGCTCTGCCGAGCATCTTATCGTTTTCACCAACGAGTTTAATAAATTCAATAATACAGGAGCACGAATGCAAGATTCTATTTATCATATGACACTAAAATCGCATTTTATTAGCCAATTTTGCACTAAAACATCACGATTTCGCCATTAGAAAATGCGACGTTTTATGGACGTCAACGCATAACGTTACAGCGTAATTTGCATATTTAATCCACTAGTGGATTATTGTTTTTAATGCATGGCTTTATTACACTCTCAGATGCGACGTCATATGATAAAGCCATTTCTTTCACAGCTCTTGTTCAGACAATGGCTTGTCTGCTTATAGATGAAGTTAATATAAGTGCTCAGCTAGTATTGGAAACAACGCACCGCCTGTTCTTATCTGTCTTATCGATCTTTGGAATTAGCCAGCATTAAATGTTTTTTTTTATCTGGAGCACAATACAAAGAACTAAGCATATTTCAAAATATTAGACAGGTAGGCATGAAACCAAATTGTGTAGGTTACTTTTTCACATTTCCATTTCCCCTGGCAGTCTTGACTGTATTTTCTATTCTTTTCTTGTTGCCTTCCTCGATAAGGGTTAAGTCTTAAAAGATAAAAGAAAGTGTTTGCTACTCTGAGAGTGTATGTGCTTTTCTACCATTTGTCGATTGGTTTTTTGATTGATTTGTTACTTTACGTCCACGGTAAACAACTATGGCCATGTCGGGACGGTCAGTTAACCTAAGTCAGGCTTAGACCTCCTAAGCAGTTAACCAGTACTAAGTGCATATAATTTCGCCAGTAACGGACAACTGCCCTTCTTGAATCAGCGGAAGGAAAAACGAAAGTTTGTGGCCAGACCGGGTTTCGAACCCAGGAATTTGTCGATTGGTATCAGCACAGGCGCTTGAAGTTCTATGCTATGAAACATATTTCAATGCCGCTAAACATCTAGGCTATGAGCCATTTACGAAATGACCATCAGACTGCGTCAAGTATAAAGGGTTTTGATGGTTTTTTTGAGCATAGAACTTCAAGCGCCTGTGGTATCAGATCTTAAACTGACGTGCTAATTATTTTAAGCGAGACAGTAGTAGTTTTAAGACGCATAAATATCGGTGTCACACGCTATTAATAGACATGTTTTAACGAACGCAAAACCATGTTTTAACAAGACAATTTTCGTGCTTCAATGACCGGCTTATGCAAGTTGCAGGGCAATACTCCGTCATGTCCCGAACGATATTTTTATTTTTCATAGCATCTACCAAATGTTTAATTCGATATTTTTTGTGAAAAGTTTGCTTTTGATTGAATGCAATTACTATGCGGAACATTATGTTACCTTTTTCAAGCGGGAGTTGTATATCAGCTTCACAAATTTATGTTTCATAACTGTACCCTACACCTGTATATATAAAGTTTATGCTTACACTGACAAATGCCATTATGCTGTTGTACGTTCCTTTACCACTTGTCACTCACAGCCACAATTCAAATTAATTAGAGAGAGAGAGAGAGAGAGAGAGAGAGAGAGAGAGAGAGAGAGAGAGAGAATTTGCGGTGCCAGGTACAGATAAAAAATGTAAAGAGAAAATTATGTTTCTATAAAAGTCGTTGCATTTTTGAATACGCCCTTTACCGCTTTTATTTTCAGCAAGTACTTGAAACAACCAAATTGAATCCAATCAGAACTTATAATTCAAATCCATTTGTAGAAGTCTGGAAATTTGTTACTGGAGACTTGTCTGTCTGGTCAAAACAAATGGCTGCAACAAGTAATTTTTCACTCTGCAGAACAATCAGTGATGTACATGAAATTAACAAGACACATAAATGATAACTTACAACAGTTTAAAATACCGTCTATCAAGCAAACTCTTAAGCCGGGACTGCTAATAGCCATATAGATACATGCTTATGAAAGAAGTGCTAGACACTGTAATCTTAAATAACAATATTATAGAAATCACAGTTTTGCTCCATGTGATAAGATACACGGAGGAGAGAAAAAGTAAAGGTATTTACACACATGATCGTAAGTTTTGGAGGTAAAAAAGTGATAATTGATTGCAGAAAATTAAATTCCAAAAGAACATTAAATACTGGCGAAAGGAAATACGATATTGTCATGAAAATTTTAGTGACGTATTTAATGACTTTCACTACGAAGTTCACAACGAAGTCACTGCTATATCGGTAAAAGCTTGAAATTTTGTCAAAAAAACTAAATATTGTACCTTTAAAAACCTTCGCACACAATTTAAATATGTCTGCGTGCATAGTATCAAACCGATCCATCAAGAACTATGAGAGCAGCTGATTGCATAAACTTGCTTCCATATATTGGTAACAAACACTGACAATGTTTAAGTTCGAAAGTCCGTAAAATGGTTAAAAATAACAAACTTGCTACTAAAATGTGTGACGGACAACCAGACGGACGGACATGGGTAAAAACTTAATTCCTTCTGACGGTCGTCACGGGAGCATTCAAGACGTTTCATTCTCATGTTTTAAATCAATTTAGATGTGGAAAATTGAATCAGTGTAGTATCAACGTTGATTGTAACACAGCGCGCCCGTAGAGGCAATGTAAAAATACAGTGATTTATTTTACAACAAATTTATTGTCGCTCAGTTGTTAAACAAGATACATAACTCGCGCTCCGCGCTTGTGATATAAACTACTTTACAACTGACTTCAAAACACGGCGATTTGTTACTCAGCAAATGGATATGGTATTGTCTTATAGCGAGGCTCAGATGAAGAATTTACGATAACGTCTCAGTATAAATCATAGTTAATAAAGTATTTTGTCGATGATGTAATTTCGGAGCTCAGAAAAAGACAAAGCCATTAAGCATTTTCCTGTAACTTGAGAAAAAGCAATTCCAGGCAGTCTATCTGGTTAAGGATCTGGTTTTATCACACACTAAATGTGTCCCACTTGAGAAAACCATTAACCCTTGGTCTTGTTTTATATGGTAGATTGTTCTTTTTAATGCTCTTGTCTACGACTAAAATCGATATTATTAGACTTAGGTCTAATTGGGATACATGAATGGGTGGCTTCCCTTCCAGCAGGCACGTAATATCGATCAAAATTGAACCGAGGTTGATTCAGTGTTGTTTCAACGTTGTAGATCAGTGAGTATACAACGTTGAAGCAACACTATGTCAACGTTGTATACTCACTGCCCTACAACCAGTATTGACAAGTGAAGGAATTGCTCACGAACGTGGCCAATATTATTTCCAAGGAACAAGTTTGGCTGTGTTCTAGACCTTATAACCATCGTACTTTAAATTCCATGATGCTTACGTGCCCAAAATATACCTTTCTGTTTCTGGTGATTATTACACGCCACAAATTAAAGCTTTGACACAAAATTGCCATTTCTTATCACTTTCTTCTGTTCAATGACGTTGCAAGTTTGTGTGTGCTACACTTTGTCTCGAAACCTAGTTCCACGCCTCCAGCAACGTGACTACGAAATCTGTGAAGACCAGGCCCCAATATTATAAAACCTTTTTCATGCTCAACTTAGCTGAGCATTAAATTTTACTTGCTAATTAATAGCAAATTACTGATAAGTACAGTTGTTTTCCTGCTCAGTTTAGTTGAGTACATGTATGAAATTTTCTCTGCTTATGAATATGAAAATGCCAACTCATGTTGGCATTTTCATATTTATCAGCAGAGAAAATTTCAAGCTTAGCTGAGTTAAGCACGAAAAACGTTTTATAATCACGGGGCCAGGAAAAGCCCATCAGTGAATTTAATTGGGACGGAAGATAGTCTGGAAGCATGAAACTCATCAAAGAAACGAAAATAGCAGGCTCGGTATAATTAAGTCTGTTATGTTACTATTGTTTTAATTGTCAACCGTGGTTTCAGCACACATTGGGGCAGTTGGTGTTTTTTGAGTAAGCTATATAGACCCCGATCTGACTGCTCTGTATTGGCCAGCCGGTGGGCGTCCTTACTGCTTGCCATTCTGGTAGATGTTTGTTTGACTCTTGCCGATTCTACATACTCTAATGGTTTGTTAAGTAAAGATCCTGGCAAATCTGTCCTTGTGTGTAGGGAAAATATGGTGGCATGATTGGCAAGGAATATTATTTAGTTTTGATGAGCATATGTTTTGGTGAAGGTGATTTTTGCCAGCTGAGCTAACTGGTACTATGTGATGTTTAAGTATTTGTTGTTATACTGTATGGGAAGGGCCGTTACTAATGTTGTGAGAACGTGTGGCCCAACCCCGTTGCTTATGTTAATTGCAATAAAATACAAATCATTAAGTCTGTTCATATGCATTAATGTAATGCTGCAACACTGACCGTGTCCCTAAGCACTGACTTCTTCGGAACTCTACTTTCAAACTGATTCATAAAGAGCCCAACGGTCCGAAAGGACCAGAAAATATATAATCTGCATTATGATGATGTACGGGGAGACCTTTACGGCCGCCACATGGAACAGCACCAGCTACAGGGAAGATAAACTAAATCCCGAAGGAAGGCTGCTGGAAGCAAAAACAAACGTAAAAAAATCAATCAATAAATAAATAATAATAAAAGAATAAAATAAAATAAAAAATGAAAATAGCAAACTCGGTTTTTGATTAAGTCTGTTGATGTGCAGTATCGTAACGTTGCAATACAGCCAACGCCCCATAGCATCGCCTTCAACGGAACTAGATTTTCAGATTGATTCTGAGCCCAACGACCCCAAAAGACCAAAATATATAGTCTGCACTATGAAGATGGGCGGGGAGAAATTAAAGAGGCGTTTATACATCTACCTCTCGACTGATGTCTTGAAAGCATACTCGTACAGGAAGTGGCGTCATCGCATTTTATTCTTCCAGTTTGCGAAGAAAGTAGTTTCTAGAAGCCAGGTCTGGTGAGTATGACAGATAAGGGCAAACTTTGAACCCTTTACGCTTCACTGTGTCGTTTTCAAGGCAAAACGAACGCACTCTGACATTGTCGTGTTGGAAAAACACGCCTTTTGTGGCCTATCCGCCTTTTTTGCAATGAAAAGCAGTCCATAGAATGTCCAAAACATCGGAGTGATAGTTTGACCACGTGGCAGGTAATCGATAAGTAATACGCCCTTGGTCAAAAAGGGGCGTGGCTTATCTTCCAAACTTACTCCATCATGCTTGGATTCTGTAACTAAGTATTTGACATGCCTGTAAGAAGATGCACTGTTTTGACAGATGTTTCCCTCCCAGATTTCCTTCATAATGGCAGTCATGTATTCGCGAAATTGTGGAAAATACGTCCCTGCCATATGTTCGGTGTGTTGAATCAAGCATTGACTACACTAAATATAAGAAGTGTTAGTTTGTGACTGTGCGAAGAGCAAAGACTCAGTCCAGACTGCGCATCTGCGCAGTCTGGTCAGATGCGCAGTCTGGTCAGAGCAATTGCTATTTGTAGACACCACAAATGGACTCTTTGGATACTGTGAGTACGAATCGAATTTTCTGACACAGGGAACCAACTGTTTCAAACAGTAGTTTGGTATGGATGGGTGCACTTCCATGTTTTTTTTCTTCGCTCCTCCATGTTTTTTTTCTTCGCTATTTATAATTTGTGACTTCCGATATGTTTCCGTGGAAGAAAAATCCTTTTATAAAAATTAATCTACTCATAGAAGAAATAATTTGCTAAACAAGCAAAGTCCGGCTTTCCTTAAAGAGTTGACCCCATTGATAGATGGATGACTTGCGATTATACGTCCTTTTCAACTGTATGTCAGTCCTATCAGGACGATGGTAGGGTGATCATGAAAGGCTGTGTGCAATGAAACCCCGTTTACGGTCCAGCATGAATCGAACCCAGACTGCTAGATCAGAAGGCCAGTGCTTAAACCACTGAGCTACCGGGGAACCTGATCCCATTAAGAAGCGATGCAAAAATGAGAGTAACAGAATAACTTCCCCTGAAGGTATATCCATTCACCTTTATTAAGTGTCACAGTTAAAGTCTCCATAGTCCTATAAGTGGTAAAAACGTCTAAACGCAAATCATTATGAAAGTGATAAAATATGAGTTGATGTGCACAGCTTGATCCATATACCTAGCCAAAAGCATGGGAAAAGTGTTTTTGAAAGACGACAAATCGATCTACAAAAACAGTTTTCCTTTTCTGGTTTCCTGGTTGAGCGGTGCAATATAAACAAAAGCGGTACAGTGGAGCGGACTCCACGACTTTACATTGTATTTTTACCATTTTCCCATTGTTTACGAAATCGAAAGTAGGTCATTTTAGTTGGCAACTAAAATTACTTGAATCGATTTTCGAACCTTTATTATGTGAAACTCAAAGATGTTTATTGGTTTAAAGTTGGCTAATCGCTGTCATTTACAATGACGAAAATATGGCGGGAAGCTTACAGCAGTACCTCACAATAAATTTTTTCATGCTGATAGAGCAATTGGGCCTTTAAGTAGAATTTTGGTAAAGTTCCTACCTTCTATAATAGTCCTCGTTAACTACATAATTATAATTCCGCTTTCCAGTCACTATAACGCGCAATTGTCTTGCACTGAAGAACTTTAATTGAACAGATTTTCTCAGCTATAACGGCTTGCTAGAGACAGTCAGAGACAGCCCATCAATCTTGCGCTATCTATTCTGCAGAAATAGCATTCATTTTGAGAATTCATTTGGTCTTGTTTCTCAATTTATTGTTGTGCGTCTCGCTGAAATTCTAGCCAGCCAGACTGCAATTTGTTCTGCAAACGGTCAAGATTTAGCCAAGCCGAACAATAATTGTCTTTCTTTGCTTTTTTACTCTAAAAGATCTTTTGTTGGTGCAAATAAATTAGCACGAAACATAAAAGTACATTTTTTCCCTTTGGAAGAAAAAAAAAATAGTTACATCATATCATCTCCCGTAAGATGGCCGCCAATGGCCGCCAATGGCCATATAACAACATGCGGATGCTGCTTTTAACATGCATGTGTTGTATATAACTATAAATACAACCTTTCGTCTATCGATAAAGTTAAGTAAGTGCAACATGAGAATAAATTGTGGCCAAAATGGCGACAAATTGTGAAAATACAATTTACGTAAGATGAGCAAAGGACATTTTGTATAATTCGCGAAAACTTTAGACCGGTGCAATGGAAGTAAAAGCTGACTTAGAGCATGTACATGAGGAATGTGCACTACCGCATAGGACCCTTGCCATGTGGGTTAGTCTATTTAGTTGTGACAGGGAGAACATAGATAATTTGGCCCGTTCTGGCACACTAGCGGCAACTTTAGCTGAAAAAGATTTTGCTAGTATATGAAGAAGATGCTCTGTAAAAAGAGGAAGAGTTAGCTATCATCGGCTGCCTTTCGATTTTAGAACTCCGCACTGCTATGCCTTTAGACGCAGGAAGGTTTGCGCTAGGTGGATATCCCACTAGTCGACTTCAGAGCAAAAGCAGGAGCATGTTGAAGAGCTGTACAATATCTAGCCTTGTCCAACGGCAAGGGCTAAAACATCTTAGAAAAGTTGTAATAGCTGGCGGCGTCTGGGCCTAAGAACAAATTAGAAAAGTTGTAGATAGGTGAAAACGATCAACCGCAGAATGCGGGTTATGTATGCGCTTTTTGAGACTGTGATGGAATCTTGGCTAGGGTCCCTTACCTGAGCAATCTATAGTGTAACTGGAACACATCCTTGTGTCATACAGCACCATGTTAAGAAGCGTCAATGAACAAGAGTGCGTGGTATTCATTGGTTGCATGGTAATGCAACAACCTATCGTTCAGCCATTGTTCTTTATTCCCAGCAGACACGTGACGTCAAAATGTCGTCGTATTGACGTCGATGCGACGTCATCACGTCGCATCGATGTCACAACGACGTCATTTCAACGTCGTGTGCCCGCTGGGTTTTTTGAAGAAGCAGCATGTTGACATTCTGGCACATCCCTCCCTATAGCCCTGACCTTGCTCCTCAATGCTCCATGTGGTTTTGGCTGAATCGTCATATCAAGGCCAATATGCGCGGATGTCGTTGCAGTGAACAGTGCTTGATAACAATGTCTTAACAGTATACGGAAAGAAACAGTGAAAAAGGCATTTCCGTACTGCATGGTTGATTCGCCTGAAAAAAGTGTTAAACACATATGTTTTGATTGTGTAACACCCTAATGACTGATTATTGGAATATACAGATTTGAGATACGTAATCAGCAGGGGTCCTAAAGAGAACCTTTTATTCCATGCAGGTAGAGTCTACAGTAAAGGGATTTTATGACACTCATAATCACTTAGGATTGGAAAAGGGATATTTGATGACACTGATGACATACTGGAAACATGGTTAAGTCTCTTAATTGAAGTTGTCGACAACTTACTGCAACGGCAACATAAGACCAAACATAAAAATCAGCCTAGGTGGTTGACTCCAGAAATTTTAGACGCAATTTAAGTTAGAGATAGATATAAAGCTTTAAATCAGGAAAATGAGTATCGGGTCTGGAAAAACAGAGTAACTGGATTTATACAGATGGCCAGAAAAAGAAAAATATGAGGCAGATATTGACCAAAATAAAAACAAGCCAGGAAGAATTTACAAAATATCTAAGGAAGTGGGAGCAGGGAATGGTTTGTGATGATATATTGTTTGTGAGGTAAAGGCTAGCCCGGTGACCACCTACATGGGAAATGGCTGTTCACATAGCTGCCACTGATGATGTCTTTGGTGATGACTAATTTTGTGTTGTTGTTTTTTCCCTCAGGGTGTCTTGTCTGTTCCTGAGAATTTTCCTACTTGCTTATATTCATTGTAGGTGACCGTTCTCATATAAGCTGAGAAATGTGTTTTAAACCATGCATGAAAATACTTAAATAGGTTGGAATACGGCCTAGGCACTTTGACGTGGTAAGTCTACTTTAGATTTCCTGCCACTGTTGTCATTACTTCTCAAATGTCGCTCGTTTATGTCAATTTTATTTCTTCGGAAAATTTATCACTTTTTTCCATATCTCTATATATGCATCAAGTGGATGGTCCCACGCATCACTAAAGTGTAGACTTTGGTTCTATAAGATAATCTTGTTTCTTTAGCGAGACCACAGTCCCTAGGTATGAAACCATAACAGGCTCATAATCATAACCTCATCGTATGTTGAACTTTGCCTGCACATGCATAGCTTTGTCCGCTTTATAAAGCGGACGCTACCGCCCTCGTCCGGCGTCAGTACGGTCACCAACCGCCAACCTGATATCACTTTTTCCAGCGCAGGGCACACTGGTGCAGATTTGGAATCGTTGGGTTCAGGTAGACTTATTTTGAAAATCGGATTCATCTTCAGTCTTTGCTTGAGGGCGTAGGCATGTTGCATATTTTCATTTCTGCTCATGAACTGGATCATTTCACTTGGCAAGTATTCACCCCTGGTTAACTATTGTATACAAGGGCTGTTACGAAACGAAAAAGAGCTGTTACAAAACGAAAAAGAGTCGTAATTACCAAACGACCTGGTGACCAGGTCGTTTGGTGACTATGACTCTGTTTCGTTTCGTAACAGCTCTGTTTCGTTTCGTAACATCATTGAAAACATAGTTAACCAGGTGTGGTATTGTTCATATTAAACTTGCCTTTGTTAAAGTCAAGCTTCATAAATTGCGCCAATACTGTACTTTCTTCGATGTGTGCTTGCTTCCAAAAGCTCTACCTTTTTAGAATTTATTCATTTAAGGTGAAAGAGTTCCCTCCACACTTTGCTAGGGTAACAGCTCATGTGACTTCCTATTTCCTTCTGTTCGCTCCTAGGGGTTGTGCCCTTTCTTAACATTCAGAGAAATCAACTTATGCAGATATATTTGAGCCGCGACACGACTAAATCAACAATGTGGTTGTGCGCCCAACACAGACACAGATCAGCCTGGGCGTCCGCTCATTCCGATCAGACTCTTCGCTAGGCGCGAGAAAGGTAGCTAAGAGTCTAAGCTACGTCCATGCGGACAGGGAAGACTCTGATCAGACTGGGCGGATGCCCAGGCTGATCTGAGTCTGCGCTGGGCGCACAACCACTTTGTTGGTTTTCTCTTGTCGCAGCTCATTTCATGATTAATGTCAGGATTGTTTGATAGAATGAAAGGAACTTTCGGCAGGGGCAATATTTATATTTTCTGAAGTCCATTCTGCCAGGGCTCCATTCGCAAAGTTTCTTATATTTTTCATTTCATTAGATACAGCTGTACGATCAATCTTCTTTCATTAAGACTGTGTAGTTAAGTAAATAAGATGTTATCGATATAGACAGTTTTTAATCAAAATCTTCACGTGATCGGATTTATTTGATGGAAAGTTAATCTCTGAGAGAATATACTGTGCTTAGATTTAGGAAGAAACGTAGCGTAAAATATAGTCTCCTTGTATAAGGTACATGTACATCTTTAAGATGTGGGTACACCGTCTTGTTTATTTTCGCCAAACTTAGCAAAGAGGAACATCTTTCGTGATGTCCTGTTAGATGCTATGGGTGACGTTACCTTTCAAAGATGGAGTCTACTCAAACAGAAAATAATTTGCTCCTCCTATAGGAGCAAATTCTTTCCTTTAAAAGTTGACCCCCACTAAGAAGGGACCAAAAAAGGAATATGGTAATGTTGCTTTCGACAGTGTAACAGCTTGCTAATGCTGAAGGAAAAAATCTTAACATAATTGAGCCACGACACGACAAAACCAATAAAATAGCATGTGCGGCACGCGAAGACTCCGTTCAGCCTGGACATTGCCCAGCCTTTGAGTCTTTGCTGGGCGCAAATGCCACCTTGTTGGCTTTGTCGTGTCGAGCCTCAATTCCTGGCTTCCAGGCAAAGGCTCCCCTTTCGTCAAGTGACCAGATTAGTTTCTGTTTCTTTCGTCCCGTGGTAGGCAATGTTTTTTCGTATCGGATACTGGTGAGAAAAGCTTTTATATGCTGTTAATTTGGTTAGTCAAGAAAGCAAACAAAATTTATGGCGTGAGATAATAGTCCATGTAACACGATAGACTGAGCTGGGTGAAGATAAGCCTCACTCCAGATTAGTGGACTGTATTTTCCTGTAATGCTTGGCGTTCTTGTTTACGCCACAATGTCTGCAGCTGTCCTTGAAGATAAATAGGTAACAGGGCAACGCAACATTGCTGAAAAGTACGATTGATTAACACTTTAAGCGCCAAAGATGAAAATAGTTGAAGTTGCATACCGCGTAGATCCAGATTTCGATGAGCCGACGCATCTGGACATACCCTGTTTGCCCTTTAGTCTTTGAATTCTCAATATGATAAAGCTTAGCTTGGACGATACACATTTTATTTTAAATTTTGCAGACGTAAATTTTGCTGTCTGCTTTTTCGTGCTACAAGGGTTTAAAAATCTTTGGAATAGAGCTTTATATTACACCTCTACCTATTTCCGTGCCTAAGGCAGGCTGTGCTTTGTGCTTGTGGCCCATATGCAGTGAGTACTTCCATAGCTTCCATCAACAAGCGTTACATTCTCACGACACAAAAGACTTATTTGTTTCACGTTTAAATGATTTAAAAAAAAAGATTTTTTTTATTTTTATTTTTTAACGTTTAAGATGATTTTTTTTATCCTAGCCTACCTTAAGAAATCATCAACAGTTAACGTTTATAGGTTGTCGCGGGTTTTGCTTCAAGAAAGGCACTTGCAACCATGAGGATGTAATCAAACGTGTAAACCCTTCCATGCGCAGACAAAGTTACGCATTTACCAAGTTATGCTGTAGCCAGATTCGTTCCTTAGACTTTTGAAAATCTCATAGCTCATGATAGGTCTTGCGCATATATGACCCTAATTACAAGAATATAACACACTAATTCCCGAGCATTATGATGTGCCGTTTTACTATAAATTCCCTTTTTTGATATCACAAAATCGAATTTGTGATAGCACTATATCGAATTAGTGATATCACTATTTCAAATAAGTGATATCACAATTATTTTGTAACATCACTAATTACTATGTGATAACATTTAATCGATTTAGTGATATCACAAAATCGATTTTGTGATATCGATGAATAGAAAGGAATTAGAGCTATCACAAAATTAAATTTGTGATATCACAAAGTCGATTTAGTGATATCACTCAATAGATTTTGTGATAGAATAAAGGGCATATGATTTTGTTATATCTTTAATCGAATTAGTGATATCACTTAGTAGTTGTGATTAAGTGATATTACAAAAAAACGATCATGTGATATGACATTCTTTTTTGAGATATCCCTAATTCGATTTTGTGATATCATTAAATCGCACATATTTTGTGGTATCACTATTTCGAATTTGTGATATTACTTATTTCAGTTAGTGATATCACAAAACAGGGAATTCATTAGTAAAACGGCACCTCATAGATCATATGTTAATCTGCAATGAATGAGATATTGAAAAGTGATACGTTTTCATCTAGGTTTGGCTTGTCCTGTTTCTCCAACACATTGTATGATACAGCTTTCCGCCACAGCTTTCTGAATTTTAAGTCTGGTGAATTTCAATCCATATTGGACGTATTGTTGATCGGTATTTGTCTCAGTAATAGTGCTATCCATTATTTGCCTTCAATACGGATTGGCATAATTTAGAAAAGCAGAGGATTTATGAAAGTTACGGATCCAAAGGAGTTTAGTTTGCGGAAAACGAGTATCCTGCATGATTGGACTCCGCAAATGCACTGGCTGGTCTGTGTTTTAACTGTTTGTACAGGACTGATATCGCTAGATACCTTTCTTCGTTGTGTGTGCTCCACTATGTTATGCTACAAAGCAATCACTTCTTGAACTCTATTTTAAGAGATATTGTTTTAAACACAAACTGAACTGTCACATGTTTGATTGAACTTTAAATGAAATTGCTTTGCTTTACGTCATTCTGCTAGAAACAATCAAAGCTCTTAATAGATCTGCTGTTTTTTATGGCTTTTCATCTTACAATTTTTGATAGAGAATAAATATTTAGATGTTTAGCTAAATGTGTACTGGAAACAGCTATAGTGTGGTTTTAGATTCTGTTAACCCTTTAAGCGCAAAAAAGCAGACGACAAAATTTACATCTGCAAAAACTTAAAAAAAAAAAACTTCGTTCAAACTGTATCATATTGAGAATGCAAACACTAGAGCGCAAATAGTGTAGATCTACATTAGCCGCCTCGTCAGGATCTACGCTGTTTGCAAATTCAGCTATTTTCGTCGCGGGCGCTTAATGCGTAAAGGGTTACAGTGACTGAGCGACGCTCCAATGCCGAGGTTTGTTTTCAATGACATCAATATTGCTTCCTTTAAATGAGCCACGACACGAGAAAACCAACAAAGTGGTTGTGCGCCCAGCGCAGACTCAGACCAGCCTGAGCATCTGCCTAGTCTGACCAGAATCTTTGCTTTGCGCTTAAAGGGTAGCTAAGGGTCTAAGCTACCTCCATGCGGACAACGAAGACTTTGATCAGACTGGGCGGATGCCCAGGCTGATCTGAGTCTGCGCTGGGCGCACAACCACTTTGTTGGTTTTCTCGTGTCGAAGCTCAATTAATGTTGTTTGCAGATTTTTTTAGTCTCTAATCGATTTATGTTCTGCCAGGAGAAACAAGAACAATGCAACAGGTGCGAACAGAAAGCGCTGTGGTTAGTCTGAGCAACTGCGCAGTCTGAATACAGTCTGACCTGTTTGCATCAGAAATCTGTATATAAATGCATATGATTTACTCTGAACAAACTGAGCAAATGCGTACATACATGAAGACATCTTTTCTATGGATTAATCTTTGAACATGGAGGGGAGACACAATGCCTTTAAAGCAATAACCTAGACCACTGTTGAATGTGGTAACTGGAAAACATCCCACCTGTTCTTCTATTTTTCTCTTCATTTTCGTTTCACTGCATCCTGTAGAAACGCTTTTACTAAGCCAGAAGACCTTGAGATGTGACTAAACACATCGATTTTTATTTCTTAAACATGGTCAGGAGTTCAACATATTCTCCAATGGCAGTTTTGATCTTTCTGCGAATATCCTCAGTTTTTCGATCCTTGTATAGGTGGTTCAATAACGTTTGTATCGTCTCATTTCAAAGGCTGCGTTCTTTTCTCTAACTCTTCTGTCTAGATCCATGATTCACAGTCACATAGAATAAGGATATGACAAGGGAGCGCACCAGTCTCACCTTTGATTCCAGAGTTATGTTATCACCTTTCCAAATGGGCTTCAGCTTAGTTAGAGCTGCAGTGGCTTGTACAATCCTTGAGAGAACCTCGGACTTTGAGCCATCATCTGAGACAATCGCCCAATGGTATCTGAAGCTGGTTTCAGCTCCCAGCTTTGTACTTTTAACCTTGCTATCCCTTTGGATTCAATTGGCGCTGTTTGTCGTCAGCTTGGTCTGTATGGTATCTACCCTTATGAAACGTGTCATGGCAACACACTGGCATGTTACTGACAACACTATGGCAACACACTGGTCTTAAAGGTTACAACAACATTAATACGGTTTCCTAATGGCAAGAAAAAAAAAATGCTCCTGGCAATAGTAGAACAATATTGCCAGTGCAAAACCATCTTCTAGGAATCAGCTGGTAATACAATGAATTCACACTGACACTGGAAATAAGAACAAAACAGGTTTCTGGTAACAGTAGGGTTGTATTGTCAGTGCATTGCCCTTATCTAACATGGTCATCATTATGACATCACATCCTGTTTACAGCATAGGGTGATCAAAGCTGACCAATGGAGTATCTTGTTACTCCAGAGGCCACCAATAGAAAATCCTGTTACTATTTTTTTCCTTTTCCTGTGAAAGTATCAGAGAGAAAAGCAAGAAATTTGACTGAAAGTTATTTTGAAGCATCAGATTTATCAGTTTAGCAGAGGAGGTGCAAAATAATATGCTACACGATTAGAATTTTAGGACAGGAAGAAAAGCATTTGCTCTCTCTATAAAGGCAAGGCATTCTGTTTCATTTTAGAAATTATAGATAGAGAATGTTGGAAACATCTGAGAATGATGTTTAGTGTATTTTTCTAAAATAGATTTCTTATGCAAATACCACTTTTCTGTCCAAGACTAGGAGAGGGGATGGGTATTTCAGTCATGAAATTTTGAACACTTGATTTGTTTGGCTCCATGCTAATTCTTCTTGGTCACAATAATCATTTGTCCATGGTAAGCAGTTATGCCCATTTTGCAGGGGCAACATTCATCTGACCACTAAATTGCAAAGGAACCTGAATCTAGGTGGCAGGGGGCTAAAGGAATATGTGTTCTGTGGAATTTTGGCCCGTTTATAGTCACTTGGAAGGTGACCATCCATCTGGTGAGGGTTATGATGGCTGTAGATGTTAGTATAATTCTAGGTTTGAGACTGGTATTAACTGACAAGAATCTTGTAAGAGTCTGCTTTCAGACTGACATTTAATGATATAACAACTGCCAAGAACCTAAGAAGAGGCTGACCTCTGATTGACACAAATAAAAAAGCACATTTACTGCTGGGTTACTGTAAGTTATTTACCATTGTATTGCCAGATCACCATAATGTCAAATGTTGCCAGATTATTTGTAGCTTATTGCCAATTTTGACGACAAACTGGCTTTTAACTGCCAATATGCTGGAAAGTCCGAATTCCCACCTACTGTCATACTCTTACCAGTGTCTTGTCAGATTTATTTTACTTGCCAGATATTGCCATTGTAAAGTCTGTCTGTGTGCAGATCTATTGTCAGATTTGTTAGAGGCTATTAATTCTCTTGTAAAACTTTTAGAATAATAAAGAGCCTCTAGCTTCACAAATATGTGATTATTATTGAAACCTGAAAGATGGCAATACACTAATATCTGACTGGCGACAGTCTGACTTGATCAGACTAGATAGCTTGAAAAGTGAAATTTCACTATGAAAATGCACTGGTGCTAAACTGAAAAACATCAAATGCTAATCTGACAATACGATGACATTTTAGGCCAGTGTGTTGTCAGATAGACCAACAGAATGGTAACATTGTGAATTGACACTAATATTTATATGACAATAATAAGACTAGACTATGGCAGCAGACGGACAATTTGTAGATTTTTCGTAAGGGTAGTTCCTGCTCTTCCTCAGCAAGAGCGTCAGTGTCATCGGCAAACTGCAAAATGATTATAGTTTTGCCGTTTAATCTCACCTTTCCGTCATATTCTTCCAGAGCAACAGACATAGTCTTTTCGAAAAAACTGTTTAAGAGGGTGGGTGAGAGAAGGCAGCCTTGCCTAACTCCAACTGCTGCTCTTAACCATTCTCTTATGCTGCAATTCATCTGGACTGCACTTATAGACTGGTAATAGAATAGCTCAGTGGCGTGAACTTTTGCATTGATATTATTTATCCGCATGATGGCCCATAAGGAGTCATGCCATACTATGTCAAAGTGTTTTTGAGACATTTGAAGACATTGTTCAGTTTTTGCTGTTGTTGAAGGTACTTTTAACTTAGGATTTTGATGTTGAAGATCTGAGAAATACGACCAATTGGTGTGGAAAGTTCCGCTTGTTTGCCACATTGCTACATGTACAAACTGTCATGGAATCCTCGACTTGTTTCACAGTACTTTTTTATGATTTAATCATCGGAGTTATGCCATCCATTCGTCCGCCCGTTCGTCCGTCTGTCTGTCTTTCCAAGCATGCATGCATGCCTGCATCCATCCGTTCATCCATCAATCCATCCATCTTTCTTAGAAATATACTGTTCTGTTTTGTATTTTCTTCTTCTTTCGGTAAAGAAGTTCCATAGCACACAGCCTTTCATTATTGCCCTCCCATTGTCCTGATATGATTGAAATACTATTGAAAATGACGTAAAATCGCAAGCCATCCATCTATCCATCTTCTTTTTTCAGTTTCTGCTTGGGATGTGCTTTGTTATTGTGGCATTTTCTGGGAATCTCCAGCTTATCGCATATCATTTATTTAATGAGACGGCCTAGTTTTCCTATCATATGATGAAATATTTAGAGTGAATGTCAGAATTCAGAATCAGAATCAGAATTGTTTACTGGTGATACGTCCAAGGACATTCATTCACCAGGACCTGTGAATCAGGGAAGCTAGTCCCTAGCCCTTATAAGAGAAGTAAACTTAGTAACTGAATCCTCTGCACCCTCAGCAGCAGAAATAAGTGAATCTTCCAGGGAATTCCAATCTCTAATAGTCTGGGGGAAGAAACTGGACTTGTAAATGTCAGTCCCAGCCAATGGGGTTTGAAATGTCAGGGAATGATGATTCCTGGTACGCCTATTTGGGGGAACAAGGTCATTTATGGGTATACTAGCTGCACCCCTCAGACCTTTGTAAAGCATTATAAGTCTACTATCTTTCCTTCTCTTTTTTAGGGATTCCCACTTAAGTTTCTCCAAAATGCCAGTCATACTCCCAGTTTCATATGTGTAATTTCCCGTTACAAATCTAGCTGCCCTTTTCTGCACCTTCTCAAGTTCATCTTGAAGAAGTATACTTTGAGGGTCCCAAACTGAACTGCCATACTCCAGGACGGACGCACCAGTCCCTTGTATGCTGACTCCTTAACATCTTGTGGACATGCTGCCAAGTTACGTCTGAGGAAGCCGAGTGTCCTATTAGCCTTTGTGCAAATATTACTGACATGTGTGTTCCATTTCAAATCTTTGGCAATGGTTAAGCCGAGATATTTGATAGTTTCTACATTACTGAGGACCGTTCCCTCTAAGGTATAGGAAGCATTGATCTTCTTGATCCGTTTCCTTGTAATTTGCATCATATTGCATTTAACAGGTTGAAATCTCATGCTCCAACTCCTTGCCCAACAACCTAAATGATCTATATCCTCCTGAAGTTTCACGGTGTCTTCAATATCTCTGATTTCACGATAGCAAACACAGGCGTCAGCAAAAATGCTTAATTCCGAGTCAATATTTTCTGTTATATCGTTAATGTATAACGAGAACAACAATGGTCCAAGCACGGTGCCCTGGGGGACACCCGAAAAAACCGGGGCCCAATCCGACTTAACTCCATTTACCACCACCCGCTGCTGCCTGTAACAGAGAAAAGAATCTATCCATTTCAGAGTCTTCCCACCAATACCATAGCCGTATAGCTTACATTTAAGTAATTCATGAGGGGGAGTGTCAAAAGCTTTCTCGAAGTCCAAGATAAAAGTGTCAACCTGACCGCCCTTATCCAAGATTTTAGCCCAGTCATTTATAACCGTGATCAATTGAGTTTCACAGCTATGTTTCTTACGGAAAGCATGTTGTCTGTCTGACAAAAGTTTATGTTCATCCAAATGTGCCATAATATTAGAACAGACAATGTGTTCGAGTAACTTGCATGGTACACAAGTTAGAGAAACCGGTCGGTAATTGCAAGCCAAAGACCTATCTCCTTTTTTGAAGACTGGGCATATATTTGCAAGAGACCATTCCTTGGGGATTTCACCCGTGTCAATAGATTGTTGGAAGAGATGAGCAAACATTGGGCCTAATTCAGATGCTAGTTCTTTTAAGACTCTAGGATGCAATTCATCAGGTCCTAAAGCTTTCGATGGGTTCAAGCCCTTAAGAAGTTTCGTTACACCTTCTGACGAAACATGAATGTCCTCCATGAAAGGAGCCGAGCGATTAGGAAGGGGGACTTGGGTGTGCTCACTTTTGTTAAACACATCCGAAAACTGACCGTTAAATTCATCAGCCTGTTCCAACTCTGACTCGGCAACACCACCACCATTTCTCTTCTTTAGGGGTGGGATACCTTGTGTATCTTTCTTTTGACTATTAATATACCTGTAGAAGTCTCTGGGATTAGCCTTTATGTCACCGACCAAGTTATTGACATACAAATCATGTTGCTTTTTCACATCAGCTATAATTTCCCTTCTCAAAGATTCAAATTTTGACCTAAGAGTGCTACTGCCAGTCTTTTTGGCCTTCGCGTGTGTCTTATTTCTTCTACGAATTTTCCTTCTTATCTCAGGGGTTATCCAAGGAACAGAGGAGTTTGACCTACTGGTTTTGGAGGGGATATGCTTTTCAGCAGACTCCTGAATAAAGGAGGTTATCAAGTCAAAGTTTTCCTGAACTAAGCGATTGTCCGAGTAACCATTGAAATACCTATGTTTTGCGAAGTCTGACACTTCTTTCCTCATTGATTCAAAATCTCCCTTTTGGTACAAAAACACTTTCCTCCGAGGTTTCTTTTTTGGGGGGACATAAATTGTCAATGTTCCTGATATCACATCATGATCACTAAGTTTGTCTGGGGAATGTAGATCTTGAAACTGGCCAGGAAGCGAAGTGAGAATTAAATCCAATGTGTTGTTCTCCCGAGTCGGGAAATTCACCAGTTGTTCTAAACCATGGTCATTCATGACATCAATCAACATTTGTCCCTCTGACTGACTTAACACTGATCCTGACTTATTAAGTCGGTCTGGCCAAGCAATTTATCTTTGAAGTTGAAATCCCCTAGTACATGTACTGAGGGGTGCTTATTTCCCTTGTGCTTTGTCCTAATATGATCTAACTGATCACGGAACAATTGAAATTCCTCACTTGAGCCACCAGGTTGACGATACCAACTTGCTACATAATGAGAAGTTTTGTTTGCCAAAATTTTAACCCAAACTGATTCCGAGTCGTTTTCTATTTCTGACAAGGGCATGTGCGGAATGTCCTTATGAATGAGAAGCATCACTCCGCCACCATGAAGGTTTCTGTCCTTCCTGAATACATTGTTGGGGAATGTTTCAGGGAATAATTCCGAAGTTGCAACTGAACTGTCATTTTTTGTTTCCTGAATAGCCACAACATGAGGTTGGTGGACATCAAGGAAAGCTAATAAATCCAATTTCTTACCCCTAATACTGTTTATGTTAAAACTAACAAGTTTCAAACCGCCAAGAGTCTTGCCATTAAAATTTGACTCATTTGAACTGTTTGATGAAAGCCTAACATTCTTATCCTTTGACAGTGGATTAAATCGATTCTCAGTCGCTAGATTCAACTGATCATCGAAGAAGGAGTCCGAGAAGTTGAAAAATTCACATTTTGGACAAATCCATGTGCACCCAGAAGTAAAAACATTTTCATAATCAGCGTCCGAAATAAAAGAACATTCATTGTGTAGCCACAGTTCACAACCGTCGCATTGAACTGCCTTATGACCATTGAGAACCGCACGACTGCACAGGCCGCAATCCGCCTTGCATTTTGTGCAATACCAATCACTACTGCCAGTCTCAATCGCTAACAGCTCATCGTCTCCCAGATTTGAACATTTTGCATGAAAGCATTTTTCGCAATCAATGCATTCAATCATTTTGTCCGATGATTTGCCCATTTCTTTGCACAAACCACATTTAGACCTGGGACCTGGGTTTGTTTCGATGTCCCCAGCCAAGATAATCAAAAGAACTAGGTTAGTGCCTTTTGATGAAGAAAAGCATCTTAACCTCTCTGAAGTTCTACAATTTCCAGGTTTCCTAATGATAGTGAAACACTGCGAAGATCTGTCCACAGACACTTCGCTACCAATTCTGCATCCCAAGTTTGGTTCCGGAGAGTTTGAACCTTGATTTGACCATTTCCACAGAATAAAACCAATAACTACCACCACTGGAAACATGAATGGGGGCCTTCTGACATGCAATTTAGACATTTCCTACCGTTGATTGATGTTACTTGGCAAGAGGAGAGTTTGCAAAATAAGAATATCAAACACCGAACTGGACGGCAGTGCTTCGCAAGTGGCAGCTCAATTACTAAACATCAAGCTCCACACTACTGCACAGTCGGTGTGAAAAAACTCTACCCCTTCCAAGGTGCAATCGGACTGCGTTAGATACTAATTTCAAAAACAGACCAGCAACAATCCTGATTCTGAACTTGTGAGACAACAGAGCACTGACAGTTACAAAGAGCTAGTCAGATACTCTGTCCTAATTTTCGTCAAACACCTAATATTGAATTTAATACTAAAGAACTTTATAGAGCACTGACAGCTACAAGGAGTTAGTCAATACTCTGCCCTAAGTTTCATTAAATGCTACGGGGTTTAGTAATCCAACACTTTGCCCCACCCACTGGATGTAGTGAATGGCGGGAACAAGTGTCAACAAAGTTTTACAGAAAACGAAAGCAAAATACACAAAATAACAAAAACCAACAACTAAAGGATGTTGGTTTTATCTTGCTTGATAAGAAATTCAGGCAAGATCACAAGGGAAAAGAATGAAAAAAGACTTCTCTTTTAAGGTCTTTTTGAAAGGCATCCGTCCAGGTCCAACGGAAGTCGTAGACCCCTTTTAGGAGGGTTTCAATGGCCAACGAAACAAACAGGAAGACACAGAAGATATTTCTCTTTGTTATAATGTATTAGAAAATACATGGATGTGTACCCTTTCACCTTAAAAATCGCTGACCCTGTTCATTGGGTGACCGTCTAGAAGAAACAATGTGCAAGCCGCACAATTCATGAAAATTTTCACCACATGGATGATACAATAGATAATAAAAATGCCACATAATGACTCGGGTGAATGATACAGGGCCGTCTTTGTCCTCTTGTTCAGATTTCATAATAGGCGGAGCTGAAGTTTGGTAAAGCGCATTTTGTGTTTTCAAACGAGGAGCAGTCTGAACAGGTTCTACTTTGTTGCATCGTCTAGATGAATAACTCCATTGTAAAACCAATTTGTTCGATTTTAAGACAA
Source organism: Ctena decussata (assembly GCA_963989385.1). NCBI lineage: Eukaryota > Metazoa > Mollusca > Bivalvia > Lucinida > Lucinidae > Ctena > Ctena decussata. The sequence continues at coordinate 43,335,776 of OZ022505.1, read as the reverse complement.
TGATTACTATAATTATTTTACTAATTTTCAGAATTTTACCATATTGAACAAGGGATATTGACACACCTAAATCTAAAGTTCTTCTCCTCTCACACGTGCATATTATAATTATTTCTAAATAAATTTTGTCAGTAATTACCAACAATTATAAATATTTACTTACCAATTATGATTATTATAACGTTCTGTTATCCGAATTTCAAATTATTGACTATTGTTCTTTTGTGGCGAACGAGACATTTCACACCATAGAATATCTGCGTAATAGTAAATACTTATCCTCTAACATGTTAGCTTTAACACCTACTATGTCACATTACTTCTTGCCAGCCAGCTTTGACTATAAATGTGAACATTATTTTTCTCATGAATAATAGATAGATGGATGACATGCGATTTTACGTTCTTTTCAAGAGCATTTCAGTCATACCAGGACGATGGGAGGGTAATAATGAAAGGATATGTGCAATGGAAACCACTTTCCGGTGGGAAAAATCCGCTTCCATTGGGATTTGAACTCGGGACCAGCGGTCAGCGTTTAACCCACTGAGCTACCGGGGTTCCTGCTCACGAAGCAGCTTATTTCCACTAAATACAAAGTTATGCACAAAGAAACACACACTGCAGCTGTTCATTACCCTGGCTCATATTAGGCACCTCAGCTGTACCGTCCATGAAAAAATGTCAAGGTCACCACAGCTTAGTCAGCTCTTAGGCATGTCCCAGTGCTATATCCCGGCGACTTTGTAAACATCTCTCAATAGTTTCAAGAAATATCAAGTAGACAAAAAACTGTTGCAGCAGAAAGACACGTGACGCTGTACTATACTTGCAAAAATGCCAAGGTTGAGTCTATCAGATAAGCTCGAAAGGTTGTTGTGGTACCGCCGATGACACATGTACATCGATCTCTTGGTAACCTGTGCTGGTACGTTTTTAGGTTATTAAAGTCCATTGCTCATCTTAAAATTGTCTTTCCATCTTTTCTGCTGTTAGTATCTTCTTTTCCCTTTCACTGTACCCTGTAAGCTCGTTTGTATTAAGCCGTAAGAAATTAATATCTGGCCAAACAGTGAGACAATCACCAACACAATCAGTTTAAAGCTTATAGCAGTGCTATGCTTATAGCAGTGCTATATTCCCAGCTGATGGATATGTCATGTTGCTAAAGGTCAAGGTCATTAAATGAACGTTGTTCAAGGTCACTGAGATTCTGTCGCCCGTGAACATTTTCAAACATTTTCTCCTCTAAAACCACTGACAGCAGTGAAACCATATTTCATATGGAGTCTTTCTTGGACAAGGGGGGCACAAATTTATTTACGTGGTCTTGCTCACATAACCAAGATTGCCACCATGCCCTTATATGGTAAAAACATGTTTTTGTCTCCAGAATCGAAAAGCCAATGACCTTGGTACTTTATATATAGCATTGAAAACACAAGTCCATCATAATTTGTACAATGATGACTGTAGGTTGACCTTGACCTAATTCATGACAAGGCCAACTTTGGTATGATACATGTGCTATGTTATTATATGGGAAAATCCTTAAACAGTGGGTTTATTAGAAACAATTTAAGTCTAAGGTAGAATATCTAGATTATATGGTATACTACATTACTAGATGAAGATATAATGTTGTTAAAGGTAAAGGTCATCATGTGACCTATAGTCAAAGTCACTATTTGACCTATGGTCAAGGTTACTTAGATTCTGTCGACCGTCAAAATTTTCAAACGTGTTCTCCTCTGAAGCCACTGGCCTGTTTGAAGCCATATTTCATATGGAGTCTTCCTTGGTCAGAGGAATGGAATTGTTTTCAGGTGCTCTTTTCAAGAGCATTTCAGTCATACCAGGACGATGGGAGGGTAATAATGAAAGGATATGTGCAATGGAAACCACTTTCCGGTGGGAAAAATCCGCTTCCATTGGGATTTGAACTCGGGACCAGCGGTCAGCGTTTAACCCACTGAGCTACCGGGGTTCCTGCTCACGAAGCAGCTTATTTCCACTAAATACAAAGTTATGCACAAAGAAACACACACTGCAGATGTCCATTACCCTGGCTCAAATTAGGCACCTCAGCTGTACCGTCCATGAAAAAATGTCAAGGTCACCACAGCTTAGTCAGCTCTTAGGCATGTCCCAGTGCTATATCCCGGCGACTTTGTAAACATCTCTCAATAGTTTCAAGAAATATCAAGTAGACAAAAAACTGTTGCAGCAGAAAGACACGTGACGCTGTACTATACTTGCAAAAATGCCAAGGTTGAGTCTATCAGATAAGCTCGAAAGGTTGTTGTGGTACCGCCGATGACACATGTACATCGATCTCTTGGTAACCTGTGCTGGTACGTTTTTAGGTTATTAAAGTCCATTGCTCATCTTAAAATTGTCTTTCCATCTTTTCTGCTGTTAGTATCTTCTTTTCCCTTTCACTGTACCCTGTAAGCTCGTTTGTATTAAGCCGTAAGAAATTAATATCTGGCCAAACAGTGAGACAATCACCAACACAATCAGTTTAAAGCTTATAGCAGTGCTATGCTTATAGCAGTGCTATATTCCCAGCTGATGGATATGTCATGTTGCTAAAGGTCAAGGTCATTAAATGAACGTTGTTCAAGGTCACTGAGATTCTGTCGCCCGTGAACATTTTCAAACATTTTCTCCTCTAAAACCACTGACAGCAGTGAAACCATATTTCATATGGAGTCTTTCTTGGACAAGGGGGGCACAAATTTATTTACGTGGTCTTGCTCACATAACCAAGATTGCCACCATGCCCTTATATGGTAAAAACATGTTTTTGTCTCCAGAATCGAAAAGCCAATGACCTTGGTACTTTATATATAGCATTGAAAACACAAGTCCATCATAATTTGTACAATGATGACTGTAAGTTGACCTTGACCTAATTCATGACAAGGCCAACTTTGGTATGATACATGTGCTATGTTATTATATGGGAAAATCCTTAAACAGTGGGTTTATTAGAAACAATTTAAGTCTAAGGTAGAATATCTAGATTATATGGTATACTACATTACTAGATGAAGATATAATGTTGTTAAAGGTAAAGGTCATCATGTGACCTATAGTCAAAGTCACTATTTGACCTATGGTCAAGGTTACTTAGATTCTGTCGACCGTCAAAATTTTCAAACGTGTTCTCCTCTGAAGCCACTGGCCTGTTTGAAGCCATATTTCATATGGAGTCTTCCTTGGTCAGAGGAATGGAATTGTTTTCAGGTGCTCTTTTCAAGAGCATTTCAGTCATACCAGGACGATGGGAGGGTAATAATGAAAGGATATGTGCAATGGAAACCACTTTCCGGTGGGAAAAATCCGCTTCCATTGGGATTTGAACTCGGGACCAGCGGTCAGCGTTTAACCCACTGAGCTACCGGGGTTCCTGCTCACGAAGCAGCTTATTTCCACTAAATACAAAGTTATGCACAAAGAAACACACACTGCAGCTGTTCATTACCCTGGCTCAAATTAGGCACCTCAGCTGTACCGTCCATGAAAAAATGTCAAGGTCACCACAGCTTAGTCAGCTCTTAGGCATGTCCCAGTGCTATATCCCGGCGACTTTGTAAACATCTCTCAATAGTTTCAAGAAATATCAAGTAGACAAAAAACTGTTGCAGCAGAAAGACACGTGACGCTGTACTATACTTGCAAAAATGCCAAGGTTGAGTCTATCAGATAAGCTCGAAAGGTTGTTGTGGTACCGCCGATGACACATGTACATCGATCTCTTGGTAACCTGTGCTGGTACGTTTTTAGGTTATTAAAGTCCATTGCTCATCTTAAAATTGTCTTTCCATCTTTTCTGCTGTTAGTATCTTCTTTTCCCTTTCACTGTACCCTGTAAGCTCGTTTGTATTAAGCCGTAAGAAATTAATATCTGGCCAAACAGTGAGACAATCACCAACACAATCAGTTTAAAGCTTATAGCAGTGCTATGCTTATAGCAGTGCTATATTCCCAGCTGATGGATATGTCATGTTGCTAAAGGTCAAGGTCATTAAATGAACGTTGTTCAAGGTCACTGAGATTCTGTCGCCCGTGAACATTTTCAAACATTTTCTCCTCTAAAACCATTGACAGCAGTGAAACCATATTTCATATGGAGTCTTTCTTGGACAAGGGGGGCACAAATTTATTTACGTGGTCTTGCTCACATAACCAAGATTGCCACCATGCCCTTATATGGTAAAAACATGTTTTTGTCTCCAGAATCGAAAAGCCAATGACCTTGGTACTTTATATATAGCATTGAAAACACAAGTCCATCATAATTTGTACAATGATGACTGTAAGTTGACCTTGACCTAATTCATGACAAGGCCAACTTTGGTATGATACATGTGCTATGTTATTATATGGGAAAATCCTTAAACAGTGGGTTTATTAGAAACAATTTAAGTCTAAGGTAGAATATCTAGATTATATGGTATACTACATTACTAGATGAAGATATAATGTTGTTAAAGGTAAAGGTCATCATGTGACCTATAGTCAAAGTCACTATTTGACCTATGGTCAAGGTTACTTAGATTCTGTCGACCGTCAAAATTTTCAAACGTGTTCTCCTCTGAAGCCACTGGCCTGTTTGAAGCCATATTTCATATGGAGTCTTCCTTGGTCAGAGGAATGGAATTGTTTTCAGGTGCTCTTTTCAAGAGCATTTCAGTCATACCAGGACGATGGGAGGGTAATAATGAAAGGATATGTGCAATGGAAACCACTTTCCGGTGGGAAAAATCCGCTTCCATTGGGATTTGAACTCGGGACCAGCGGTCAGCGTTTAACCCACTGAGCTACCGGGGTTCCTGCTCACGAAGCAGCTTATTTCCACTAAATACAAAGTTATGCACAAAGAAACACACACTGCAGCTGTTCATTACCCTGGCTCAAATTAGGCACCTCAGCTGTACCGTCCATGAAAAAATGTCAAGGTCACCACAGCTTAGTCAGCTCTTAGGCATGTCCCAGTGCTATATCCCGGCGACTTTGTAAACATCTCTCAATAGTTTCAAGAAATATCAAGTAGACAAAAAACTGTTGCAGCAGAAAGACACGTGACGCTGTACTATACTTGCAAAAATGCCAAGGTTGAGTCTATCAGATAAGCTCGAAAGGTTGTTGTGGTACCGCCGATGACACATGTACATCGATCTCTTGGTAACCTGTGCTGGTACGTTTTTAGGTTATTAAAGTCCATTGCTCATCTTAAAATTGTCTTTCCATCTTTTCTGCTGTTAGTATCTTCTTTTCCCTTTCACTGTACCCTGTAAGCTCGTTTGTATTAAGCCGTAAGAAATTAATATCTGGCCAAACAGTGAGACAATCACCAACACAATCAGTTTAAAGCTTATAGCAGTGCTATGCTTATAGCAGTGCTATATTCCCAGCTGATGGATATGTCATGTTGCTAAAGGTCAAGGTCATTAAATGAACGTTGTTCAAGGTCACTGAGATTCTGTCGCCCGTGAACATTTTCAAACATTTTCTCCTCTAAAACCACTGACAGCAGTGAAATCATATTTCATATGGAGTCTTTCTTGGACAAGGGGGGCACAAATTTATTTACGTGGTCTTGCTCACATAACCAAGATTGCCACCATGCCCTTATATGGTAAAAACATGTTTTTGTCTCCAGAATCGAAAAGCCAATGACCTTGGTACTTTATATATAGCATTGAAAACACAAGTCCATCATAATTTGTACAATGATGACTGTAGGTTGACCTTGACCTAATTCATGACAAGGCCAACTTTGGTATGATACATGTGCTATGTTATTATATGGGAAAATCCTTAAACAGTGGGTTTATTAGAAACAAATTAAGTCTAAGGTAGAATATCTAGATTATATGGTATACTACATTACTAGATGAAGATATAATGTTGTTAAAGGTAAAGGTCATCATGTGACCTATAGTCAAAGTCACTATTTGACCTATGGTCAAGGTTACTTAGATTCTGTCGACCGTCAAAATTTTCAAACGTGTTCTCCTCTGAAGCCACTGGCCTGTTTGAAGCCATATTTCATATGGAGTCTTCCTTGGTCAGAGGATTGGAATTGTTTTCAGGTGCTCTTGGTCACATGACCAAGAAAGCCACCAAAACCCTTCAAAAACCTTTTACTCCGGAAACTTAATGCCAATGACATTGAAACTAAAAATGTGGCAAAAAGCTCATAATGGTTTGATTAATTGATGACCCTAAAATTACCTCGCCTTATTGGCAAGGTCAACTTTCGTACGTTAGGCTTTTATATGGGATTAATGCATGAACAGGGGATTTCTTATAAACTATTTAAGTCTTAGGTATAATATTTTGTATATATTTTTAACTAAAAGACCAAATTAAGATATTATGTTGCTAAAGGTCAGGCTCAGCCTTTGACCTTAGGTCCAGGTAACTGAGATGTTGTCGGCCGTCAATATTTTAAAAGTTCTCTGAAGCCAAGGGCCGATTGGAAACATATTTCAAATTGAGCCACCTTGAGTCAGGGAAACAAAAGCGTGTCCAGCTGGTCATGGTCACATGACCAAAATGGCCCCAATGCCCATCATGGTATAAACCATTTAAAAATCATTTTCTCCTGAACCTAAAGGCCAATGACCTTGAAACTTAATATGTAGCATGGGAGAATAGGCCCTAGAATGTCTGTTCTGCACCCTGCACTGGCCTTGACATAATTTGTGGCAAGGTCAACTTCGGAATGTTATGTTTTGTATTGGAAAGTTCTTATGCAATGGATTTCTTAGAAACCTTTGAAGTCTAAGGTATAATATTCGGTATATATGGCTAACCAAATGACCAGATAAAGACATTATGTTGCTAAAGGTCAAGCTATCTCCAACACTGACCTTTGTTCTAGGTTACAGAGATTCTGTTGTTCATCGAAATTTTTAAACCTCTTCTCCTCTAAAGTCTCTGAGCCAATTGAAGTCATATTTCATATGCTGGCTCCCTTGCGCTGGGAAAATAAAGATTATTCAGCTGGCTTGGTCACACGACCAAGATGGCAGCCATGTCCATATAGGGTAAAATCATATGATTTAAGCATCTTTTTTCTCCAGAACGTTAAAGCCAGTGACCTTGAAACTTTCAATGCAGCTTTGGATACTCGAGCCCTACAAACATTTTTCAAATCACGACCCTGCATTTGACTTAATTTATTCGTTCCTTATGCTCTTTTACTGGAAATCACTTAAGTAACAGTGGATTTCACATAAAACTGTTTTATCCAAGATATGATAATTGGAAAATATGGTTGACTCATTAAGACATAAGGTCATCAAAGGTCACTGAGATTTTAAAATTAAAATAAGTTCTCTTCTGAAGCCACTGGTTTAAAATTCATAACAAATGAGCAAAGTGACAAATTCTTTTTGTTGACAGTAAGGTCTCAGGTGAGCTACAGGGCCATGGGCCCTCTGGTTTTGTAATGCTAGTAAACTTAAAAACGATGATCAATAACTTAGTTTTAAACAAAGTGGTTACTTCAAGGGAAAGTTCTCGTGCTCACTGGACCTTCCGAAATCTGAAAACATTCCTGGAATCTGCACTGGTCATAGCAGAGCAGAAATTTTATTCAGACTTGAACACACAAAATCAATTATATATTTAGCTTGTAACTGTGGTCAGGAGCCCCTTTAGCTCAGTGGGTTAAGCGCTGGCTTACTGATCTAGCGGTCGCAGGTTCGCCCCGCCCCCCCCCCCCGCCGGAGGAGGAGTTCTTTCCATCGTAAACGGGTTCCATTGCACACAGTCTTCCATTATCCCCCCTCCCATCGTCCTGATATGACTGAAATACTGTTGAAAAGGACGTAAAATCGCAAGTAATCCATCCATCATGTAATTGTGGTCAAAAAGAGAAACATAATACACAGAATATACATGAACATATAAGAAAACTTGACAATTACACATAATTCACAGAATATACATAAATATATAATAGTATATGAAAACATGACATATTTAAAATATACCGAAAAAGTGGCATATAGTTTGCATTCCAACGGCTGATTATACAGTCTTGTGCACTCAAGAAAGCTCTGTCTAGAACCATATTTTTTTAATTATTCATGGGAAGTCAAACAGCAACCTTTAGTATAGTTCTTCTATTTTCAACCTGAACAAGTTCATTAATCTTTTAAGGAATGTTTAACAAGAAATTAGATAAATGACAGACTGTACCATTAGGGACCGAGTGCACAAAGCAAACGTAAGCCTACGCCCGACGTACGTACGTCGTAAAACTGTCGCAGAATTTTAATCCGTGTGCACAATCGAGGCGTGTCGTAAAATTAGTCGTAAAATACTATGAGCTTCAAAACTGTTGTAAAATAGCTTCAAAACTCATAAATTGCCTCGTGCACTTGGATTAAAATACAGTCGTAGTACAGACTTAGTGTCGCCGAGGTTCGTAAGCTACGCCGGCGAAGTTTACGCCTCCGTTGTGCACTCGACCCCAGGTTGCTTAGGGGCAGATCTTTGTTTACAACATGGGTTCTTCTCATAAAGCTAAATCGTAATAGGAAACCTTCACTTTAATGTGGATGGATACCCGCCAGTTTTACAAAAGGCCTCACAAATGGGAGTCAACTCTTAAAGGGGGGAATTGGATTTTTCAGTAACGTATTAAATATTCCTTTAAGAGATGACCCTGTTGAGAAGGAATACAAAACAAACATGACAGAGTTGCATTTTTTGATATTTTGATATTTTGTCTCCTCTAGGGCAATGGCGGCATTAAGATCTCCGGTTTTCTCCGCCAAATACGTTCACAGAACGCCAACATCCACGCCTTTGAGAATGCGTTTATAACTTCATTGAGCTTTCTTTGTAATCAAAATAACAAAGAATGAAATAAAATATAGAAAAAAAGATCGTAGACCCAAAATGGCAAAACTCGTATCGCCCCTTGTCGATAATTGAGCCACGTCAGAATTTAGATATCTATCGTCAAACATTGTCAATTACCGACAGCTGGCGATACGATATTTATTGTCAATATCGTCAATCATCGACAGGTAGCGATAAGATATTTATTATTTATCGTCAAAATCGTCCGTTATCGACAGATAGCGATACGATTTTGTCGAGGAACATCGAAAGATAGCGATACGATAGTTATCGTAAAACATCGGCAAATATCGACAGGTGGCTATACGATTTATCTGTAATTCAGAATTTGATTTTTTATTTTATGTTTTCAACAAACCACAACGTCAGTGAAATAGTTACACGATGACAAGATTCTCAGTGGCAGACAGAATCATACAATCTGGCCGCTGAAAGCGGTGTGACTACATGTAACTGAATGAAACACACAGAATCCCATGGTGATGACAAGGTGTCCGGTATTAAACGAAATTGTCGACGGCAGAATACGATATTTATCTTTGATGGCATTTTCCGATTAGTTTTTCATTTGCCATTATGAGTTTAAAACCTTGATATGGTGGTCGAAGGAAACCACGTCACACAAAAAGGTATCTACAAATAGTAAAACCGAATCCTTGCAGTCTACCCATGTAGCTATCATTAATGAGCCGTGACACGACAAAACCAACAATGTGGTTGTGCGCCCAGCGCAGACTCAGATCAGCCTGGGCATCCGCCCAGTCTGAACAGAGTTTTCGCTGTCCGCATGGTGGTAGCTGAGACCCCTAGCTACCCTTTGAGCACTAAACGAATAGTCTGGTCAAACTTGGCGGATCTCCAGGCTGATCTGAGTCTGCGCTGGGTGCACAACCACATTGTTGGTTTTGTCGTGTCGCGGCTCATTTTGTTCCTGGAGATTCCCCAGGGTTCCTACATGGCGTATACGAATATTAAAGGCTCTGGCCCGCCTGTGCGGATGCACAGTCTGATCTGAGTCCTTGCTGATCGTGTATGCAATAAAGCCCCTTTTGCGTTTCCCAACTAAGTCATAGATTTCTTTGACGAATAAAAGACATATAACAGTTTCAAAGAGAAAAGTCACAAGCAGATGTTTTCTTTAATAATAAGTTTGAAAGATTCAAATTCATTTCCGGGCAAAACTCAGAGGCGGGGCTTTGATCTGAAACGAGAAAGAGAAAAAATAAAATAATCAAATAAATCACCTTTAAGAGTGGACCGTGATGAAGAAGGGAGGCAAAAATTGAAAATGGCAGAGTTGCTTCCCCTTCTGTCTTTTAACTTGAACAAGTCCATTATGTAAAACTGTACGTCTTTTCACAAGAGCCGTTCTCACATGAGTTTTTTTTTTATACGATTGTTATTTAGAAAGACCAATAACTGAGCCACGACGTGAGAAAACCAACAATGCGGTTGTGTGCCAAGTGCAGACTCAGATCAGCCAAGGCATCTGCCTAGTTTCACCAGACTCTTCGTTAAGAGCTCAAAGGGCAGCTTAGGTTCTAAGCTACCTTCATGCGGACAGCGAAGACTCTGATCAGACTGGGCGGATGCCCAGGCTGATCTGAGTCTGTGCTGGGCGCACAACCACATTGTTGGTTTTGTCGTGTCGCGGCTCAACTATCAATACGCCCTTTTATGGCGTACACAAATTAAACGGACATGTTTACTGGCGACTTCCATGAACAACTTTAGCGGTAATCTGTCAGTGAGTCTCGATTATCGTTTTAACTTTACATAAAATATTTAGGAATTAAAATTTGATTTTTCAGCGTTCATTGTATGATGAAGCCAGTGGGCGGAGCTAAAATTCCATGAAGCGCCAAGCGCTTCTTGTAGAATTTTAGCGACGACCACTGGCTTCTACACACGATGAACGCTGAAAATCAGTTTTTCATTCTTATTTTCTTATTTTTACACTTTATTTGTGAACCTTTCTGTGCCGTTTTATGGTAATTCGGTACAGAATAGGCAAAATATGGGTCGAAGAAAAGTTAGTAACGTTCGGCCATTACGCTAAACAGCCGTCGCCCTGACGTGGCGTCAGTCGAACGTTACAAGAACCAATCAAGGCGTTTGTTAACATAAGACGTCTCTTGACGACAACGTCACATGATCAATTGTCCTTCATCGGTGTATGAAGCTAGTTGCTCTAAATGGTTCACCTATGGAAATTCAGTGGCAAGTGTAAATATACTGAAACGAAAAAGAAACGCATAGGTGTTTTGCTCAAATAACATTTTATTGGTTGGCTTGAAAACAAATATTTTTATATTATTGGCCTTCTGTAGATAATGCAAAGAATTCATAAACAGTACTCAGCAGATTACCTGTAATTTCACGCGTTTCACGTAACACGTGAAATCACTTTTTTCTTGCTGAGTTAGATTTAGTGTAAAACTTTTTCCTGAATCATCATTCGGGTCAGCGTTACACTTAAAAACAATTCGTCTAACGAAGAAACGCCGCAAATCTTGCCACGGCTACGCCAAACTGACCGTGCTCGTGCCGTCACACTGCTGATGAGAGGTATCTCACAATCTGAGGTTTCCCAACGATTGGGGGTTAACCATTCCACCATTTGTCGACTCTGGCAACGTCTACGCCGCACTGGAAACACATCTGACCGACGTCGGAGCGGACGTCTTAGGGTAACAACGGCCAGACAGGACCGTCAAATACGCTTGACCCACTTGCGTGATCGCTTTCAGACAGCAACAGAAACAGCACTGAATACACCCGGGACTCATAACAACTGTATTCACCCTCAGACCGTCAGAAGCCATACGTCGGAACGCCACTAACGGCAGGTAGAAGGGCGATACGTTTAAATTGGTTGGAAAGGCTTCGCCCGATCAACTTCCCAATACGTCTCTGGCGCAGTGTTTTATTCTCCGACGAGTCAAAATTTAGTCTTCATCGTGCGGACGGTCGGCAACGTGTATACAGACGTAGGGGCGAACGGTACGCTGACACCTGCATTATTGAGAGAGATCGATTTGGCGGTGGCTCGGTCATGGTTTGTGGGAGTATTGCGCATGGCTACAAATCACCACTTGTGGTCGTCGACGGGACAATGACAGCTGTGAAGTACAGAGATGAGATCCTAGCTACACATGTTGTTCCCATCACACAACAGCGTGCGTTGACGTTTCAACATGACAACGCAAGACCCCACGTTGCCCGGATCTGCACAGAATTTCTGACCCAGAATAACGTCAATGTCATGGACTGGCCTCCCTATTGCCCGGACTTTTCCCCAATAGAACATCTGTGGGATGAATAAGACCGGAGGGTCAGACGTCGGGTGAATAAACCGAGGACTCTACAGGAACTGTCACGTGCGTTGACTGAAGAGTGGATAACATTCCAGTGTATAAAATTAACCGTCTGATTGGTTCAATGGGGTCAAGAATTCGCGAAGGCTTAAATGCGAGAGGTGGACATACACGTTACTAAATCGTGAATGGCAAGAATTGTGGCCCTAGCTTACTTTTGACGTGTAGTGTATTTACGGTGATAAAATTCAAGAACAGCTGACCCTCAATATTGATAGGCTATTAATTGCTAAATAAAGTGAGATAAATGTTTGCCATTCCTTTAGTCTGGATATGAAATATTGAAATTTAAATCTATCTGTGCGTTTCTTTTTCGTTTCAGTATATTATCTGTCGTACGTAAAACTATGTATGAGTCACTTTTATAAAATTGTCATTTGACGACATAGACCCGATCGAAGAAGCGCATCTCCAACAATGACTCCGGTAGCAGATATTGGAAAAAATATTCGCAGTCACTCGGAAGATGTAAAATAATGGTAGAATTAACGACATTTGATGCATCAAATTGCAAAAAGGACCAAAATATTTTTCTTTCCCATTTAAGAAAAAATAATGCCAAAAAACCCCGCAGAATTAAAATTTGTTTATAATCCCAAAAGCGCTTTAAAATGATTCATACACTCATTGTTTGAACACAGAATAAGTCATTTCAATACTGATTTTTCCATAAAACAAATAGGAGCTATGGTAGTGTCAGAAAAATAAAATGTTGAAAAAAAAATTAGCTTTAAAACTGAAGAAATGTCGTTTTCAAATTCCTTCAACGCCTTAAAGACAAATATTCACTACTATATAGAACACATCCCAAGTCTTTGATGATTTTATGACCCTTTTATGTCATTACCTATTTGAGATGGGGCATTTCCTTGAGCTGTTGCATATTAGGATTAAAACACCCAATACACAGGAATATTTGTCGTGATTAAGGCAATAGAACACACTCAAGTCTTTAATGATTTTATGACCCTGTTATGTCATTACTTATATCATATGGGGTATTTCCTTTGATGAAATAGCAGTGTCACCGGACTGTTATATAATAGGATTAAAACAACCAATAAACAGGAATATTTGTCAAGACAAATATTCTCTACTATATAGAAGAACCCCTCCAGTCTTGAATGGTTTTATGAGCCTGTTATGTCATTACCTATGTTAGATGAAAAAAACAGTGTTTTATTGGTTAATTTATATTTGTTCCCCATTAGCGCTAATGTAGAAGTCTGATAGTCAAAACTCTATTGTTGCATGTGGGCATAGCACGGAGCCGACTATTTCATTAGAACACAATTTCATAACATTTTGGCGAATTTTCAGCTAATTAGAAGCGCTTATTAGCTGAAACTTATATCAAGAGCTATGTCAACGGTCGATGATTTTATTTAACAATGACGCATGTACATGATTAATAAGGCTGACAATAAAAACAATGATTATTTCAGTGTTTTGAGGATTAATGATCAATATTAATATTCTCCTGGCAATAAGGCAGTTTCCCTGTTTGCTAAAATGAAGTTTTATTTTTTGATTAACAGCCTTATTAATATATAATGCTGTAAAATGTACAAAGACTCTTGTATTTTTCCGAACAATACTTCATCCAAAATTGTCAAAATAAATTGAAAACATTATCTTTGAAAACTGTAACCTTCTCACCATGCGCTTTGGAAATATCTACGCCTCATTGCTAAAGGTCTTGTGTGTGAGTTTGTTTTAGTTACAACGGCTTGCCAATAAAAAGGCACTGTATAATAAAACGAACAAAAACTCCTAAAGTAAAAAAGACAATGGTAGATATATCCATTGCCAACCCAAGCTGGTCTATGGGCTTTGGTTTGCATGTACGCTCTGAGGACTCTCTGAGCGTGTCGCGGTTGTAATATTTTGTATATTCCTACATTAAGGTGGACGTATATACCTCCATATTCTTCCGCTATTTCTACAAAGGAAGCAACTTTTGTGCCTTCCTGTTTGCTTCCCAAGACTACCAGGCCCTTCCAAAATGGGGTCTGCTCTTATAAGAAAACAATGCTTCTAGTGGAGCATTTTTGTCATTTGAGATTTGACTCCTATTCCTTTTAAGAGTTAACTCCTGTTGAGAAGGGATGTAAAAGACCTTTTTCACATTGATATCTCCCCTAGTCTCGCAGCCCGTAATTTGGCGAGATTTCGCGTTACGTCACACGCGTGGGGCATAACCTTTGATACAGCAACACATATCAATAGGCTTTTTGATAATAATCGAATGATATATAAATTAAATGATTAAAAACGAGATTTATTATTACATTTTGATTCCAAAACCTAACTTGAATGAAAATATATAATTACAGTACTTAACAATAACATAGAAAATATTTGAAATGCACAAAAAAAATAATGTTCCAATCAGCGTGTTATGCTCCGGTAATCATTTTACATATTTCTAGCATTCTTTCTTTTTCTCAAAATTTCTTACACGTTTTGATATTCATTCATAGTTTTATTTTCGCATAATCTTCTGCGATCTTACACATTTAATTTCAGAAGTAATTGTATTACTAATATTTTACGTAAAGAAAAATCATGCAGCTAGGCATTTCGTAATTATTACAACAATTATGAATTCGTAATAAATATAAAATAGATGCTATGTATTTATTTATTATATATTCATTCATTTATTTATTTTTTCTATTTTGAAATCAAATTAGTTTTGAGAAAATACGTTCGGCGGATTTCGATTTTCCGAAGATGAAGCAAATGGCCAGTTTTACTTTTCGATGTCTCGAAATGCGAAATTAAGTGTTTTATGTGTCCTTTGCATTTATAATAATAATCATAGTAATTATGATAATAATAATAGTGAAAAAATATTTTTTATTTTCATTTTTATTCCTGCCATTATGACATTTACTGGCTAAAAACGTGAAAATTGGTAGTTTTTAAATGTGTCTATATTATCATTAAGAATTATAGTGAAAATATTATTGTTATCAATACTATTATTAGTATTGCATTATCAATAGACTTGCAAGTAAATTTGTTCTGGATAAATGAGTATGATTTGCCTACCGATATGCAATGAAATTAATGGTTGGTTGTTGTTAGGGGTTTAACGGCCCTTTGAGACAGTAATTCAGTCTATATCGGGCCATTCTCCCAGAAAGGGGGAGAAAGAAAAAAAAGAGAGAAAATGATAACCAAACAACCCCCGGCCGCACCTACTGCAAGCACAGTAGGCCCTTGCCCTTCTTTTATCCAAATAAGTTGCACGCCCTGGCACTGGAAGTTATAACCAGCACCAAGTGACAGCCATTTAGTGTGTGATCTATGTATGAATTCTAAATGTATTTTGACAGACTAGAAACTGTATAGTTTACGTCGGAATAAAATTTCTGTTCTGTTAAAAAAAAAAAAAAAAAAAAAAAAAAAAAACATCGCCCGCTCGACCACCACCCCCGCAATGAAATTAAAATCGCCAACATTAATAGGAGGTGTCAACGAATAACGTGGTCTATTGATTGAGTTAATTGTTAATAGACCCTCAAATAATTAAGTAATTGATATACAGACTTCGGACGCCGAGAGGTGCGGCAATGGATACGTTGAGCCTCTTCGGATGCGCCGGTATGACTATTGAAATAACAACAATAGCAACTAATAATTAGAGTAATTTATGAGACAAGACAATTTTTTAGGGATTATTTAATCCTTTAAATATTTATTTTCCTTTATTTATTTAACAAAAAAAAATTATTTAGTAAAATATCAAACCACACATATTATTTTCTGATTGTTCAGACCTCGTTCAAAGAAATGGACGGAAGATGTCAGGTAATAGAAAAAATAAATTAGGAATAAATATTTCTTTGCTTTATGCCTTTCACTTTACATGATCTTTGTGCCAAGCCTTGCTAAAACGAAAAGAAATCAGATAGAAATGATTAAAACAATTAATTTTAACTGATTACATAGAAAGTCTCAATGCCTCAAAATCCAATTGCCCCATTTATGTAAAGTCTCGCCGATTATCGGAAAATATCGCGTTACCTAAGCGGTACACGCATGCGCAGAAACAATATGAAAAAGGTCTATTATAAAAATGACTGAATCACTTCCTCTTAAAGTGTATCAATTTACATGAAAATCCAGCATTTGCCCAGCCTTTATGTTGTCCAACATCTTCTGGATGTCACTTTCCGAGAAACTTGGGATGCCGAATCCTTCATCTGAAAACAGAAAAATTGCGTCGCAAGAAATGTACATTATGGCATATTCGAACAGTCAATACTTAGATCAGTCTACACACTGGCACAGATTTTTCAGCCTTCTTTGAGGCCAATTATGGTTCAATAACGGTTTTCTTTTGCTCTGGCTTTGGAATTCACAGAGTTCTCTGCTTTGCTTTATCATAGTGTTCTGTGGCTTCTGATCTGGGATTGCACTGTGTGCCTATGTCCTTTTAATGGGACGCCAGGCATGATGGGTTGGGTCCACGCATTTCTTTCGGTAATGGGACTAAAGTCACAAGCGATATCGTATCATATGATCACATGACAATACGCTTTATATATAGATTTCACATCATCATCATATTTCAATTCTCATATCGACGTTACCCCCGCACCTCAGCATATTTCAATTCTCATATCGACGTTACCCCCGCACCTCAGCGGTGCGGGGGTAACGTCGATATGAGAATTGAAATATGATGATGACACGTGGCTATGATGTCAGACGATATTGGTTGCGTCCCGCGATTATACATTTCTTTTTTACGTTTAATAGTTTAAAGATGAACTTCCTAGGGTTTTTTTATCGTTCAGTTCTCATAACCGGGCTCAAGGGAGCGAATCCATAACTCGCACCTCCTAGCACCGAAACTGTCCGTGCCCTTTGCAATTTGTTTTAATGATTTCAGAGATAAAGATTTTGTAAAATTTTATCAAACAAGTATGGTATACTTCCGAAAACATATGTAAATGTTAAATTTCTAATGCCTATTTTTCCGTCCTTTTTTTTCTTCGATAACTATAAATGGAAAAAAAAAATCTTATGGTTAAACAAAATGTAAATATCTACTTAAAAACGGTCAATAAAATTTTAAGTGCAGGCTATTGTGACGACGGAGCAAATCAATGCTGGTTCCTGAGGCAGTTTCGGACGCGGTCCTCTATTCTACTAATTCATCAAAACACTGTACGTGCAATTTTACTAAACCGCTGTAAAATTACATGATGTCGGTGACTTTGAGCATATAAGGAAAAATGAAATGTAAAGATTTATTCCTTTATTTCTTTTGACAACTATCATTCTCCTAACTGTTTGAACCATTTTGGTAATGCTGTGTAAATATTTGATAATAATGATAAAAAGAAAAACAAAACTTTTTTCGCTTTTATTATAATTAACAAGGGAATAAATCTTTAAAATATCTAGTTTCTTTATGTATGTGTATGCTCACAGACATCGAGATCATCTTTTTTAGAGTAGTTAATTAAAATAACATTTTTTGTGTGTGGTTTAGGCGAGGAATTATATCTATATAAGAGCACTTACCGTTCGTTTCTCTTTTCACTCGACTCGCAGATTCTGCATTCCGTATTGGACCAAACGCTGTTTTTAGAGGTGTGCCATTTCCCCCGTCTACGGCCCGTGGGTAAGCCATACCCATAACACTTGCCACACATAGCGTAATAAAACACCAGACAAACAGGTATTTCATCTTGATTAGTTTCTTAAAGAATAATTTCGGAATCGTCAATATGGACTATGTAAATGCCACTTGCCGTTTCGAAATAGACAAAAAAAAAAAATGCGCAAAATAACAAACAGTTGAATCTAATTGATCGGCGTCGCTTGAAAATGTACTTAATGCAGCTACCTAAACGACAAGATTCAATCAGCTTGTCCATCAACGCAGACCGTTCTGAATCAGTGTTTTGTACACTTTCTCTAGGATGTAGAACTGCTCATGCAGAAAGAGAGCAAGCTGACTACATGTATACTGCAAATTCGCTGACTGATCTGTGTTTTCAATATTCGTTTATGTCGTATGGTACATTTTCATGGAAAGTCACTCATTTCTTCTGCTTTGGAATTCGCTTTACCTATTTCCAAATGACTTTTACTTTAATCTTTACCTACTTTGAAATGACTTTTACTTTAATTACGTTGACTGTCTCATGTCGTGGAACAATTAAAATGCCGTTAGAATATGTCTTTCATAACTAATCTCACCACGATACGCCAAAGGCTCAGGTCACCTTGGGTTTCCTCGCTTAAGGTGTATGGGTACACCACCATATTATTCCGCAATTTTTTACAAAGGGGAACAATTTTCGTGACTTCCTGTTTGCTTTCAAGGACGATGTGTCCCTTACAAAAGGGGATCTACTCCTAAAGGAAAGAATTTGCTCCTATGGGAGCAAATTCTTTTCTTTCAGAGTTGATCCTTCTAGGGACCAAATTATTTTCTTTGAGAGTTGACCCCCCCTTCAGAAGGGTGACAAAAAAAACCCCGGCAGAGTTGCTTCCCCTGAAAGTTTACACATTTATATACATTAAATCATGCAAAATTGTTCGTGTTCGAGTTCCAAAATTATAGTAAGTAAGTAAGTAAGTCAATTCTTTATTTAGAGAGGGTAACCCATTTGGTATAACCAATCTTCCATGGGGCCCTCTTTCAAGTCATTATTTACATTATTAACAGATTATTTACACAAAAACATGACATTATACGTAATGGACATTATACGTAATGATATTATACGTAATGGACATTATACGTAATGGACGTTATGGATTCTTGGTGCAAAAATTAGACCCGCATGCGCCAACTTATCTGATTCAGCTTTTTGCACCTACGATGTTGTAACATGTAACTTTTTTTCTTTAGAATGTAATTAGAAATGCACCTGGCCCTACGAAACTGCGAGCCACGTATGCACAGACTGGTAGTGTGCACAATAACACAAGATGATCAGATGACTTGAAGTTTGCCAAGGTGATACTATTGATCTGACCCTAAAAAAACGCAAAGAAGCAGGCTCGTCTAGTTTGGTGCAATCCGTACACATGCTTTGACGTGGATTTTCTCCTAATAATGCCACGATAATCCCATAATTTCGGTTGTTGTACTTTCGCTATTATAATTATTTTGTTTTTCTTTTTATATTTTGTCATTACAGTTGTTTTCTTATCCTATATGTTCGTTCTTGTAATTACTTAACTGTCATCAGAAAATAGCTTAATTGCCTTCCAATAATAACTAATTTAAGGTAAATTATTATTAAAAAAAATTTCTAATTGAACTAGTCCTAAGTATGGGTTCCGTACAAATCAAAAAAAAAAGGACACCTAAAATAATTACGGCAATTGTCCTAAAAAAAGAACAGGTTATATGCAGTAATGCTTCAAAAACCTGCAGTTGAAATGACAAAAAGTGTATACCCTCATCAGACTGTTCATCCAGTACCTGTCTTAGAGAGGTCTTCACTGTTAGCTCAGATCTATCTGTTCCGATATTTGACTTTTTTACAGTATTTTGACATGTTGATGACATAGAGATTCATATGACAAGACAAATAATCTGTGAGTCTGAACTACATGTACTCAGAGCAGCCTGCGCAGATGCACACTCTATCCAAACTAGTCTGCACAGGTATGCCATCTATGGCATAAACACTCTTGAAAATCATGTTATTTTACTGGCCTTATAAACGCACAATTCAGTTAAGCTTCTGATAAAGTTCGACAAATTGTAACAAAGAGATGCAACTCTCACTTGCTTTGAAGTGAAGGGCTTGGTGGAGTTGTTTTTTTTACAAATTCTGGAAGAAATCCAAGTGAAACGTCACCATTTTTCTTTTACTTCACATTTCTTTAAAACATATAAAAATTTGAGATATATTTTTCGGATACCTTTTTTTTCTCTATTTCAATTTTTAAGTGAAATTTTTTGAATAATTTCAGTAGCGAATGAAAATTAATGTTTGCATCCATTCACTCGGAATACGTAGAGATAGGGCAGAAAGTATAGCACAGCTTGATGGACCTCTTGGTGGCACATACTTTGGTATAGAATTTATTCCAATACCTCAGCAGATGCAGAGCAATGTCGATTAATGCGGAAAAAAGGAAGCTTTTGTAAATAGTATAGATAGACATAAATTGTTTCAATTAAATTCAATGCTTGAAAACTCTGTAAACCAACGATTAAATAAAGCCAAAATTGATAATTTCGCGTCAAAAATTAAAAGCATATTCCAACAAAGTGCGAAAAGTTCTTTTAAAAAATATACAGTCTTATCAAAAAAGGTAAAAAATGGTAAACACTGGTTTGGCCTACAATGTCAGTAAGCAAGAAAAAGGTACCAGGCTGCAAGGAAAAATAATTCAGTTCAAAAAAGTGAATCTTCAAAACGAATAATGAGGAATGCAAGTAAAAAGTACAAATCAGTAATTAAACTGTATTATGCAAAACATATTATTGCTTTACAAAACAAAATACGAAAACTTAGAACCGAGAAACCTACAGAATACTGGAAACTTATTAACAGCATAGATAAGAAAACTAATAATATACCAATTTCAAATTATGACATGTTTAATTATTATAAAACATTTTAAAAGGGTTCATCACACCACAAAGTGGGTGGGGAATGGTCTGAAAACATACTTTGAAATTTTTTAACTTATACTTGTGAAATATGAAGTTTTGCCTATCCCAAATGTAATTTCTATGTGTTAGCAAGATATATTGAGAGGAACTTTAAATATGACATTTAAAATGAGAAATTAGAGGGAAAATACAAGGTGGCCAGGACTTCCATTAGAACTCATAAACCAGAGATAATGGCATAAAACTATTTCGGCCTGTTAAAAGTGTCAAACATGAACTACAATCTCCCACAGTTGCAAAGCCTTTAACTGTCTACTTTTTAAGAAACCCCTTCAATGTTGGCCTCGTGTATCATGAAGTCACTAAGGTCGCCATTTTTCCATTCATTAAAATTGTAAACAAAAACTTTCAGTATCCATTCTCACCAAAGCAAGTATTGTACACTGCATGACATGTATCAGTTAAAAGCAAGTACTATTCTAAATGCAAACATGTGCATGATATGGACGATCAAAGCACAGATGTTGACATTGTAGCAGTAAAATCTGTAAGGTCGTGGATAAGTTTTTGCATTGTTTTGATTCTCACAAGAACACACGAGCCGCTTAACAATTTATTCTTGCGCATTTCGCGGTGTTGGTAAAACCCCGAACCACATACCAAAATCCGGAACCAATTTCCCGGTACCAACCTCACAACAATATAGTTTGCATTAATTTAACAGCCTAAGTCTATTTTATTCATTGTCATGTCACAGTGCCCGGTCTTTGAATTCTGTCTCCGTGTCAAAAAAAAAAAAGAATAATGAGAATATCAATGATGAAAATTGTGCTCCAGTACATGTTCAGAGTTCCCAAAATTTAGCATAAATTCACAAAACAGTATCCAGTGACCTATATATATAGTGACTCGCATCTCCCGTTAAATATAGGTATTTTTCCAATAGACGCTTGTCGTTCCGCTGGACAGGTTGTTGATTGGTTGATTTGATGCTTAACGTCCACGGTAAACAACTAAGGTCATGTCGGGACGGTCAGTTAACCTAACCACACTATTCCTGGGCAGGCTTAGACCTCCTAAGCGGTTAACCAGTACTAAGTGCACATGCTTTCGCCAGTAACTGACAACTGCCCTTCTTGAATCAGCGGAAGGAGAAACGAAAGTATGTGCGCTGGACAGGTGAGTGGCTGTAAAAAATCGATAATTCTGTCGACGGCTTAGTTTGCATCTAGAAATATTTTTATATTATCATTGTTTTATTTTATCTGTATAAATAATGTGTTCTTACAAACACTTGCGTTAAATTGTGTACTTAATTTCCGAAATTTTGATACCAAACTTGCCAAGTTTTTAGTTTTACTTGACGTAGTT
This sequence comes from Ctena decussata, assembly GCA_963989385.1. Classification (NCBI taxonomy): domain Eukaryota; kingdom Metazoa; phylum Mollusca; class Bivalvia; order Lucinida; family Lucinidae; genus Ctena; species Ctena decussata. The sequence continues at coordinate 43,313,528 of OZ022505.1, read as the reverse complement.
AAAAAAAAAAACGAAAAACGGGCGGGAGGGCTTTTCAACATTTCAATATAAATACGGGAAACTTTTTTTATTTTGCATTTGGATGAGGATTTTGATCTTGGCTCTCTCTTACTTAGGAGAATATGCATGCATTGAAAATTGAAGTAAGTCAGTGACATAGGTTTTAATAAGTTAGAGAAGTGGGTTGGAATTTCTATCAGAAGTTATCGACGTGAATCGCCTATTTCATTAATGTTTACGTAATCAAAATATTATTCAACGTTGAGGTAAGCTTTGAATTTTATGATGATGTATTAGAATAGTAAGTTTTGTAATTATTTTGCTTGGCTTTGGGGTTAATTTGTATTGATGTAAAATAAGAAACTTTGGTCGCTGACAAACTCTTCGATGCATAACTAACCAACCCTCTGAACTAATTGTTGTATGGCGAAAACTGTGAAAAACAAGTTTTATTTTAAGATTATTTTGACCCATTAAATGGGCACGAAATTGCATAAAATAGCACTCAAACAATTTGTAAGGCATTCAACTTTATGAAAAATATAATTGCGAGGCTCAAAAATAGTTATTTTGGGAGCCTTATTTAAAAACGGGGGAGTGGGGTTTTGAACATCCTGATTTGCCGGTTTTCGCTACTTTCCTAAATAAGCCTATTTCTATACTGTCATAAGACCATCAAAATAGTAAAACATTGTCATGAAAATGATATTAAGCAACATTTTGGTCTTTCCCCTTTCGTTTTCTAATGCTGAAATATTACCTCAAACCTTATCAACGACGGAGTACATCATAAAAGAAGGGATGGTTTTCACAGCGTCATCGCCATTTTGTTTCGAGTGACCAAATTTTCTCAATTTACATCGTTAAAAATGAACTCCAAAACCAAGCAAAATCATCACAAAACTTATAATCTAATACATCATTGTAAAATTCAAAGCTTACCTTATCGTTGCATAATAATTTCACTATGAAAACACCGATAAAATGGGCGATGCACGCCGTTAACTTTTGACAGAAATTCAAGCTTTTTCAGCTTGTATTAAAAATGGCGCTCCGGTAGGAGGCGCTGCTGTCGCATGCGCGACACGCCTCTTTGGACAGAAAGGTGAAGACGCGAGTCACTGTATGTATAGGTCACTGCAGTATCTAAATAGGTTTGAAATTTATGAATTTATATTTAGGAAAAAGCTGTATGATCATTATATCATAAAATTGGGCGTTTTAATTCGCTTAAATTTACTGATGCAACTGTGGTACCGGAATCGGGTCCCGGCTTTTCATTTGCATTCTCGGCTTTTAGATGCTGCATGGGAGACTAATCTTGCTATCTTGAGTAACTCTTCGAGAAACAATAAATAATCGACTTCAGATGGTTAAAAAGATATGAAATATAGTTAATTACTATAGCGCTTCTCGAAGGACTATTCCGTGTTTTCAAGCAAAACAGTCTGTGTTATAAATAATGAAATAAGGTGGGTAACTATATTTTATGTCGCATCTTTTTCCAGATGAGTTGTTAGGCCTCTCCGATTTTACTTTGCAAAACATAAACAAATATGGAAACTTAATTTTTGGCCAATATATTCTGAAGAAAACGGTAATCGGTTCAAGTATTGCTGAATAAAAACACAGACAATTGTTCTCTATAGGATGACCACCATCTGCAATTATGTAACGTTGATTAAAGGTATTTATAGCTTCGAAAGCCAATTTACACATTTCAATGACACGTGTTTACGTGAAACTGCCGAAGCACGTGTTGGGCAAGCTGTTTGGAATGTTAGAGAGTAGGGTGGCACATTCATACAATGAACAGATGTTTATGAGATAAAAAAAATAAAGTTGTGGTTTCTAGGACAAGTCACAGCAGTAACTTTTGGCTTTGCTGTGTCCTAATTTTTAAATATATACTGGTGTTGTGAACACATCAGTGCAAATTTATTGGAAATTAATAAGGAAAAGAAGATGCAGAAAAACCAATGTTTCGGGGCAGCAGTTCACGGACACATCTTTTATTTCAAGATTTTGCATGGAACAGAAAAAAGGTGACAGTGATAAATTTTTCACATTATCATCATATCAGGTAACCAGATGCCATTCCTGTTAGTTACAGAAGTCCATATTGTTGACATTTGGAACACATTGCTAGACTGTTGTTTCGGCAGCCTTTGCTAACGTGTTCAAGAATCGTTTGAACATTCACTGGCATATCCATCCTTTTAATAGAAACGTATCCATACCAATTTTAGTGCGACAGATGCGCGTTTCTGTATTTACCTTCTTCTGAATCAGTTTTGCTAAACCCCAAAAGTTTGAAAGAAAAGAGATGATGGACTTAAAATGTTCTTTAAATTTTATCCCACATGCTACATGACCGACAACAAACAGGATAGGACAGAAGCGCTTACAGAAAGTGAGAAAGTTTAACTGAGATTTACAGAGAGATTCTATTTTATTGTCTGACCTGCGGCTATCAGAAGCGAGACATAAGTATTGCTTTTATGGCATCATTATTAGTGTCAGCGGCCTAAAATTTTGGCAACTTCTCTGATTCAGCTCTCTTTTGTGACAGTGCTGTGACAGGGAGATACCATCAACCCTGCAATTATTATTACATTTCCACCACTAAAAATTTGTCTGTTGGTTAAAGTAAAATTAGCCATTCATTCATTTCCTTGTGAGTGAATTATTCATTTTATACTTGATTTCAGTTCATTTCATGTGAACTTCGGGAAAAAAATAAATAAAAAACAAAGAAAGATCTTTTTGTGAAGTTAATTTTTTTGGAAGAAAAATATTGTAACTGTGTATTATAGGTACAAAGTATTAGACTTTTACATTAGACATTTGCACAGTGATCCAGATAAGAGGAGTTTACAGGGATAATTTAGAGTAATTTCTGATACTTCTGCATAAAATATAAGTTCTGACCCCTCATTAGAACCACCTCACTAAGACAGTTCTAATGAGGGGTCACAACATATTTTTGGTTAAGAAATAAGAAAAATAGAAAAACTATCTGAGAATTATCCTCAAAAAACACCTTATCTGGAGCCCTGAAATAATTTTACACCTCCACTTTTTTTTATGGTTACAGAATTTGAAGGCTAAAATCGAAGTCTTCATAATAAACTGTTATACATTGTATCTCTGAAAATTCTTCAAATTTGTAGGTGAGCTGTCTATAACATGTGTGTCGTTGAATACTGTCTTAGTTGAGGCATGCATGGTGATTTAATTATAAGATTACTCAGTTACTGGTTTTTATACCCCACCACACGATAGTGGCGTGGTATTATGTTTTCCTGCTGGCTGTCCGTCCGTCGTACGTACGTCCGTCCGTCCATCCGTGAGCACTTCGTTTCCGATCGATAACTTTAGTATTTATGAACGGATTTTCTTCGAACTTGGCTTGTGCATTGGTCTTGAGAATATCTCAGTTGGGATTGTTAATGGGCAAATTTCGATTTCTTCTGATGGAGTTATTGCCCTTGTCAAGGTCTTAAAAATAGGTTTTGGTCTATAGTTCTTTTACACTTTAAAATATCTTGATGAAATTCCACAGAAATAATTGAAATGACATAAGCTTTCTGTTACAAGCAGATGTCCACTTGGGTTACCTGCCCCTGCCCCAGGGCTATATACATCTATAAAATTATGAAAAAAATCTGTATAAAATCAAAGATGAACAGGATTTTCCTGAAACTTGCAACACGTTATCAAGGTAATAAGAGCTTCATGTCATGATCAAAATTTCGTCCCCAGCGGTTATCTACCCCTGCCCCAAGGCTATATACAAGTATAAAATGATAATAAAAATTGTGTAAAAATGTACAAAAAGGTAAAAGAAGTGATATTGGTTGGCAGTGGCGGGGTATTATGCAGTCGATGCTTTTATTCCAACACATTTTTGTTTGAGTGGATTATCATTTTCAGAGACCCTCAAATTTGGGCAGTTTTAAGCCCTTTGTTCAATTTTTTGCATCAAACTCAATACCAGTGAGGGAGAAGAAAGTTTCAAAAATACAATATTTTATTTTTCTTCTTCAAAGTTGAAGAGGCGTATTGTTTTTGCCTCGGTTTGTTTTTAATTGAGTTGATTTGCGAGTATTCACCTTTCATTATCTTCACTAACTGCTAACTTTTGTATTTGTGTGTGTTATGGAGGGGGAGACTGTGGGGGAATGGAGGGAAGAGATAAGAGAATAATATCTATAGCTGTCCAAAACAGTTGTGCTGGAAACAGTTTATTACTCAAAGCATGTTCTTACTTTCATGGTCTGTGATTATCTCCCAAAGATTTATTTCATTGCATATAATGTCCACCATACCTTTATTTTGGAACTATTTTGTGACTAAAACATGGTGAATATTTCAGATTTTTTTCAGGTAGTGGGTGTCTGTTGAATTGATTTTTGTATTTGTTATTTGTTTCTATGCAGTTTTCATTCTGGAAGATTGTAGAAGGGTGTTTGGAGATTTTATTAGGGTAATTATTTTTGGGTAGAATTTCATCCACATGGACTTCTGGCGTCCTTGGGATAGCCAAGTCTCAGATATGCTAATTAACTTCATAATTGCTTTTATTATACATGTTATACCCTAGAATGATGTTCAGGTGGTATGTAACATTGAAGGCTTGAAAGCTTTGTGACAGACCCAGTTATTTAAAAAAAAAATGTAACTCACATTTTTCAACGTACCCCACCCACTACACATTGTGATGAACCCTTAAACTCTAACAATATCGATACAGAAGAGAATATTTCTATCCCCGAAGTTATGATAAACCCAATAAATTTTGATAACTATCAAACTATAGATTCATCCCAAGCATCATTAAATAATCCAATAAGTGAAAGTGAAATACTTTATGCTATTAAATCTTTGAAATTGAACAAGTCTGGAGGCACAGACGAAATAGTTATTGAATACATTATTTCAACTAAACATTTATTAATGCCAGTTTATGTAAAATTATTTAACATTATATTAGAAACTGGAATTGTTCCGAGTGAGTGGGTCAAAGGTACTATAATCCCAATTTACAAAAATAAAGGCAACAAACTCGACCCAGCAAATTATCGGCCTATAACTCTGCTTAGCTGTATTGGTAAGGTTTTTACGGCCATTTTAAATAATAGATTAAGTAAGTACTTAGATGACAATGAAATTTTAAATGAAACACAAAGCGGTTTCCGAAAGGAATATTCAACAATCGATAATATTATAGTCCTATACAGTCTAACAGAATATTTCAAAAGTAAAAAAAAATAAATTATATTGCTGCTTTATAGATTTTGCTAAAGCGTTTGATAATGTTTGGAGAGCTGGACTCTGGCAAAAGTTGCTGAAACATGGTGTCAGAGGAAAGATACTTAATGTTATTAAAAATATGTTTAACGAAATCAAGTCATGTGTCAGTTTTAATGGCAGTTATTCTGGATTTTTTAGTTGTGAAAAAGGGGTTAGACAGGGAGAAAATCTTTCTCCCCTTTTATTTGCTATCTATTTGAACGATCTAGAAAATTTTATGAGACTAAATGGTTGTACAGGTATTGATATTGATATGCATGATGAAAATGTCTTGATATTTATCAAACTATTTGTATTACTATATGCAGATGATACAATTGTAATGAGCGATAATTTTAAAGATTTTCAAGAAATGTTGGACATATTTAATGACTTTTGTAAAAAATGGAAATTAATAATAAACATTGAAAAAACTAAAATTATCATCTTTGGTGATTATAGCCGAAGACGAACTGTATCTTTTTCTATAGCTGATGAAGAAATTGAGATTGTTAAAGATTTTAAGTACCTTGGAGTTCTTTTCACTAAAAATGGCAGATTTGTACAGCATATTAAAAATTTGTCAACTGTTGCATGTAAAGCCATGTATCTATTACGTAAAAGAATTGTTAATTTGCATTTGCCAGTTGACTGCCAATTGAAACTCTTTGATCAAACTATTGTCCCAATTCTATTGTATGGAAGTGAAATAAGTGGATTCGAGAATCTTCAACTACTTGAGAAAATACATTTAAATTTTATGAGAAGTGTTTTGAAAATGAAAAATAGTACGCCCCACGTTATGATTTATGGTGAGTTTGGGAGATTTCCACTTGAAATTCAGGCAAAACTGCGAATGATTAAATATTGGTCAAAGATTTTAACTGGCAAAAACTCTAAAATTTCATATAAGTTATATTTGCTTTTGATATACCTTCATAGAAATGAAATTTATTCTTGTAAGTGGATTTTATGTGTAGAGAAAATTTTACAAGATGTTGGTTTAAATTATATTTGGTTAAACCATAATATTGTCAATGTAAACTGGGTTTGTAATGAAGTTAGAAATAGATTACAAATGCAATTTCAACAGAAGTGGTATAGTGACGTCCAAATTAGCTCCAAATGTATTAATTATAGAATATTTAAAACAGAATTTAACCTTGAAAAATATATAACACAAATTGAGCCGAAATATTATATTCCAATTGCTAGATTTAGAACAACCAATAATAGATTACCGATTGAAAAGGGAAGATGGGAACAAATTGAAAGGTCACAAAGATACTGCACATTATATAACTACAATATACTGGAGATGAATTTCATTATTTACTGGAATGTGACTATTTTAAAGAAATAAGAAAATTATATATACCGAGATACTACTTAAGACATATTAATATATTAAAATTCGAAAAACTCATGTCCACTACAAATATTAAACTGGTGAGACAGCTTAGTAGGTTCATTTCAGAAATTTTAAGTAAATTCTAGTCCCTGTTAAGCTGTGTGTGCACTTTAAAATTTGTTTGCTTCGTTTTTTCCCATAGATTAGTATGTATTTCCTCATATGTTGTTACTTTTCAATCTGAGAGAAAATAAAAGTTTTGTTCTGTTCTGTTCTGGATATCTGAGAGCTATAAATTTTGCGCAAAAAACGTCAAACCATCACATTTTCACGACGTCATTGAAATCGGAATTGTTTCATGCTCAAAAGAAAGTCATTTAGTGAGTCACAAATGACTGAAGTTTTGGATGATATATTGTTTGACTTGAAAACTGAAAATTTTGGTTTTGTCCCATTCCACCTTAAACGGAGACCTTTGTTTCAATCATTTGCGGGCAGACAGAATTTGTGCTTGTGGAAATAATAATGAGTCTGCTTTACATTTCTTTCTCGAGTGTGAGATATTTACTTACCAGAGAAAACTTATGTTCAGAGAAACAAGACTTTTTCATCCATAATAGGTTAACTATTTGCTCTTTGGTAACCCTAACCTATCTAACGATGAAAATTTCCTTCTTTTTTAAGGCTGTCCAAAGTTTTAAAAATACGAAAAGGTTTTCATAAGCCAGCCATACATAATGGTGTATGCGACGGTACGAAGACAGGATGGTGGTTCGCAACTACTTCTTCCTTTCAGTTAACGTTCCTTCATTCTATTCTTTTGTCTTTCTCCCCTCCTTCCTTTTGTTGGCATATTCTTGGCATTTACAAAGCTTTTGGCGAACACACTGCATAAAACATCGTCGTCTCGGTGTCGATGCTTAAAAAGGTTCCATCGAAACCGGGACGACGTCATGTTACATGTATTGTGGTGTTGATCAGATTTTATTCATTTTTTGATATCTTCACAATAATAGGTTTTTTTCTTGCCATGTCTTGCTGTTTTTGATATTGTAAGGGGAGGGCTGTAACTAATGTTGTGAGAACTTGTAGCCCAACCCCATTGTAATGTATATGAAGGCAATAAAATATGTTTAATCTAATTTGCTACATAACTGCTAGACTTTTAGTGTCACGGCAAAAGTCCACACGTATTTTAACAACACCCTCGTTTGTTTGGAAGTGCACCCTATGTACTACATGTACCAAGGATGCTTTTTTCGGTCGAGTGATTTGCCATTTCCTCTGAAGGTTATTTTATTTGCATTTGACCTGCGACACGACAAAGCCAACAAAGTGGTAGTGTGGCCAGCGAAGAGTCAGATCAGCCTAAGCAGCCGCCCAGTCTGATCAGAGTCTTCGCTGTCCGCATAGAATTAGCTTAGACCCTTAGCTACATGTACGTTTAAAGCGCACAGCGAAGACTCTGGTCAGACTGGGCAAGACTGATCTGAGTCTTCGCGGGGCGCACACACGACTTTGTTAGTTTTGTCGTGAGGGAGTGGCATCTAAAGCTAGATTACGTAAATGGACAGGCTGGTCGGAAACTTTTCACAGTTTTTGAATTGCAAATGCCTTTTCTTCTTTCTTGTTACGTAGCATACTACGAACACAATGGTTTTAAGAGACGAGTAACTTCAATTTAATGAGCAAGAAAACAAGTTTAATTTGTAAATCTATAACAAACAAATATACACTAAACATAAACAACAAACGATCAAGAAAGAAATAAACAATTTACTGACTTACTGACTAACTTACCTTAAAAAGTATTTCGTTACGAAACAATCACAAAATTATGAAACTAGTTAATTGTATGCAACACAATTAAGGTAGACGAATGGCGAATAAAGATATTGGTGGGGCATTCATTTCATTATACCAGCTGAATAACCCAAAGGGCTATAAAACATTTGGATAAGAAAAGAAAATATTTCACCGTTTTATTTTTCTAAACAAGTAGCCCAAAAGGCAACAATTGCTCACCTGAGAGACATTGTAAACCTATAGGGATATTTAAGATGCTCAAGGGCAGCTAACTCCACAGTCAGCGGTCCAATCAGGCTGAAAATTAAACTCATCCAAAACATTATGTATGCCCTCATTTAATATATGCAAGTTTAAAAAGTATCCGATCAAGAGCACAATAGACAGAGCTGTCAAGGGCAGCTAACTTCGTAGCGGTTGGCCTGATCTGGCGAAAATTTGAACTTGTTTAAGATATTATGCATTTCCTCATTACCTGCAAGTTTGAAAAGGATCGGATAAGTAGAAACCAAGAAAAAGTGGCGACATTGATTTTTTGGATGCCCATAGTCAGTGGTGGGATCTAGCCTAAGTGCTAACTGATCCAAGCTTTTATGCATATCCTCATTACCTGCAAGTATGAAGAGGATCCGATGAAAAATGAAAATGTGATGACATTGTTTTCTCCATTATAAGACTATGGGATTTTTTTCAAACGCTCAAGGGCAGCTAACTCCGTAGTCTGTGCTCGAATCCGGCCAAATTTCGAACTCATCCAAGCTCTTATGTATGTTATCATTACCTGCAAGTATGATAAGAATCTAATCAAAAACCTTGATTGCAGCACCCTGAAAGTCAAACTTGCTCGAGATATTGTCATGCCCTACATTTGTGTGAATTTATTTCAAAATTCGTTGAGAAATGTAGGTGCTAGAGCAATGACAAAGTTTTTCTAAAAATAACCACAGTGACCTTGACCTTGGGCACAGCATCCTGAAAGTCAAACTTGCTCGAGATATTGTCATACCCTACATTTGTGTCAAGTTATTTCAAAATCCATGGAGAAATGAAGGTGCAAGGGCGATGACAAAGTTTTTCTAAAAATAGCCACAGTGACCTTGACCTTGGGCACAGCACCCTGAAAGTCAAACTTGGTCGAGATATTGTCATGCCCTATATTTGTGTGAATTTATTTTAAAATCAATTGAAAAAAGTAGGTGCTTGAGCGCTGACAAAGTTTTTTTTATAAAAATAGCCACAGTGACCTTGACCTTGGGCGCAGCACCCTGGAAGTCAAACTTGTTCGAGATATTGTCATGCCCTACATTTGTGTGAAGTTGATTTAAAATCTGTTGAGAAATGTAGGCGCTAGAGCGATGACCAAGTTTTTCTAAAAATAGCCACAGTGACCTTGACCTTGCGTGCAGCACCCTGAAAGTCAAACTTGCTCGAGATATTGTCATGCCCTACATTTGTGTGAAGTTATTTTAAAATCTGCTGAGAAATGTAGGTGCTAGAGCGCTGACAAAGTTTTTCTAAAAATAGCCACAGTGACCTTGACCTTGGGCGCAGCATCCTAGAAGTTGAACTTGCTCGAGATATTGTCATGCCCTACATTTGTGTGAAGTTATTTTAAAATCAATTGAGAAATGTAGGTGCTAGAGCGCTGACAAAGTTTTTCTAAAAATAGCCAGTGACCTTGACCTTGGGCGCAGCATCCTGAAAATCGAACTTGCTCGAGGTATTGTCATGCCCTACATTTGTGTGAAGTTATTTCAAAATCCGTCGAGAAATGTAGGCAATAGAGCGATGACAAAGTTTTTCTAAAAATATGTGATGACGTTGTTTTCTCCATTATAACCCTATGGGATTTTTTTCAAACGCTCAAGGGCAGCTAACTCCGTAGTCTGTGCTTGAATCCGACCAAATTTTGAACTCATCCAAGCTCTTGTGTATGTCATCATTACCTGCAAGTATGATAAGGATCTAATCAAAAACAGTCGAGAAAACGTGATGACGCCGTTTTCCCCATTATAACCCTATGGGGGCTATCTGTTGCCATGGAAACCAGAGTTCTGAGCTGATTGGCACCAAAACCTAATGCAGCCTTTCCCCCACCCAAATGATGCTTCAGATAAAATTTGATTGCGATCGGCCCACTGGTCTCTGAGATATTGATGTTTGAAAGTGTTGACGCACCCACCCACGCACCCACTAACCCACGCACGGACGGACGACGGCTATAAGCTCACCTCTGAGCCTTCGGCTCAGGTGAGCTAAAAACAAACTTTTGCATTTATACATACTTTTTTTTACACATTTTCCATTAAAATTCATGTCTCTAGCACAAGGATGCACTTTCATTTCTGCAAATCATATAATCTTTAATATAGGGTATTTGAAACAGACTGGTAAGAAAAATTGAAATTATCTTGATTATAATTATATTTTTACAGTCTTTTAAAAAATGCAAGAAAATTGAATTTCATGAAAAAGGTCATGAAAAATATATGTATTCAGTCGATGGGGCATGCTTATGCATATTGTTTTAGTAAAACTTACATTGTATGAAACAGAATAAAACAAAAAAACAAGCATTTCACCGTTTTGTTTCCTAGAAAAACAATGTTTAAGTTCTAAAATATCCCCCAAAAAGACTGTCCAAGTACTGCACCTGCTGCAAACACAGCCGGTCCTTGCCCTGTTATTTATTTTCCTGTTGTTCCGGGTCTACCATAGAGTAATGCCTCAAAAATGCGCAGATGGAATTGAAATCGTAAAGACCTTGATCATTCTGGTTCCTAAGGAACAGTCTGATCACGGTTTCCACTGTTTATACAGATGTATCTGCCCGAAAACTTAGGATCTTTATGGTAGGCATTGTAAGTGTGTATATATTCCATAGTTGATTGATTCACCATGAACAATAACTCTGTTATGTGTTTTAATAAGTCGTTTCAGAGTTATTGTGTATCTAAATACCTTAAGACTTGTACACTTGTACAAAAAACCTTTAGCGAAAACATCTTTGTTACGGAGGCAGAGACGGTACATCAGTGCAAAGCATTCCTGAATATTCACGATTATATTGTCGACATAAATTGACTGACTCCCACGCGGCGAAAAAGGGTGTTTCTGCAAGCATGTTTTGAATTTATGATTGATGGAGTAATTAAATTAACAACAGCATCACCCGCTAGTCCGTGCACGTGACTTCTTTTCGGCCAATAACTGTCCAAAGTCGATTAAAGAAGGTGCTTAAAATTTTTCATGATATAACTTTACCCTGATCGCTGGGTGTAAGTCTGATAAGTCTTCGCTGGACGCACATTCGCTTTTGTTGGTTTTGTCCTGTTGCAGATCATTAATAGAATAGTTCATTTCAGCAATAGGTAAAAAGTATAATGGTCAAAATCGACTGACTTTAGGCCTCTCTAAACAATGTCTCTAAAACCAATCCTAAAGATAGTATGTTTGCATTTTGGTCCGACATCTTTAGCATCTGTAGAGGCCGACAGAGGAGAACAACTTTGCAGCGTTGCTGTAAAACAAACTAAACCAATAGTATCAGCAAATACCTATCTCTTAGGTACGCTCGGCATAGTTACTTTGGTTAACCCGAGCACATCCAGGTTCTCGAAGATATGTATAATACATATGAGCCGCGACACAAGAAATCCAACAAACTGGACAAAGTGGTTGTGCGGACAGCGAAGACTCAGATCAGCCTGAGCATCCGCCCAGTCTAAACAGACTCTTCGCTGTCCGCACGGAGGTAGCTTAGACCCTTAACTACCCTTTAAGCCTACAGCGAAGATTCTTATAAGGTTGGGCGGATTCCCATTTTGATCTGAGTCTGCGCTTGGCGCACATGGTACTTTGTTGGTTTCCTCGAGTCGCGGCTCAATTATCTTCAAGTTTACCCATGTATCTATGCCGAACGTGCCCTTGCTATGAGAACGCAGGTTTTGAAATAATCATCATATGAATAATCATCATATGGATCCTTAAAGGCACGGGCGAATACACACCGGGTAGGCGGGTAGAACCCTCTTAACAATCGATTAACGCGGATCGAAAACCGCTGGAAAAAGCGTTTTCGATTGCAGATTGTCGAAAAAACCGCTAGAAACAGCGTTTTCGATTGCAAATTTTCGTCAATTTGGAATCGAAAACGTTGTTTCAAGCGGGTTTGATCCTAGTTCGTCGATTGCACGAGCGTTTTCGATTACCGCCTCCCCGGCCTGGAATATAATTTTCTTGTTGTAGGTTTAAAAAGGTATAATTCTTAGACGATGCTCTTATAGAAAAATTTTCATGATTTATCTCTACTGCACTAACATTTATGGAAATCATGTTAATCAATTTCATTTAAACAAACCATTGAAATCCATTAATAGTGGTTCTATTAATTACCAATTTAAATGGGGAAAAAGTTTTGAGCCCTATGAGAATGGCCAACAGAACAACATAAACTATAAATCATGACTTATTTTAGCATTAAATCGCAAATTAACTTTAGTAGATATTAAATGTACTTTTTGAGAATAAATGACTATTAAAACATCCCACTAAATTATTTTCTCATTTGTTTTCATGCCCATTAGCATGAGCCATTTTTTCATGGCTATAAAATATTGCCCGTAAAAGACATATTAATGGATTGATAATGGTCATTAATTTTATTGATCATTTCAGTTTGCATTTTCTTTAAATAATCATAGATGGCAGCCAACTTGGATAATCAAATTTCAAAAACATCTAAATAGCTTTCTGCAAGGGTCATCATAGTCAGGTCAAAGAAGGTTTTCTCATTTTCAGGTTTGCGTTTTTAGTAAAGACAGCTATCTTGATTTTTTAGCCTATTTCAGATCTGAAAGAACTCTATGCAACACTTATTCTGACACAAACTTGGTCAAAATCTGTTTAGAGGTTGTACAGGTATTAGCATTTTTATACTTTTTGCTATTCTTAGTAACGGTAAAAAGCGGTCATGTTGGAATGTCAAATTGCATATCGAATCAGCTTCATGCAAGAATCAATCTAATACAAAGCTTGTCAAATTCTATTCGGCGGTTCTAGATATCTTTTAATATTCATGTTTTGCTATTTTTAGAAAAAAGGAGCCATCTTGACTGGTGCGATTAATATAAGATAGAAAGACAACCATAAAAGAATCATTCTGACACAAATTTGGTCAAAATTCATTCAGCTGTTAGTGAGATGAATCTCATTTTCGTGTTTTTTCCTCTTTTTCAGTAAGGGCAGATGGCGGTTTAAACCAGGATATTTAAAGTAATAGTGTTACTGTCCTCAAATGCAACAGTTGTTTCACAATGCAGTAATGCACCCAAAAGGTACCTATGGAATACCAAATAGTGTAGCTCCTAATCAAACTACTTATCAGGAGTCTGATCCGGATTTGCTTTGTTTCTGAAATCTATCTGTCCAAATAATAAACATGTTTACGATACGTGATCCACTACTGAGTAAAAACCATGTTATTTAATAACACGTACCTGGCTGGTTTTCCTGATAACTATGTCACCTGCGGTCAGATCTTCTTGAGTAATCTTCCAGTCATGGAGCATGCGCATTAGTTTACAAATTTTAATGGCGACACAAAGCCGTTGCTTACGACAGAACCATTCTTCGTTCCATATCTGAGGCAATGGCGTAAAGCCTGGTGCTTGGCCTTTAAATGACCAGAATGCTAAACTTTTCCATAAACCAGTGCAGTTTTCAAGGTCATCTAAACACAAAGTTTATATCAAAGATTTGGAAGGATTGGTGGCATAAATTATTCAATATTATATTGTTATGCACTGATATTGGGGGATATTGTTCCGAGTTGGGATATCGGAAGGACGCGAGCTTGCTCCAGTATCAGTGCAAAAAACCTTTCATTATTATATAGCTATAAATATTTTTCATCATTTTCGTCTCAGTTTAAACTTTTTGATATTTCTACCACACATCCTGCTTTAAGGAACAAACAAGGAGGAAATCAAACAGTGTTATCATTTTTGCAGAACTGCAGTATCGCTGGTTGGGAGCGTACAGTACATGTGACCAGGTTGTCGGATTTGTATAGTGGACAAATTTTTGTCCGTTTTGTGACCTTCAGGACGTGTCTGCTTGAACTTTGCTTTCGTTTATTGATTTTTTACTATTTGAATTTAAACAACTTGGTGTGCGTGTTTTATTTATTTATGTTATCCATAATGGACGTCTTTGGAGATGGCTAGATTTTGCTTTATTTGCTCTAAATCTATTTTTTCATCTGCAAATCACTTGTGTTTGCAATGAGATCATTTCACCTGTAACCAGAAAATCGACCGATTTAGCGTTTTAATTCGAAAAACTTGTCAGTAAATCCTTTTTAAGAGAGATTAATAATCAATAAAGAGATTTACTCATGACAAATATCCTTAAAGTACGGGACAAAACCACACGACAAGCAAAACTGAGCGTCCCCATTTTTTCTGACTGTATGGGATGTCTCATATTGGCTGTATGGTTTGTGATATGATACGCTGTCGTGACTGCATGGGATGTCCTATTTAGGTGTGATACTTATTCAAAGATTTATTGCTTTTTTGTTTTATTTAATTAAATATATATGTTTAAATGTCTAGCTAAACTTTGTTACAATAGCAATTACTTATTAATTCACAAAATTTTGGAGAAAAGTACTAGTTTATTGAAATGACCACAAGCATGAAGTATGGCCTAATCTACACAACATCTTGGTTCAAAAGGTGCCAGCAATGGCATTTTTCACAGTCTGTTACTCTAAACGGGGTATGAATTTTACCCCACCTTGGTCTTTATGCTCATTTGTGAGCTTATAGTATAGCCATGCTAAAGGAAGATTTATTATTATCAGCGGTGAGGAGGAGTGTGTGTGTGTGGGGGGGGATTCAGGTGTGTGTGTGTGTTGGGGGGGGGGGGTAGTAGAGGGAGGGGAGGGATCGGAATGTTTTTGGTGATCTACTTTAAGCATAGGAAGTGAAGAAGGCTAGAAAGCCAACCTAGCCAAGACTGAAGTTTGATCTTTAGGAGTTAAGGGACCCAGATATGGCATGGACTTTGCAAGCAACAATAGATAGAGAAATTTGCAACACTCATTGGTCTGACGGATGATGACATGGACATAGATACCATGATTACCACCTACAATACAGCAGTGACTGATGCAGCCAGTGAGGTACTTGGGAAGGAGCGTCGCAGGAAAAAGCCCTGGGTCACCAGAGATGCTCTCGACCTCTGTTATGAGAGGAGAAATTTGAAGAAGAAGCGGTATGAAGCAGGAGGAGAAAAAGAATACAGGGAAGCAAATAAGAGGATTCAGAAGGCAGTGAAGAAAGTTAAGGAGGACTGGATAGGTATTCAATGCGAAGAGATCTAAACTTGCCTGAACAAAAACAACAGCAAGAAAGCATACCAGCTGGTGAAGGATCTAACTTCAGAGAAACAGGGGGATCCACAACTATCCAGTACAGGTCTGGGAAATGCCTTACAGAGGAACAAGAGATTCTCAGCAGATGGACAGAATATTGCTCAGAACTATACAACCATGAGACTTACGGTGACAATGCGGTTCTGGACTGCAATCAGCCCCCAGAAGAAGATCAACAACGATCCTTCCTGAGGAAGTTGAGATTGCAGTAGCAGCACTAAAGAAGGAGAAGTCTGCCCGAGTTGATAATATACCAGCAGGACTTGCCGTTCAACTTGGCGGGGAGACCATGATTGATGTTTTAACAGATATCTGTAACAGGATCTGGAGAACGGGAGAATGGCCTACCCCATGGACTCAGTCGCTGGTTATTACACTCCCTAAAAAGGGCAACCCACAGCTCTGCCAGAACTACAAAACTATCAGCCTCATCAGTCATTCAAGCAAAGTCATGCTGAAAGTCATCTGGAACAGGCTTAAACTACAAGCCGAAGAGATAATCACTGTGAAACAGGCTGGGTTCCGAGCAGGAAGATGCATCACAGAGCAGATCTTCAACCTTAGAATCCTGTGTGAAAAGTATGTCTAACATCAGCAGAATCTGTACCATGTCTTCATTGATTTCAAAAAAGCTATTGACAGGGTATGGCATGCAGCCTTATGGGTCAGCCTGCAGAAGTACAATACCAGTGCAAATCTAGTTCGCACCATCGAGAAGCTATACTACAAGGCTACAGATGCAGTCCTGATGAATGGTAGCACAGGAGAATGGTTCAGAACAACAGTTGGAGTAAGACAAGGATGTCTTTTGTCACCCACCCTCTTCAACATTTTTCTTAAACGGATCATATCTGATGCTCTGGAAGAACATGACGGAATGGTTAGCATAGGCGACAGAAACATTACCAATCTGCGGTTTGCCGATGACATAGATGCTCTAGCTGAGGAAGAGCAGGAACTAGAAACCCTAGTAGAAAGTCTCGACCAAAGCTGCACAAGGTATAAGGTGGAGATCAGTGGTGAGCAGACCAAACTGATGACAAACAGCGCAGATGGCATCCAGAGGGATATCAAAGTAAAAGGACAGAAACTGGGTGCAGTAACAAGCTTTAAATACCTTGGAGCAAATGTCTCAGATGACGGCTCAAAACAGGAGGTTCTCTCAAGGATTGCACAAACCACTTCAGCTCTTACCAAGCTGAACTCAATTTGGAGAGGTAACAACATATCTCTTTGATCAAAGGTGAAACTTAAGCGCTCCCTTATCAGTTCCATATTTCTGTATGCCTGTGAATCGTGGACCTTGACAGCAGAGCTAGAGAAAATAACGCAGGCCTTTGAGATGAGATGCTACCGAAGGCTACTGAACATTTCGTACAAGGGCCATATAACCATTGAGGAGGTTCGCAGAAAGATCCAAGCAGTCATTGGAGAATATGATGAACTCCTGACGCTGGTCAAGTAACGGAAACTAAGGTGGTTTGGCCACGTCTCAATGTCTTCTGGTTTAGCAAAGACGATTCTACAGGGCACAGTGAAAGGAAAATGAAGAAGAGGTAGACAGAAGAAGAGGTGGGAAGACAATATTAAAGAGTGGACAGGGATGGATTTTGCTTGCTCAACTAGGGCAGCTGAAAACAGGACAAGATGGAAAGGAAGGGGGAGACTGTGGGGGAATGGAGGGAAGAGATAAGAGAATAATATCTATAGCTGTCCAAAACAGTTGTGCTGGAAACAGTTTATTACTCAAAGCATGTTCTTACTTTCATGGTCTGTGATTATCTCCCCAAGATTTATTTCATTGCATATAATGTCCACCATACCTTTATTTTGGAACTATTTTGTGACTAAAACATGGTGAATATTTCAGATTTTTCAGGTAGTGGGTGTCTGTTGAATTGATTTTTGTATTTGTTATTTGTTTCTATGCAGTTTTCATTCTGGAAGATTGTAGAATGGTGTTTGGAGATTTTATCAGGGTAATTATTTTTGGGTAGAATTTCACCCACATGGACTTCTGGCGTCCTTGGGATAGCCAAGTCTCAGATATGCTAATTAACTTCATAATTGCTTTTATTATACATGTTATACCCTAGAATGATGTTCAGGTGGTATGTAACATTGAAGGCTTGAAAGCTTTGTGACAGACCCAGTTATTTTTTAAAACAATGTAACTCACATTTTTCAACGTACCCCACCCACTACACATTGTGATGAACCCTTAAACTCTAACAATATCGATACAGAAGAGAATATTTCTATCCCCGAAGTTATGATAAACCCAATAAATTTTGATAACTATCAAACTATAGATTCATCCCAAGCATCATTAAATAATCCAATAAGTGAAAGTGAAATACTTTATGCTATTAAATCTTTGAAATTGAACAAGTCTGGAGGCACAGACGAAATAGTTATTGAATACATTATTTCAACTAAACAATTATTAATGCCAGTTTAAGTAAAATTATTTAACATTATATTAGAAACTGGAATTGTTCCGAGTGATTGGGTCAAAGGTACTATAATCCCAATTTACAAAAATAAAGGCAACAAACTCGACCCAGCAAATTATCGGCCTATAACTCTGCTTAGCTGTATTGGTAAGGTTTTTACGGCCATTTTAAATAATAGATTAAGTAAGTACTTAGATGACAATGAAATTTTAAATGAAACACAAAGCGGTTTCCGAAAGGAATATTCAACAATCGATAATATTATGGTCCTATACAGTCTAACAGAATATTTCAAAAGTAAAAAAAAAATAAATTATATTGCTGCTTTATAGATTTTGCTAAAGCGTTTGATAATGTTTGGAGAGCTGGACTCTGGCAAAAGTTGCTGAAACATGGTGTCAGAGGAAAGATACTTAATGTTATTAAAAATATGTTTAACGAAATCAAGTCATGTGTCAGTTTTAATGGCAGTTATTCTGGATTTTTTAGTTGTGAAAAAGGGGTTAGACAGGGAGAAAATCTTTCTCCCCTTTTATTTGCTATCTATTTGAACGATCTAGAAAATTTTATGAGACTAAATGGTTGTACAGGTATTGATATTGATATGCATGATGAAAATGTCTTGATATTTATCAAACTATTTGTATTACTATATGCAGATGATACAATTGTAATGAGCGATAATTTTAAAGATTTTCAAGAAATGTTGGACATATTTAATGACTTTTGTAAAAAATGGAAATTAATAATAAACATTGAAAAAACTAAAATTATCATCTTTGGTGATTATAGCCGAAGACGAACTGTATCTTTTTCTATAGCTGGTGAAGAAATTGAAATTGTTAAAGATTTTAAGTACCTTGGAGTTCTTTTCACTAAAATGGCAGATTTGTACAGCATATTAAAATTTTGTCAACTGTTGCATGTAAAGCCATGTATCTATTACGTAAAAGAATTGTTAATTTGCATTTGCCAGTTGACTGCCAATTGAAACTCTTTGATCAAACTATTGTCCCAATTCTATTGTATGGAAGTGAAATAAGTGGATTCGAGAATCTTCAACTACTTGAGAAAATACATTTAAATTTTATGAGAAGTGTTTTGAAAATGAAAAATAGTACGCCCCACGTTATGATTTATGGTGAGTTTGGGAGATTTCCACTTGAAATTCAGGCAAAACTGCGAATGATTAAATATTGGTCAAAGATTTTAACTGGCAAAAACTCTAAAATTTCATATAAGTTATATTTGCTTTTGATATACCTTCATAGAAATGAAATTTATTCTTGTAAGTGGATTTTATGTGTAGAGAAAATTTTACAAGATGTTGGTTTAAATTATATTTGGTTAAACCGTAATATTGTCAATGTAAACTGGGTTTGTAATGAAGTAAGAGATAGATTACAAATGCAATTTCAACAGAAGTGGTATAGTGACGTCCAAATTAGCTCCAAATGTATTAATTATAGAATATTTAAAACAGAATTTAACCTTGAAAAATATATAACACAAATTGAGCCGAAATATTATATTCCAATTGCTAGATTTAGAACAACCAATAATAGATTACCGATTGAAAAGGGAAGATGGGAACAAATTGAAAGGTCACAAAGATACTGCACATTATATAACTACAATATACTGGAGATGAATTTCATTATTTACTGGAATGTGACTATTTTAAAGAAATAAGAAAATTATATATACCGAGATACTACTTAAGACATATTAATATATTAAAATTCGAAAAACTCATGTCCACTACAAATATTAAACTGCTGAGACAGCTTAGTAGGTTCATTTCAGAAATTTTAAGTAAATTCTAGTCCCTGTTAAGCTGTGTGTGCACTTTAAAATTTGTTTGCTTCGTTTTTTCCCATAGATTAGTATGTATTTCCTCATATGTTGTTACTTTTCAATCTGAGAGAAAATAAAAGTTTTGTTCTGTTCTGTTCTGGATATCTGAGAGCTATAAATTTTGCGCAAAAAACGTCAAACCATCACATTTTCACGACGTCATTGAAATCGGAATTGTTTCATGCTCAAAAGAAAGTCATTTAGTGAGTCACAAATGACTGAAGTTTTGGATGATATATTGTTTGACTTGAAAACTGAAAATTTTGGTTTTGTCCCATTCCACCTTAAACGGAGACCTTTGTTTCAATCATTTGCGGGCAGACAGAATTTGTGCTTGTGGAATAATGAGTCTGCTTTACATTTCTTTCTCGAGTGTGAGATATTTACTTACCAGAGAAAACTTATGTTCAGAGAAACAAGACTTTTTCATCCATAATAGGTTAACTATTTGCTCTTTGGTAACCCTAACCTATCTAACGATGAAAATTTCCTTCTTTTTTAAGGCTGTCCAAAGTTTTAAAAATACGAAAAGGTTTTCATAAGCCAACCATACATAATGGTGTATGCGACGGTACGAAGACAGGATGGTGGTTCGCAACTACTTCTTCCTTTCAGTTAACGTTCCTTCATTCTATTCTTTTGTCTTTCTCCCCTCCTTCCTTTTGTTGGCATATTCTTGGCATTTACAAAGCTTTTGGCGAACACACTGCATAAAACATCGTCGTCTCGGTGTCGATGCTTAAAAAGGTTCCATCGAAACCGGGACGACGTCATGTTACATGTATTGTGGTGTTGATCAGATTTTATTCATTTTTTGATATCTTCACAATAATAGGTTTTTTTCTTGCCATGTCTTGCTGTTTTTGATATTGTAAGGGGAGGGCTGTAACTAATGTTGTGAGAACTTGTAGCCCAACCCCATTGTAATGTATATGAAGGCAATAAAATATGTTTAATCTAATTTGCTACATAACTGCTAGACTTTTAGTGTCACGGCAAAAGTCCACACGTATTTTAACAACACCCTCGTTTGTTTGGAAGTGCACCCTATGTACTACATGTACCAAGGATGCTTTTTTCGGTCGAGTGATTTGCCATTTCCTCTGAAGGTTATTTTATTTGCATTTGACCTGCGACACGACAAAGCCAACAAAGTGGTAGTGTGGCCAGCGAAGAGTCAGATCAGCCTAAGCAGCCGCCCAGTCTGATCAGAGTCTTCGCTGTCCGCATAGAATTAGCTTAGACCCTTAGCTACATGTACGTTTAAAGCGCACAGCGAAGACTCTGGTCAGACTGGGCAAGACTGATCTGAGTCTTCGCGGGGCGCACACACGACTTTGTTAGTTTTGTCGTGAGGGAGTGGCATTTAAAGCTAGATTACGTAAATGGACAGGCTGGTCGGAAACTTTTCACAGTTTTTGAATTGCAAATGCCTTTCTTCTTTCTTGTTACGTAGCATACTACGAACATAATGGTTTTAAGAGACGAGTAACTTCAATTTAATGAGCAAGAAAACAAGTTTAATTTGTAAATCTATAACAAACAAATATACACTAAACATAAACAACAAACGATCAAGAAAGAAATAAACAATTTACTGACTTACTGACTAACTTACTTTAAAAAGTATTTCGTTACGAAACAATCACAAAATTATGAAACTAGTTAATTGTATGAAACACAATTAAGACTTGCACACTTGTTCAAGAAACCTTTAGCGAAAACATCGTTGTTACTGAGGCAGAGACGATACATCAGTGCAAAGCCTTCCTGAATATGCACGAATATATTGTCGTCATAAATTGACTGACTCCCACGCGGCGATAAAAGGCATTTCTGCAAGCATGTTTTGAATTTATGATTGGTGGAGTAATTAAATTAACAATAGCATTACCCGCTAATCCGTGCACGTGACTTCTTTTCGGCCAATTACTGTCCAAAGTCGATTAAAGAAAGTGCTTAAAATTTTTTATGATATAACTTAACCCTGATCGTAGGGTGTATCGTCTTCATCGTCTTCATTTTTTGGCAGGAAACGCGGTCCGCGATTCCCGCCAATTTGTTTATTTTCTTACATCTTCCTACTTCCAATATTCATCACAAATCATTAATCTGGCAGAAAAGTTCAGACAAACGTACTGAATAGATCTATAACATAGAGGTCTGCATGTTTAGTGTTAAACCCAATCACTTGTTGTTCTCTTTACTTTCACTGCGGTTGGTCGGGAATCAGACTCATTGATGGGTCAGACAGAAAGGTTTTTAATTTAGTTAGTTGGTTTAGACCGTAGATTGGCTTGTTTGTTGCTTGGTCATTCGGGGTTCAACTGATGGTTTTGGTTTAAACATATTTATTTCACTTTTTCACAACATACATAGATAATACAACATATAAGTTTATAGGATTAGAACGAAAGCATGTTGCTTATTTAGTTCTTCTCCTGAACCTGATGGTTTTGTTTGCTGTCCAATAACACGACTGAAGCATTGCAGCAAACAAAACTGATGGTTTTGTTTGCTGCGATGCTTCAGTGGTGTTATTGGACACCCGAGAAACCTCCAGAAACCTCCAGGTGTCACAATATTTCTATCGTGTCTTTATCTCTGATTCATCATAGGTATTATCCGTGATTTTTGTGTTTCCTGTGATGATTCATTGGTGGGTTTGGAAACCTTCATATGGACCAAATAGCTAACTACATGTTTCGAACCATCGCAGAAGCAGAGGGTGAGGGTTTGGAACTTTGGATCCAGTAAAACAATTTAAGCCTCCTCGCCAGTTATCTTTTACTGACCTGTCCAATGTCACATGTTGTTAGGTCCGCTTGTCTATGGTGTCTAGCATCTGATAACCTGATTCTGCTTTCTGTTTGTTTTGTTTTGAATTTAAGGTAGAAAATAGATGTTGCTTCTGTTTTAATTAGGGTAGCTGATTGACCACTTATCCGGGATATTCCGTGCGTGTCTTTCGTGAACTCGTCATTTTTGTGTGTGTGTGTGTGTGTGTGCTTCTTTCCCTTTTGCTTTTGAGGGCGGGGTGTAGGATATGATTGTATTATTCCTGATCATTGCCTATGTAACAGTCAAATTGTTGGCGGGATTTCTTCAAGTTATCATGGCGGAAAACTGGAAAAATCTTAAGGAAACAATTGCGTTTTCATCGTTTCTGGCGTGTTGGAATCGAAATAGATTCTTGCTAACAAGTGTCGCGCTCGTCATATATCAATTTACGACTGACCTCCAACCAGAGATATACTGGACAACAAATCACTGTAAGCAAGAGTCTGTTTCTTAAATACCAGCGATGTCAAATGATAAATGATTCCTCTTCAACACTTTCGTTAAATAGTACAGAGCTTGAGATAAGGAGAGGTTTGGAAGATAATTCAAAAATATTTTTAGTCTTATTTCTGAAAGAAAACAAAGGTTATGGCCCCTCATAAAAACCATAGAAATGAGAAAACCAGAAAATGAAAATAGATAAAATGATAAATAAATAAAATAACAAACACACAGACTTAACAACAGGCAACATATATACAGCTGTTTTTGGTCCTTCTGGAGTAGGCCTATACGAGTAATTAATTGTACTGTAGCAGAAAAAAACCTTTGTATTTCGAAAAGGGGAACCAATTTGAAAGATGATCACGTTTCAATCTCAGACAGCTACTGCTCTTCCTAGCCGATAGTCGGTCCCACGTATAACGTATTCTTGCACACCGGATAGAAAATGCCATTCTTTTCACCCGGGATAGAACATTTCATCTTACCCTGGTGTTCTGACCCAGGACCGGAAAAAAATCACGAGCGGTCAATGCATTGGTTGTATAGGAGCTCACGTACCTGCGTCGTCAAGTGACGTTGGTATTTTAGATGATGACGTCAAGAAGACGATAAAATGACGTCAGTTTATGTACGCCAGTCGTTGACGTAAAGAGCCGAATGGTGGTCGTTGAAAGCGGCGCCTTCTTTCAAAATCAAATTGAAACCTCTCAAGCACTAGAATTACGCATTTAACAAGTTCTGAAGTTAAAATAAAACGTGGTGTGCAAGAAAAAGTATCTATCATGGGCGTGAGGTGTGGATAGAAAAATCCGTCACTCGGGATCACTGTTCGGCTTCAATCGGCAAGCCTCGTGATGCCGAACAGTGACCCTCGTGACGGATTTTTCTATCCACACCTCATACCCATGATAGATACTTATACTATAGTCTCAGTATCATGTATTCGGTATTTGTTGTCTTATGAACACCGTAAATATGTAAAAAAAAAGAGAGAGAAAAAATGGGACACATAAATTATTAACCGTAATTGTCCTTAAATGAGATAGTTGTGTTCCTGAATGCATTAATGCTTCATAACGATGCATCTGGAATGGCAAACAGTGTAGACACTGATCAGACTGCTTCTACAGGAGGATCCGGTGCTGGTTCTGCATTGATTCTTCAGGCCTATTTGTCCCAATCTATAGAATTTGAATACATAAGAAAAATGGTCAAATATGCCAAAATACAGGTTTCCAAATGTTGTGGTTTAAAACGAACGGGGCGTGTTACGATATCAAAATGAGCCGCGACACGACAAAACTGAGCGGTATGTGCGCCCAGCGAAGATTCAGATCAGCCTAGGCATTAACCCAGTCTGATCAGAAGCTTCGCTGTCTACATGGAGCTACCTTAGACACTTGGCGCCCTTAAGGCCACAGCAAAAACTCTGATGAGACTGGGCAAACGCCCAGGCTGATCTGAGTTTTCACTGTACGCACATGCGTGTCGTGTTGCGGCTCATTATTATTAAAATGTACAAAAACGACTGACTTTAGGCCTCTCTAAACAATGTCTCAAAAACCAATCCTAAGGACAGTATGTTTGCATTTTGGTCTGACACCTTAAGCATCTGTAGAGGCCGACAGAGGAGAACCACTTTGCAGCGTTGCTGTAAAACAAACAAAACCAATAAACAATCCATAAAAATGATCAGCAAATACTTATCTTTTAGGCACGCTCGGCATAGTTACTTTGGCTAACCCGAGCACATCCAGGTATTCCTTTGGTTACACGAAGATATGTATAAAACATATGAGCCGTGACACAAGAAAACCAACAAACTGGACAAAGTGATTGTGCGGACAGCGAAGACTCAGATCAGCCTGGGCATCCGCCCAGTCTGATCAGACTCTTGGCTGTCCGAACGGAGGTAGCTTAGACCCTTAGCTACCCTTTAAGCCTACAGCGAAGATTCTTATAAGATTTGGCGGATGCCCAGGTTGATCTGAGTCTGCGCTTGGCGCACATGTTACTTTGTTGGTTTTCTCGTGTCGCGGCTCAATTATCTACAAGTTGCCAAAGGAATACATGGACGTTCCTCAGGTTTACCCATGTATCTATGCCGAACGTGCCCTTGCTATGAGAGACGCAGGTTTTGAAATAATCATTATATGGATCCTTAAAGGCACGGGCGAATACACACCGGGTAGGCGGCAATCAAGAACGCTCTAAACAATCGATTAACGCGGATCGAAAACCGCTGGAAATAGCGTTTTCGATTGCAGATTGTCGAAAACCGCTAGAAACAGCGTTTTCGATTGCTAATTTTCGTCAATTTGGAATCGAAAACGCTGTTTCTAGCGGGTTTTGATCCTAGTTCGTCGTTTGCACGAGCGATTTCGATTACCGCCTACCCGGTCTGGAATATAATTTTCTTGTTGTAGGTTTAAAAAGGCATAGTTCTTAGACGATGCTCTTATAGAAAATTTTCATAATTTATCTACTGCACTAACATACGAACGGGGCGTGTTACGATATCAAAATGAGCCGCGACACGACAAAACTGAGCGGTATGTGCGCCCAGCGAAGATTCAGATCAGCCTAGGCATTAACCCAGTCTGATCAGAAGCTTCGCTGTCTACATGGAGCTACCTTAGACACTTGGCGCCCTTAAGGCCACAGCAAAAACTCTGATGAGACTGGGCAAACGCCCAGGCTGATCTGAGTTTTCACTGTACGCACATGCGTGTCGTGTTGCGGCTCATTATTATTAAAATGTACAAAAACGACTGACTTTAGGCCTCTCTAAACAATGTCTCAAAAACCAATCCTAAGGACAGTATGTTTGCATTTTGGTCTGACACCTTAAGCATCTGTAGAGGCCGACAGAGGAGAACCACTTTGCAGCGTTGCTGTAAAACAAACAAAACCAATAAACAATCCATAAAAAATGATCAGCAAATACTTATCTTTTAGGCACGCTCGGCATAGTTACTTTGGTTAACCCGAGCACATCCATGTATTCCTTTGGTTACACGAAGATATGTATAAAACATATGAGCCGTGACACAAGAAAACCAACAAACTGGACAAAGTGATTGTGCGGACAGCGAAGACTCAGATCAGCCTGGGCATCCGCCCAGTCTGATCAGACTCTTGGCTGTCCGAACGGAGGTAGCTTAGACCCTTAGCTACCCTTTAAGCCTACAGCGAAGATTCTTATAAGATTTGGCGGATGCCCAGGTTGATCTGAGTCTGCGCTTGGCGCACATGTTACTTTGTTGGTTTTCTCGTGTCGCGGCTCAATTATCTACAAGTTGTCAAAGGAATACATGGACGTTCCTCAGGTTTACCCATGTATCTATGCCGAACGTGCCCTTGCTATGAGAGACGCAGGTTTTGAAATAATCATTATATGGATCCTTAAAGGCACGGGCGAATACACACCGGGTAGGCGGCAATCAAGAACGCTCTAAACAATCGATTAACGCGGATCGAAAACCGCTGGAAATAGCGTTTTCGATTGCAGATTGTCGAAAACCGCTAGAAACAGCGTTTTCGATTGCTAATTTTCGTCAATTTGGAATCGAAAACGCTGTTTCTAGCGGGTCTTGATCCTAGTTCGTCGTTTGCACGAGCGATTTCGATTACCGCCTACCCGGTCTGGAATATAATTTTCTTGTTGTAGGTTTAAAAAGGCATAGTTCTTAGACGATGCTCTTATAGAAAATTTTCATAATTTATCTACTGCACTAACATTTACTGAAATCATGTTAATCAATTTCATTTTGTAGATTTTGTTTTATTAAATGTACTTTTTGAGAATGAATGACTACTAAAACATCCCACGAAATTATTTTGCCATTTGTTTTCATGCCTATTAGCATGAGCCATTTTTATGGCTATAAAATATTGCCCGTAAAAGACATATTAATGGATTGATTATGGTCATTAATTTTATTGGTCAATCTAGTTTGCTTTTTCTTTAAATAATCATTGATGGCAGCCAACTTGGATAATCAAATTTAAAAAAAAAAAAAAATCGAAAAAGCTTTCTGCAAAGGGTCATCATAGTCAGGTCAAAGTTGGTCAAACTTCATAAGTTTTTCTCAAT
Source organism: Ctena decussata (assembly GCA_963989385.1). Lineage (NCBI taxonomy): Eukaryota > Metazoa > Mollusca > Bivalvia > Lucinida > Lucinidae > Ctena > Ctena decussata. The sequence continues at coordinate 43,285,941 of OZ022505.1, read as the reverse complement.
TTCAAGTTTTGCATTTTTAGTAAAGACAGCTATCATGATTTTTAGTCTATTTGAGCCGCGACACGAGAAAACCAATAATGTGGTTGTGCGCCCAGCGCAGACTCAGATCAGCCTGGGCATCCGCCCAGTCTGATCAATGTCTTCGCTGTCCGCATGAAGGTAGTTTAGACCCTTAGCTTCCTTTTAAGCGCTTAGGGAGGACTCTGATCAGACTGGGTGGGTGCCGAGGCTGATCTGAGTCTGCGCTGGGCGCACAACCACATTGTTGGTTTTCTCGTGTCGCGGCTCATTTCAGGTCTGAAAGAACTCTATGCAACACTTATTCTGACACAAACTTGCTGAAAATCTTTTTAGCGGTTGTACAGGTATTAACATTTTCATACCTTTTGCTATTTTAGTAACGGTAAAAGGCGGTCATCTTGGAATGTCAAATTGCATATCGAATTAGCTTCATGCAAGAATCAATCTAATACAAAGCTTGTCAAATTCTATTCGGCGGTTCCAGATATCTTTTAATTTTCACGTTTTGCTATTTTTAGAAATAGAAGCCATCTTGACTGGTGCGATTAATATAAGATAGAAAGACAACCATAAAGGAATCATTCTGACACAAATTTGGTCAAAATCCATTCAGCTGTTATTGAGATGAATCTCATTTTCGTGTTTTTTCCTCTTTTTCAGTAAGGGCAGATGGCGGTTTAAACCAGGATATTTAAAGTAATATTGTTACTGTCCTCAAATGCAACAGTTGTTTCACAATGCAGTAATGCACCCAAAAGGTACGTATGGGATACCAAATAGTGTAGCTCCTAATCAGACTACTCCTCAGGAGTCTGATCCGGATTTGCTTTGTTTCTGAAATCTATCTGTCCAAATAATAAACATGTTTTCGATACGTGATCCACTACTGAGTAAAAACCATGTTATTTAATAACACGTACCTGGCTGGTTTTCCTGATAACTATGTCACCTGCGGTCAGATCTTCTTGAGTAATCTTCCAGTCATGAAGCATGCGCATTAGTTTACAAATTTTAATGGCGACACAAAGCCGTTGCTTACGACAGAACCATTCTTCGTTCCATATCTGAGGCAAGGGCGTAAAGCCTGGTGCTTGGCCTTTAAATGACCAGAATGCTAAACTTTTCCATAAACCAGTGCAGTTTTCAAGGTCATCTAAACACAAAGTTTATATCAAAGATTTGAAAGGATTGGTGGCCTAAATTATTTAATATTATATTGTTATGCACTGATATTGGGGGATATTGTTCCGAGTTGGGATATCGGAAGGACGCGAGCGTGCTCCAGTATCAGTGCAAAAAACCTTTCATTATTATATAGCTATAAGTATTTTTATCATTTTCGTCTCAGTTTGAACTTTTTGATATACAGTCAAACCTGTCTTAAGGGGTCACCCAAGGGAACCTCAAAAATTGGCTGCTTAAGACAGGTGACCCCTCAATACAGGCTCATTTACACTGTATTTAGGTTCAAGGGACCCAGAAAAAGTGGCTGCTAAAGGCAGGTGGCCCCTTAATAGAGGTGACCACATAAGCAGGTTTGACTGTATGTACCACACATCCTGCTTTAAGGAACAACGCAAGGAGAAAATCAAACAGTGTTATCATTTTTGCAGAACTGCAGTATCGCTGGTTAGGAGCGTACAGTACATGTGACCAGGTTGTCGGATTTGTATAGTGGACAAATTTTTGTCCGTTTTGTGACCTTCAGGACGTGTCTGCGTGAGCTTTGCTTTCGTTTATTGATTTTTTACTATTTGAATTTAAACAACTTTGTGTGCGTGTTTTATTTATTTATGTTATCCATAATGGACGTCTTTGGAGATGGCTAGATTTTGCTTTTTTGCTCTAAATCTATTTTTTCATCTGCAAATCACTTGTGTTTGCAATAAGATCATTTCACCTGTAACCAGAAAATCGACCGATTTAGCGTTTTAATTCGAAAAACTTGTCAGTAAATCCCTTTTTAAGAGAGATTAATAATCTATAAAGAGATTTACTCTTGATGAATATCCTTAAAGTACGGGACAAAACCTTACGACAAGCAAAACTGAGCGTCCCCATTTTTTCTGACTGTATGGGACGTCTCATATTTGCTGTATGGTTTGTGATATAATACGCTATCGTGACTGCATGGGATGTCCTATTTAGGTGTGATACTTATTCAAAGATTTATTGCTTTTTTTTGTTTTATTTAATTAAATATATATGTTTAAATGTCTAGCTAAGCTTTGTTACAATAGCAATCACCTATTAATTCACAAAATTTTGGAGAAAAGTACTAGTTTATTGAAATGACAACAAGCATGAAGGATGGCATAATCTACACAACGTCTTGGTTCAAAAGGTGCCAGCAATGGCATTTTTCACAGTCTGTTACTCTAAACGGGGTATGAATTTTACCCCACCTTGGTCTTTATGCTCATTTGTGAGCTTATAGAATAGCCATGCTAAAGGAAGATTTATTATTATCAGCGGTGAGGAGGAGTGGGGGGATTCAAGTGTTTTTTTTTTTTTTTTTGGGGGGGGGGGTAGTAGAGGGAGGGGAGGGATCGGAATGTTTTTGGTGATCTACAATAAGCATAGGAAGTGAAGAAGGCTAGAAAGCCAACCCAGCCAAGACTGAAGTTTGATCTTTAGGAGTTAAGGGACCCAGATGTGGCATGGACTTTGCAAGCAACAATACTAGGGAAATTTGCACCACTCATTGGTCTGAGGGATGATGACATGGACATAGATACCATGATTACCACCTACAATACAGCAGTAACTGATGCAGCCAGTGAGGTACTTGGAAAGGAGCGTCGCAGGAACAAGCCCTGGGTCACCAGAGATGCTCTCGACCTCTGTTATGAGAGAAGAAATTTGAAGAAGAAGCGGTATGAAGCAGGAGGAGCAAAGGAATACAGGGAAGCAAACAAGAGGATTCAGAAGGCAGTGAAGAAAGTTAAGGAGGACTGGATAGGTATTCAATGCGAAGAGATCTAAACTTGCCTGAACAAAAACAACAGCAAGAAAGCATACCAGCAGGTGAAGGATCTAACTTAAGAGAAACAGGGTAGATCCACAACTATCCAGTACAGGTCTGGGAAATGCCTTACAGGAAACAAGAGATTCTCAGCAGATGGACAGAATATTGCTCAGAACTATACAACCATGAGACACGGTGACAATGCGGTTCTGGACTGCAATCAGCCCCCAGAAGAAGATCAACAACGATCCTTCGTGAGGAAGTTGAGATTGCAGTAGCAGCACTAAAGAAGGAGAAGAATCTGCTGGAGTTGATAATATACCAGCAGGACTTGCCGTTCAACTTGGCGGGGAGACCATGATTGATGTTTTAACAGATATCTGTAACAGGATCTGGAGAACGGGAGAATGGCCTACTCCATGGACTCAGTCGCTTATTATTACACTCCCTAAAAAGGGCAACCCACAGCTCTGCCAGAACTACAGAACTATCAGCCTCATCAGTCATTCAAGCAAAGTCATGCTGAAAGTCATATGGAACAGGCTTAAACTACAAGCCGAAGTGATAATCACTGAGCAACAGGCTGGGTTCCGAGCAGGAATGGGCACCACAGAACAGATCTTCAACCTTGGAATCCTGTGTGAAAAGTATTTCCAACATCAGCAGAATCTGTACCATGTCTTCATTGATTTCAAAAAAGCTTTTGACAGGGTATGGCAGACAGCCTTATGGGTCACCCTGCAGAAGTACAATATCAGTGCAAATCTAGTTTGCACCATCGAGAAGCTATACTACAAGGCTACAGGTGCAGTCCTGATTAATGGCAGCACAGGAGAATGGTTCAGAAAAACAGTTGGAGTAAGACAAGGATGTCTTTTGTCACCAACCCTCTTCTACATTTTTCTCGAACGGATCATGTCTGATGCTCTGGAAGAACATGACGGAATGGTTAGCATAGGCGGCAGAAACATTACCAATCTGCGGTTTGCCGATGACATAGATGTTCTAGCTGAGAAAGAGCAGGAACTAAAAGCCCTAGTTGAAAGTCTCGACCAAAGCTGCACAAGGTATAAGGAGATGATATATATAAGCTTCAAGCTTACTTTCAAATCCTGATTTATTTGTTGTATGTCTATTATGTTGTAAACTTATTCTCGAATAAAATAGTGTTTAAACCACGGTATAAGGTGGAGATCAGTGGTGAGCAGACCAAACTGATGACAAACCACGCAGATGGCATCAAAAGATATCAAAGTAAAAGGGCAGAAACTGCGTGCAGTAACAAGCTTCAAATACCTTGGAGCAAGTGCCTCAGATGATGGCTCAAAACAGGAGGTCCTTTCAAGGATTGCACAAGCCACTTCAGCTCTTACCAAGCTGAACTCAATTTGGAGAGGTAACAACATATCTCTTGGATCAAAGGTGAAACTTAAGCGCTCCCTTGTCATTTCCATATTTCTGTATGCCTATGAATTGTGGACCTTGACAGCAGAGTTAGAGAAAAGAACGCAGGCCTTTGAGATGAGATGCTACCGAAGGTTACTGAACATTTCGTACAAGGACCATATAACCATAGAGGAGGTTCGCAGAAAGATCCAAGCAGTCATTGGAGAATATGATGAACTCCTGACGCTGGTCAAGAAACGGAAACTAAGGTGGTTTGGCCACGTCTCAATGTCTTCTGGTTTAGCAAAGACGATTCTACAGGGCACAGTGAAAGGAAAATGAAGAAGAGGTAGACAGAAGAGGAGGTGGGAAGACAATATTGGAGTGGACAGGGATGGATTTTGCCAGCTCAACTAGGGCAGCTGAAAACAGGACAAGGTGAAAAGGAATTGTTTCGAAGTTATCCTTGGTGTCCCAACGGCTTAGTAAGGTTATGGAATAGAATAGAATAGACAATAAGCCGTTCTTGGACCGTTGGGGGGGGGGGGGGGGAGGGCAGGGGCTAACAGGGCGTGAGGTCATATGTTTTGTTTGACATATGGGGATGGGAGTTCAGAATTCTTCCACCAGTTCAATCTCGCACCACAGACCCCACCCCCTCCCGCGCCCCCATTACTCCCACATTTTCAGATTCTGTTATTTCAACTTTAAAACTTCAAAACTTTTACAAAAAAATCTTTGGTAGCTTTATATCTCCATTGATTTGCCAGTAGGACAGTATACAATGGTCTATAAAATCATGCCGAGAAGACGATTTCGTTCTCAAGTAAAATTAATTCCTGCATATGTGGTTTCAGATCTCCTCTGGTGACTTGTCATCAGCAAAAACTGCTAAGGTCTCTGGCGGCTACTCCCCAGATCCCACTTAATATTATTAACAGCTTTATAGGGCATTCAGCATCAGATTTCTGTTAATGAATTTTCTCCTGCATCTTTTTTGCTGCTTATGCTCATCCAGAAATCAAATTGACCTGTATAAATAAGAAAATTATCTTTGTGTTTCATACAGCTTTGATTAAGGCCAGTCTGACATAAAATAGGTAATATGCTATTTGTGTGAAGGGTCGCTGTGGGTAGGAGGGGAAGGGGGGGAGGTGGTCGTAAACTTTTTCCTCACCTATCGAGGGAGAGAAAAGGGGAATTGTGGTGAGACTGAGACGATCGTAAATAAGTGAATCATATGAAAATGAGCCCCCCAACCCCCATCCCACCCCAACCTGATAAGAAATGAGTCGTCCCTTAACCAATCATCAGGTGGGACAAACACAGTCCTGAGTCTATGTTTAAAGAGTGTTTACACACATCCAGATTGTTTTGTGTAAGCAGCGAAATTGACAGTTTATATTCCTACTTCGGTTTATAAGCTGTTATTAGGCCAAGTTTCTATTTACCGAAAACATTAGTTGTAACATATTTGTAGCCTATCCTATTGAAATATTGAAAAGAGTTCTGTGCTATGCTATCACATACTATACAGTATAACTGAGACACAGCATACAGTACTGAGAATCGGTTTTGTGACACACGATACAGAACAGATTTTGAACCCTTTATCGTTTTCTTTGAAAATAATTGGCCTTACATAGCATGATATCAATCCTGAGCCGGAATACAGTTCAATACACCATAAAATAATTGTAACGAAGATAGGTCGTTTCATGTAAAATTGATGGACAGATTTGAAGAAATGGTACGGATGCACCTTTTGAAATCGAAAGTAGAGTGGTGATTTTCTCAAATGAAATGTAAAAAAAAACAAAGCACATCATAACAATCTACAGAAAATCAAGGTAGCGTGTCAAAAAGATCTGTAGTTAGGCTTGTCGAAATATCGGTACTATGTTGAAACTCCCTCAGTTTATAATAAAACACAAAAATAAGCAGTTCTGGAACTTACCCGCCATATTTGAACAAAGATGCGTCAACTATACACATCGGTACAAGGGGTCACATGTACTGTACGCTCCCAACCAGTGAGTATGGCCGCGTTAAATTTTTCCTGGTTTGCAGTGAAACCTGTTTGAAAACTAAGGTTTCCGAAATCTAAGCAATATTTGATGCTCAGACTGTGACATTAGAACTTATAGATGCATTCTGATTTACCATGCCGTCAGGTCTCACGTGATATAAAAAGCAAACGATGTCATCGATTTTGATGTCATCGGACGTTAACATTTCAGAACGGCAGTAAACAGTTGGAACGCAAATTCATCACTTTTGAGTAAAATATTTTTATGAGCGGTCGTCTACACACAAAAATGAAATCCCTAAAAGAATGGCGCCGAAAACTCAATAAAAATTGCGCCTTATTATGCCACTTGTTATTGTAACCACAAAGACTGATTCTACTGAAAACCCGGCTCAAAAAATAACTTCCTTAAGTAGAAAATAATGAACACAATGCACCCAGTTCGAAGAGTCCGAAACCCCCAAAACTCTACCATGAAATATTTTGCAAGAAACTTGTCCCACACGTCGATTTCGGGGGCATCGTAAAAGTTCATCGTTAGGATACTCGCCGTCATTCTTGCGAGGTAATATAATGGAGAAGGTCTGGTGACGTAGAAATCGATCAATGATGGCAGGCGATTACACCGCAAGTCAGACTTTACGCGTGCTAGTGTTGACTGTTTTGTATTTTTTGAAAGGAGCGGTAACCTATGGCATTACAAGAATATCTGCTTTGCCGAACTATTACAGCTTAAAACAAGGAAGGACAGAATGAATAACGGTGTAAAATGTAAGTATCTACTTGTTTCTATTCATAAGACAGTTAAACTTAAAGAGCTGCCTAGCAGCCACCTCTTGTGGATGTGGTTGGGGAGGGGAGGAGGGTGCATGAAAAAAAAAGAAAAAGGAAAAAACACATTTCAGAAAAAAATGCCAAAAATGACACTTTATCTTGATATTCATTAAAAGGGATCATAATTCTTATATGCAAATCGAAATAATAGAGAGGAAACCTTGATTGCAAACATTGACTAATGAGTCATGACTGTGAAGGGATGCCGTTGAGTGAGGGGTAGCCCCTTCCAGTCTGCATCATTTGCACTGATTACAACGAATTTGATATGACAAAATAAGGACTTGATTATGTTTGATTCCATCCACATCCTTAATACAATCCACAGAAAATGAAAATGCCATACCCTGCTGACTGTAAGACCTTGCACTTGTACTGAAATGTGGCAAATATTGTTTGTCCTGTTTTACACTTTACGTATTAGAATGAAATTGAAACACAGTCCCATCATGAACTGCTGCAGGGTCAAAATGTTGCACCAGCATCATTGGGCTTCATAAACACATGTTTAGCCTTTTCATTTGAACCACTTCAGCAAGATGGTTCTAATAATGGATCACAACATATGTCTTTATGGCTGAATAAGATTGAACTCTTAAAATAACTATCAATTACAGTAAACATGCCCAAGCCGAGTCTGTTTAAAAACATAATATTACTCATATAGCTATTGTAAATATATTTATAAAACTGTTATTGAATTGTTCACATGCAGCCTGACCTTGCCCTTCAGTGTTTCCTATAATATAGATAAATATATACATGAAAATAGTAATTATAATAAAGGACATTCGTCATTCCTTTTGATAAAAAAAAATCTGTAATGTGAAACCACAGCATACAATGTGCATTTTACTAGAACAGACATAATAAAAATAACTCCATTTTAGTTCTCAAAATATTTGCCATTTTTTTTTTCTTTTATTCATATTCGGTTCAACTAGTTTTATATCTTATCATTATAACTTAGATAAATAGATTAAAGTTGTGAGTCCTGGCATTTCCCAACACATCTAATCAAGTTAGCGGAATTAAATGAAGATGTAAGGAATAAAACCACATATATTATTTTTGATTGTTTTGACAAAGCAGCACTAACACTTAAACACGTTAGTCGATTAATTCTCAACTTCAGAATTTTAGAATGTGTGGTAGTTGTCATCTGTTTAAAGAATCACTCCGTCATAGGCATGCGTTCCCATTGAAAGTCTGATATTTGCTATAAACTTTGTTGGTCTATAGAAAGGGTGCAATTTCGATATATTACAATCATCGGAATCGTTGTTCCTTGATTTTGATCGTCGATTTCTTTTCATCACTTCTTTTCTAACTTCGGGATTTATTAACATTTAAGAAGTTAAATACAGAAACGTGCGTCTGTCAAAACTAAATTTGGTATATCAAACCACAGTAAAAAAAAAAAAAAAAAAAAGAAACAAAAACAACAACAACAACAACAAAAAACAGAACCACCAACCAACAACGAACTGTATTGATCGGCTGTTTAATTGTTGACTAGTTTTAGACTTGAACTGCTTACTGGAGTAGTGCAAAGCGGAAAAATAACATCACGTGATCTTTATTGTTCTATAAATAGTTTTGATTGACTATAAGAACAGCCAAACCGCGTAGCGCAATCGGTAGCGCGCCTGACTCAAGAGCTAGAGGTCCCGGGTTCGATACCCGGTCCAGCCACATTCTTTCGTTTCTCCTTCCGCAGATTCAAGAAAAGCAGTTGTCAGTTAGTGGCGAAGGTATGTGCACTTACAACTGAATAAGCGTTTAAGAGGTCTAAGCCTGCCCAGGAATAGTGTTAGGTTAACAGACCGTCCCGAAATGACCATAGTTGTTTACCGTGGGCGTAAAACAACAACACAACGAATCCAAGGAAAACGAAAGTAGATGATAACATTGGTGAAACTCAGAAGTCCTTGCAGTTTTTAACACAGAAGTTTGGGATAGCTGCGTTTATATTTCATCTAATATGGTAGCTATAAAATAAAAGCCTATGCTGTTGTAAAACAATTTTCCACTTTGGCGTTAGTCGGTTACTGTAAAAGTTGTCATACCGTATTTTTTTCATACGTTTTCTTTTCGGTGGCATACAGTATAACCAATGACTGCTGTTAAAAGTTAAATATTTATTCGAATTTGGCAGTCCTATTTTCTTTCCTTCTCTTACTACATATAGCTTTCCTAGTTCGATCAGTTTTTCAGTCGCGGATAAAATTTCGGTGACCGACGCTTGTTAACATGGCCCATACCAATTAACAGACACTGCTATTTTACTATCAATTATGATGTTCTTTGCTCTCGCTGGTCATTCTGTAAAATTATAAAAAAAATGAAGAAAAATGACCTTACTGTGTGAGGGTCAGAGGTGATATAATTCTGTGGGAAATTAACGTTACATCTTTGACCGAGAAGGAAATATATAGAGGATATTTAACTTCTTTTAAGTGAATATCAAATACATTTCATCGAATGTGTTGAAAATATCAGAAATTTCACGAGTGCGGAGAACAAGTGAAATTGCCGATATTTTCAACACATGAGTTGAAATGTTTTTTGGTATTTACCGAAACAAGTATATTTTCTTTTCATTTTAAAAACAGACCGCTTAACAAATAACCCTTTTCATAGTCATTTCTCGTTAATTTTGCTTGTCTCAGCGCATTTAGTAGGTATAGTGAGGGGTGTATCCTTAGTTTACAACTAGAAAATGTTATAATGTCATTTTCCCGAACGAATAGGAGATAACGGGAATCCCCGGAGTGACGTCATCGGATGATAACGTGGGTAGATTGGTTGGCAAAAAGATAGCGACAGACAGTGGTCCAATATGGGATTTCGCTGAAAATCAACTGCTGAAGTGCGTAAAATGTACTTCCGAAGGCTGCGAATAAATAGCAACCTATGGAACCATTGCGAATATTGCCATAATCGCTTGTCGCGCGGAAAAAAAGACAGTTAGTTTATTACTTAAATTTATTAAGTTACTCGGTCTGGACATACACTGACTCGCTCCGGAACCGGACTGTTTCTCTTAGTAACTTTGACTGAAAAAGAAATAACTAAATAAAATAGAAATTAATCGGCGGTACTGAATGTCAGTATTTTGACCTTTTCGACGATCAAGGAAATTTGTAAATATAACAGAGGTAATAGGAAATGAAAGCTAAAATAAAATACAGACTAGTATCTAATGAGAATTAATGCAAACTTAATAATACTGACCTAGGGACAAGAACATTAAATAAATGAATAAGTAAATAAATTAGAATTCACGATTGCGATTTAAAAGAGAATGTTATAAAACGGTGAAGGATAATATAAAACAGAGAATTTTCTGTGTTTGAAATGACTATCAGTAATTACCACATAGTTTAGTCCGAGCAGATGACATCTAAACAAAAAATCTATCTCTTTCACTGTCTCTAATTGGTTTGCCCGTGATATTATATAATATCATTGATTGTAATAATCGAGTTTTATTTGATGTGTATAAATTGACTGCACCGCCAAAACAGTTTGCTCATTAGATATGAACTTGTCACTACAGTACACCAGCGGCGTTCTTTGAAATATGATAATTAAAGACATCCCTCATCAAAACACCCGCTGAATACCGGGTACATTCACGGTTTGCTACAGTGAAAAAAAAATCGTATCAGTCACTAGTGGATTGATACGATATTTTTTGCTGTAAATACTATCACTTTTAGGCCTCTTTGCTCTAGAATGCACAGAATTCACTGCTTAGTATTAATGAGCTACATTACCTGCCGTTAGCCAGCACTTCATCTTCTTACTCTCCGCTGCCTGTGGGACCTTTTTCTAACAACAGAGAAAACATTCGATGGGTGTCACGTGAAAAGGGATCTTGAGCATGTGTGCGTAATATAAGTACCCAAGTATGTCTGTGACAGCTGCACAAACTGACCAGAGTCTTCATTAATCGCGACAAAACAAAAAATGGCTTGTGCGCCCATGGAAGATGGACATCTGCCCAGTCTCATCAGAGTCTTCGCTGTGCGCTTTCAGAGTAGCCAAAGGTCTACCTCCATGGCGACAGTGAAGACTTTAATCAGACTGGGCGGATGTCCAGGCTGTTCTGAGTCTTTGCGTCGCGCACATGCCATTTTTTGTTTGGTTTTGTCATGTTGCGGCTCATTTCAGATTTGCCAGGATTCATAGACATTCGTAGGGACGTCTCTAAGAAAACTTCTTTTCATATGACATTGCATCTGAGAGTGTAATATAGTCATGCATTAAAAACGATAATCAACCAGTGGATAAGATATGAAAATCACGTCATAACGTTATGCGCCGACGTCCATAAAAACGTCGCGTTTTCTAATGGCGAAATCGTGACTCTTTAGTATAAACTTTGCTCATCAAATACGATAGTGTCATATGATAAATAGATTTTTGCATTCGTGCTCCTATATTATTGAATTTATTCAACTCGCTGGGAAAACCGATAAGATGTTCGGCGTTGCCTTGCATGTTACCCTTTTCCCCAACTCGTTTAATAAAGTCAATAATACATGAGCATTCATGTAAGATCCTGTATTCAACCATATCAGCAGAGCGGCTAAGAGCCAATAGTTGTAGAGCTCTATGAGCTGATGATTTCTGATTAATAATTTGGCATGTTTCTGATCAAAGAGAATGAAAGAAAGTGTGCTGGGATACAATCTGGCAAAATTATTGCTGATTTTAAACTGTACCCTTTTTGGGAGTCCGAAAAAGTGTCGCTTTTAAGAAATAGACCCTAGCTATAGCGCGTTCACAACTGTACGACACTGAAACCCGTAATGCTCTGAACCACTTTACTTCTTTAGTTTGTCAATGTTGAGGGATCCAAAACATGTTTTCTAACTGCCTCAAAGGAAAACTAAAAATCCATGATGGCCGTTTAAGGTTGCACTCCACAGTTTTTTGACAGCTCAGTGACTCCAGAGGGGGTCAGCTAAACAAAGTGACATTCCAGACTGATTGAATGTATAAATCATTCTTACTTCTCTTTGAATGAGCTGTACATTACCTACATACACTTTATAGCCATTTATAATCCCTATTAGGCTCTTATATGAATATTGTTGCAGAGAAAATGATAACCCACCCACTTTTTTGGGCTAGAAAATTTCCTCAAAAATGGCATATCACCCATGCTCTTCCCAAAAGCAGGACAATTGTTGTCACCTAAAGCTTACAGATTTACCTAGAGGGCTTATAGATGATCACTGTCAACTGCAACTGAATACCTGCCAGCCGTTTAGATTTTCTGCTATTCTTAATTGAAAATGAGCACTATCAGTTTGACAATTTGTATTCCGAGCTTTTTCAATGCAGCCATAGTTTTGCATCCATGCCGCCCAGCGATTGGAAGGTTTTCGAGTTGGAAATAAATTCAGATTTTACTTTCCTGACACATGCTCACTCAAAGGGAGGAAAAGTTTCTTGCATATCAGGAGGTAAAAAGAATTTATAGCCCAAGATACCCCGAATTATTAGCATTTTTGTCCCCGGCAAAAAGTGCGAAACTGTGAATGGCAACCTTAAGTACGAGAAACTAGTTCGATGCTAATATGAAGCTTAACCCATTGGATCCATTTGTCATTAAATCAGCCGCGACACGACAAAATCAACAAAGTGGTTGTGCGCCCAGCGAAGTCTAAGATCAACCTGGGCATTCTCCCAGTATGATCAGAGTCTTCGCTGTCCGCAAGGAGGTAACTGAGAGCCTGAGCTACTGTTTAAACGCCTAGCAAAGAGTCTGATCAGACTGGGCATTTTCTGATCAGACTGGGCAAATGCCCAGGCTGATCGGAGTCTGCGCTGGGCGCATAACCACATTGTTGGTTTTCTCGCGTGTAACGGCTCATTTAAGGGGTGTCTGGTTCTGTTTATTTTTATCATTATGAGAAATTTGTCTTACGCAATTGGTGTAGACCCTGATCAGACGCCGCGTTTCGCGACGTCTTGTCTGGGTCGGCATTGTTTGTCAATTACCCGTTTTGGGGACGCTATACATTAATGGGTTAAGTAAAAGAAAATGAAACGGAGCACCACAATGGAGCGAAGGGACATATTGATAGCAAGGTACAACTCTTTATTAATATTGGAGCTAGAGTACAAGGAACCACAATAAGGGCACGTTGTACAAAAATGGCGCATTGGTAGCAAGGCGCAACTTGTTTTTAATCAGACATGTAAAAGGCCCGAGTTTTCTATCTAATGCGTGTGATTACATTTTCAGGGTAAGCATCTCTACCTTTTTCATGTTTGTCTACCTTCTCAGTCGGGGTCCCCTCTCAAAGTATTCCACTCCCCCCCCCCCCTCCCTCGTAAAAGGGTCCCCTCTCAAAGTCTTCCACTTGCCCCACCCAGTAAGAGCGAATTCTTTTTTTTAAAAGTAGACTCCTTATTGAAAGTCTTAGAGTGTCATCGTCAGGGAAACCAAAAAGTCGTCCCCTTCTATGACGAAGGCGGAAACCATGGAGGTGTACCTATTAATTTTAAGACACAAGCACAGGGTAAAGTCGGGTAAATTCGGACAGCGGATAAATTCGGACAGTGACATTGTTTCCTTTCTATGTCAGTTGTTTAAGAAATAGATCAGCTCAAGCAGTGAATTGTTGAGTAATAATTCACTGTTTGGAGGTCAGTTGTAAAGTAGATCATATCACGAGCGCGGAGCGCGAGAGATTAATCTACTTACAACTGACCGACAAACAGTGAATTATTACTCAACAATTCAATGCTACAGCTGAACTATTTCGATTCTAATTTTCATTCAAATTCTCCCAACCATCTTGCCAGCGCGCTCATGTTCCCGCTAATTTTCTAAACTGTATCTAATATAAATGTACATTATTATGGCGCTTTTAGAAAGAAAAAGCGACGTTACACCCTCTAACGTCTCAGAATGTCACAAAATTACGTTAGTATTGCCAGTGCCGTCAGCAATTAGACTCACGCACTCCTGAACAGTGAATTGTTGCAGAATAAAACACGGAAACTTTCCATTGCTTCTATAGGCGACAAGTGTTAGGATTGGAATTAAAATTAATTGCCAAGGGCAAACAGTGACAATCTTGATGAGACGGCTCTTCTAGGTTTTCACTGTTTGCAATGGTATGTCCGAATTTACCCGTTATCCGAAGTTACCCAACAAACCACACTATTTCATACTATATGCAAGGGAAGTTACCTGTAAGTCGTACAGGTAAAGACACCTGTCTGTAGTGTAAGTGCAGTTGTATCCCTTAGATTAGGGTACCGCGACGGCGCTGACTGGACAGGTAGATAAAGATTATCTACCCAATATCGGATATTGAAGCAACAGTAAAATTGATCATTTCTGAAAAGCTCCATTCAATTTCATTAACATCAGCCCCCTCCCCCCTTTTTATTCTCGCACCTTTCATTTATTCACATTTTAAATTTATTTATTTTTCTTATTTCTATGAATTAGTATGATTGAATTATTGTTTACAGTAGTTATGCTTTTAAAATAATGTGCGGTAGTATATAATGATAATTATAGTAATAATGATAATAATAATAAGAAGATGATGAAAAAGAAGAAGAAGAAGAAGAAGAAAAATAATTTGCAATGAACTTATGATTTTCAATATATAGCACCTCTGAAGTCATTTTTTAGTATATTATCTCCAGATTCTAGTGCTCCTTATTATTACTTTTATTATCATTATTATTATACCCCAAATACCGGGGGGAAACCGACAACAAGTAAAATTGCTGAAGCTATCCCAGAACTTGGATTCTTGTTGATTAACTGATAAACAGGAAAAACATAATGTACTAACGGCTAGTCCATCATTTGAAATTGTTTTCTTTCTTTCTTTTTTTTATGTATTCTTTTATTTATTGCCTCAGTTTTTTCAGTCTTCATCGAACTCACTGAATAAATTGATAAATGGTAGACAACAACAAATAAGGTACATTTTTGTAATATATTGCCAAACTACAATTATGACATGACAACAATGTGTGAACATGTAAGCTGACGTAATAAATAATTATAACTGTGCATTCGAAAATCGTTTCAGACCTTAGTCATATTAAGTATTCTTTAAAACGCTTTCGGTGCGAAATAGCATTTTTATGGTGGTGTGCGGTAAAACCCATATATCTCACTCATTCACTTACCCGAAAATCAAATGTGTACATGCGGCACCTGTGGTTTAAGCTTATGATAATGATCAACGTCGCGTGAAAATCTAAGTTACGACATGTGTAAACACTGAAGACGCAGATCAGCATACGCAACTTCGCATTTCTGGTGGGGTTTCCTTTAGATTTTTTTCTTTCTTCTCAAAAAGCATTTATGTACCCTTGGAAATCTAAACCCATTGCATTGAAAAGACCATGATACGTTTGCGCAGACACGCAGGCTTATTTGAGTATTATAGTATGCGCTTCATAATCTGAAAGCATGTTATTGTTTTCCAACAGAAATGATTTTTAAAGAAATTTGTTCAAAAAGAGTCAAGATTTTTTATTTTATTTATTTGTTCTATTTATTCACTTTTTTCACAATGTTTACATTTTAAATATTTTTGTTTTCATTCAAAAGTGAATGCAGTTAGAAATCAGTAGAAATTATGAAAGGGAATATGAAAATTTGACACTTTTCACAGTGTATATTGTATAATCAGTGTTCCTTATCGGTTATGACACCTCTCGGTATTGGTCTGGTCACCTGACATTTCAGACCCCCGGCAATATTTCACTATCAGATCAAATCAGTCGTAACACCTTCTAAGACTGTTAAGAGTATTCACATTCGCTTTTTAGCGGTGCAGGCTGATTTGAAAACTCACTGTTGACAACTTTTATGTGAACAGTTGATATTCAAATCAGCTTTCTCTTCTTTGATGACTGTTCAAAGTCTTCGGTTTTGCTGTTTGGGTGTGCAGGCTGTTTTGAATACTCACTGCTGGCATAAATTTATGAGAACACCTAATATCCAAATCAGTCGTTAATTTGTGAAAACTGATCAGGGTCTTCATTCCTGCATTTTAATTTTCAACGATCGCAGACTTTTCATGTGAACTTAATGTAGTCGTCACTTCTGTGTAGACTGACCAGGGTTATGTTTTTTTTTTTTTTTTTGTAAACACTCAGATCAGCCGTCATACTGTTTAGAAAGATCAGAGTTTTCATCTTTATCCAGGAATCGCATACTGTTCATGCGAACCGAGAATACTCTGACTAGACTGCAATGGCTGATCTGAGTCCTCGGTGAGCAAATGTTGTAATGTAAGAGTACATATTTACATGGCCCGAGTTCGACTTTGTCATAGCGATTGGAAAATAAATCCAGAGGAAACACAAAACATTAAATTCCGTTTGATATTCTGTGATATAGATCGAAGTTTATTATGTGGCGTTATCGAATATGGACCTAGTCCATTTTTACTATGATTTAGGTGTTTCAGGTATAATAATTTAAGCTTTAAAACTGATAATTATTTAAGCTTTAGCATGCAAATGATATACTGTAATCGTTCCACTGGCTCAGTGGATACAACACTGGATACTTGATACTTTTACTCGTGTGGACATAGGTTCGAGTCCCATTCTATCTCGCTTTTTTTTTTTTGCTACTCAACTGTAGATGAACAATATACGAAAAGACCTTAAAATGAGTAAACTTCATAGTGTATCTTTCACAGTTGGCCAGTTACGTTGAGATTGAAGCCATTAAATGGCAATTTACTTACAAAAGTGTTTAATTGGTATTAAACGATCATTATCGAAACAACTGCTAAGCAACCTGTTAAGAAAGAAAGAAAAAAATTATAATCTAGTCATTAATATATTTGTTTCTCTAGAGAAGTAAGATGAAATATTACACATTTGATATACGGCAGTTTTGTTTCTTTATTTTGTATTTATTGTCTTATTTTTAATATTTATTTATTTTTTATATTCATCTTTCTTTCTTTTTTTTTTTTTTTTTTTTTTTTTTTTGCATTTCTTAACATTTTCTGTCTTTCTTGTACCACCGGATTGATAATAAAAGCAGTTTGGCATTGACAACAAATAACATTTCGCATACTCTGTCTGGCCCGATGTAGAGTGCGACATCAGTTTGGACTTAGAAATTTTACGCCTAAGAATTCGGCAGTCGGAAGGCGCGTGGAATGTATTTTAAAGTTAATAGGGAAGAATGTTAACGATAACTTATTTCGGAATTTTTTATATCTGTGAAAAGTATGCAATGCAAATTTTAAGAAAATATCAGGGAAAAAAATTAAACTAGATACAGTAAAATAAGTTTTTACCGCCAAAGTCTAGGAACACGCGTTTTGTAAATTTTTTATATATGCTAAGTAGGAAGCGATGAGCTTATTTTCCAGTTCATCTGGAAGAATGAAGGCACATACTTATTTTGATAAAAATTATATCAACTTAAAGAGCGTAAATTGAGCTATATGGTCATATCAGGATAAATTTTGGCACATTATGTTAAAGAAATGATTTACGTTGTCAAAAATTGTTTTGACATTAATTTCTATACAAACTGAGTCATAGATTTCAACAGGTAAGGAGACATACGCGTTATCGATACAGGTGTCACATCGTCGGGCTGGGATGATACAAATGAAGAGATTAGTTTAACATGCTCTACCATACTTGTCAACTAACTACATAACTACTACCTGAGGCCCATTAAAGTGTGAAAAGGATAAGTATATTCTTCTTACCTTTTTCTGAAGCAACTCTGAAAGAGTATACAAAACTGGGTTGACAGCCGAATTAATGGGCAACACGACTACAGCAATCCAGGAATATATATTCACTGGGATAGGGTAATCTGCTACGGCCAGAACACCTGCAAAAACAATGGCTCCGTATAAAACAGTGCCATGAAACAAAAAAAATGCATATAGTGGTTCAACAGAGACTTAGATCAATTGGGTGTGCATTGTATATCAAGACTAGCCCATCATCTATCTTGCTAAAGTAAACAACAAAATTCTCAGAACTGTCACAACTCAATCCCAGATCACACCCAAGACACAGTGTGGGAAAAAGACAACACAAAATTAGTCACCACCAAAGACGTCATCAGCGGCAGCCATGTGAACAGCTACTTCCCATGTAGGTGGTCACCGGGTTAGCCTAAAGACATATCTGTTTCAATATTTAGATTGTTATGGTAATTATTTTCAAGACTCCCAGCAAAGCAACGTTGAGATGTATTTCATGCCAAAGACTATGGTTGACAATACGCATCAGGCCCAGTGGTTATAAAACTTAAGAATAATCTCAAACTCAAAAATAAAACACACTGATTGGCTGCTTCCGAGCATGTGCCAGTCACTAAAGAGGCGTTAATGTATGTTTAAAAGTAATATAATATACTTTTGGTGGATTTTTGTAAACAAAAGTAAAATATACGAGCCTAAGAGTATTACCAGATGAGTTAAGGGGATAAGTTACCCACCCTCGTATTAATTTTCGAAACGAATTATCTGTTCCAATTCAATTTTATAAACAAAAAGACCTTCCATAAATGTGCTCGGAAGCAGCTAATCAGTGTGCTTTATTTTGAGTTTGAGAATGTACTCAAGTTTTATAACCTCTGGGCCAGGTTTGTATTCTCAAGGCTATCTTTGTTCTGTGGTGTGGAGACTGGGCTGAGTTCCTGTTATTATAGCGGTACCGGTGTCAATTCCTGTCGTTAGCAGAATACCTCACACCAAACACGTGTTCCAACTGCGCACAGTTTTTATTACCCTACCATCGTCTCAGTTAGACTGAAATAGTGTTGCAATAGACATAAAATTGAAGTTCATCTCTTAGATTGCATTTTTTCATATTTATGTCACACAGGTCATTTTCATTATTTAGTTCAGAATTGGCTATCAGGAGTTTGAATCACTTTGCAGCCTTTTAATTATGTAAAGTAAAATATCTGTGATATGTACAGTCAGCTGCAAACATCGTAAACAATTCGTTTCTATTGAGAGGGCATTCTAGAATTCCTCTCGGTAGTATATTTTTAGCTACTCCTGATATAGAATTTATAAATAGCGCCTGTCATCATAATCCAATCAGAATCCTTCTTTTAACAGTGTGAATGTTGAATTGCGTCAGAGTAGTTTCCCCACAATACTAACCAATCGATAACTGCATGTCATTTCACAAAATCCAATGCGCGCGCTCTAACCGAAAGTACATGCGCATTCGCCATTTCTTTGTCTTGCTGGGACGTTGTCAAACTCCAGCCAAGAGCTTTAGAAGTTTATATTCATATATTTACTTCATCTTTATTGATGCACAAGTCAGGTATGTCTTCCGTTCTTTGCAGTAAAGCATTGTTTACATGTCATTTGTATTGCGATAGTTTTCTGCAAATCAGCTGTTGAGTGTTGACATAGATTTCAGTCATGTATTTTGGCGCAGTGTATCATAGATTTCAGGCATGTATTTTGGCGCAGTGTATCAATAGTTCATTTCAGTCATTTTATTTGTTTGCAGTTATACCTACCTTCCGATAAAAGTAATTAAGATTATCTTTCTGCATAAATATTCTTATAGTCTTGAAAACGTAATATTTACAGGCCCATTTCTGGATGAATGTTCATGGTTGGAGATTATACAGAAATGGGACATGGGACATGTAAATTCCAATATTCATAGCTATTTATACATGTTGTAAACATACATGTATTTCATTCATTTGAAGTCTGTCTGTAAATAGTGTCTGTAGTGTGTTTTTATGTCTATTCTAGGACACCCTTTTTGTGTACATAATAAACTTGTCACAATGGATCTCGTTGTTTCTACCTGCTGACATTTATATATAAAAAAGACTAATATTGTCGATCCTATTTCGACTGAGCTATGTCGATGACGGAAGTCCGGGCGCATTTTCGTGCTATAAGGAAAAATAAACATGCAAATGCATCATGTGATCTAAAGTAGCCAATATCTCTGTTTCGTACGAATAAAAAACTGACCAATATAAGATTCTGACAGGATTGAGCCAACTTTATGGATTAGTGGATCGCACTCCTGCCTTAATGATCTAACGTTATGTACATTAATTGCATCTACTGTACCTATAAATCCGACTGGCATACGACAGAGAAAAGTAGTTGTCACGACCAAGAGAAGATTCCGTGTTACCCTCGAGTCCTTTGTAGATTTTGATCGTCTATCGCCTAACGCTTCCTTCGAGGATGTGATTTCTCTGTATATTATCCACTGGCCAATGGCAATCAACACACACGCAAGTGAGTTGAAAACTATAAAAATACCGAAAGCATAACCCCAGACTGATGTCCTGGCACGTGTTAGGGGCAAAGCTAAGCATAGACCTGACTTGGAGTAAAATTCACCTTTGAAATAGGAAGGGAGTGTAATCGGTAAAATAGCAAGAAACAAAGCAAAACCCCAAAACACAGCAGCGATTATCATTCCATCTTTATGGGAAAGGCGCTTTGTCCGAATGGAAACTTGATTACAAGAAATCTGTCAACTGTAATCAGAAAACTGAAAAGAACAGAAGCTTCATACGACACTGTGGATAAAACGCCTGCTAACTGACACCATGTACTACTGCGCCATGACTCATCTTGAAAGATATATATGCCACGAAATATATTGTCAGTTACTCCTATTATGATCATGTAAATACCCAAAAGGGAATCTGAACCTGCAAGGTGCATTACAGCTATTCCGTAGCAAAACTTGAGTTGCTCTGCATGGTACTTTAATCGATAAATCACAGAGACTACGTTGGTCAAGAGAGCGAACAACCCAATAACAAATATTAAAGGCCTTAAAATCTTGTTTTTTATTAAATCGTCGCAGGAAGAGAATTCGTCTTTTTGTGGATAGCAGTTTTCTTCTTGGACGGACACAGGACGAACGCAACAGAATTTGAGCCGCGACACGACAAAACCAACAATGTGGTTGTGCGCCCAGCGCAGACTCAGATCAGCCTGGGCATCCGCCCAGTCTGATCAGAGTCTTCACTGTCCGCATTGAGGTAGCATAGACCCTTAGCTACATTTTAAGCGCAAAGCAAAGACTCTGATTAATCTGGGTGTATGTCCAGGCTGATCTGAGTCTGCGCTGGGCGCACAACCACATTGTTGGTTTTCTCGTGTCGCGGCTCATTTATATTCATCTGTGACAAACAAAAAGGTACCGGTACCGCCATGAAACATAGTCTCAGTAAATGTGTCGATTGTACTACTGTTTAAATAGATATTCTCAACAATTAGCTTGTCAAGAGAAACATCCTGAATTTCAGTTATATGACTGTGATCAATGGTTAATTCTTTCAAATGCAGTGTGGCAAAAGAACCTTCAGAGATACGCTCGATTTCTAAGGTACTTAGATCCAAGTACTGTAAAGCAACGAGACCAACAAATGCTTCAGGTTCGATTATCAATGACTCTGAATTTCCTCTGAATAAAAACAATTCTAACTTGGCTTGATTGAGAAACATTTTAGATTTAAAATGCCGTATTTTGTTAAAACTGAGATCTAGCACTATTAAGCTTTTCATAGTCAGGAAGAGGTCATCCGGTAACTCGGTAATGTTACACGATGAAAGATTCAAATGGGTCAGATAAACAAGGTTTTGCGTCTCAAGACTCAGGTGAAGAAACATTTCCTGATTGGCGCTAATGTCTAAAATGCGTGTAGCTGAGCTTAGTATGAAAGTTTGGTTCAGAAAAGATTCGGGCTTCCTGTTGAGTTCACATTCAAATCTTCCTGTACAGTCAACCGAAAGGCCAGTGCATAAACAACCACGTGGGCACCTGAAATAAAACGATACGTAAAGAATATTTTGTACAGGTTGCCAGTGACGAAGGTTGCTATGATCCCAAACATACTGGAAAGACGTAGGATGTTAAAATTACTCTCATTGGTAATAAAAGAGTCCTCAAAGTAAGAAACACCACGAATATTTATGTAGTTTTTAGTGTAGCAAACTGTTTCTTTAGAATTACGGCCGAGGATCGAGATCCGATGGAAGTGGGAAATCTTTTCAACTGTAAACCTGGCTTCTATTGCACACATCTTTTCATTATTACCCTACCATTGTCCTGATATGATTGAAATACTGTAAAATGGATGTTAAATCACAGGGCACCAACCTATCCTCTATGAATCACGTACGCAGCTATTGTTTCAACATTTTTGAACAGCAGAAAGTCGGATTATTTATTTTCGCGCCGAGTATGAGCAACACTGTTCCCAAGCATCTTGGCTTTATTTGATGAAGACGGAAAGAAAATATAAATGTGTTTTATAAATGTGCCCTTTTCTATGAAGGTTGAAGAAACAAGCAAAATAAAAACATGCCACTATAGCCTAAGCTATCTGTAATGCCCTTTTAAGGGAGGGCACTTTGTCATAAGTATACCTGCTGTTGTATACCGCAATTTAATCCCAAGATATAGTTGAGCCGCGACATGAGAAAACAAACAAAGTGGCATGTGCGCAGCGCAGACTTAAATCAGTCTTTGCTTTGTGCTTAAAGAGTAGCCAAGAGTCTGAGCTAGCCTCATGTGGACAGCGAAGGCTCTGAACAGACTGAGCGGATGCCAAAGCTAATCTGTGTCTTCGCTGAGCGCTGATGTCACTTTAATGGATTTCTCGTGTCGCGGCTTATGTATCAAATTAAAACTCTAGAAATTAATTCTTAATTAACCCTCCTGATAGTCGAAATATGAAAGGAATGTTTTCAAAGACATGTTTACCAGTTGAACTGATTATTTTCTTCTCGATTCACCTAACATCGTAACCCAAGTGGCTCAGCAGTACACACACCTGGCACCGAGTGTCCGTCCAAAGTTGAAATGATCAAAGCTCAAAACCTGTTTTTATACCCCGCCATACGTATTATATGTTTACGTTGGCTCTCCATGTGTCTGTCTGTCCATCCGTCCGTACCTACGTCCGTCCACACTTCGTTTCCGTTCGATAACAAGCATTTATGAACGGATTTCATACAAGTTTTGCATTATGCATTTGTACTAAAAATGTCTCGCTTTGGATTGCTAATGGACAGAATTCGATTATTTCTGACAGAGTTATGGCACTTGTCAATGTTAAAAATGTTTTTCGCTTCTAGTTCCTTTAATTCTTGGGGTATAATGACGGAACTTCACAGAACTTATTAAATTAATTAAAACTTAGTATTAATGTATGAATTTTGCCCTCTGGAGTTATCTGTCCCCGCCCTGTGCTATATAGCATAAAGTCACGGAAAAAACATATAAAAGCAGACAGACAGAGTTTGAAGCACCCCCCCCCCCTCCACCCCAACCTTCGCTTTCCCATCAGTATCTTTTTCCTAAATGATGCCGAGTTAAGACCTCCTATGATCTTGAAAACAGGGTCGAGGTCACCAAAATTTAATCAGTTCTTGTCCATCTCCCGATTTTACACTAAAGTCTTATCCATGTTTGGTCTTGATCCATCAATCCCTTCAGGAGATAAGGTGCAGACAGGCCATTTTGGATCATTCTTTGACCTTCTGTGACCCTGAAAATCAGGTCAAGGGCACCAAAATCTAATCACTTCTTTTCCATCTTCAAAATATCTATGCAAGAATGGTTATAATCCATCCATCCATTCAGGAGATATGGATGCAAACAAGCCATTTTTCAACATTCTTGGACCTCCTGCGACCTTGAAAATAAAGTGAAGGTCACCAAAATATATTCACCTCTTTTGCTTTCCTCGGTAATGTATTATCTATGAAAGTTTGGTTTAAATCCATCCATCCATTCAAGAGATAGAAAATGGTCGCCGACGGGATCCCCTCTCCATAAAGTGTGCGTGTGGGGGGGGGGGGGGCGTGATGATTGATCGCTAGAACATTTGATAGGACCATATATTGCAAAACAAGCCGAACCTACTAAATGTCAGCATCAAAGCATATTTATCATGAAGTCAGTGTACTTCATACGGAGGATGCGCTTATCCGACGTTAGCGGGGAAGCATGTTCCCTTTATTAATTGTGCATGAACCCAGCAGGCACATGACGTCGTAATGTTGCCTTACTGACGTCGACGCAACTAAATGACGTCGCATCGACGTGAATACTATGTCATTCCGACGTCATGTGCCCACTTGGGAACTCCAAACGGTTGAAAGTCAGATAAGTCTATATTTGGTTGATTGTGTCTAAGCCATAAAAATCTAGTCACTGTATGACTTGAATATAAATGAGAATGTATTAAAAGTATTCTAGTAGATAGGCTTGAGAGAGAGAGAGAGAGAGAGAGAGAGAGAGAGAGAGAGAGAGAGAGAGAGAGAGAATGAAAGAGAGAGACCTGAAATAGCAAAATCTTTCGTCGTCGCCGTGAGGACAGTCGTTATAAGTATCACATATATTCTCTTGTTGAATCGTTATGTCTGTTAAAAGACACTTGTAGTTGGGTGAACAATCTTGAACATCTGTAAATAATATGTTATACATATTACCAGTTGGAACGCAGCTCCAAGGAGTAGGGATATAATCAAACACATAGCAACAAATTTTTGTTCGAAATTGTGGCCATCCAAATGGCTATCGACGAACCCCATAGTACTTTAACGCCACCATATAGATTAATCAAATCGCCCCACTTGAAATTTTAAGAGCACTTTTCTGACTTCCATTATTGAATTTTTCTGTTAAAATAATTCCAGGACATCCTTTTCCGCCTGTGTAATTATTGACGAAACAGTGCCCTTTACGTCAGCGTCAAACATGTGAACAAAAAATTACAATTTACAGCTTATTCGACTTTCTCCAAAACGCAGACCTATGCCATGATAAATATTGATATATATTCTACTATTATGTGAAATTTCAGAAAATTTGGTTTTGGAACATTTTAAAATTGCAAAATAACATATGACCACCCGGTTTGAAAACAAACCGAAAATAGCGTCGAAATCATGCCAGGCTTACGCGCTAAGTGTTCACTGCCCAAATTAACAAACTCACAATACGGCCTGTCCGTAGAAACGTAACACCTCTCACTGATTAATCTTCAACCAAGACCGAATAAAACAGTCAAGCAAATACATTTTATTCATATTTTATTGTCAAATACAATAATGTCAACTCTCACCTCTATGCTCTAGCGAATCAAAAACACAAGCTTATGACGTAATTTTGAATCGATTAGAAGTTTGTATAATCATGGCTTAAAAGACGGACTTAATCAGCAATTGATGTTCATTTAGGTACAGTTCATGCTATCGTTCAGGATTAGCCTTTCCCTCATAACTGAACGGTAATTTAACGGTTATTTTTTTTTTAATTAGCAGATCACGCGCTTCATTTCAAAAGTCAAATAAACGGTTGTATGTGAGTAACCTGGGAGGGATGAGAAATGCCCCCCCCCCCTTTCGTGGGACGGTTACAGTGCTGGAAACAGCCAGTGGCCAAATGCGCCTAAATTTTGTCTGGGGCCTCCAAAAAGTTTAAAATTATGAACTTTAGTGGCCCAAATTTACCTGTCTGGCAATAATAAATGCATCATTTGGGCCACTGAAAATGTGGCCTGCTGAACTTTTGGGTCACCACATTAATCTAGGGAGTGTCAAGCACTGCGGTTAGAAGCAGGAGCGTAGGGGTTATTACACTTTACGCACAATTACGTTTATCCTTTGAGAGCAAGAATAAGAGGTGGGCCCCAAAGATACTTTATATTGCCGCTACTATTGAAATCTTGTTCAATTTACAAATACCAGCATCATCAAATATGGCGATACCTGTTGAAATTTTGTCTATTTGACAAAATTACAATACGCACCTGGCTATAAGCGTACACTCAGGCAGTTACGCCTTTGAGAAGGGTTAGCACTGCACTGTGTGCTTGCGATGTTTTTGCATTGCCTGTATAAGTTTGAGAAACTCGTCAGGCATCTGAGTGTTTTTTTTTTCTCGGAGGGGGGGGGGGGGGGCGCAACAAATCTGCAGGTACACGGGTAGATCTACATAAAATAATCAAATAGAATAGAACATTTATTCTCCAATTACGAACCCTTATTCAGATCGTGTTTTCCTATTTCTCTATTAAAATGACTGATGTTGCCTCACATTAGAGTAGTCTTGGCGAGGTGGTTCTATATACAGCCGCAACACGTTTTCGTGGATAACTGACACAAATTATCGTAGACTTATTATCAATACACAACTTTATCAATTTCCTGTTAGTTTTCCTGAACTGGGAGACTCTTCAAAAATTCTTTGCTCTCAAAGGAGCAAATGCTTTCCTTAAAGAGTTTATTCCCGTTGGAAAGGTAGGATAAATCAAAAATATTATTGCCGAGATGCTTCCCCTGAAAGTGTACCGGTTGCCCTCGGCCCACACATTTACATGTACACTCTCAATTTCTTTTCAGTTCCTGCCAATGCTTAAGATGTTAATTCTTCATTTGTATGCCGACTAAAATTGTAACATTGTAATTGTCCGGTTGACTAGCAGGCCCGGGTATCTTGCAGGTCTCCATAAGATTTGATATTTTTGCATTTACGAATCGTCCCGAAGGCACAAGTAAAGGGCAATCCAATGCACTTTATACTCAACTCTGGGCTTAATCATTATTCTTCATACTCTGCGGCCTGAAATCAAATAATTGGGCAGTTGATTTCCGAATCGAATAGGACAACAGTCGAAATACATTCATTAGGCAATGACAGGAATTGAGCTAACGGCCTTCAGATTCTCATCTGAACACTCTAAGCTACCAAATGTGGTGACGTGCGGGAAGGTTTTCACTTTTATTTTCTGAGGGTCAGTAAGTACACGGGTGACCTGCAGCAAACAAAGACTAAGATAGCTTGCACCACAAATGTTATAAAAGTTAAGATGAACAGCTTGCATGTGTGCATTCTATTATGGATCTTGGCTGGTAGCTTTTTTGTTCATGCACATTTTGCTAAATGAAGGCAATGATGGGTTGCTTGAATAAGTTTACAAAGTTCATGCGTATTTCAACAGTTTCTCACACGCCCGCTATTTTCAACTTTCAAGCAGATTGTTTCAGTATACTGTCAATGGTCTTTACGCTTATTCGGGATGTGGAATTTGCCAAAGTGGAGCGATTCGTATACAGTTTAAGTTCATGTACAGTACTTTGCTTCCACGGAATAAATGACGGTTTTTGTGCCACGTGTCAAACGTCGGATGGCACGTAGCAAGCCTCCAAATTTTCCCCACACCTCCCACATCCGCATACCCCGACACATTTTCATGCTCATCATCGAACACACGAAATGCTCTTCGTAACTTAATTCAAAACGGAAAGAGTTTGCTTGCAAGCCAATCAGGGTTTTGCTATTCACTTATATACTTAGCAAAAATAAAAACTTGACATTCGCTATTTTTTCATCCAACGGTAGTCGGCAAAAGTGGGACATGGAATTTTTTTTGATTTAAAAAAAGTAATCATTCTGTAATGTCATAGTCACACAAAATTCAAGATTCTTTAGATACAGCAAAATTTAGGCTATTGTAAAAATCACAAGGGTGCTTTTCGGTTTTCTTTGCTTAAAACCAAACAACTACCGAATTTCAAATTGTTAAAGTCAGCTTAAATGATAAGAATTCTGTTGGCGATGCCTTTCTATTATGAAATCCAGTCTGTATAAACTCATAAGTTAAAATAATGCCGATGCACGGTCGACTAGGAGTCTGTGAGGACCAGACGAAAAGTCTCATTTCAAACCATTATGAAGTCAGAAATTCAGTTTCAATGGAATTCCCATTACACATTTAAGTCTTTTAGCAGTTTAAGAAATGGCTTTCAAATGAATTTAGTAATAATGATACTGAGTTTGCAAGACACTCAAAGAAATCTCGAAGAAAATAACAAAAAAGATGCAATGGAAAAGAAGATATGGCATTTCAAAAATCTCTATATGTTTAAGTCAAAGGGAGATAATCTGAAAGTTTGAAACTTTAAACGGTATTTTCAGACTGTGATTACCATTAACATAAGCGTTTAAGGAGTTTTCTGTGCGTACTGGAAATACTGTTTATTGCGTATCAGAGGACTTTCTTCTGCGCATGCGCAAATTAAAGTTCTGTTCTGGATTATTAAATGAGGAATACGTTAGATAACTCCGGACAGGACAAGATATTCCAATGAGTTTTCATGATTTAAAGCAATCAGACGTCTGTCCAACTCGAAAAAATCCATATATACATTACAAATTTGCTAGGTTGGCCGAAATTAAGCAATAAAAACCGTCAAGTTTTTATTTTTGTTCAGTATATTTACAGTTTTGTATCTTGAAGCAGTCTTGTGAGACTTTAGCAGATTTTGCTGTTATCATATCCGACAAGATTTCTCTTTCCCTGTTGCGGCTCAGCTGTTGGTAAGATTAAAATGATTCTAATAAATCTTAGTATGTGTAACAACAATGAAGCCAAATCAGGCAGAGAGGGAGAGAGAGAGAGATAGAGAGAGAAAAAGAGAGAGATAGAGAGAGAAAAAGAGAGAGAGAGAATACGCTGTCACAGCAACGACTGCTCAAGTCATGTTTGGGACCTATACATCACTCCAGGCATCAGTCAAGATGAATTCCCCCACTTCCCTGGCCCCCACCAACCCCCACCCTCGTCACCAACCGCCTCCTTCCATCCCCACCTGGCTTGTTTCTTTCTAAGTAACTTGAGCCTCGACGCGAGAAAACCAACAATGTAGTTGTGCGCCTAGCGCAGACTAAGATAATCCTGGGCATCCGCCCAGTCTGACCAGAGTCTTTGCTGTCTGCAGGTAGCTTAGACCCTTAGCTACCCTTAAAACGCTTAGGGAAGACTCTGTGCAGACTAGGCGGATGCCGAGGCTGATCTGAGTCTGCGCCTGGCGCACAACCACTTTGTTGATTTTCTTGTGTCGCGGCTCATATGTTCTCTCTAATTGTTGAGAAAATTATAAAATCAGATCGTAAATTTTTCGAAAACTAGACAAACAAAACGACAAGAAAGAAACTCTTTACTTCGTACTGGTGCATTTTATGTTCGACGTATAATCTGTTTACATGGCATGCGGACTGGCAATCTAGCTCGAGGCAATATACGTCATTTCTTTCACTACGTCACAATGTTCAGTGACCTAATAACTTATTTGACAGAAAACAGATGACTGTTTGAAAGATAAATAATATTAGAAAAGGATATTATTTTCACAAATTTGAGTGGCAGAACGTCAGATTTGTACAATGCCAATCAGGTCAGCAGTCAGGTAAGGTACGTTCTACCAGTTTGTAGACTATTTTAGCTAACTAAACTCCGTAATTTTTCTCCTCTTCAAGTATTTAGCAATCTGAGCTAATGTTTGACCTCAATTTTCTGTCTAAATTGTGGCTGTCCAGCAAGTATTGCTGGTGCTCATATCACGTGCAAGACCGTTTCTTGAGCGTTATAACTACAGATGCCATCTTTTATTTTGCAATTTAAAAATGTTCCAAAACGATATTGCTTGAAATTTCACATGCAAAAAAGAAGAAATAATAAAGTTTTCGATGGCATGGGTATGCGCATTGGAGAAAGTCTCAGCTTTCTGTAAATTATGTTTTATGTTGATGCAAGTTTTCGGTAGAATCAAGATAGAGTATTGTCATTTGACGATGAATATTTTAGCATTTCGAGCAATTTTGGCCCTGAATTTTGTTGAGAAAGCCTGCTTAATACTAGTGAGCAAAACATCTTTATGTGTTTAATCATTTTAATATAGCCAATACCTCTAAATACATTTGAGAATAATGGGAAATTTCGTCAAGAACCATGTTCGCCATTTTTTGGGCCTATTTTTTATGTGGAAGGATCCACCGTTGTAAATACAATCACCGCTTTCTGAGGGTTTGCGTTCCAACTGTACAATAATTTTCAGAAAACAATGAAGCGCGGCTTACGAAAGCTTGACCTTAACGAGCGCAAGTTTTATATGGACAATACCGACCAAGTGTAATCAGCTCAATGGTCAACTGCAGTGTCAGAATAAAAGTTTCTCCGAAGAATTATTCAAACCTCTAAAATATTACCAGAATTAAGGCACTATCAATGTAATGTTAAATATAGGTCACAGTGACCTAGAAGTGATATGAAGTCAATCACTGTATCTGAATAAACCATTACACAAAGTAAAATGCATGGCAGTGGAATAGGTTTAGAGATATTGGCTCAAATCATTGGACCATGAAGTATAGGTCAAACTAACTTTAAATTGGTATGATGTCACCCGAAGTGTCAACCCAATGCATTAACATAAGTATGATGCAAATCCATTAAATAGTGTTAGAAATGTTGACAATCATCACTTGATCATGAAATTTAGGTCACACTTATCTAGAATGATGCCACTCAAAATGTCAGCATAAACAATGAACTCAAGCATAATGCAAATCCATGAAACAATGTTAGAAATATGTAGTAAATGTTCATACATCAAATAGTCTACAAGACCTGAGGTAAAGGCACTTGACCATGATATATAGGACACTGCAACCTATTGTTACTTTGAGGATAAACAACAGGTCGTACTGAGTCAGTATCTCAAGCAAACATGTTCGTACATAAAACAGTTTTCATGAAATAAGGAAAATCACCGGACTATGAAATAGCCTTCATGGGGCGATATGCACCACTGCCTTCAGTAGGTCTTTCCCAGACGTATCTATGGAGCACCTATGAAGACCTGCCCCTTGTAGTTACTTAGGAAAAGGTGAATAGGTGAATATTTTTATCTTTGTTCAATCAACAGTGAAATATAGGTCATGACCCGATATGCAAAGCTGTTTCCAATAAATATCCAAAGATGTATTAATGGAGCAAGTTTGAAGAATCTAGCCCTTGTGATTACTTAGAAACTGAGCTTAACGCAACAGGTAAATATGTTTCATGTTCAGTCAACCATGAAATATAAGTTATGGCAAGATATGCATAACTGCTTTCAGTAATTCTGCACAAGACGTAAATATGGAGCACGTTTGAAGACTCTAGCCTTTGCTGTTACTCAGGAACTGAGCTAAACGCATCTTCTGAATACTTTTCTATTTTCAACCAACCGTTAAATATAGGTTATGGCCCGATATGCACCACTGGTGTTCATAGATCTTTCCCAGATGTATCCTTGGAGCAAGTTTGAAGGCTCTAGCCCTCGCGACTACTTAGAAACTGAGCTAAACGCAAAAGGAGGATATTTTTATATGCTCAATCAGCCGTTAAATATAGATCATGGCCAGATATGCATCACTGCTTTCAGTAGATCCCCTAGATGTCTTTATGGAGCAAGTTTGAGGACGCAAGCTCTTGTTGTTACTCAGAAACTGAGCTTACTCAGCAGGCAATTTTTTTCTATGTTCAATCACCGGGAAATATAGGATATGGCCCAAATGCATCGTTGCTTTCAGTAGATATTTCCCAGATGTATATATGGTGCAAGTTTGAAGCATCTAGCCCTTTCGGTTACTAAGAACTTTAGCTAAGGGCAACAGGTGAATATTTTCTATATTCAATCAACCAGGAAATATAATATATATACTGCGATTGACGTTTTAATAAACGATTAACTTCCGCTACCATTTACAAATTAGTTATAAGGCAATGCTTTTTACATGCGTAGGCAAGACAAGACCCTTCAAAGGTAGCTATTAATCTAGACTATCATTTCAAATGAAATTAAGTTGTTAAGAGACATGTACTGGTGCAGAATATGAATTTATAATTGATTGATTGATTTGTGGCTTAACGTCTACGGTAAACATCTATGGTCATGTCGGGACGGTGAATTAATAATTGAGCGTAACTTATTATTTATGATGTTTTCTTTAGTTTTAAAGACTACAAATGTTTGATAGATCAGTATTTTGTATTAGCATACACGTAGTACATTTTCATTCATGTGGAGATTACTCGCTTACGTATAGTGTTATACTTGTCCACCAAATGATGCATGACCACTTATTTCCTTGACAAAACTGAGTTGCAAAAGTGTTACTATAAATTAACTTCTGTTACTTTGTAAATAAGATGTGCACACATAATTCGTCGCACTTTGTTTAACTGTGATATTTGGTGGAAAACATTGCAGAAATTATGGTCGTAAGTGATCAAACTTTGATGTGAGTTGATGAAATTCGGAATCTGTGAGCATCAGTTTTTCGACGTTTTGTGACTTCTTATTGACATCAAAACGTGGAATGACGGTGTTTTGAGCGTGCTGTTGTTACTCTTAAATGGTAAAAGGCCAGCCATGACTATAAAAGGCACCTCAAACAGATTTTAAAGTCCAAAGGGCCAAGAACTCAACCATGTGTTTTGATTGGGGTACTGCTTATTGATAAAGGCTACCTGTAAAATGATTGACAGTTCTTTAGCTGAGTCAATGGAGTGTTTTTACAACTAAGTCTGTATGATACTAATAAAATTTAATCTGTTCTGGGATAATTGCATTACATAAAAGAAATTAATTTATTTTCATCCTCCACTGATATTAATATACAAACTGCAAATCTATATTAAAGATGACAATGTAGATATACATTCCAAATACGCATATCAGATTCTTTGGCAAATATTATGAATCTTATGATGATTTCAAATATAACAATCAAACTTTTTGAAAACTATTTCGAACTCAAGTCATGAAATGATAATGCAGATGATAAATTAAGAGATAAATAATAATGAACATTGTTCTTTTTATTTCAATTATCATTATTGATTACTATTACAATTTATTGTCATTATTTTCATTATCTTTGCTTTCATTACTTTACTATTATTGCTCTTATTATGCAAAACATATTCTTTCGATAGTCATTAAAACTTTTATAATGACTTCTATAATGATTACTCTACCTTGAGCTCAGAAGTCGTACAAAATTCAATATTTGTAATAATAATGCTTATTATATCAATTATGATAAAAATAATGAAAAAAAAATAACAATGACTTTTTCTTTTTATTTCAGTTATTAGTATTTTGATTACTATTACAGTGAATTGTCATTATTTTCATTACCTTTGCTTTCATTACTTGACAAACAACTACACCTACTGCTACTATTATTGTAAAATTATAATTAATATTCTGACAAAGGATGGTTTTTAGTTCTTACTGCATTAGTAACCTGAATAATTAATTTGAAGCAACTGTAAATCTACATCGAACATAATTTTCATTTATATTATCATTATTATGAATTTGCTTTTCATCATGGGAACCAAATATAAACAAAACTACAAGATCTCTGAGTTTACCATTACACCCCAAAATAAATGGCTGTTTATTGCAAAATTGTAAATGCCTGATAGGTTGATTACCTCTTGTCAGCAGTGTGGCGTAAACTTCACCCACTAATACTGCCCACTTACATTAACTATACAACTAATACTGCCCACTTACATTAACTATACAAATCTGCTGACTAGGTGGATGGCAATCCTGGGTTCGAGGTTTTAAAAATGGAGAATAATCTCAAACTCAAAATAAAGACACAATGATTGGCTGCTTCCTGGCAAAATAAAGCACATTGATTGGCTGCCTTCGAGAATGTGCTCGGAAACAGTCAATCAGTGTGCTTTGTTTTGAGTTTGAGAATGTACTCAAGTTTTATAACCTCTGGGCCTGGTCTTTAAAGACATTGAAAGAAATTTATGAAATGTTTTGTTTTACCTTTCAGTCTGTAATCAACGCTCCCCGAAGGTCATTCACAAAAAGCAAAACCCTTGGAGCATCTGATAGAAAATACATAGCGTTGATTCATGATTGATTAGTTAGATGTTAATGCTGTTTATGATTAGGGTAGCTGAATGACCACCTGTTTGGGAAAATGCTGCTCATTCGGTTTACCATGCGTGTCTTTCGCGAACTTGTGGCCATTTTTTTCGTGTGTTTGCTTCTTTCCCTATTTGAGGGCGGGCTGTGGGATTTGATTAATTCCTGATCATTGCCTGTCTTTTTACTTTACTATTATGTGCACTGCTCTCATAAGACTGACAAGCAAAAGCTAGGCAATTTTTAGGATTTTTTACAGTTGAATCCCACATCCCGGTCATAAAACCAAAAGAGAAAGAAGCACAAACAAAAAAGACTGTGCCTCCAGAGCAACTTTCATAGTCGTAGGGAATCTCCTTTATATAAACTCAGACATAGCAAAAGCATAGCATCCACTTAAGCTATTTTATAGATACAGTCCAAGCTCTTTCCCAAACAGGTGGTCATTCAGCTATCCAAAATACAACAGCAGGAACATTTATGTTTACCTTTTTTACAAAGCAAAACACCATAGAAAGCAGAATTGGCAGGTCTTCCATCTAAAATTATTTATATGATAAAAATACGTCAAATAGCCATCCCAAGTATAAAAGTTTTATAAGACATTCTTCTCGACATCGGAAAGAGACGTTAGAACAGAAACTAAGTAGAAAATACTAAGTAAATAAATACCTTCAGCCTGAAAGTAGACCGCCTCAAATCCTTTACCAGAACGAAACTGGCCCGACTTAAATCGAACATATAATATGTTGGCCTCAGTTATGAAATAGGGTGCCATGTTTTTTCCACAGTATGTTCCTATGTCTCGGTGGTCTTCGTATATCTAAGCAAACAAGTCATGAAAACATTAAAGCAGCTTCCATCATAACTTAAAGTATGGTCAAGGGCGTAGCTACCTATACGCAAATACGCAGGTGCGTATTGAAATGTTGTCAAATTGACAAAATTTCAACACACACCTGCGTATTTTCATGCTGAAATGTTGTTAATTGGGCATACTGCCAACAGACGCGAAAATTTGAAATATTTCAGCGGTTTAACCCCCTATTTTTGCCCTAAACGAGTATAAAACATGAATGCGCGTACTGTTTAATTGCCCCTCGCTACACCCCTGATCTTATCATCATCTGATAGTGTGCTTTATCTACATAAAATTTCATGAAAATATCTTAAACGATTTAAAGATATGGAGCGGACATGAAGCATATATGAAATTACTTGACAAAAATACAAAGGGGCACAATTCCGTCAAAACTGCCAGTAGGGTTATGGTTATTCTTCTCTGCACATTGTCTTATAGTGCTTTATATTTGCACAAACTTTCAGGAAGACGTTTAAGATGGTTTTTGAGATATGAAGCAGACACGAAATGCTACCTTTCGAATTTCGAACTTTGTTGACACTGTTGAAATATTAGTTCTGCGCATTGTCTTGATAAGGCAAACATTTATCACAACTTTCAAATAGATCTCCTGAGGGGTTAGGGAGGTATGCAGCGGACACGAAGCTAATACAAAACAACTATACGAAAAAAACAAAGGGGCATAATTTGGTCAAAACTGCAAGTAGGTTTATGGTTATTCTTCTCTGCACATCGTCTTATAGTGCTTCATATTTGTACCCACTTTCAGGAAGAAGTTTTAGATGGTTTTTTAGATATGAAGCAGACACGAAATGTTACCTTTTGAACTTCGACCTCTAAGTGTGGGCCGACCTTTGTTGACATTGTTGAAATATTAGTTCTGGACATTGTCTTTATAAGGCAAACACTTATCCCAAGTTTCAAATAGATCTGTTGATGGGTAAGGGAGGTATAAAGCGGACACGAAGCTAATACAAAACTACTATACGGAAAATACAAAGGAGCATAATTTCGTCAAAATTAAAATCTTAAAAAGTTCCTTCAAGAGCAGAGAATACATACAGAAGTAGGAACATGGGCCAGGCTACGTAGTTTCGGCTAATAAAGTCTCGTCAGTGACCATGACAATATCTGGTGACGAAACCAGAAAAAGCATACTGTAAGTTTAATTTTTATTAGGCAGTCGATTCAAGGACTGATTAGTTTCAAAAGGATCCAAATAATATAAAAGACGATGATCTAGAATAATAGTCTAAATCGATCTCAAATTTTAGATTTCTCAGAATCTATCCTCTGATCCCAAAGGATGTAAATAAAATATAATCTGCACTATGGGTGATGTACGTGGAGACGTTTTACGGCCGCCACACGGCACAACACCAGCTGCAGTGAAGTAAAATTAAAACCTTAAAAAGTCTCTTCAAGAGCAGAGAATAGCCAAACTACGTAGTTTCGGCTAATTAAGCCTCGTCAGTGACCATGACAATATCTGGTGACGAAACCAGTAAAAAGCATACTGTAATTTCTTAATTTTAATTGGGCAGTCGAATCAAAGACTGATTAGTTTCAAAAGGATCCAAATAATATAAAAGACAATGATCTAGAATAATAGTCTAAATCGATCTCAAATTTCAGATTTCTCAGAATCTATCCTCTGATCTCAAAGGATGTAAATAAAATATAATCTGCACTATGGACGATGTACGGGGAGACGTTTTACGGCCGCCACACGGAAAGTAGGGTTCTGGTTCTTTTTCTGTTCACATTGCCTGTAAGTGATTTATATTTGTAAATATTTTTATTATGAAATCTTAAACAATTCAGGGATTTGAAGCGGACACGAAGCTAACATGAAATTACGATACGACAAATACAAAGGGGCAGAATTTCGTCACAACTAAAAGTAGGGATATTGTCTTATCGCTGCACATTGTTCGATGCTGTTTTATATTTGTACAAACTTTCAAGAAGAAATCTTAAACGGGTTTTGAGATATGGGCCGGTCATGAAGTGTTACATTTTGAACGATGACCTCTTAGTGTTACCTTGACCTTTGTCGGACATCGTTGAAATATAAGTTCTGCATCTATCTCCTAAATAGGGTAAACATTAAAAAAAGTTTCAAAACTAGAGGTGGCAGTAAGCATGGCTTACTAAATACCCCCCCCCCCCCCCGCGTTTAACAGTTAGGCATGCAGCTTTGTGATTTAAGTTTAACATGTACACAGCATACATGTTATGACAACCACAAGTGCACATCTATATACCAATATCTGTTCACATATTTAATATCAGCCAAACGATTTAGGAGAAGTAGGGACAACAAACTCTGTTTTCCAAGACTACAAAGGGCCACAATAAAGCTGGAAAACCCTTTTGAGAAAAACAGAGCAATATGTGCCAACTCTTTCTTCTACTGTATCTGTGCACCAAATCGGAGTAAAATGGAAGTGAAAATGGCATAAAAAACCCTTCAAACTAGGGCAAAACATATAAAAAAGGGGCATAACTCATGCAAAAAGGGTTAATGCATATCTTCATACCAATATGTGTTCAAATACTTAATTTCAAGAAAATCTGTCAAATGGTCTTGGAGTAGTAGCGATAAAAAACTTTTCTGACAAAACTACAAAGGGACATAATTCAGCAGGAAAACCTTTCCGGAAAAACTGAACAATATGTATCAGCTCTTTCCATATGCTGCATCTAGTAACCCAATTTGAATAAAATGGAAGCAAAAAAGGCAAAAACCCTATAAAATAGGGCAAAAATATCAAAAAGGGGCATAACTCAGGCAAAAAGGGACAGAATTTAAAATCAAAACCCTAATGCACATCTTCATACCAATATCTGTTCACATACTTAATTTCAAGAAAATCCATCAAACCATCTAAGAGGAGTTGCGATAACAAACTTATTTTACGAAAAATACAAAGGGGCATAACTCCGCAATAAAAACCTTCGAGGAAAATTTGAAAAATACGTATCCAACATTTTCTTATGGTGCATCCATGGACAAAATTTGAAACGAATTGGAGCAAATTTAAGGCGTTGCGGACGGACGGAAAGACGGACGGACAACGTCAAAACAGTAAACCCCCCACAAAAACAGTTTGCGGGGGGTATAAAAAAACACCAAGGGGTTAAGGTCACAAGCGGACACACAAAGTAAACGGACGGACAGACAGTCATATCTGAGTTTACACTGTTTGTCCAGGCTTGTCTGCTCTATTGCTTAGACTTTTTATGGACATGATGTTTTTGTGCTGCAATTTTGTTTTTTTGAAATGGAAATAATTCTGTTTTGTGTTATATTGTTGGAAGGATAATAAATTTATCTGCCAGGCGCAATAAATTAAAGGTAGTAACGTACCGTAAAATGACGTAGCCTAATTAACAGAAAATCTATTACGTCTTTACACTGATATTAAGTGCAGCTATAAAATGTAGTTTGATGAGACAAATTAAAACATTTATACATATTTATATAAATAAAGTTTTTTTGTTCAAACATACATATTAAGAAATGCTTATGCATGTATCTTAAACATGTTTAATTTAGGTTTAAGAATGTCAATAGAGTATGTGTCTTTTCAGCGTCTAAGTGACGCACTATCGGCGTACATTTTATATAACTACGACAGCTCCGCCTAGCCCTTCAGAGACACCAGCTTAACAATTTGCGCCACTACGCTCCTCAAGCTTGATTTCTAGGAATGACCCACATTCGATTAAGTTGTGATAACACAATCAGTTATATAAATGGAATATCTCGATCATACGATACCGAACTATGGAAATATCACATGATTAGATTTAAGATTTAACAAATTTCTACAGATATTCCGGCCTGATCCATTTTACTCATTCAAGTACATAAAAAGTGTATAGTTGAGAAATAAAGAAATGCCCACTGGAACTCGAGCCAACGCCGACTACGACAACTCCGCCTTGCCCTTCAGAGACATCAGCTTAACAATTTGCGCCACTACGCTCCTCAAAAAAGAAGTTTCATGGAACTAAGTGGAGCTTCCTTTCTCTGAATGACCCAACGGACCATATTCGATTATGTTGTGCTAACACAATCTGTAAATATACATGGAATATCTGGCTCATACGATACCGAAGCTTGAAAAAATTATATGATTAAATTTAAGATTTATCAAACTGATATTTTTGATATTAGTATTAATGCTGTGCCAATTATTACCTATTATCTAAATTTCCCAGATTACATCTCAAAATGGTATTCCGTGTCACAGAAATTAGCAACGAGATCAAATATGACCGTATGGTAACATCAGCGCAAGGAGCTTCAACTAACATCAGTCTCCAACGCAAATGTAAACGTATCTGAATCATCTCTTACCTTCAGAAAATTAATGTTACACGTCCCCGATTCCACGTTTGCAGGAATATCTTGTTTCAAAAGTTCAAATACAATCACGTTTTTGTACCCAAGCTTTATGGTCCACTGACAGTCCTGGCCATTGTCGAAAAGTCCATCTCCATTGGCGTCAATTGATGTTAGGTATTCTGATGAACTCGTAAGAACAACATCACACTCATAGTTCATTACTAAATAATTTCAAAAAGTCTGAGTATTGATACAAAGGAATTAGGCAAACGGTTAAGTGTACAAAAGTAGTATAAAATAGTGACTTTTTTCTTCATTATATATTCTTGCATACCAGATATGACTATTGGTGAGTTTCACCTGTACCTACAGTTCCTACATAATACATGTTATTTCACTTAAGACCAGATAAAAATCACGTGTTGTCAACAAAAGCAGAGTCAACATTGAGTCATTGTTCCAACGTGGATTCAATGCTGGTTCAGGCTGTGAGACACACGTCGTTGAATCAAATCACGTGTGGTCAATCAACATTGAATCGCCGTTAATTCAAAATAAAGACGTTGAACCAACGTTGATTCAATATTGATATACGTTGCGTGGGAAAGTTTAAATGGAATTGATCCGGACAAATCAGGTGCAGCTTATGTCATTGATTCATGTGGAAAACAATAAACAGAGCTTTATCGTTCCCACATTCAAATATCAAAATGCCCTTTTTGTACCAAGAAGAAGTGAAGTAAAAATCTAGAAAGTGTGTTTGTGAAACGCTATTCCCCAAACTATTTGCTTGCCACTAAAAGTGTCAATTGATTGATTAGATTTGATGCTTAACCTCCCCGGTAAACAGCTATGGTCATATCGGGACGGTCAGTTAACCTAACCACACTATTCCTGGGCAGGCATAGACCTCCTAAGCGGTTAACCAGAACTAAGTGCACATACTTTCGCCAGTAACTGACAACTGCCCTTCTTGAATCAGCGGAAGGAGAAACGAAAGTATGTGGCCTGACCGGGTATCGAACCCAGGACCTCTTACTTATGAGTCAGGTGCCCTACCGATAGCGCTACACGGCACGACCATTTCTTAACAGAATTCGCCCAAAAGTAAATCAGATGATCTTCACCTTAGCCCCTAGCAGTATGCTAAATATGAGCATCCTAGCTCAAATGGTATTCCCAGGATTTTGGGAACAAACTTTCATGAAATTTTTCGAAAAAAGGGGCATAATTCTGTAAGTACATGGCAGACGGAAAAGAAAAAAATACAGGTCTGCTTATTGTTCATGCTCTATCCACTTTTAAAATATTAAGGCCCCAACAGTTATTGTCCTTGAGAAACAGACCACCCATTATTATTATGCTTTATACTGATGAGGAAAGGGAAATAACTCTGTTAATAGTAAATGCATCAAAACGCAATAAGCATCAGAATGATAAGCGCATCAAATACTAATGGTACACCAAAAATTAGGGTTCTAGATCAAACGGTTTAAAAGTTGGAAAAATGCCAAATTCAACAAAGGGGCATAATTTAGTCATTTTTGACAAAATTCGCCCAAAAGATAATCAGATGATAAAAACCTCAGCCCTTAGCAGTAAGCCAAATATGAGCATCCTAGCTCAAATGGTATTCCCAGGTTTTTGGGAACAAACGTTCATGTAATTTTTCGAAAAAGGGGCATAATTCTGTAAGTACATGGCAGACTGAAAAGAAAAAAATACAGGTCTGCTTATTTTTCATGCTCTATCCACTATTTAAATATCAAGGCCCCAACAGTTATTGTTCTTGAGAAACAGACCACCCATTATTATGCTTTATACAGATGAGAAAAGGGAAATAACTCTGCTAATAGAGGATGCATCATAACACAATTAACATCATAATAATTAGCACATCAAATACTAATAGTAAACTAAAAATTAGGGTTCTAGGCCAAACGGTTCAGAAATTGGAAAAATGCCAAATTCAACAAAGGAGCATGATTCAGTCATTTTTGATAGAATTCGCCCAAAAGTAAATCAGATGATATACACCTTAGCCCCTAGCAGTATGCCAAATATGAGCATCCTAGCTTAAACGGTATTTCCAGGATTTGGGGGACATTCATGAAATTTATCGAAAAAGAGGCTTATTTCTGTAAGTGCATGGCAGACGGAATAGAAAAAATACGGTTCTGCTTATTTTTCATGCTCTATTCACCTTTTAAATATCAAGGCCCCAGCAGTTATTGCTCTACAGAAACAGACCACCCATTAATATGCTTTATACAGATGAGAAAAGGGAAATAACTCTCTTAATAGTGGATGCATCATAACGCAACTAAATTCAGAATGATCAGCACATCAAATACTAGTAGTATACCAAAAATTAGGGTTCTAGGTCAAACCGTTCAAAATTTGTAAATGCCAAATTCAACAAAGGAGCATAATTCAGTCATTTTTTGACGGAATTCGTCCAAAAGTTAATCATGTAATCTATACCTTAGCCCCTAGCAGTATGCCAAATATAAGCATCCTAGCTCAATTTGTTTTCCCAGGATTCTGGGAGCAACCTTTAATTTCTTTTTCTTTTTTTTTTTTTTGAAAAAGGGGCATATTACTCTGCAAGTACAAGGCTGATGATCAAGAAAAAAAACGCGTCCTCTAATATTTGATAGTCTACCCACCTATGAAATAGCAAAGCCCCAGCTGTTACGGTTCTTGAGAAAATGAAGCGTTACGTACGGACGGACGGAAGGACGGTCAGGCCCAAACCAATATGCCCCCTCAACTTCTTTGAAGTTGGGGGCATAAAAAACACGGAACGAAGAGACGTATATTGACAGCCAGCAAAGCAACTTTCTTTCCCCTCCCCTACGGAGTGATCACGATTGAAGACAGACAAAAAATCATACGTATACACATTGTCATCAAACCATTAAATATACTGGACAAAAAAGTTAAGGATCAAACATTTGATTGAAGCTTAAATCATGAAAAATAAATTATTCAGAAATAATTTTCTTTAATTCAATACATCTGTTGAAGCGGCACAGGACTGCATGAAAAATATTGGAATCGGATCACGTGACACGCCAGTAGAAACGAATGAACAGATATACCCCTAAAATTGAAGAGAAAATTGGCACCACCACAAAATTGAATGTCCATGATTCTTGGCTTTGTCCATGCCAAATCATTCCAAGTGCTCATTGATACCTCTGGGGGTCTGAATAACTGCAAGGCAGCTACTCGGTATGCTTTTAGTAAAGCGCAATAAATTCATGTGTTGTATTATTATATGTCTAGATGAAATAAAATATTGTTTAAACTAAACTAAAGCGCTAGAGGCTCATTTGGGGACTCGTTTGCCATTTTTCATGACGGGTCTGAATTAGCTCTCCAGGAGGTTTCTGAAGCCTTTGATGAATATTGATCAATTATTTGATGAATTATTTTATTATTTTAATAGAATTGGTGTGTTGCAACATCTGCAAAGCATGCTCAACCTGATTTAAAACTTGCGATCGACTTGACCTGTCCATACTGACGATTTTCTCTGTCTAAAGCTACTGGTTCATCACAATAACACTGTTAGTATGCGCTTTTTGTGCATTAAATGTTTTAATCGGCCGATGTAAGCAAAAACGGTTACAAACAGACTTTACAAAGCTGAATTGTGCATTGCATGCTAGTAATGAGGCCAGATATGACGCGATTCCATAAAAAAAACGAGGAGACAGTTGGCAACAGGTGACGCCAATTCGCAACTTGTTCATTGGACCCATGTTCTTTTCACAAATGAGTCCAGATTGTGTGTAGATATCCACGATGATATAAGAAGGGCATGATGTCTGCCAGGCTCACGTCGTGTGGACTATAAATCAAATCGTCATGTGGAATATGACATGTCTTAAGGAGGGTGGGTGACGGCATGGGCCAGCATCTGGATTGGAAGTTGCGTAGACTTGCGCATGCCAGACAGAGACGCCCCAATAGGTGTTCGAGTTAAGACTGACATGTTTTGTCCAATTACGAGACCGTTTGCTGAAGTTTATGGCGATGGTACCATCGAATCACGGGGAAAATGTGGTGGACAAGAACCTTCCAACAGAAACAATCGTCCGCAGTGACATGTCAATTCCATAACAAGTTTTAAATTCGATCGAACATGCTTTTAGACATGTTACACCGCCAATTCTAATCACCAGAAACTTACTGAAACTCATGAAGAGCTCATCCAGTCCTTTCATGAAAAATGGCAAACGAGTCCCTAAATGGGTCTTTGGGGATTTAGCACAAGCATACCGAGTGGCTATCATGCAGTTACTCAGGCACTCAAAGGTCACACTGAGAAGTAAAACTCATTTTGCATGGATAAAGCCAAAAATAATGGACATTAAGTTTTGTGGCAATGCTATGTTCACTTTGATTTTAGGGGAATGCATGTTTATTCATTTCTGTTGGTGTGTCACGTGATCAGATTCCAATATTTGTCATGCAGTTTTGTGCAGCATTGACAGTTGTATTCAGCAGAAGAAAATGATTTTTGG
Source organism: Ctena decussata (assembly GCA_963989385.1). Lineage (NCBI taxonomy): Eukaryota > Metazoa > Mollusca > Bivalvia > Lucinida > Lucinidae > Ctena > Ctena decussata. The sequence goes on along the minus strand of OZ022505.1, from coordinate 43,242,151 downwards.
AAAATTATTATTTTCGATATAATAATTTCACACAAATGTTTGATCCCTAACGTTTTTGGTACAGTACAGAAAGCCAAGGGTTCTACGGTCTTTGGTCCTATAACACACTAGACTCAACAGCAAAATACCTACTCAAGTTTAGAAGCTGTTAGCAAAAATATGCTTTTACAGATAACATTGATTTTATGGAAGTTTATGCGGTAGGCAATGATGAGGAATTCAAACAATCAGATATCGTATTCCGCTCTCAAAACCAAAAGGGAGAGGTATTTAACTGTGACCCCATGGCCAAAATCTTATGTTCACTTTGATTTTAGGGGAATGCCTGTTTATTCATTACTTCTGGTGTGTCACGTGATCAGATTCCAATATGTGTCATGCAGTTTTGTGCAGCCTTGACAGTTGTATTCAGCAGAAGAAAATGATTTTTGGAAAATTATTATTTTCGATATAATTATTTCACACAAATGTTTGATCCCTAACGTTTTTGGTACAGTATAGAAAACCAAGGGTTCTACGGTCTTTGGTCCTATAACACACTAGACTCAACAGCAAAATACCTACTCAAGTTTAGAAGCTGTTAGCAAAAATATGCTTTTACAGATAACATTGATTTTATGGAAGCTTATACGGTAGGCAATGATGAGGAATTCAAACAATCAGCTATCGTATTCCGCTCTCAAAACCAAAAGGGAAAAAGGTATTTAACTGTGACCTCATGGCCAAAATCTCTGGCGATTGACTTAGATTAATCAAATATATGAATTAAGGTAGTTGGATACTGAATAGAAATATTGGCGGGGCATTCAAACTATTATACAAACAAAATAACCCAAAGATCTATAAAGCAACTGGATAAGAAACAATTTATACACCGTTTTGTTTTCCTACAAAACAATACTTTGTATTTCTACATACTTTTTTACACATTCTTCATTGAAATTCATATCTCTAGCACAATTTAGAATTAATGAAATAAATAAATAAATAATATGAACTTAACAAGACACCTTTTTATTGACAAATTGAATCATACATGTATATTGGTATGGACTATAGAGACCACCAAGCATATATGGGAGAATCACTGACAAAAACTGGTGACGCCTACAGCCAAGAACTCAGCTGACTTAGTCTACCGGAAAGTTAATCTGTAATCATCATATATGTCTCTGGGTCACACAAAAGACAAAATATGAAGCGCGACATTAGAAAACCAACAGTGTGGCATGTGCGCCAAGCCAAGAGACAGATCAGCCTGGGCATCATAATCTATGCTGTTGGCATGGTGGTACCTTAGACCCTTAGTTACCCTTGACGCGCCAATTTAGTCTAGTATATCCAAAAGTCTTCTTAGGTGGCTGGGGCACCACAGATGACTTTACAACAATCCCTTCCCGATTTTGTCTTCAGCTGCCTATGTTGAGCTAGCAATGTCCATCCCTATCCGCCAGATTCGATTTTCAATACATTTGCATACGCAGAGCTTTACAGAGGATTGGATAAAAATGAGCACCTGATGAGTCCTAAAGATATTCATCATATGATGTCGCTGTTATTCGGTGGATAACGCCATGTCATAAACATCGTATGGCCACACTTGTAATAACGCTTTGACGCGTACATGTAACGTCACGTAACAGTGCATTTTCTTACTGACATAACGTTCATTTTGAAGGCGAATAAATTCAATTGTAAAGGGTCATATGATATACAGAATAGTGGTCATTTCATATGAAATTTATGCAACTCGCCGAAGGCTCGTTTCATAAATTTCATATGAAATGACCACAGGTGTAAGATCTTCTATTTTCTAAACCGTTCTATTAGGTAGGCGATTCTAATGAATGCCACAATTCATTTATAACTAGAAAAAGTATGAAAAATCTTATGATTTTGTATCAAAAAGTCTTTATTATCTGGTATATGGGATAGCATAAACACCGAACTTAATCTTCGCTAATAGGTCCTTTCATTAAACCGCCAAATTTTGATAACGCATACGTAAGTGTTTTACAGCAAATAGATAGATAGATAGATAGATAGATAGATAGATAGATAGATAGATAGATAGATAGATAGATAGATAGATAGATAGATAGATAGATCTTACCGCCGGAAATTTCTATAAATGATATATTAAATCCGAATCTGTTAACAGTGTAATCGGAGCTGAAATAAATAAATCCGACATGCCCCAAGACTGGTAATACTTTCTTAAATCCAACTCCACAAAGTCTGCCCACAACACCTTGGTAGGTTATCTGAAAAAGAAAATATATGGCAACTTATTGTATAGGTACCAGCCATCCTAAAGTATTTGCGAACTACACATTACAAATGAACCTCTCCAGCCTTGTTAGAGCATGCGAAATTCACTTGTCAATCCATGTAAACTCCAAAATGTTCATTTTATCCGCGCAAATCCTTGCGCACGTGGGAATACTGAATAGGACAAAGACCTGGGGCCGTATTTATAAAACTACTTAAGTGGTTTCAATGCTGTTGCTAAGGCTGAATTTCTATCAAGGAGATTCCCTACAACTTCGAAATTCGCTCTTGAGGAACAGTCTTTTCAGACTGTTCCTTCAGAGCAAATTTCATAGTTGTAGGGAATCTCCAACATAAAAATTTAGCCTTAGCAACAGCATAGCAACGACTTAAGTGGTTTTATAAATACGGCCCCTGGCTACTAAATTCAGCATTAATGACATCTAAAAAAAGATACTCTCATCGTTGTCAGATAAGTTACAATACCCTATTAACATGACGGAAACCAATAGATAAATAAAGAATATTAATAAAAATTAAATTTAAATTGATAATTAAAAACGCTAAAAACGCAAAATGAAATGATAATAAATCTCTTGAATAATGCTATAAAAATGTGTTTTGTTTTTGTTTTGTGTGTGTGTGTCCTTCTCAGTACATGAAACAAATATGAAATGAACAGGAAATCAGAAAAGCAGCATTTAACAGATAAAAACTAGGATGTGAATTTGCGTGGCATGTAACAGACTGCATACTAGTAAAATATGCACAGCCAAAAAGTGTTAATAAAGAAACAAATAACCGAAAAACAAATTAATGTTTTCAATATGTATATACCACGAGTGTTAATAAGGAAACAAATAACCATAAAACATCATATAACATATAATTTGACAACAACAACAAAAACTGCGCATACGTGACTCTTCGGACCGCAAATAAAAGGAATAACGATTTAGTTCAGTTCAGTTCAATTCTCTTATCGCCGTTACCCAAGTGGCTCAACGGTACATAACCATAGTTGCACACACTTGGCGCCGTGTGTCCGTCTGGGAATAACGATCAGAAAGGAATATTATTTATGCTTGTTTACCATTTTCATACGGTTTGGCTAGAAAAAGTGAACTTATTTTGGCTACGAATTTATATATAATGTTGTATCTAATAAGCCACTCGAATGTCTTAATTCTGCGTGAATAAATTATGTGAAACTGAGGTTATGAGTCAGGGACCAAACAATCAGTGCATTAGATACATAGACATGGCGGTTGAATAATAATCACAGTGTCCGAACTCACTGTATCATCTCTTCCGGTTTTCATAGCGTTGAATCGAGGGTACAAAGTTCGCTTATAACCAGTAGTCGGAAATCATTGTGTTTTGAGATTTTATCCGGAATCTGTTGGGTCATTTATAGTTATTCAGCTTTGAAAATGTAAAGAGGTAAGTTTAATATAATTTGCTCTTCGGTCTTTTACTTTATTACCCTGTACAATGAAAACCTCATGGCCGTCACAGAAATTTTATTCCGAACAGCTTAATTTAACAGGAGTTTGTGTCGTGCAAAACCTAGCTAGCATCCAATTATCAAAACTAACAAACTTTAGATTGATAACGCCTTCCGTGTATTTTAAAGATTTTTTATAAAACATGTAAGAAAATGCTCAAAATGGTTTTAGAATCATGCCAAGGGCGATTTGAATACCGTTTACTATCGACCCATACACGACATTGTACAGGGCAATAAAGTAAAACAGACCGAAGAGCAAATCATATTAAACTTACCTCTTTACATTTTCGAAGCTGAATAACTATAAATGACGCAGCAGATTCCGGATAAAATCTCAAAACATAATGATTTCCGACTACTGGTTATAAGCGAATGTTTGTACTCTCGATTCGACGCTTGAAAACCGGAAGAGCTGGTATAGAGCGTTCGGATACTGTAATAATAGGTGATGTTTACTTCTTGAGGGCACCTGATAAGGTTTCATTTAGGTGTCCATGTATCCAAATAGTTCGGAAGTCAATTTTTCTACGTTTTATGAGCTTGTACTTATAAATTTGATACTTTAACCGCTTCTCCTTGAATCAGAAAGGTTTCGGAGTGTGACCTTCGTGATTCTAATGTAAAGTAACGGAACTACCCTCGCAGGACTTATTTATGTCGACGTATTATGTATGGCCTTGGGTGAAAGTGGACCCAGGTGTTTTTTGAAAGATATTTGTCTGTTTATAAGCGGGTCTCACACTACCTGTACATAGCAAACTCATAGGTTATACATTAACGGTACAGGTAAGAGCCGCGAAAACCAACAATGTGGTTGTGCGCCAAGCGCAGACTCAGATCAGCCTGGGCATCTAGCCAGTCTGATCAGAGTCTTCGCTGTTCGCATCATGTCCAGCTATCGACATTATAGAGGCGGAAATAGCCGAAGATTATCCGTTTCCGTGAAAATGTGTGAACTGACCTACCTGTCAAATATTTTACATTAAAAGTATAGGGAAAATTTTTTAAAACCCATATAAATCCATATTCTATAAAAGTTACAATTTTTTTCCTGTTATATTCAGACAGGGAATTTTAATACCTCTATGTAGGTATAAATTTTATAAAATTATTTTGATATCTTCTTGCTTCCCTATAGGTATTAAGAGTCTGGGTAGCAGCTCGGCAAGGAAGATAGGCAGAGTTGGCTGAAACGCAATGTTTCTCATTTTTAACAATCAAAAACATTTTTTCTGTTAAAATGTGATATTTTTTCCTGTTATAAATACTCCTATTGCTTTCCTAGCTTTACAGTGATGTATAATTCATAAATGTGAGTTTTGATCTTCTTGCTTCCAAATCCTTCAGAAAATCAAGTTCCACGGCGTTTCATCAAAAAAAGAAGAACAAGCAGCGAAATTTTCTAAGTCCGCATATAAACATGTAGGTGATGGATTCTTAAAGTAATATTTGTCGGCTTAAACATCTTGTTTATCTATTTATTTATTTAAGAAACCAATATTAGAACATTTCTTATATTAATTTTTATTTTCATCTTTATTTATTTCATCTTTTTTCTGGATTAAAGCGGCGCATCAAAGGCAACCCGAATAATCAGGCTAAATAAAAGAACGTAACGCAGGACTGCTAATCCCTTTTCGACTAGGACTTTTAAACATAATGAATAGACAGCACTTTTAATTGTAAATGACTTAATGTAATCTGCTAACCACTATTATGCTTGGGAAAAAAAACAATGTTTTTTTTTTTTTTTTTTTTTTTTTTTTTTCGGTTTAGCTTATGATTGAATATGCTCATCAATGCCTAAAAATAGATTAGCATCTAGGTTGATAAGCGCTTATCTGCCAATCCGCAAAGTAAAGTAATTTTGCTGTTTACAAATAAAAAAAAAATCCAAAGAATCTCCGTACGCAAGGTTCAGATCAGCCTGGGCATCGGCGCAGCCTGATCAGAGTCTCATTAGCGCTTTATGTTAGGCATGCCGAAGCCTGATAAGCACCAGTTTGCAAAGTGTGTTAATTTGCTGATTACAAATAACTAAGTAATATCTTAGTTGAAGTTTCAGATCAGCATGCACTTCGGCGCAGCCTGATCTGTCTCGCAAGCGCATTGTGGACTTTGCGCTGACTGCTGCAGGCAGAGACTGCCAAGGTTTAAAAGGCTGACCGTTAAAAAAAGTAAAAAAAAAAAAAAAAAAAAAAAGAATCTTCTATAGAAAAAAAACAAAATTAAATGAAAAATACATGTTTGCGATAATTGCAAACTGTGTCTTCAAATTCAAGTGGCAAATGCCTCAAGTGCACTGAATTAAATTTTTTACATTCTGAATAACATAAACTGATGACCTAACTGTTTTAAAGCAATATCATTCTTTCCGTATATAAAAATTAATTTCAGTAAACCTGCATATCTAAAAATCTCTTTAAAACACAAGAGTGTATGCTAAACAAGAGCGTCGGATAAGGGACGGCATGGCAGGCCATCGCCGGTCCAATATTTATGCTTCCTAGCGTAAAAGCGAAAGAAACGAGGACAAAGAGAGAGAGAGAGAGAGAGAGAGAGAGAGAGAGAGAGAGAAAAAAAACGGACACTTTTACAGCTCGCAGTTTTGCACAGCCACAACAGGTGTCATATTAGATCACTTGTTAATTGCTACAGGCGTAAAGGATTATCGATGACAGCTGTAAACGGGTGTCAAAGAAGACGTACTTTCGCACCTGATTATCATCAAATTGTAGCTTATAAGATAATACTCTAAATTATGGCTAAAAGAAAGTCGGATGTCAAGCCCAAATGCAAATAGCATCGTGTTAAATTGTATCTAACGCCATGTGCGAGCAGGAGTCTTCCAGATCAGCGTGTGCATCCGTGCAGCCTGAACAGAATTTTCCCTTTTCACCAGTACAATGTATGAACCCCAAGAAGAGTAATGGTTTTGATTAGTCGCGACTGATGCGCCGATTGACTCTAAATATTTACAATACTTTTATGGTGTAAGATTCCTTTCAATTTTAAGTTCTTATTGTCACTTACTTGACACGGTCCATGATGGGGAAAAAAAGAGACGATATGAGCTAATTTTGAGCGGTAGTGAGAGGTCGGCAAGCCTTTTGGCTAATTATTTTCACAGTTTTCAGACCAGTAAAATTAAACCGTTCTTGGTTGTCGGCAAAATCTCATTAAAATAATTTGAAAATAGAACAATGTCACAAATTGAATAAAATCTACTATTGCCAAATATGCCAGTCGAGAAACATACTTGACTGCGTTAGCCTGTTGAGCAACGTCATGAGAAAACCGGTTTTATCATGCAAGCAGAAAAGGCGCAGATCAGACTGCGCATCTAATAGCACAATTGTTTTGGCTGCTTAAAAAGTTAACTATCTCCTGTAATTATATACACGAAATGAGCCACCGCATGACATTTCCTACTATTATACATTGGCGCCCAGCCAAGACTCAGATCAGCCTGCGAATCCGCGCAGTATGATCTGAGTCTTCGCTATGAGCAATTTGGATAGCTACAAACAGAAAGCTTCTTCAAACGGTCATTAAAGACTCTCATTGCACTGTGTGGATTTGCAGACCGATCTGAGCCTTCACTGAGCGCACATGTGAAATTGTAGGAAATGTCATGCGCTCGATCAAATTACAATCGGAGCACCTTTGGAACAACATTACGTGCGCACAGCAATGTCGCAAAAGATCTAAAACACGAACAAATGTCCGAGACGAAAAAAAAGATCATTTCAAGTCTAGCCTTAGACAATGCATAAAAGAATGCAAAGGGATAGTTCCCGTTTTATATTATTTTTACTCGCTCATGTATTTCTACACAAATTGTAATTGCAAAATAAAAACGGGTATAATAACGCAAAATACGCACGGTTATATAAATTCAAAAACATTCTTGAATTTTAAAGTTAACAACTGACTTCGTAAATTGATCAATTTCAAATTGCCCAGGTCCTATTAGATAAACAGGTAGATTCTATATTACTGAATTCATATAGGTAATTCGATCGGCTAGCTCAATGCCACACAGGTAAGTACAGGTAAATCAGCCCGCTGAAGGTATATCCTATCGATGATCTGTCAGCGGTCAACGGGGAAATAACTGCGATTAAGGATTAGGCTTATTTTACGGAAATGACACGCTTAATTCCCTTAATAAAACAGCTAAAATGTCTCCGTATGGGAGGTAGATTAGACCCTTAGCTACGCTTTAAGCGCTTAGCGAAGAGTCTGATCAGACTGAGCGGATGCCCAGGCTGATCTGAGTTTTCGCTGGGCGCACAACCACTCTTGCTTTACTCATGTCGCGGCTCAAAACGACAAATGCTACAGACAAGGAAAAAACTAGAGACCCTATTTATGTCGGTCATATTCGAATTGAGACTTCAAATGGAGTACATGCATGTATGATTCATGCCAGAATATAGTTTGAATGTCAAGACTAACCGGACGAAAGACAAAAGTGAATAAGGCGAGAGAAAATCGACAGAACATCGACCTGGCATTTCAATACTTCGCCATAAAATTGCAGAATTTTTAATCAATAACAACAATCTGAAAAATATATAACATTTCTTTATGTGATGCAAGCCTGGTAGATGTTAAAACGAGCGAAAAAAGAATAATAGTTTCTAAAATATAAACGCAAATTCCAACTTCGTTTACAAGCGACTAACCGAATGTTTCTGTGCATAGTACGCCACAGGACGGGTAGATACCATGTTAACGGTTAAACACTTTATCCATTAGTCAATAAGTTACAAAAAGAATGTATTTTATTTATGCTTATTACCGCTGAAACATACGCATATATTACTTATTTTTAAACTGTATTTGTTAATAAGTATAAACAGACCAAAGAATCGGAGTTTGTTTTCGAACTAAGCTAGGTGGGCGCAGCAAACAATTGCTGCTAAATGTGAATTCACCAATAAGCCTGTGCTAAAATGAAATTTGGTCGTACAAAAATTAAGAGGTTACCGCTAAGAAATCGTTTTTGTACAACAGTGTTAACAGGATAAAATTTCCAGAATCGTCAGCTGCAATATCCCAGAACAGATCTGTATTATAATCGTATAGGCCATTAAGATCGTTGTCCAAAGATGAAATCCAACCAGGGCAGATCATTATTTGATTAGACCATTTACTCGTGTCTGTAATATATGCAGTGAAACCGCGGTAGAAGTTGTTTAAAATAATATTCATTTGGCTAAATCGGACTTGTTGATCTCTCTCTCTCTCTCTCTCTCTCTCTCTCTAGAGATACTCATTAACAGTGCGATTCTCAATATGTTACCTAAGCGATTTCGCCTTTAAAGTCTCCATAGTCCTACCAATGGTAAAAATCGTCAAAATACAAATCATTATGAGACCTGTACAGCCTTCAGAATTAATGAAAATATGTCGGTCGATGCGCTTTTTTGTATCATATAACTGGCTTAAAAGAAGGAACAAGTTTTTTTGGAAAAACGATAAGTCTCTCCTTAAAAATACGGTTTTCGTCTCTGGTTCCCCGTTAAGCAATGAAATAATGCAACCAGAACACAATCAATGGGACCCTTGCTTAACATTTCTGTACATTGTATTTTTATCAACTGTTAAATGCCTGTACCTTGAATTTCTATCTCATGTACGTTGTTTTTTTTACCATGAAATAAAGCTTGTGAAATCGAAAGTAGGTCATTTTAGTTGGCAACTAAATTGACCTAATTATTTTTTCAAATCTATTTTATGGTAAACTCAAGGCCGTTTTGATTTATCAAAGCCGGCCAATCACGATAATAATCAATGCCGAAACTGTAGTGAGAAGTTTGTAGCGATACCTCACGATAAAATATTTCATGCTAGAGAAATGGGGCCTTTAAAGAAACAATAAACAAAAAATATTCACAATTTGAGAAAAATGTTTAACATAAAACAAGATAAGCTTCTTAAAGAAAAAAAGAACAAATAATACCCTTAGTGCAGACCGTGCAGTTTAAATTGTGAAACTAAAATGACTGACAACTCCTGAATGTTATGCAATTGTCTTTTACATACAGGAATAAACACAACGCTACAGCAATAAAAGTATAAAACACGGATATGAACAAAAGTCAAGTCTTGCTGTGTTGCAGCTTGTAAAACCGTGAAACTGAATGACAATTGAAGTTATGCTTGCTGGGTTATTGGTTGTATTAGATCCAGTGCATACAACCTCATGAAATCATTAAGGGTGACGAGGACTTAGGAAAATGGCAGTATCAATGCAGTGGGGCGATTGACCTCTAGTCGCCCTCGTATCGTCCCTGAAGAGATGATAAGGAGCAGCGATGATACCGTGAATCTGCCTCACAACAGTTGGTAATGCCGCACAAAGGCCTGCTGTACTTGTAAGTGCGGCATGTGGTTGTTTGGATTAACTCTTCTTATCTATTCTGTTACACTATTCCGTCTCTGTGAAACGGTCTGAAATCGGCTGAAACATTGCCCCATAGGACAGTTCAACTCCAGTATACCTTCCAGGGGATGCTTACATGTAACTGAATACATATGCAGTGTCCTTCCGATACTGGCTATAGACTGAAATGCGCCTGCTGTGCTTGCAGTAGGTACGGGATATCTCGTTTGCCCCCCCCCCTTTTTTTTGTTTTTGTTCTTTGGACGTAGGTGCCGTGTACATTGCGCTTGCAGGAGGTGCGACATTTCTTTTTATTTGTTTCTATTCCCATACAATATTAAATTTCATGTCGCTTCTCCCTGGAACGGACGAATGCACCATCTCTTGGGACCATTGAATCCGATACAACCAATATCCAACGAAACATTACTTCAGTTGTAATGTAGTTTCACGGTTTCACAAGCTGCAACTCAGCGAAACTTGACTCTTTACATATCCGTGTTTAATACTTTGATTGTCCGTCCCGACATGACCTTAGCTGTTTACCGTGGACGTTAAGCCACAAATCAATCAATTAATCAATCAATCAATCAATACTTTGACTGTTGTAGCGTTATGTTTATTCCTATATATGCAGAACAACTGCAGAACATTCAGGCGCTGTCAGCTATTTTAGTTTCATAATTTGATCTGCATGGTCCCCGCTAAGGGAATTATTTTGTTCATCTGTCCTTTAAGAAGCTTATCTTTTTAATGTTAACATATCTTTCTCGAATTGTAAATGATTTTGCTAATTGTTTCCATTTTTTATTGTTTGAAACATCTGATGAAGCCGAAAGGCAAAAACGCTTAGGTAACATATTGAGAATTGCACTATTAATGATTATCTCTCCATTTAAAGCTAATTAAAACGAGAAAATATAAAATCTGCGTTAAAAATTTAAATCTGCAATGTCGTTGAAAAATTAGCGGAGCATGGCAACTACAAATACTGTTTGCCATGCTCTGATACACACGTGTTACGCAATGGATTGCATCGCATGTGTTTCAAGTCTAAATTCTTTTTAATCTTGTATCTATCTGACATGTTTTTCAATGTCAGTCAGCAATACAATAGTATTTAAGGTAAATACAGCAATAAAACATTTACGGAAAATATTGCTAGTATTCACCGTGTTCCGCACGGATGATTCATGAGATGGGGTTGGTTTCCGTCTTTTAAAATTAGTACTAGTTTCTAAATACAGGGAGTTCCCATAAGCGAAATTATAGCTAATTTCGGCATGGGGGTAAAAGTAAAAAGTATGCAAAGACCAGGAACTGAAACAATCAAAATCCAAATCCAGCCCTCAAACCATAGTAGGAAACAACTAAGATTACAAATAATCAAGATACAGAGAACATATGGCCAACCGAGTGAGCAGCTTGTTCCCAAAAGGTGGCCACTCAGCAACCCAAACCGAACCAAAAATAATAAGAACATACATAAGGTAAAACATCACAGAAACTCTGACACCCAAAACAGGCAACAGAGAACCACAACAGAACTACCGCCTTGGAACGGTCATTAATGAATTACTGGGGGGCTTAAATCGATTTTACAGGCCCAACCTCACCCTCAGTATCTGAAGGGGTACAAAATATTTAGATGGTTGTTCGGTTCGCATGATAACCCTCTAACTCGTCAATGAATCATCACGGTAAACACATAAATCAAATTTCAACACCATGAAGAAGCAAAGACGAGGACTCAACAGATACAACGGGCCGTCTGACTTTTCAGAGATGTGTTGTTTTGCGGATTTTAACATTCATTTAGACCCAGTTTTTGTTCCGGGGTTGTTCCAAATAGGTTTTGTGGGTGTAAGACATCATTTGACGTGTTCTCACTGCAATAGCCCCATTCGCCGCTTGACAATATTCCATACAGATTCTATTGGGCTTAGATCTGCCGTGTTTGACCGCCATTTGAGAAGTGCAATACTCTGGCATCAGATACATAGAAGTACGGCAAGGCGCATTTATTTTGTAAGCAATACCCAATTTGAATACTTTTCATATCTCAATTTTTAAATCGCTCAAACAAAATCCGAAATTTCAAATTGGCAGCCATTGACTAAAATGTTTTAAATGTTGCTTACCTTCAGAGGATATGTTTTGGGACATTCTGCTGTGAAAAAGGAGCTTAACCCTGTTCTTTGAGAACAAGTGCTCGTAATATGGTTTGATATTTTAAAAAATGTAATGATAAGGAAAGCACAAAGTGTATATAAGGTCAGTTTTGTCTTTGTACAGTATTTGAAAGCTTCATGAAACACAAAGCAGTAAAAAGCGTTGCAATTTGGTGCGCTGTATGTAAATGAGAACGAAATCTTCTTATGCTTCTGTTTACTTATACAAGTTGCAATATGTCTGACATAATTTCGATTCTGAAATCTGCTAAAGTAGCAAATCATTTCGACCAAAACTCTTGATCATGTACTTAATATATATTTAAAGTAATACCACATCTGTGATATGATAAACAGTGCCATTGTCTATTGACAGGAAATTGAAAAGTCACTTTATTGTATCTTGGGACATCTCTAAAGCATATGCCAAAGTAATTTTCATGTACCACGATCTGGGTAGATATGGCAAGCAGATGAAGTAATTTGGGGTATGTAAAAATTTATGAAATAGTTACCCATGTATAAAACTTTTGTAACGCACATGTACACTTTAGCGCTCTTGTAAATAATAAAAGTCATTATTTCAGCTTTTGCAACAAAATTCTCATGTAAATGTGGACATCATCGACTCTATTAATAGCCACCACGACTCCCGTATGTATGGCGGTGACTCATCCGCTTGTCATTGCCCCTGTTCTCATCTCTAACTATAGCTATCGCGACTCCAATATGTACGGCGTTGGCCCATCGCCTCGTCGTTGCCCCTTATATAGTTCCTATAATGATGGTCACCATGACTCCGGGAATATACACCGCGATGACCCATCCTTTCGTCATTCCCCCTGTTATTACCTCTGTATCGATAGCCATCGCGACTCCCAGAATATATAGTGCGATGACACATCTGTTCATTGTTGCCTCTGTAATCGTTTGTGTAACGATTGTCACCACGACCCCATGAATATTTGTCGCGATGACCAATCCAATTGTCATTGGGCCTGTTATCGTCTCTGAAATGGTAATTATCTTCATTTTCAAAAGACCTATTGTGACGACCCATGCTTTCGTTGTTGATCCTTTTGTCATCTCCATATCGATTGTCGACGAGATCAGTACATATCCTCTGCTGACTCATTTGCCCATTCTTGCTATTATCATGATATCTGTAATCATGGTAGCCACCGCTATTCTGAAAAAAAAACGTATTGTGATTATTTATCGGCTTGTCCCATCTCCTGTTATCATCTTTGTATTGACTGTCAACATGACTCCTGTAATATGGTTCGCGAGGACCATAGTATGCATCGCGAGGATCCACTTGTTATTGACTCTGTTATCTTCTCTGTATCGACTCATGCTGTTATTCATGCTCTCGTTGTTGTTGTCTTTCTTCAGCACTTGAACGATCATTCTACGCAGATTACTTGTAAATACATCTATTCCATCCGGTGCCAAGTGCACTAAGTCTGTAATATGATTTAATAGGACCCCCCCCCTGTTCCCGCTACGTTTCCATGGTCAAGGAAGGAAACGTCACTTTTCCATTTTCTGATATTTTCTTCCCTACCCTTGCATTAAATATATTCCTTTCGATGTCTAATGATCGATCTCCTATTGGTATTGGTTTTGAAACTACCACTTCACATTCTGGTGCTTCTTCTTTTAAAGACTCTTTAGCTGTCACCATATCAACTACTTTGTCATCAGTTGAATCGATCTTTCTGATATTATTTATTCCAGTGTGCACAATTATCAATTTGGCATGTTTCACTTGACTTATTACTTTCTTTGTGTCTTGAATCGTGGGTGCTTTCAATTTCTTAACAAATGTCCTTGTTGATTTTCCAAGTACTGCTTAATAAACTTGTCCCGAGATGGAATCTCCTATAAGGTATACTTTGTCTCTCTCAGGAACTGATGTACGTCTTTCAGTTTCAGTATTATGTTCTTTTGTGTTGTCATCGTTAGACTGTGTTGGATTGGTTGATTCCTGTGTGACCTCACCAACCGTAGGTGGTGTTGTACTTTTCTTGTTCTGAGCTGAGTCATAAACTGGCTGCCCTTCAGCTATTTCATTTAATTGTGGTTGTTCATGAGTTTTTTCTGTAATTACAATCGGGTGTTTTTCATTAGATTCTACATTTCAAAAAGTAACTTCCTCATCGTCTTCCTCTGATAATTTTGTATAAATTTCATGGGTTAGTAAAGAACTTGTATCTTCAACTGGAACATTAGCTTTCACTTTTTAATTTGGTTTCATAAATTCTTCATGATGTGTCATTACTGTTAAAATTTTTTCCATCTTCTTTATGGCTTCTTTAGCTGACTTCATATCTCTTTTGAATTCTGTCTCTGATTCCTGTAATTGGCTGTTCTTTGAGTCTAATGCTTGAAATTCCATCCGGCAATCCTTTGATACCTTTCTATTTCTCTCTTTAAAGATGAGACTGACTTTTCTACCGACTGCATAGAGGTTCTTGCAGTGTCAAATTTCGCATTAATTTTCTTCTGCAAACTGGCAATATCATTCCACACAGCATTTTCTTTGTCGGCTGACTTCTCAGGTACCCTAGCATGTCGTAGATCCTTTTTTTCACTGTTGCATCTATCAACTGGCATAGTTAGATCATTTAATAAAGTTAAAATAGACTTCTGCATTTCTTGTTGCCTTGACTGTGTATTATTTAATTTATCTTTCAGTTCTGATCTAAAGTCTTGCTGTTGCTGCTTGATCTGGTGTACTTCAAACATCACACTCTGTAGTACCCTCTCAAAATTTACTATTACCTTGACTATCTGTTTGCTATCCACTGACTCAATGGTGGTACTGAGTTGATCTTTCTTTTGTTTGACATCTGTTTTATTTATCCCCTCTTTCCCTATGATAAATGAGCCATTTACTGATTCAGGTACAGGCGTTTCACTTTTGTCTTTCACTGGTTTTCTGCCTGGTGTTGTTGGTACATTGATCATTGCTAGCTTCTTAGGTGAGCTACAGGTATCGCTCCTTTTCTTTGGTATCACTATGATCTGAGGTTGAGTATTTGATGTTTGTGGTTTCTCATTGGCGTTGATAGGTTTTATGGAAGATGTTTCTGCCTTTGATACTTGTGGTTGAACATCTGTCGTTTCCCTCATCGCCGCCTGTAATGCTAACTTATCGGCCTCTTCATTTCCTGCAATTCCAGAATGTGCTGAAACATGCTGCCATGTAATTTTAATGTTATTAGCTTCAATAGCAGTCATCAATTGTGTCCATTCATCTTTATTTTTCACATTCTACCCATTGGCAGTTTCCATCTATTAGTCCTCCATTTCTGAACCCATTCTGTTACTCCATTTATTTCATACTTGCTGTCTGAATTAATGATAAGGTGTTTCAAATTATTTCCACCAGCTACTTGAATAGCTTTAATTGCTGCCATCAATTCTGCTTTATTATTAGTAGGTGTTGCATCACATGTTAATTATATACTGCTATTCCAAGGGTGATGCTGTCCCCAAAATAGTCCAATCCCCGCCTGGGCTGATGCCGCACTATTTCGAACACAGCTTCCATCTATGTAGACATTTTTACCGTCTCATGTTGTGCAAGTTGTTTGTCTTCCCTCGGTTCATTCAAATCTCCTGTATCCCAGCCCTGACATCCTCCTCACTTAAATCATCGGCTGTAAACTTTGATGCTGTCTTAGATTCTGAGACCCCCGTCTGCTTTAATCTGCTTTGCTCATTATCACATTTACTGTACGAATTTTGGCCATCATAAGCAATAAAATCCCCAAATCCAGCACTTAACATTGCTTCTGCAACATCACTGTATGTCCCAAAACCTTTGTACCTTGCATTGGCAAATCCCAAACTGTGGCCAGTTTGTGTATACTCCTATTTCTCTACCGTTTGTCACTGCATAAAAATTGTATTTTCCACGTCCAGCAGGCATTATGCAGTTATAGAAAATATGACACAATTTATATTCTATACAAAATAATTTTCTTATGGTAAGAAACTGTCATAGATGACGTGCTGAACTACCTTTATTTGCCGGTAACTTGAACGGTTGAATAACTGCTTCGTAAACTGTCAAAAAGATGTGGCTTGAAAACTTGAAAACGCCGATATTAATCCGATATTGCGCCTAGCTCCAATAAGAACATCCCATCTTCCATCGATTCTCTGTTTTATAACTTTAATTTATCTTTATTTCCCCCCTAATTTTCTTTTGACACTTTATTTTTCTTCAGAATTCGAAACACGCGTCCATCTTGTTTACATCGTGACGTAAAAATCATTTTGTAATAGCATTTGTACATTTGTATAGACTCATTATATGTTGTTAACAGAATTGAATTGATTTGTAATACACAAATTTACAGACTCGACGTCAGTCGAAGTGACATCATTTACACGCGCCGCATTAAGGTTTATTGAATGTACTTTATTTACGTTTATTGAATGCACTTTATTTACATTTACACGCGCCGCATTCAGGTTTATTGAATGTACATTGATGTTTATGGAATGTACTTCAATGTAAGGTTTAGTGAATGTACATTAAGGTTTATTGAATGTACTTTACAGTAACATTTGCCCGTCCTACGTTTTATTTGCCTTCACTATACGATGTCATATGATATGACATCATTGGAGACGTGATGCCAGATTAAACGAAATGACCTCCAAATGTATAAATGATAATTAACAAGCTATTGATAGTAAATATTGTACGGCATATTGTCGTACGTTTAGTTTGAAGAAGTTGACTTAATAGGAGTGCAATCTAGATTTTCTGTAATTGTCCATAATGTAAATAAACATTTGTTTTGATTTTTCATATTGTATATGGGTTATGTCATGGTTATACCTGTTAACGTCAGTTTAATTCTCGACAATGTTTGACGTCAGATCCTTCGACTTATATGCGTAGTCGGAAAGACGCAGTAGTAGTAATTCAATTCTCATATCAACGTTCCCCCCGCACCTTTGAAATTGAGAGCTTTTATACAAATCTTAGAATTTAAAAATCTCACCAATGCCATGAAAAAAGACGCCTCCAATCATTATTATCTCAAGTACAGTAGCTGCCTATAATTAATATGCCAATTCTTGGATGACTTATAGAGGTAAACAGTGGGACATTCGCCATTTGATGTCTTACACCCACAAAAACTTTTTATAACAACTTAGGAACAAAAACTGTGTCTAAATAGATGTTAAAATCCGCCAAAAATACATTTCTAAAAAGAACGTGTTACTCCCATGCAGAAATTAGCTATACTTTTGCTTATGGAAACTCACTGTATTAAGAAACAAGTACTAATTTTAAAAGACGGAACCAAACCCATCTCATGAATTATCCGTGCGGAACACGGCGAATACTATCCACATTTTCCGTAAATGTTTTATTGCCGCATTTACCTTGAATACTGTTGTATTGTTGACTGACATTGAAAAAACACGTCAGACAGATATAAGATTAAAAAAGAATTTAGACTTGAAACACCTGCGATGCAATCCATTTCGAACCACCATGGCGTCATTCTTTGTTGCTGTAACAATTGAGAAATCATTTTGATGTCAAAGTGACGTCATCGAGACGTCAATCTGCCTAGGTTCTTAGCACAACAATTGACAATTCAATAGTTGCTATGAAAACATATTTGAGCCGCGACACGACAAAACCAACTATGTGGTTGTGCGCCCAGCGCAGACTCAGATCAGCCTGGGCATCTGCCCATGCTGATAAGAGTCTTCGCTGTCCGCATGGAGGTAGCTTAGACCCTTCGCTACCCTTTAAGCGCTTAGCGATGAATCTGATTGGACTGTGCTGATGCCCAGGATGATCTGAGTTTGCGCTGGGCGCACAACCACATTGTTGGTTTTGTCGTGTCGCGGCTCATATCTACGACAGCTTTGGTATCGGAGTATTGCAGACAGTGGAAGCCAAGCTTCCTTCAAATTATAACTGAGATGCTACATGTACCTAAAATTCATACAATGGAAAAGTATGATTTTATTAAACCAATAATTTATTCTCAAATTTTCTATTCTTTGGTGTGTTACTCGCTTCCAAAGGATCTTACTTTTCAGAACATACTTATCTTCACTGCCGCTGGTCTTTGTGCCTATAGCGGCCGTCTGTTCCGTACAGCATCATAGTGCAGATTATATTTTCTGGTCCTTTGGGATCATTGAGTTCATTTGAGTGATTTTGAAAATAGAATTACGCTTAAGCCGGTGCTAGGGGGCGTGGCTGCTGTCGCACATTTCATTGCTAGTCATGAACAGACTCAATTAAATCGAGTCTATTTTCTATTCTTTGGTGTGTTCCTTGCTTCCAAAGAATCTTACTTTTCAGAACATATTTTTCTTAACGAATCTTAGCCTCTTGGTGCAGCCTACATACTATATTACTTTTTGTGTGTTTTTTCCTTAACGAATATTAGCCTTTCGGTGCAGCCTATATACCTATTTTACTTTCTGTGTGGCTGGGCCGCTTAGCGCAGTCGGTAGCGCGTCTGACTCAAGAGCCAGTGATCCCGGTACGGCCACATACTTTGGTTTCTCCTTCCGCAGATTCAAGAAGGGCAGTTTTCATTTACTGGCGAAAGTGTGTGCACTTTGTACTGGTTCTAAGCCTGCCCTGGAATAGTGTGGTTAGGGTCACTGACCGTCCCGACATGACCATAGCTGTTAACCGTGGACATAAAACAATAAAATAACAACATCACTTTTTGTAATTGGCATTTTCCCCCATCGAGTCCTCATGTCCTCGTCACTTACCGTTTACCTGCTTGTAAGTTATTAGAAATCCGGCATCGTTTATCGTATAATCAGACCAGAAACTCACAACAGCAATGTGTGCAGATGTATGTATTTTTGCTTGTCGTCCAGGGTTGCCACAAAATGGCTCATAATAAGCAACATTAAAGTACCAGTATCTTATCTGAAATTAGAAACCAACTTACATCAGTGCTCCAGATAAGAAGGGATAACACGGATAATTTAGGGAAAATTTTCCAGATTTCCCATAAAACATATTTTGTGACCCTTCATTAGAACCGTCTCGGTGAGACGGTTCTGATGAGGAGTCACAACTTACGTTTCCATTGAGAAATAGGAAAAAGTATCTTTGAATTATTTTCAATACCCCGTCTTATCTAGAGCTATGTAGATGTAGTATACGTTTCTTTATTGCTTGGGAATTGTATAGCTTGGCAAATTATCTACAAACTAGATAAAGATTAGGCTTTCATACAAAGAAATTGAGTTATTCGGCGACGCACTTAAATAAACAAAAGTCTTTGTTTGTTTCCTGTAATGTCTCATTGATTTGTTTGTTTCCTGTGATGATTCATCGATAAATTACAAATACTTCATGCGAATTGAACAGCTAACTAAATGTTTCGAACCACCACCACAGAAGCAGAAGGCGAGGTTTGGATCCAGTTAAACATGTTTAAATGTTTAAGCCCCCCCCACCCCGCCTCCCGCCCCGACTTC
This sequence comes from Ctena decussata, assembly GCA_963989385.1. Taxonomy (NCBI): domain Eukaryota; kingdom Metazoa; phylum Mollusca; class Bivalvia; order Lucinida; family Lucinidae; genus Ctena; species Ctena decussata. Next base: position 43,222,305 of record OZ022505.1, on the reverse strand, counting down.
TTTTGCTGACCGTTCAATGGCTTTACTTCTGTTGTGGTTCCTCTGTGTAACATGTCATTTCCGATTGTCTATGGTCTCTAGCAGTCTGGTCAACTGGACAGCTTCCCATTTTGTTTTCTGTTTTGTTTTGCTTTATAATTTAAGATATAAAATATATGTAGGTAAAAGCAGATGTTGCTGCTGTTTTAGTTAGGGTAGCTGAATGGCCACCTGTTTAGAAAAGAGCTGCTAATTCAGTTTGCCGTGTGTCTTTCGTAAACTGTGAATGCTGCTTTCCCTTTTGGCTTAAAGAGTGGGACATGGGATTTGATTCATTACCTTTCTTTTTACTAGACAATAATACAATAATATCAAATAGTACTACTTGTTTAAGGTAACTTCGGACGGGGGGTCGGGGGGGGGAGGGGGAATTCGGACATACCATTGCAAACAGTAAAAATTCAGATGAGACGGCTCATAACGAGCCGTACTGTCACTGTACGAATTAACATGCTGTCCGAAGTTACCCAACTCTGCCCTATAGTCCCTTTGTGTTGGAATGGTTGTGGCTTATATTGAGGATTTACTGTCTTGTATTGTTATCTGTGTCTCACTTCATCTTCTTATTTTGATGTTGTTGGTGAGTTGTGCCTTTCCTAGGTATCGTTATTTACCTATGTCCGTGCTCTTATAAATGCCCACAGCCTTTTTCCGAACCGACTAGAAGGACCTAACGCGTATGGTTAAACTGTCATGTTTTCCATTAGTTGTACAACAACTCGGCTCAACCGCCTGTGAGCAAGCTTTTAAATCTGCACCAATTAGGTACATCTCCCTCAGAGGCTGCATAGTTGCCAGGATGACTAGAAATATGTTAACTAATAGGGCCCCGCCTTTATATGGAACCATTGATGCCATTTAAGAAATATGTCGCCAACTGGAAATAACAATAAAACCTTTCAGATTTAAAGTTGTAGACCGGCTACAGTTTCTATACTGAAATTACTAAGGGGCATAATTCTGTAAAAGTGTAGCTGGAGCTACAATGCTTATTCTCTGCAAATTGTCTGATATGCTTTATATTTGTAAAAACTTTTGTGAAAATATCTTTTGCTGTTTTAAAACTTTATAGTGAACACGATTTCCATACACAAAATTACAAGGGGCAAAGTTCTGTAATAAATGTAGGCTGAGTTATGGTTCATGTTCTCTGCATATTGTCTGATGATGTTTCATATGTGTACCAAGATTTGTGAAAGTATCCTCAACAGTTTTAAGGTAACACAGAAGACATCATTTCTATAAAGAAAATCACAAAGAGGCATAACTCTGTAAAAATGTGGCTGGAGTTATGATTCTTATTCTCGGCACATCATCTGACGATGTTTTATATCTGTACAAAGTATTCATGAAAATATCTTTCAGAGTTTTAAAGTTCTAGAGCAGACACAGCTTCCATACTAAAAAGAACAGAGGGGCATAATTCCATAAAAAATGCAGTTGGAGTTATGGTTCTTGTTCTCTGCACATCATCTGATGATGCTTTATACTTGTATTAAGATTCCTGAAAATATCTTGAACAGTGTCAGAGTTTCAGAGCTGACATTATCTCCATACTTAAAATTACAATGGGGCATAATAACGTAAAAAATGCAGATGGAGTTATGGTTCTTGTTCTGTGCACATTGTCTGATGGTGTTTTATATTTCTACCAAGTTTTGTGAAAATATCTCAAGCGGTTTCAAAGTTATGAAGTGGCCTGATTCACATACCTAAAATTATGGCATAATTCTGTGAACAATGTAGATGGAGTTATGGTTCTTGTTCTCTGCACATTGTCTGACGATGCTTTGTATTTGTACAAAGTTTGGAGAAAATATCTCAAACTGTTTCAGAGTTATGGACCGGGCACGATTTCTATACTTAAAATTATGAAGGGGCATAATTCTGTAAAAAATATAGGTGGAGTTACGATTCTTGTTCTCTGCACATTATCTGATCATGCTATATACTATATACTATGTACAAAGTTTCGAGATAATATCTCACACGGTTTTAGAGTTATGGACCGGAAACGATTTCCATACTTAAAATTACGAAGGGGCACAATTCTGTAAAAAATGTAGGTGGAGTTATGGTTCTTGTTCTCTGCACATCGTCTGAAGATGCTTAATATACAACGCTTCGAGAAAATATCTCACACGGTTTCAGAGTTATGGACCGGACACGAAAAGCTGACGGATGGACAGACGGACGGACAAGGTGATTACTATAGTGCCTCAAAATAAAGCACACTGATCGACTGCTTCCGAGCATGTGATCGGGAGCAGCCTATCACTGTTCTTTATTTTGAGTTTAAGATTGTTCTCAAATTTTATAACCTCTTGGTCTGCTCTTTTAGGATATTTACTGTGATTGGTAACAAGGTTCCTATATTTAGCATATTTAATGTAAAGTTTACTTATGACGGCATCAAATACATAAGAGATACTTCACAGTTTCATGGCTTTGATTTCAACGGATGCAATTGACACTTACAGTGAACTAATTAGTAAGTGCGAAAAAGGCTATGTTCGGGATAAGTTCGGAGTCTTTTTTTCTTTTTTTTTTTTATAATTAAGCACCAACCCAATTGTAAACAAAGAATCTCTTTTATTATGATGTACGAAATTTATGAAATATTGCCTTAATGCACGTATGCCTTATCTCCTTATCTCCTTATCTACTTTAGATTGACCAAATTTGCAGAACGAAGAATAATAAGGCAACGAGAACACAACTTAAAACAATATGGAAGCAAACTTGTTTCAACGTCAACGTCATGACGTTGAATCAAGGTTGATTTGAATGTTGATTAAACGTTAAGTGCCCAGTGAAATGGAAAAAAGAAGGACACATTTCTTTTCACATGTTTTTCATTATAGCATCTCGCAAAATACTTATCGTCATGCGAAGACGAAACTTATGGATGAATGGATGACTTTCCTTTTCAACAGTATTTCGGTCATATCAGGACGATGGTAGGGCGATAATGAAAGGCTGTGTGCAATGCAACTCCGTTTACGGTAGGAAAGATTCTCGCCTCAAGCGGGACCCGAACCCGGGTCCGCCAGATCAGTAGGCTAGCGTTTAACCCACTGAGCTACCGGGGCTTCTAAAACTAAACTGAGGATAAGAGTGACCATCAATATTCAAATAAGCACGCGTGCTCTTGCAAGATGACCCGAGCCTTCACTTATAGAATTTTAGATTCCCACGCGAGCCGCGACACGAGAAAACCAACAAAGTAGTTGTGCGAATCGGGTATAGATAAGGGCCCTACATCTACATTATTTAAACAACTGCATTCTCAAGTGAAAATAGAAAAAAAATGTAAACCAAGATGAAGTACTTACGCCTAAAACATCTGTGGTACAGTGAGGGTGTGACCCTTCTATTTTAATGAAAACTATCTCTAGTTCAATCACATTGCCCCTAGGAGCCTTGATTACCCAGATACACGAGACAGAATTGTCATACAGTCCATCTTTGTTTTGGTCAGGATGCCTGATCCATCCATTTCCAGTGAGTTCAAATTTTAAAACCGTCTCTGTGAAAAAAACGAATGTTTCAAATATTGCATCCACTCGAAGAGCACCCATGATTTGATTTGTTGTTGCTTAACGTCCACGGTAAACAGCTATGGTCATGTCGGGACGGTCAGTTAACCTAACTACACTATTCCTGGACAGGCTTAGACCTCCTAAGCGGTTAACCAGTACTAAGTGCACATACTTTCGCCAGTAACTGACAACTGCCCTTCTTGAATCAGCGGAAGGTGAAACGAAAGTATGTGGCCAGACCGGGTATCGAACCCAGGACCTCTGACTTATGAGTCAGGTGCCCTACCGATGGCGCTACGCGGCCCGGCCGGAGAGCACCCATACAAGCGCGAAAATGAAATGAGCCGCGCTATGTGAAAACCAACAAAGTGGCATTAGCGCCCAGCAGCACTCAGATCAGCCTGGCCATTCGCCTAGTCTGATCAGAGTTCGTTATCTGCATGAAGGTAGCGTAGACCCTTACCTACCCTTTGAGAGTTAAGCAAAGAGTCTGATCAGACTGGGATAATTGAGCCGCGACACGAGAAAACCGATAATGTGGGTGTGTGCCCAGCCAGCGCAGACTCAGATCAGTATGTGTATCTGTTTATGCGCAAAATGAACCTTAAAAGGCAATTACACAGAAATTTAAATTGATGTTCAATGTGGCTATATTTGGAGTTGAACATGTATTTTCCATCATCCAGACAAAAATTTTGTAATATGACTATTATGCAAAAGCTCATAATTCACGCAAGACTGTGCGGTGATTTATGGGGTTGAAAAATTGCCGTTGCGGTTAGCTCCCTTGCCAAGTGACTTCCCTTGTACCATGTGACGTCATCGTTGAACAACACAGAATGTAAACACATGGCGGATTATGCATACCGCTGGTTTTTAGAATGCGTTGTAGTGTGTAAAAATGGTTGTATGTGCTGCATGCGGCTGCAATTCTAGATCGGGAACAAATTTGCGTCCAAGACTCATTATTTCGCGTCCTTGCTAAATTGGGTTGGAAAAACATGCCCACAACCGACATACCGATGGACATTTCTTTTCTTTTCCTATATAGTAGACAAAAACAAATTGATATATGTATAAGATGCAATCTAAATCAATCGCAACAGTTACAATATTTATTCATTATTACCAACCTTTTATGCAGTAATAAACCATTAACAAATAAATAAAACAAAGTTTTACACCCCAACGTGTTTTCTCTCGACACTACACACAGTCAATACACATTATCGGGTAATGGCTTTAAACAGATCCGCATCTTCGATGATATCTACTAGTGTACGAAATTCATTTCAAATAGTTTTTGAAGTACGAACACAAAATTATCAAAAATATCGGGAGAAAGTTGATATTCATTTCTCTATAAGTGAGAATCTGAAGTGGCCCGCATGCGGTGCATAGGGTGGGTATAAAGTGCGAAAAGAGCCGTCAGTAGCGAAAAGAACCGAAAAGAGCCCAACTTCAAGACAAAAAAAGGAACTGATATGTAGAAATAAAGATTTGTAGAGTTAGTACATATAAGACAGAAAATGAGCGAGTTGCAATTATGTTTTATGACGGTTTTCATGTGAAATATAGATTTAGAGATGAAGAAAAATTGGCGGAAAAGATGCGAAAAGAACCAGGTGGCACATGAAAACAAGTACTGTTAAGTAGGCATACAGGTACATAGACATAAAACTGGTGTTCTCATAATAACACATTAAAATGCATACCAAAAGAAATGTTTTCAGGAAGTATTTTGCTTCTTCAGCGTAACAGAAACTGCTTTTGACTTCTTTAAAAGTAAAAAGTATGCAAAGACCAGGAACTGAAACAATCAAAATCCAAATCCAGCCCTCAAACCATAGTTTAAATCTACTGAAATGAAGCTATTTTTAAAGTAGCTATTTTCGCATTAAACAAATATAATCATAACTTACTCTCATTCATTTTTTTCTCTTTTGTTTCCGTCATTTCAAATGAAAGTAGGCTCTTTTCCGCTCATTTTTTCAATGCTATTTAATACCTACCTCGGTGCTTATTGATCTCAAGCATCCTTTCGAGCTACAAAGCTGTCTCGTCGACGTCTTTGAACTTAAAAGCAGCTTGACTGGCGGCGCATTATAAAAGCTACTTTGGGTCGTGCGGACGTATCCACCTGGGCTGTCACCATAAGTGATTGGGGTACTCAGGAAATGCCAAGAATGATGATACAAAAGACACATTTTCGTAAGTTCTTATGCATATTTATTTTTCCCATCATTTTCAATGATCAAGAATTTTGTTAACAAGAATAAATATTAAACTAGTCTATTGAATTGGTTTTCGTTTTTACACGGCAAAAAGGCACCGGACGAATAATAAACCATGCATCTACATCAACGGATTTTATATTTTCTTCCCTTTTCTTCTTCTATATGTCTTTCTTTTAACGAAAATAACGGCTTCTTACTAAGTTCTAGCATCTGGAACATTGTCGTCTTCCTCAGAGTCCGAACTCGCAGATGCAGAAGAACCTGAAGAAATATCACTGTCGGAACTGTTGTCGGGCGTTCTTCGGACAGGTTCATACATATAAGGACTTTGACTTCACTATGGCCAATTAATTCCACGTTTTGAATATCATCCAGATCGCTCTCGAATTCTATGTCCATTTTGAAAAGCTTCAAAGCGACGTGTTACCGTTATCGTAATGACGAACTGTGTTCTATTGTTCAACAATGACGTCACACATTACCTCCCTTAGAACTTTCTAGGGGAGAATACGCTTACGGCAGTCTGTACAGGTAAATAGTGTCACCTGGTGTAACTAATAAGCGCAATGAGGAAAAAATGTTCGGAGTGTGCAACACAACCAACGATTTAATATTTTAATCAATTATATATTAAAAAAATTTTGTAACTGACCTTATTTCATAAAAATGTAGCTGAATAAAATACATACCCCCCCCCCCCCAACTCAATCATAAAATATGAACAGTTTCGCCAATGGGACCTTACTTTAGTAAGAAACGGAAACTAAACCTTCTCATGAATCATTCATGCGGAAATACTTAATGGGGCTGTATATACCGAATTCATTTATGTTGTATTGCTGTTCGACGTCTAAAAGACGTTCAACACAGATTTTATTAAGATGTATTTAGACTTGAAAGATCTGTGATTCAATCCGTTTCTCAGCAACACCCTAGTGGAAGTCGCAGTATAAAACTTATGCAGTAGTTGAACTTACCTATAATGTGTTCGTAACTAAGATTAAAGCCTGGTCCACCAGCATCTATGTAGTTTGAGAAAAACTGTATTTCTAGCGAACTTGTCAGAAATTCCTTTGATTCATGATCCGCAACATATCCATATAAGGTCCATTCCGCGTTATGATTGTCTTTAGAATCGGAAATCTGAAATATATTGGTGGGAAATAACCGATTATAAAATCAATAAAACAGAGAGAGAGAGAGAGAGTTGACTTAGTAAACGGTATAATTTGCTTAGTCTGTTGTTACCCTTCTGTTGGTCTAAATTATTTAGTTCAGTAAAGATAGCTGAGTTGCCACCTATTTGGGAAAGAGCTGCTGACTCGGCTTATCACTTGTAATTTATTGTTTGTTGGGATGTCTTTGTCAATCTTTCCCTTTGATGTTGGGGATAGGGTTTGGGATCTGATTCAGTCAGTTCCTGAAGTGTAGTTACTCTTTAAATTTGTATCCAAACTTTTAAGCATATGCTTTATATTCTATAGCTAAATGAGTTACAAATGTACTTATACCCACTCCAAATCTTGCATCTATGCCGTTTTGTTAGCGATGGCATTACTAGATATGTGGAAACCAGTTCAACTCATTTTCTTTGTAAATGTCCTGTATCTTGTTAGACTGAGCGCATACAAAGCTACTTCAAGCATGCTCATTTAGCACAACGAAGGCTGGGCCGAAAGCGTTGTAACTCGATGTATTTGAGAAAAACATCAGGTTTAAGATGTATTGCATTGTTTCTAACAAAACCTTACCCTAACAGGAAGATAAGCAGGTCAGAGTATGCTAAAATAATTTGACCCATTGTTGTGTACAGTGATGAATCTAATTATTTTGCGCTGTTTTCTTATTGAGTTAATTTATTTTTGATTTGGTGTGAGACAATATCACAGTAGTATATGACTGAAACGAGACAGTTTATGAAAGTTGTATATGGTTGGTATGAGAATGCATATGATAGAAGTATATGGTTAGTATAGAACGGCATTTTAGAGAAGCATATGCTTCGTATGAGATCGTATTTGATGGTAGTTTATGCTTGGTATAAGACCGTATTTGATAGTGGTACACATGTATATGCTTGGAATGTCTCAGTGTATCATAGCAATATATGTTTGATATCAGAACATATATGATAGTAGCAAATGGTTGGTATTAGCCGGTAATTGATAGTAGTATATGGTTGGTATCAGACGGTATTTGATAGTAGTATGAGCTTGGTATGAAAAAAAAAGCGACGCGACAAAACCAACAAAGTGGTTGAGCGCCTAGCGCCGACTCAGATCAGCCTGAGCATTCGCCCAGACTGATTAGAGTCTTCGCTGTCCGCATGGACGAAGCTTAGATCCTTAGCTACCATTTAAGCGCTAAGTAGAGAGTCTGATCAAACTGTGCGGCTGCCCAGGCTGATCTGAGTCTTCGCTGGGCGCACAACCACTTTGTTGGTTTTGTCGTGTCGCAGCTCAAATGTATTTGACAGTCGTATATGTTTAAAACTGTATGAAGCTCAAATTTTTCGACGTATGCTAATGTCTGTTTTTTTTATTTACCGGTTGCCTTTGAACTAACAATGAAGCTCCTTGCAAATTAGGGTCAGACACAGGCTACCTTCGTCAGAGATAGTGTCTGCCATGTGACTTCGATTCAGTTTGAAGTAACATAAAAATCTCCTTGCACGTTTTATTCATCACACTGACTGTCATCTTAAAATTATGTCAATTTTTTTGCCGTTATGAATTGCTGAAATCATAATTCTGTTTCTCCTCTGTCGCAATTTTGAAACCGTAGCACATTCAAAGTCAGGGGTAGTTTAAGAAAGCTGCGCGACAACCTGTTCCATGTTCAACAAAGGCATTACATAATAGACACTTTATAAGATAATAGAAAGACCTTACAAATCACCTGAAGTATCAAATGTCTTATTTTGTTCCTTTCAGGGAACGTGGGACTCACAATTCATATTCATATTAGTAAACAAAGACCGCACCTACTGTTGGACGTCAGGACGTAGGTGATAAGTATGCAACTGGTGTGACAATGGTCAAGAAATTAAGAGGGAGGAAGACATGTTGTTATGAATCTGCAATGTGCGGACTTTGAGGCCAGATGGGGAACTTGAAGAGCTGACTCATGACATGGATGTGTCCCACTGGTACATACTAGGGCTCAGGTGCGCTAGAATAACTTTGATGAAATGTCAATATGTGGCAGACACAGGGTGTACTTCAGTGGAGAAGAGGACAGATACAAATATGTGGTTGGTTTTCAGGGATCGTATTTATAAAACCAATTCAGTCGTTGCTAAGCTGTTGCTAAGGCTAAATTTCTATGAAGGAGATTCCCTACAACTATGAATTTGCTCTGGCGGAACAGTCTTTTATAGACTGTTTCTCCAGAGCAAAGGGGGGTATCAATAAGGTGGGTTTTCTGCATCCTACCAAAGTTTTCTTTTTTTAACTGATGGTATTATCAATGTGTCTAGTTTATTGGACTATATGTGACTTTGGTCGGAAAGCCTACTTACAGAGCTATGGGTCCACAGAAGTGGGTGGGGTAATCCAACATGGTTTTAGTCTGTCTTGTAAAAACATTCTCATTTGGTAGCAGAGTATAGCAGACAGACAGAATTTAATAAAATGATTAACAGAACATCTAAACAATATTTTGCATATCATTTTATTTGGTTTAATTTGAACATATGTTGTCAAAAAAGACCTCCTTTGACATTCAGCATTTTTTGATATTTTTGTCCTCAATTTTCAATATTTCTTGGCCTTATTGTTAAATAAACAGACCAGTTGTCATCAGACTCATGTCAAGGAAGCACCCTGGCCAGGACAGTCGGATAATGTGACCAGAATTTCACAATGACCTAGTTTTCATGGTCGACTGAACACATAAACTTGCTCGGAAGATGGTTTTTCATTTAATTTTGACCTAGATTTACGAAACTTTGGTTTACTATTTTAACTGCTATATAATGCCCCACGCCCCCGCCACTAAAAGTGAGGGAGTACATATTGGCTTCAGTGCGAATCTCCTTTGCATCTGCATCTGTGTATGTGTCACATATTAGGTCCTACTGTGACCTTGGAAACAAGGTCAAGGTCAGATTTTGATGACCTTGACCTTGTTTCCAAGGTCACAGAAGGACTTAATATGTGACACATACACAGATGCAGATGCAAAGGAGATTCGCACTGAAGCCAATATGTACTCCCTCACTTTTAGTGGCGGGGGCGTGGGGCATTATATAGCAGTTAAAATAGTAATTTGACCAAATGTTCGAAATTCTAGGTCAAAATTGAAAGAAAACCATCTTCCAAGCAAGTTTATGTGTTCAGTCGACCATGAAAACTAGGCCATTTTGAAATTCTGGTCACATCATCCGAATGTCCTTTTCAAGGTGCTTCCAATCCTCAGGGGTTGTTTGCAATCATTTTCCATTATTCATGTCCCTTAATACCATTCCATTTCGATACTGAATTGGAGGTCATTAATATACCGATATTCGCACCCCGTTGTATAAGATTTAAGCCCCCCCCCCCCCCCCCCCCCCCCCCCCCCCCAGTAATTGATTACTGACGTTCCAAGGCGGTAGTTCTGTTGTGGTTCTCTGTTGCCTGTTTTTGGTGTCAGAGTTTCTGTGATGTTTTACCTTATGTATGTGTGATTATTTTGAGGAAAAGAAATATTATTCTGAGGGAACGAAAAAGTATATTGTAGACACACGTTGATAATTTGTTAGACGAAATGCAATTCGTGAAAACGAAATCAATACATGTATTGTCTTCTCCGGGGTTCCGTATATGATAAACTGAGGCAGTAGAATAATATTATTTGCCCAGATAAATATATTGTGACACAAAAATAGTATATTTTACCCCAAACGATGTAGGAATATGTTTTGTTTGTGTCTTTCTGTACCAAATTGTATCTTTTTGGAGAAGGTGGTAAAATAAGGAAAGGAGACGTCATGTTGTTATCAGCAACTTAATTTCTGTTCCCCCCAAAAATATATATAGTGCTGAAATTAAAACAAGGAAAGGGCAAAGTAAAATGATAACCGGTGACCAAGAACTAATATTATCAAATTCTTCATCCTGGCCTAAAGACCAAAAGGGAAAGACGAAAACACACAAACTGACAAACATTCACGAAAGACACGCTCGGTAAACCGATTGAATAGCTCTTTCCAAAACATGGGCTTATTCAGCTACCCTACTTGAAAACAGCAGCAATATGAGCTCATGATGGGATTTTGAAATTTTATATGCGACATGTACATGAAACATTAGCGAATCTATATTTTCCTTTTTTCCGCCAGTAACGTACAGTATTCCTCAAAATTATTGAGAATTTTTAGCAATATGAAAAGTAAGCACTGGTAGTTGACAGATCATGCACATACTTAATATATTTGTTTACTTAGTTAGCAACACCCCCTGTGAACTTTTTAGCATACCAATATTACTCATATTTTTGAGTCAAATATGTTATCTCCCCTTGAATTGTGCCGCCCAGAGATTTTTTCTGACTGGAAAATTATGTACCCTTACCAATTAAAATCGATATTTGTGGAAAAGATAATAACAAATCAGTTGATTTGTGAATGGTTTTCTCATTTAGGGATAAGGTGTTGGCGAACTGAAAACAGAATTTTATGTGAGCTTGCCAGCTGTAGATGCTGCTGGCTTTCAAACACGTGACTTCATTTCAAAAAAGGGCCCTAAATTGGGGAAAATTGCAATTTTGACAGAGGGTATGTTGCTCTGATTCATTCTTGTTTTATACATCTAGACTGAAACGGCACAAAACCATATTTTTTTGTAAATTTAAAGAGTTACTACACTTCAGGAACTGACTGAATCAGATCCCAAACCCTATCCCCAACATCAAAGGTAAAGATTGACAAAGACATTCCAACGAACAATACATTACAAATGATAAGCCGAGTCAGCAGCTCTTTCCCAAAAAGGTGGCAACTCAGCTATCTTCATTGAACTAAATAATTTAGACCACCAGAAGGGTTACAACAGACTAAGCACATGCTTTAAGGGACATGAGTTTTGACATGATTATCTATACCTTGCCAAAAATATGATATTCAGATCACTAACAGATCAGATTTTTTTGCTATTTCTGATGTCTTCAGTTTTCTTCCTATATTATAACAGCCAGTCCCTGACTCAGAAACTGGAAGCAGTAACATTAAACCATGCAAAATATTAAAGGCATCATTTATAATGTAGATGACGATGATCAGTGAAGAACATAAACTAGTTCACATGAGGCAGTCTGTTTCAAACAAAGGTAGTACAGCAAAACATAGTCGAAATCAAGGGACATATTTTTACAGGGGTGTACCCTAGCCCATCCTTACCTACCACTGGAGAAAGAATATGCATTATATTGTCATTCTTGTATATCAAACTTGATAAGGGGGTTCTTTTATTGTATTTTACGCATTTAAAATATTGTTGAACATGTATGGCTACCAACTGTGTGCCAAAATGCAATTCTCAATACTTTTGAGGAATATTGTATTTCCAGAGTTTTGCCCCTTTTTGACACAGTCTACAAAACCGTGTGAACAAATATCTCAAGAACCCCTTATGCTAGGATCATGATTTTTGCAGGATGACATTGCCCGAAGTGTAGAAGACCTGATTAACTTTTGAAACAAATCGTGAAGTTTTGACCGAGTTATACCCCTTTTTCAACCTGGTGAATTGCTAGCCTATGGAACCTTGTGAACAAAATATTTCAAGAAACCCTGATGCTAGTGTGTTTTTTTTGTGTGTTTTTTTTCGCAAAAAGACATTGCCAAAGGTGTAGATGACCTAATCAACTTTTGACAAAGAATAGTGTATTTTTGACTGAGCTATGCTCCTTTTTCGGCTTAACGCATGGTAAGCCTATGGAGCCTTGTGACAACAATATCTCGAGAAACCCTGATGCTAAGATCAAGATGTTTGCAAGAAGACCTTGCTCTAGAAGATGCAGATAATCTGATTAAGATTTAGAAAAACATTGGTGAGTTTGTGACTGAGCTATGCCCCTTTTTCTATAAGAACAAGCTTGTAAACAAAATATCTGAGGTGTAGATGACCTGATTAACCTTTGAGCCTATTTCCGTGCTGAGAGGCGCCTTAGTCGAGTGGTTAAAGTGGCTCGGTTATTGTGCAAAAAGTCACCGGAAGGGAGTTCGCAGCTCACCGTCGGCATCCGACGACTAGAAAAATATCTCTGACGGTAAATGGGTACCTTTCTCGAATCAGGGAAGGATAACGCAACGAAAGGAGAGAGATGGGCGCCGTCTTTCATTAGCTGTGCCCAAAATACAGTGGGTATCTAACCCCCAGTGCCCTATTGCTACCATGCTATGGGAAACCTAGGTGATAAACCTTCTTTAGAGGCAAGCATACGGGTGGGGCATAGTTTTCTATAAACACATTTTCTAGTTGAATAATATACCATCCCTAAGATGTTACGTAGGGACTTCCGGACGGATGGACGGACAGGCCCAGACCAACATGCCCCCTAAACACCTTCGAAGTTGGGGGCATAAAAAATAAACATAACCGAACTCCCCTTAATTGACAAATAAGCCGCGACACGAGAAAACCATCAAAGTGGAAGTGCGCCCAGGGAAGACTCAGATCAGCCTTCGCATTCGCCGAGTCTGATCGGAGTCTTGACTGTGTACTGAAAGAGTAGATAAGCACCCAACTACGTCCATGCCGACAGCGAAGACTGACCGAACTTGGCAGATAGCCAGGTTGATCTGAGTTTTCGCTGGGCGCACATGCCACATTGTTTGTTTTCTCGTGTCGCGGCTCAAATGGACTCTTTTCAATTAAAATGACAGAATAGTCCACCAGACATTTATGGGTTAACTTACTTTAAGATAGTCCGAAACAGTGTCTAGCAGCACATACCAAACTCTATATTTTATCACTTTTGGATGTTGGACTTCCATTGTCCAAAAACAGTTTACATTAAAGTCATATTTCCCGTCTCCGTCTGCATCAGGGGCTGCCAACCATCCATATGAGTCATTCAAAGGTCCACCACATGGCATACTAGACACTGAATAAAGACAGACATCTTTAAGCCACATTAGAAGCATCTGCTAATCTTTCCTCAGGGATGACTCGAGATACTTATTGTCTTATTATGAAATGAAATACATAATCGTTTTGTTCTTTTCATCTGGCTGAATATTCGTATTTCATACTCAGCGAGCTTCAGACTGATATTTAGTCGCACACTCAGGCAGGTCTCCGGAAATACTTCGGCAGTTGCCCAAAACTAAATGACACTATGCGAGAATAGGTGATAATTCGTACATAAGTCTGTCCTTGAAGATAATTATGAATTAATATGATAGAAGGCAATTTAGACTGTGATTAAAGTGTTAGTTTCTTACACGAAAATGATTTTTTTGTATCGTTGGTGAAATTTCAAACCGCACAATCAAACAATATAATTTTCTTTAAGTATGTTGTTCGGTTAAAATAAATAAATCAATCAATCGAGGGGAATGTAAAAGTAACCAGGTGATAAATATTTAGATTTGTGACTGCAATAAACAAACATTCTATATTTGATGTCTTAATTTCAATATAGATAAGTTTTTGTATTTTCATTTTAAGTTAGAAACAGTTGTTTCATTTTCCGCCATTTGATAATAAGTTTCTTTTCTTGAATACTGAGTGTAAAATGTTTATCTCCAGCCATTCACCTTCTTAATTCAAGTTCAAAAAGAAAACAGCATACGGACGTAAAATTCAATTTAATAATTAATATGAAGATTAATACAGTGAGTGGTTAATTGCATATAAAGTCTCAATAGCATAAATCTGCATGTTCATAAAGTCTCGCCATTTATCGAGATAAAAAGCGTTACTTGAGCGTTACGCGCATGGGCAGAAACAATGTGGAAAAAGTCGATTCCCGGATCGCCTTCGTCGTTTTTAGACAATATACTTTTGAGCTGCGACACAACAGAACAAACAAAGTGGCCTGTGTGCTCAGCGAAGACTCAGATCGGCCTGGGCATCCGTCATTCGTGATGAGTCTTTGCTGTCGACATGGAGGTAGCTTAGACCCTTAGCTACCCTTTAAGCGCACCGCAAAGACTCTATTCAGATTGAGCGGATGCCCAAGCGGATGTGAGTCTACGCTGATCGCAAATGCCACTTTGTTTGTTCTGTCATGTAAAGGCTCATTTATTGTGACACAGTATTGTGGACCTGTACCGTGTCATTTATATAGTTTATTTATAGATGAATACCCCATTGACTTAATTCGAAATAGAGTAATATTGGATTTGAAGCTAAATTGAAGTTCTTGAAGTATTTTCCCTTAAATCATATGAATAGCAAAAAAAGAAAGAAAGAAAAAAAACATGTAGAAAGGTAAACACACTTTCCTCAATATCTAACAAGATAAAACAATAAATAAATTAAATATTAACAAACCAAAATAACTAACCGCTGTTTCTGGTTCTTTTGAACAAAACTATGCTACATCTTTTAGGTCCGCCAAATGTTTATTTTAACAAACCCAAATAACAAACAAGAGGGCCAAGAGGCCCTGAATCGCTCACCTGCGCTAAAAGATTTAAGGTCAAACTAGGGTCATAGATTGAACAAACCTGATAGTTTGCAACCATTTCCAAATGGTTCTGAAGAAGAAGATTTTTGAATATTTTTCTATGTATTGCTATGGTTCAAACCATGGACCCCTTGAACCGGGCCATTTTGGACCCTGGGACCATCATTTGAATAATCTTGGTAAAGGACCACTAGGTAATGATAGAAGCTAAATTTGCAGCCTCTGAGCCAAGTGGTACCGAAGATATTTTTGAATATTTTTCTATGTATTGCTATGGTTCAAACCCTGGGCCCCTTGAACCGGGCCATTTAGAACCCTGTGACCATCATTTGAATAATCTTGGTAAAGGACCACTAGGTTCTGATAGAAGCTAGATTTCAAGCCTCTGAGCCAAGTGGTACCGAAGAAGAAGATTTTTGAATATTTTTCCACGCATTTCTATGGTTCAAACCCTGGACCCCTGGCCATTTTTGACCCTGGCACCGTCATTTGAACAAACTTTGTAAGGGATCACTAGGCAATGCATCATTCCAAATTTCAAGCATCTGCACTAAGGGGTTCTGGAGAAGGAGATTTTTAAGTAAATTTTGATTTCGAACCCAAGACTCCCTGCCCAAGAGGCATTTTGGATCCCAGGGCCACCATTTACACAACCTTTGCAGGAGTCCATCGGGCAATGCATCATACCAAGTTTCAAACATCTGAGCCAAGTGGTTCGGAACAAAAAGATTTTTGAATAGTTTCCTATATGTATGTCTATGGCTCAAACTCAGGACTCCCTGCCGCAGGGCCATTTTGGACCCTGGGGCCATCATTTGCAAACTTGATAAAGGACTACAAGGCAATGCATCATTCCAATTTTCAAGCATCTGAGCCATGTGATTCTGTTAAGATTTATGAATATTTTTCTATGTATTTCTATGGTTCAAACCCAGGACCCCCTGGGGCGGGCCATTTTAGACCCAGTGGTCATCATTTAAACAAACTTGGTAAAAGACTACCAGGAAAAGCTACATACTAAATTTCAAGCATCTGAGCCAAGTAGTTCTTAGTAAAAGATTTTTGAATATGTTTCTATGTATTTCAATGGGTCAAACCAAGGCCTCCCTGCCGCGGGGACATTATGGACCCTGGGGCCAAAATTTAAATAAACTTGGTAGAGGACCACTAGGCAATGCATCATACCAAATTTCAAGCATTTTAGCTTTGCGGTTCTGTAGCAGAACATTCTTAAATATTTTTCTTTACATTTCTATGGTTCAAACCTTGGACTTCAAGCCAAGGAACCAATTTTGAATCCTGGGGCCACCATTTGAACAAACTTGGTAGAAGACTATTTGTAAATGCTACTTACCAAATTTTAAGCATCTGAGCCTTGCGATTCTGAAGTAAAAGAATCTTAATATATTTCTATGTATTTTTTATTTTCGAACACAAAACCCCCTGCCCCAGGGCCTTTTTGGACCATGGGGCCACCATTTGAACAAACTTGGTAAAGGACCACTAGGTAATGCTACATACCAAATTTCAAGCATCTGAGCCAAGTAGATCTGGAGAAGAAGATTTTTAAGTATTTTTTATTTTCGAACACAAAACCCCCTGCCCCAGGGCCTTTTTGGACCATGGGGCCACCATTTGAACAAACTTGGTAGAGGACCACTAGGCAATGCTTCATACCAAATTTCAAGCATCTGAGCCAAGCAGTTCTGGAGAAGAAGATTTTTAAGAATGTTTTAGTTTCTAACCAAAGACCCCCTGCCCCAGGGCCATTTTGGACCCTGGGGCCACCATTTGAACAAATTTGGTAGAGGACCACTAGGCAATGCTACATACCAAATTTCTAGCATCTGAGCAAAGCAGTTCTGGAGGAGAAGATTTATAAGTATATTTTAGTTTTGAACCCAAGACCCCCTGCTCAAGGGCCATTTTGGATCCTGGGGCCACCATTTGAACAAACTTGGTAGAGGACCGTTAGGCAATGCTACATTCCAAATTTCAAGCACCTGAGCCAAGCAGTTCTGGAGAAGAAGATTTTTAAGTATATTTTAGTTTCGAACCCAAGACCCCCTGCCAAAGGGCTATTTTGAACCCTGGGCCACCATTTGAACAAACTTGGTAGAGGACCAATTGGCGATGCTACATACCAAATTTCAAGTATCTGAGCAAAGCAGTTCTGGAGAAGAAGACTTTTAAGTATACTTTAGTTTCGAACCCAAGACCCCCTGCCCCAGGACCATTTTGGACCCTGAGGCCACCATTTGTACAAACTTGGTAGAGGTCCACTAGAAAATGCTTCATACCAAATATGAAAGCCCTAGGCCTAGCAATTTCAGAGAAGATGTCATTTATAGCGAATTGTTGACGACGCACGACGGACGACGCACGACGGACACTTGGTGATCACAATAGCTCACCCTCACCCTGAGCCTAAAGGCTCAGGTGAGCTAACAATCAAATCAAATATTCTTTTCATCTACCAGAGCAGACCTCTCTAGCAAAATACTTGACCAGAAAAAGACAGAATAAAAATGAATAAATAATGAAAATAAAAGAAAGAATGGTAATAAATAAATCTATTATTTGTTAATTTAAATAGGTCATTAAAAAACTGCTTAGGTAACATACTAATGATTCAAAACAAAGTCACACAAATGATTACAGGTATATGGAGAGAAATGAGAGAGAGAGACTTTGTGTGGCTCTTTGTTTTCCTTACATTATTAATTACATTAATGAGCAACTACTGAGCAAAAGCTAAATTTTGATACACACCGATATTACTAATTGGTAGTATGCATTCATAAGATAATTAATATGTTGTCAGTATAGTTATGTTTATACTTGAATTTAAAGAGTAACTACACTTCAGGAACTGACTGAATCAGATCCCAAACCCTATCTCCTACATCAAAGGGAAAGATTGACAAACACATCCCATCAAACAATAAATTACAAGTGATAAGCCGAGTCAGCAGCACTTTCCCAAATAGGTGGCAACTCAGCTATCTTTATTGAACTAAATAATTAAGACCAACAAAAGGGTGACAACAGACTAAGCAAATTATACGAAATACATTTAACTATTTTTACCTATTTTCTATTTTTACTATAGAAGGGTTAAAATGAGAACACAATAAATTAAACAGCACCGAACATAAAACAAATGCAACCGCAAACGAAAGTACCGCCTTTGGACGGTCAGTAATAACTACTGGGGACCCGCTTTGAGGTAGCTATGTGGCAGTGATATATCCTTGTATACTTTGACCTTCAACAATCGAATAGACATAATTAATCACTATATACTAGTGTTTCCCCCAGAAATGAAAAAGGGCATGGTAAATTTTCTCAGAAAAGGGCACTTTAGCGCGTGGATCTTTGCAAAAAGGGCACTGTATAACTATATGCTTTCATAAAAAGGTCACTGTTTTACTGTCATATTAGGTGACTGATATTAATACTGCTAATAATGAGCAAAATCTTGTAATCTTGTAGTTGTTCTTGTAATAGATTATCATAAGCATACTTATCTAATAATACACACCTTTTTCTTTCTTAACAAACGTTAGTTTGAACCCTGTAAACGACACCCTATCATCAGAGTAAAAGTGGACGTACAGCTTATTAGATGTAGTTTCCCCTTCTAGTGGCGCTGCCCGAAATCCGCAATAAGTCGACCAAATGACATCTCCACTTTCGAATATCTGGTTAACAAATTAGATAATGGAATACAACACGATTTTACATGTACATGCATGTTATTCTCCTCTAACGGTTAGTTTAGATGTTGTTTTTATTTGTGGCTACTGATTCAACAAGTCAAAAACATTATGTGAGCCGCGACACAAGAAAACCAACAGAGTGGTTGGGTGCCCAGCGCAGACTCAGATCAGCCTGGGCATCCGCCCAGTCTGATCAGACTCTTCGCTAAGGGCTTACAGGATAGCTAAGGGTCTAAGCTACCTCCATGCGGACAGTGAAGACTCTGATCAGACTGGGCGGATAGCCAGGTTGATCTGAGTTTTCGCTGGGCGCACAACCACTTTGTTGGTTTTCTCGTGTCATGGCTCATGTTAGCAATATACCCATTTATGCCGGGTTGGTTCTTCTTTCCTTATAAATTAGATGAGTTCATTTACCAATTGAGGAGCATCTTGTTTACATTTTCATCATTTTTATTTTATTTTGATTAGAAATATCTTTTTAACTTATGCCAAAAAGTATAAACCTAAATCAGACGCCGCGACTTGCGTCGTATGTTCCTGGTCTGCTCTGTTTGACAATGTCTGCTTTATGGGGCACTAGATATAAATGGGTTAAATTCAAGTTGTGTCGTGTATCACTCTGAAAGTCAGGCCCAAACCAAGCCGATCCCTAATTTCTTCAAAGTTAGGATACAGAACGACTCTAAAGACTCCATTCAAACGACAAACTGAGGACTTGCCTTCTTAAGGGAAAAATCTGTTAATTGACGTCACTGATGCATCAGGGACTGATAACACTAAGGAGATGAAACAAAACTTAACCAGAAAATATTGGGCGAGATTGAGACTGATAGAATGAGATATCCTGAATTAGGAAGGGCCTATATGTAATACTAATAAAATGATTCAGTAGCTTTATATCATCGCACCTGAATGACTGGAAGAATTCAGTGCGCGGTATTTTTTCCAACATATTAGCCGCGACGCGACAAAACCAACAAAGTGGCATGTGCGCCAAGCGACGACTAAGATCAGCCTGGGAAGCCACCCAGTCTGATCAGAGTCTTTGTTTGCGCTTGAAGAGTAGCCAAGGGTCTAAGCTAGCAACATGCTCCATGAATTATGAAAGGCCATCGTCATTTGTGTGGATATATTCCAGCATTATTTCCTGCGTGAATTTTGAATCAATATTGTTTAGGTATTACATATATTTACCATTTTCGTCGTTGCTTAATATGTTCCTTCTAAACTTGAATCGAAGATTCAGGATACCAGATATAAACCGAGTTCTTACGAAATTTATTTGGGCAACTGTTATTACAATGAATATTATTTGTATTCCTGTACTATTTTTTATTATTATCTATTTATTTAATTTTTCTTTTGGAAATCCGTTCTTATGCATGATAGAAAGCAAGAGATTTTCATATAAGAGTGGTGAAGATTTTTGGGGTTTATTTCCTCTGTGCCACGCACAGCTATACATGTATATGAAGTAATACTGTCAGTAAACTAGTACTTCAGGATTTTTGCTCATGCAGCTTATACACAAATGGTGTCAAAGTATCGAATGCTAAAGAGCATTTACTCAGCAAATTCTGCTTAAAAGGCACTAGGAAATAGTCGAAGTAATAAAATCTTAAAAAAGGGCCCACTTGCTTAA
This sequence comes from Ctena decussata, assembly GCA_963989385.1. Lineage (NCBI taxonomy): Eukaryota > Metazoa > Mollusca > Bivalvia > Lucinida > Lucinidae > Ctena > Ctena decussata. The sequence goes on along the minus strand of OZ022505.1, from coordinate 43,201,502 downwards.
AACTAAAGGCGTCGATAGTTAAAGAGATGTTAAAAGTTCAAACTTATCGTATGCCAAATCACCCTCGTTGGTTTGCCGAAAAAAAATGTTAGGAACTATTGAGGTGCAAAAAGTATTCATGGTGGCTGGTTCGTGCCATTTCGTCTTTTCGCCGCAAAAAGACGACATGCGAAAAGACGAAAAAACGCCATGTGAAAAGACGCAAAGACGAAACCCGCCACGCGAAAAGACGCCATGTTCATTCATTGATGTTCAATGAGTTGATTTTCTGGACCACGAATAGATACCATGTGTCTGTTCTTTGCCTGAATAATTGTCGATTTTGTACCACAATGACCACCAAAGGCTGCAGTGGTAAAGATAGTATTATGACTTATTTGGTGCTAAAGATTTATTTTTAGGTGAAAAAGAATTATGAAATAAAGGGAAAAGTAAGTAGGAAAATTCTAAGGAAGTGACACAATTCTATCCCAGATGCCTCCCAAGACACCATGTGGGAAAGAGACAACACAAAATAAGTCATCCATAAAAGCAAGGAATATACTTACACTGAGTGCGTCCTTGCGGCACTCGCTGGATTCTTCAATTTGAAAGGTATCAACGTTGAGTCTGATGACTTCATTTTCAGTTCCTACGACGATCCATAAGCAGTCAACATTCATGTCATAAAAACCTTCATGGCCGCGAGGAGGAATTATAGTACCATCATGACTGCTTAACACACTACCACATGGTCGTAGATATTCTGACAAGAAAAGAAAATGCTTCTTGGATATGCATAGGTTCAGAAAAGCTATTAGAGGAAAAAAATGAAAAATGTGCTTTTGAAAATTTTTCCATACAACTTTAGACGTAGGTCGCTCTGATGTGATTTTGAGGCAACTCTTGACATATGTGTTCTACCAAACTTTGAAAATAGATGTTGCAAAACTATTGTTTCCATATTGAAAGATATGCAAAGATCAGTAAGTAGCTCTGTCCGCCTCTAATGAACGGCTCATGGTGGGATTGTTTGTCAGTATATAAATTTACTCAATTTTTAGTCTGTATTTTTCTTATGTCGTTTCGATGTGAACGTTGTTGATAAAAAAGCGACGCATTTTGATTAAAACATTTCGATATCAGCAGGTATACTCGAAAAAATATAAAGGGGTCAAACTTTTACCCCGCGATTTCTGGAACATTTCAAACATTTGGTAAAATAAATCATTTCTACCTTCCATTTCATTCATCTTTCAAGTTTTATACACATGAAGTTTGAAACTATAGCCTTTATCTTGATCAAATCCAGACTTCAATTCACACTACCCACAAAATCAAAGTGGTCGAAAGTCCATACGAAGCAAATTCACCAAATTTTTCGATTTCGCCAGTTCATGGATTGTTTTGCGAAATTGCTTGATAGTCATCAAATTTTATCATTTTTAAGGTCAGCAAGCTGTAACAAGTTTAAAACTCATAGCAATTTTAGAAGTTATACCCGACCAAACTGACAGACTATCAATCCTCTATGGGAATTCAAACCACTTTCATTTTAGGGGTAGTTTGACTAAAAGCCTGAATTTGGTCAAGACAAATGGTTCAAACTTCATGTGTATACAACTTGCAAAACGAATAAAATGGAAGGAAGAAATGATTTATTCTACCAAATGTTTGAAATGTTCCAGAAATCAAAGGGTAAACGTTTAACCCCTTAATTTCTTTTTCGAGTATATTTGAATCTGTGTTTACTGACGAGGGATGGTCATAAATAATGGCATTACGTATATATACCTGAATGGCTAGGAAAGCATATCTCATTATGCTTATAACCTATTCTCTGTAAAGCCACAGGCACCTAGGGAAACCCGATGCAATGAATAGGAGGTTCGAGGAATTCGGAGGTAAATAAACGGAGATGCGTCGGACTAGGGTAAGCATCCTTTCCTTTATAATATATTGTACAATGCACCATCAGAAAATATTGGTGCATAACTGTACGATAAACCTTCTAACACAGATGTAATCGCGTGTTGCCATCAACTTCGAATAAACCGGAGAGAGGGTGGGGGTCGGGTGGAGCAATGGATTTGGATTAATTGAGTGCCGAGGCGTCCTACTAATTTGGATTAAAAGTATGGCAAGGGCTTGCTACTGTGCTTTGCAGTAGGTGCATTTTGGACATTTTTTCTCTCGTCTGTCATCTCTCATCTTTCTTCTCTCTCTAGGAGACGGTCCGATATAGATTGAAATACTGCCTCAAAGGACCGTTAATCCAAAAATAACCAGCCAACCATCGAATGAACAGGTAAATATTAGATGTATATTATTTTCTTATAAATCTGACAGCCTGAATTCAGATTTAGAGCTTTCTTCCGCACGTTTTATGTATTCTTACCCTTCATACTTATGAATTTACCCCCGTTTATGGCTAAATAAATAAATAAGTAAATAGATAGATAAATGATAAAAGAAATAATGCCTTTCAAAAAAAATTGTGAGCGGAAATATCGGAGTATTTATTAAAAAAGTATTCGTAGCTCGGCAGTGCTTAACCGTTAGCAGGGCTGCTATTTTCCATGAAGAGCACAAGTCTTAGACAAAAAGAGAAACTAGATAGTTTTACTTAGCAGCTTTTAGGTACATCTGGGTCTGATATTAAAGGGTGCTGCAGCCCCTAAAATCCATTTATTTATCTGTACTATCACTGACCGGGACTGTTTTTTCAAAACGCATGTAAGGTTAATTGGCAGCTCTGTTAATTAGCAGCTAGGTAATTACCTTTTAACATGTGCCGAACTACCTTCAGCTATTTAGACTCGCCATTCCAATTATTAAAAGTCGCAAGTTAAATACAGAAACACGCGTCTGTCGCACTAAATATGGTATAGATACGTTAATATTTTCACAAATTTTCGTTCTTCTAAACCCGGCATGCTCTACATGAAATTTGGTTACAATCAGGCCGGTGGTTTAAGACGAGAAGTCGTTTGAAAATGTTGATGGACGACGACGACAACGACGGACGACGGCGAGAATGGACGACGGCGAGGACGGACGACGGGACCTGTCTATCATATAAGCTTCCCCGGCGCTCTCGGCTCTTAGGACCTTAAATGGTACACCTAACAAAAAAGGCGTTATGGAAATAAAATGGGACAGTTTTATCTTACATGGAATGAGTGCGTCCAAAAGATGCAGATGGAATTGCCAATAGGGGAGAGTCGGGTAACTTCGGACAGCGGGTAATTTCGGACAGTGACACTGTTTCCTTTATATGTCTGTTGTTTATAACTAAACAAAAATTTACTGGCCAAACAAAGAAAATCCTGATGAGATGGCTCATCATGAGCCGTCTCATCTGGATTTTTACTGTTTGCAATTGTATGTCCGAATTTACCCGCCTGTCCGAAGTTACCCGACTCTCCCCTAGTGTTGACCCTTTTGAGTCTGGAGTAGTCTGAGCTGGGTCTGCAGTGTCTGCTTAAATCTATCCTTCCGAAAACCTTGAATTTTTACGGTACGTGATTTAACCGCATAATTAGTATCTTTTGTGTTCTTACCGTTACATATTTGTAAAGTACAGAAGCCCATTCTTACAGCTCGGTCGGTTGTATAGCACCAAGGGCGGCCATCATTCCAGATATCGCGGCAGTAGTTCTTGGCCTTAGACACATTACCATCAATGGGAAAAAGGATGTCCAAGTTTTCCGAATGATTATGCGGTGTTTCATCAGACCACGCCTGGCACAAAAGTCCATTGTTTGTTACAGATACTGTTCCAGAGTAGGAGTTTGATTTCAGCTCATCGAAACAAGTAGGCTCTCCTTAAAATGGGAAGATGTAAGCGTGTAAGTTGATAAACCCATTAATGCCCAGTGTACTCTTCTATCTGTATATATTGGGCTAGTCCATTTGCCATTTAAGGGGTTTCTGCATCAGTTTCTTTTTTAATATTTTTAAATCAATTTAAGTAGAATACCCATTTGTCTTATGCAAATAGTGTAGACCCTGATTAGACGTCATGTTTTGCAGCGTTTAATCTAGGTCTGCACTGTTTGCCTTTGTCCCATTTCTGGGACGCTATGCATTTATTAGTTAAGTTGATTGCATTCCTTGGCATATAACAGGCCTTTCCTATCTGTATTTGTTTTTGATAGTGATATGATACAGCAATATATACTATGTAAAATAAATATAGCAATTTTTTGTATGTGCCAGATCCACAATGTTAGGCTATTATTGTCACTTTACCACATAAAGATACAAGGCCGATCGTACAAGATGGAATGCCCGGTAAAAAATCTAGAATGCTCAGTTGTAGCGTTTGTACTACCGTGACGTCAGTTTTTTAGACCGTTGTATCCAAAACACATTTCTGATAGTGTACAAAGGCCAAGACCATAATGACGAGGCTGGTTTGCTGTTCAAATAAAGAAAAACGCTTTTAAAAAAATAAATATGCTACGAGTATGAGGATTACAAAGTTTGAAAATTTGACGTTTTCCCTTGTTTTTACGTTATCGTATTAAACATTGTTTCTAATCGGTATTTCTTGGATCCCTTTCGAGTGTATGATTGTTTGGCTTCTACCAATTTGATATCGTAAACAATCCAAAAAGAACATACTTCCCGGATACTGAGCATAAGTCAAAAGTCTTAGGCTAAGGTCGTCATTTTCTCACTGTTACGTTACCCTGCAATGAAGAAACTGCACAGTTAAATAATCATGGTGTGACCTTTAATTTCAGCCTATTTTGTTTCTCGGCTTTTGATTCTCCATTGAACTTTTAAAAGTACCGTGTACCATTGCATATTGGACCAAATTATAACGTTTTAACTTCAATGGCGCATGCTAAGATTCGTCATCTATTAAGCTTAACCATGTCTTTTACACAATCAATAGCTTTGACTAGAAAACTGAGCATGAAAATGATGAGAAAGACCGTACAAAACTCACATGCTTGTCATTTTTATGTTGCTTTACAATGGGTGCGAATTTCGGCTAATGACCCCTTCCGCGTTTACCGCTTTTCCCCAATATCGATTTCAAAGATGGCTCCTGTAATCCCATGGTATCTTAAGCCCCAAATACGGTTTCCTTCAATGCAATTTAAGTTCGCTCAATGTTGCATTTCAGTAATGAGAAACAATTGAAAAATATGAACATTTGCTAAATATATTTGCATAGCATATATGCAGATATGTATATACTTAATTTTGAAGCATACCTATTAAAGAAAATTTGTGCTCGTGCATTTCATAAAACTATTCGACCTTGCTCAAATCCTTGCGAAATGAAAAGACGTGAGAGAGAAAATAAATTGTACGGGTGAATATTTTTGACATATATTATATGTTGTCATACATTATGCTGTAAACATAATTTATGTTATTGGTTTTATTAAACCGCTTTCTTCTTAATTTAGAAAAAAAAATATACATCAATCTCAATTTGACCCTCTGACTGGCTTAACTCTTATCCTGACTTATCAAGCCGGTCTGGAAAGATAAAATCCCCTTGCACACAAACTAAGCAATGTTTATTGTCCTTGTGTCGCCAGTTATGATTTATCTGATCACGAAACAGTTTAAATTCCTCACTTGAGCCACCAGGTTGGCCATACCAAATTGCTACATAATGAGTAGTTTTTTAGCTCACCTGAGCCAGCGGCTCCGGGGGAGCTTATAGGATGGTAAGGCTCCGTCGTCCGTCGTCCGTCGTCCGTCCGTCCGTCCGTCGTCCGTCGTCCGTCCGTCCACAATTTCAAACGACTTCTCCTCTGAAACCGCTGGGCCAATTGTAACCAAATTTCATATATAGCCTCCTGGGACCTTAGGAACGAAAAGTTGTTCAAACGGTCCTGGTCACATGACCAACATGGCCGCCATGCCCATATGTGGTAAAAACCTGAAAAAATCTTCTTCTCCAGAACCAATAGGCCGATGGCCTTGAAACTTGGTATGTAGCATCGGGTACGCGAGTACTACCAAGATTGTTCAAATTATGACCTTGGGTTGACCTTGACCTTTTTTACGGTAAGGTCAAATTTGCTTCCTTATGCTTTTATATGGCAAGATGCTACAACATAAGATATCTTGGAAACTGTTGAAGATTTTAGGCTAAAAATTGGTATCTACAGTCATCTTAATGACTACATGAAGATTTACGAGTATAAGAGGTCAAGGTCATTCTTTGACCTTTGACCCTGAACTCTTATATTTTGACAAGTTCTAACAATCTACTCAAAAGCCACTTAGCCAATTGAAACCAAATTTCAAATAAAGCCTGCAGGGGTTGAGGGAACAAAAATTTATTCATACCGTCCAGGTCACATGACCAACATGGCCACCACGCCCTTATATGGTAAAAACCTTTAAAAATCTTCTTCTCCAGAACCAGTTGACCGATGGCCTTGAGTTTTGATATGTAGCATTGGGTACTTGAGTACTATCAAGATTGTTCAAATTATGACCTTGTGTTGACCTTGACCTTTTTTACGGCAAGGTCAAATTTGGGAAAATGCTAGAACATGAGATTTCATGATAAGTGTTGAAGATTTTAGCCTAAAAATTGGTATATACAGTCATCTTAATGCGTACATGAAGATTTGTGAGTACAAGAGGTCAAGGTCATTCTTTGACCTTTGACCCAGTACTCTCATATTTCAAACAATCTCCTCAAAAACCACTGGGCCAATTGTGACCAAATCTAATATAGAGCCTCCAGGGGTTGAGGGAATGAAAAATATTTGCTAACGGTCATGGTCACATGACCAACATGGCCACTATGCCCATATATGGTAAAAACTTTTAAAAACCTTCTTCGCCAGAACCAATTAACCAATGGCCTTGAGACTTGGTATGTAGCATTGGGTACTTGAGTACTATCAAGATAATTCAAATTATGACCTTGTGTTGACCTTGACCTTTTTTACGGCAAGGTCAAATATGGGAAAATCCTAGAACATAAGATTTCATGGAAAGTTTTGAAGATTTTAGCCTAAAAATTGGTATATACAGTTGTCTTAATGAGGTCATGAAGAATTATGAGTACAAGAGGTCAAGGTCATTTCTTGACCTTTGATCCAGATCGCTCATATTTTGATATTCGTAACCATTTCCTCAAAAGTCAAAGGGCCAATTGTAAACACATTTCATATAGAGCCTCCAGGGGTTGATTGAATAAAAATTTGTTCAAACGGTCCAGGTCACATGACCAACATGGCCGCCATTACCACTTATGGTATAAATCTTTAATATTTTTCTTCTCCAGAACCAATACACCTATGGCCTTGAAACTTGGTAAGTAGCATGGAGTACTAGAGTACCACCAAGAGTGTTCAAATGGTGACCTTGGGTTTACCCTGACCTTTTTTGCGGCATGGTCAAATATGGGAAAATGCTAGAACATAAGATTTCGTGGAAAGTTTTGAAGATTTTGGCCTAAAAATGGTATATATGGTTGTCTTGATGAGTACATGAAGATTTATGAGTACAAGCGGTCATGGTCATTCTTTGACTTTTGTCCCAAGACTTATATTTTGACAATTTCAGACATGATAAGAAAAAGCCACCTTGCCAATTGCCCAGGTGAGCGATTCAGGGCCTCATGGCCCTCTTGTTCTTTGTTTTATAGCCAAAACCGATTCCGAGTCGTTTGCCATTTCTTACAAACTTTTAGGCAAGTGCAGAATGTCCTTATGGATAAGAAGTAACGTCAACGAAATTTCGACGACGTCGAATTTACTAAATGGCACACACTTCAACTGAAATTATTCTCATTATATAATGCAACAACCGTTGGTTTTTGTTTCGTTGAACCTAAAATGATATTGAACGATAAAGAATCCACACTGACCTTAGCATCGGTCAATATGAACGTTACTGTTCATTAGCACTTCATGTCCACCTCAACAATTGTCATTAATTGTAAAATGTTTTTGTTAAGGTGGAATAGGACAAATCCCAAATTTTCAATTTTCTAGTCAAACAATATGTCATCAAAACCTTAATTTTTTGGACTCACTAAATGACTTTCTTTTGAAAATGAAAGAAACAATTTTCTTATAAAAGACGTCGTGAAAATGTGATGATTTGACATTTTTCTCGCAAAATTTATAGCCCTCAGATTTCCGCATTTATCGATATTGCTCCACAGTCCGTTGAGATATTAAAATAAACTTCATACCAAAGTCGTGTCGTCAAGAGTTCCATAAAGCTGTGCTATATTTTCTGCCCAATTCTTTGCATTACGATTGATTTGATGCAAACATTAGTTTTCTTTAGCTGTTGAAATTCGCTTTCTGTCACGTTAAAAATTGAAACAGAGAAAAACGTCTCCAAAAAATATATCTCAAATTTTGATAGGTTTTTATGAAATGTGAAGTTGGAATATTGATGAAATAATATCAAGATTTTACCGTGTAAATATTTCTCAAGGAGATTGGTTAAACTACACCCTCTGTTCAAATTTTTAGCGTCAAACTAAATTTTGCGCTAAGAGCTTCAATAAAACAACGTCGATTTATTTTAGAGAACCTGTAAAAAAAAAAAAAAAAAAAAAAAAAACGAAAAAAATTGAAGAAATATCTCATTCCGTTTTCTAGACAGAAGAGTTTAAACAGGTCAGGGGCTCAATTTTTACCGGTTGGCTTTTTCGGAAGTAACCTATGTCGTGAAAAATTGCCTACGTCGTTCGTAAGAGTCAATAAACGAAACGCCACTTTACCCAAAATGAATACCATTGCAAAAATGAACCCCTGGCGAGTTGAAACCTTCCTCCCTGGAAGACGGAAAAAAGATATTAACTCAGTTGTCTTTCGTTTTTCGTGCCGTCATATTCTGTAGAAGAGATCATAAATATTTTACAAAAAAAACAACTAAAATTTTACTGGAAAAAATTCTTAGGAATAACCGCTCTTTGACCTTGAAGGAAAAGACATCATCGGAAAAAGGGGGTATACTTACACAAATTTACTTTGTAAAAAATTTACACGGTGAAAATTTAAAATTATTTTAACAAGAGGGCCAAGAGGCCCTGAATCGCTCACCTGACCAAAAAGGTTAAAGGTCAAACAAGGGTCATCATTTAACAAACCTGATAGTTTGCAACCACTTCCAAATGGTTTTGAAGAAAATTTTTGAATATTTTTCTATGTATTGCTATGCTTCAAACCCTGGACCCTCTGGGGCAGGGCCATTTGGACCCTGTGGCCATCATTTGAATAATTTTGGTAAAGGACCACTAGGCAATGCTACTTACTAAATTTCAAGCATCTGAGCCAAGTAGTTCTGAAGAAGAAGATTTTTGAATATTTTTCTATGGTTCAAACCCAGGACCCCCTAGGGTGGGGCCATTTTAGACCCTGGGGTCATCATTTGAACAAACTTGGTAAAAGACTACTAGGCAAAGCTACATACCAAATTTCAAGCATCTGAGCATTGCGGTTCTGAAGTAGATGATTTTTTTTTAATTTTTCTATGTATTTCTATGGTTCAAACCTGGGACTCCCTGCCCCGGGGCCATTTTGGACCCTGGGGCAACCATTTGAACAAACTTGGTAGAGGGCCACTAGGCAATGTAACATACCTAATTTCAAGCATATGAGGCAAGCAGTTCTGGTGAAGAAGATTTTTAAGTATTTTTTAGTTTCGAACCAAAGAACCCCTGCCTCAGGGCCATTTTGGACCCTGGGCCACCTTTTGAACAAATTTGGTAGGTGACCACTAGACAATGCTACATACCAAATTTCAAGCAGCTGAGCCTTGCGGTTCTGAAGTAGATGATTTTTAAGTATTTTTTAGTTCCGAAACCCAAGACCCCCCGGCCTCAGGGCCAATTTGGACCCTGGGGCCACCATTTAAACAAACTTGGTAGAGGACCACTAGGCAATGTTCCATACCAAATTTCAAGCAACTGAGCCACGCAGTTCTGGAGAAGAAGAGTTTTAAGTATTTTTTAGTTTCGAACCCAAGACCCCCTGCCCCAGGGCCAATTTGGACCCTGGGGCCACCATTTGAACAAACTTGGTAGAGGACCACTAGACAATGCTTCATACCAAATTTCAAGCCTCTGAGCCAAGCAGTTCTGGAGAAGAAGATTTTTAAGTATCTTTTAGTTTCAAACCCAAGACCTCCTGCCCCAGGGCCATTTTTGACCATGGGGCCACCATTTGAACAAACTTGGTAGAGGACCACTAGGTAATGTTACATACCAAATTTCAAGCATCTGAGCCAAGCAGTTCTGGAGAAGAAAATTTTTAAGTATTTTTTAGTTTCGAACCCAAGACCCCCTGCCCCAGGGTCAATTTGGACCCTGGGGCCACCATTTGAACAAACTTTGTAGAGGACTACTAGACAATGCTTCATACCAAATTTCAAGCCTCTGAGCCAAGCAGTTCTGGAGAAGAAGATTTTTAAGTATCTTTTAGTTTCAAACCGAAGACCCCCTGCCCCAGGGCCATTTTGGACCCTGGGACCACCATTTCAACAAACTTGGTAGAGGACCACTAGGCAATGTTACATACCACATTTCAAGCATCTGAGCCAAGCGGTTCTGGAGAAGAAGATTTTTAAGTATTTTTTAGTTTCGAACCCAAGCCCCCCAGCCCCAGGGCCATTTTGGATCCTGGGGCCACCATTTGAACAAACTTGGTAGAGGATCACTAGGCAATGCTACATACCAAATATCAAAGCCCTAGGCCTAGCGGTTTCAGAGAAGATGTCATTTAAAGCAAATTGTTGACGACGCACGACGGACGACGGACGACGGACGACGCACGACGGACGACGGACACTGGGTGATCACAATAGCTCACCCTGAGCCTATGGCTCAGGTGAGCTAAAAATTACGTGTTCACATATTTCATTAAAACATTTCAAATCTTTTCGGTCACGTTTTTTCTCTGTCGAAGCTTTTATGTGAAATTATTTTCATTAGCTAATAAAATGTTATATTTGCCTAAATCAGCACAAAATGCGGAACAATTTGGATGAAAAATGACACCTCTATAAAGGCCTTCTGACGACTCGCACTTTGGTTTGAAATGTATTACGATATCTTTACCGATAGAAAAACAAATGCGAATATTATATAAAATCGAGCGCTATTTGTTTTGCATAAAAAATGTCAATTCCTCACATTTTCATGACGTCATAGAAAAAGAAGTACATGTTTCAAACTTAAAAGAAAAAAAATCTGTAATTCAAAAAACGCTGAGCTTCATGATCATTGTTCTTTGAAAAACCTGTTCCTGAGGAAGGAAAGGTCCGATTTAGACTGAAATACTGCTCAAAGGGGCCGTTACACCAAAAACAATCAAACCTGAGGAAAGAAATTTTACGAATGAGAGGGTTATATTATAAAGTTATTCAACAGTATCAAGCCTCCTTGCTATGTATTTTTAACAGAACCAGAAATGTGTCCATAGGTAACAGATGCTCCCGCTTACGGCGCCTAGTGCCTTGAGTGAGATTGCCCATTGATTATACCCCCGCTTTGAAAAAGTGGGGGTATATTGGTTTACATCTGTCCGTCCGTCCTTCCGTCCGGATGTCCGTCCGTCCTTCCGATTTCCGTAATTCCGTAACCCTTTTTGATAAAATTTTTCGTCAAAGATTTCTCCACAACCCTGCAAGTTAGAGTAGTCATATTTGGTATGCAGGTTGGTGACAACATGTTGTATCGGGGGATTGAGAAACAGCCTTTCCCTCCTTATTCTTCCCTTTATTTGTCCGATTTTCTTTCTTTCCATACTTTGAATAATGTAATTTTTCGTCAAAGATTTCTCCACAACCATGCAAGCTACAGTAGTCATATTTAGTATGCAGGTTGATGAGGACATGTTGTATCGTGGGATTTAGAACCAGCCTTCTACTGCTTATTCTTCCCGTTATTTTTCCAATTTTCTTTCTTTCCATATTTTGAATAATGTATTTTTTCGTCAAAGATTCCTCAACAACCATGCAAGCTAGAGTAGTCATATTTGGTATGCAGGTTGGTGACGACATGTTGTATCGTGGGATTGAGAATCACTCCTCCTTCTCATTCTTCCTTTTATTTGTCCGATTTTCTTTCTTTCCATACTTTGAAGCATGTAATTTTTTGTCAAAGATTTCTCCACAACCATGAAATCTAGAGTAGTCATATTTGGTATGCAGGTTGATGACGACATGTTTTATTGTGGGATTGAGAACCAGCCTTCTACTTCTTATTCTTCCCTTTATTTTTCCAATTTTCTTTCTTTCCATATATTGAATAATGTAATTTTTTGTCAAAGATTTCTCAACAACCATGCAAGCTAGAGTAGTCATATTTGGTATGCAGGATGATGACGACATGTTGTATCGTGGGATTGAGAACTAGCCTTCTACTTCTTATGCTTCCCTTTATTTGTCTGATTTTCTTTCTTTCCATACTTTGAATAATGCAATTTTTTGTCAAAGATTTCTCCACAACCATGCAAGCTACGGTAGTCATATTTGGAATGCAGGTTGGTGACGACATGTTGTATCGTGGGATTGAGAACCAGCCTTCTCCTTCTTATTCTTCCCTTTATTTGTCTGATTTTCTTTCTTTCCATACTTTGAATAATGTAATTTTTCGTCAAAGATTTCTCAACAACCATGCAAGCTACAGTTGTCATATTTGGTATGCAGGTTAATGACAACTTATTGTATCGTGGGATTGAGAACCAGCCGTGTTCTGCTTATTTTTCCCTGTATTTGTCTGATTTTCTTTCTCTCTTTACTTTGAAAATGCAATTTTCGTAACAGATTTCACAGCAACCCTCCAAGTTAGAATGTTCATATTTGGTAATACAGATTGATAACGACTTATTGTATTGTGGGATTGCAAAGCAGCTGTATCTGGTATATTCTTCCCTGTATGTTTCCGATTTTCTGTCTCTCCATACTTTGAATAATGAAATTTTTTGTCAAAGGTTTCTACGCAGCCATTGCAAGTTAGAGTTGCGATATTTTCTATGCAGGTTGATATTGTGGGATTGAGAACTAGCCTTCTCCTGCTTATTCTTCCCTATATTTTACCAATTTTCTTTCTCTCCATTCTTTGAATAATGCAATTTTTTATAACAGATTTCACAGCAATGCTTCAAGTTTGAATGTTCATACTTGTATATGGATTGATAAAGACTTGTGCCTTACATGTATTTTTTAGTTTTTCTTTCTGTTTATGTGAAAGCATTTTATTCAGTATTACATAGAAAGGAATATTGATATTTGATTTAAATGTTGACAATGAGTTTTCTCTCTGTGTGCCTAATGTAAGGAAAAGAATACCATTTGAATAAAGCAGTTAAGCGGGGGTATAGTCGGATTCTCCGACAGTTCTAGTTAGGGTACTTTCACTTTTAAGTTAACTAGATTTATAAAGTTATATTTGCATAAAATAAAAGGGCAAATGATAGGACCAGGAAATATAGGTTAGACTGACTTAAAATTATCGAACACGAATATGACGCAAACGTGTTTTCATTATAACCAGTTCACATAACGTAAGAGCGCTTTGTTACTTTGACCTTTATTAAGCAACTGACATGGTATTTGTGCGCAACAAATCATCTTGCGGACTGTGTCCTTGACTTTGAGCTAGCTACATGGTTCTTGCACACGACGCATTATCTTGTCACGCTGATCATTTACACCAGATTGCTTTTAAATGCTACCCTGCAGGACAAAGTTATTGGCCGGGCATGAACATGTTGCACGGTAGCCTAAGCACAAAGTTTAAGCGCGGCCTGTGACCTTAACCTTAAGACTAGCGACAAGGTTCGTGCACGCGATATATTGTCTTGTCGAGATAATTATTGATATGAAAAAAGGGGCCGGACAGGAACATGTTTCACTATAGCATATGCACTAAGTTTACATGTGCAGTGTGACCTTGACCTAAAAGAAAGCGGCATGTATTTTGCACGTGAAACATCGTCTTCCCAAAATAATTACTTATGCCAAATAAGTTTGAAAATCCACCATGCAAGAGAAAGAAATGAGGAGAACAGGAACATGATCTCACATTAAATTCTATGCACAAAATTTAAATGCAAAGTGTGATCTTAACATTTCAGCTAGTCACAACATTTTTGCAGGCATTCTCTTGTCATTGTGCCGAACAAGTTTTGAAATTTTATCCTGTCGAACGAAGTTATGGGCCAGACACGATTCTGGAACACACAAAAAACACAAACAAAAATACAAACGCACACATGGACAGGGTAAACTCTATATGCCTTTCCGCTATTTCTTGTCCAGGGGCAAAAGATAACGAATGCAAACTAACAATTTTGGATTAAAGCGGTTACTTACTTTCGAATTCCACGTAGGTGATATTAAAGCCGCGAGCATAGTTTACATTGTTTGATTTGAATCGAACATACATCACATTTGATCTCGTCTCCATCAGTTCTCCAGGACGCATCCGATTCTCGACACTATGTATGTTTCTGAGTACTCCGAAATCATCAGATATCTAGAAAAAAATTTTTTGTATCCACACAATGTTTTCTAGTCCTAGGCCTTCAATTAAACGCTGAGACGAGAACCCGAAACATAACCCCACACAATTGTTTTATACATATTCTAATCTTATAAGGACATCCTAATTAACTGAACTGAATTAACTACGTGCCTTACTTTAAAAGAAATAAAGTGAGGCCGGTAGCAGTATTTTGAGTCTTGTTTCAATTGTTTCAGTTATGCTTTATTAAGTCAGGATTTAATCGGAAATGGCGATGAAACTATCGTTAATTAAGTAGTTCCATCTGACGTCTTATTACAATCGCCTTCATGAAGTAATGGACTCAAACGAAATTCCAGTACACAGGCTTTCATATAATAGACCCACTAAATTATTGCTACACGCTTAGTTCAAAATTCAATTTCTGAAGTCAGCCAAGGCTGAAAAGCAATATCTAATTTGATTGGACTCATAAATTTAGAAGCGTCTGCAAGGCCGATTGGTTAGCACTCCCGAGTTTGGATCCCAGAGCCAAGGGTTCGTCCATCTGGAGGCGAGAGTCTAACCGAAACTTAAAGGCGCGTCATTGCATAGAGCGCTACATAATCAGCCAATCACCATTCTATCATTATATGCCTGAAATGCTATTGAAAAGGATGTAAACTGCAAAGCATCCATCCAGCGACACTTCTAGATTTGCTCTTACTGATAATTTACTGCCTGTGCCAGTAATAGTTGCTCTTTCTCTATTAACTAAGTGTTCATTCCTCTCAAAAGTGTTTGTCTCATGGCAAACTCCCGAAGCAATTCGCGTAACCTCTTTGGCAAACAAACTTGCGGGGCGTCGAATCCTGTAGCAAAGAGTCGTTTATTTCTTTTTCTTTGTTTTTGAGATTAAATTTTGTGCATATCTTTCTAACTCTGTCAAAAACTATCGGCAGTACTATCCTTCAACAATAATGTACGCCGGCTCGCCAACATAACAAATCTGAACAGTTTTCTCTTCCGTATTTCGGTGTACCGTACTGTTCATCTAAAATGTTTCATAAAAAGGCACTGAAGATGGTAAGAATTTGACTGGTTTACTGTTTCCTACCATGATACGGGGAATACGCCAGGCTTAACTACTTCAAAATTTAGTAAGGATTTTTGTTGAGGGGCTGCTATGGCAAGCCAAATGCACAATGAATCTACAATTATCTTAGGTTTGTAAATTACTATGTTTGAACTATCAGAGGTTTTATAATTAAATAATTTAAAACCAGTGATTTAACTTTGATACCTATGTTTGTATATATGTCATATTATGGAACCTATGAACAAGTTTTTAAAACCCGTCTTAGAAAACCACAAATATGATAGTAATCGTCAAACATAAGTTAGAAGTTGAAAGATAATTTTGCTATATATAAACCTATAAAGATAAAGAAGCTTTATTTAACGTCGTTTATTAGAAACAGACAACATAAGCTCCGTAGAGCTTTTACTGCGACAAACAAGGTATCCTATACTTATTACACCCACCTGATGACTTCACTTAATCTTCCTATGACTACCTCTCAAACGCCAGCGTCAGCCAAGGAAGCTCTCGGCAGTAGCATTTTCACGCCTCTGTACAGAGCGGCCGGGATTCGAACCCAGGACCTCCAGTTCCCAAAGCGGACGCTCTACCACTGAGCTATAGGGGCCGGTAAAATGAGCTATTGGAGCCGGTGGTTTGTATACGTATTGCCTTATTGGGCTGTGTTTGTAGATTTATTGTGGATTTGGCTTGCCATAAGCTGACGCCCTCAGCAATGATAACTTATTTGAGGATTCAAGGTAACAGACACAATGGCCGCAAAGAAAAACAGGTGCCTACCCAGTTCATGCATATCTGTTTTTACGTTCAAAATTTTATAAGCTGTGTTAAAGTTCACTTTGACGCATAGGTGCACATCAACCCACATTTTATTACCAAAATTGGAAGCTGAAACGCTTTTCATCATGATTTGTGATAAGACGGTGTTTTACCCTTAGTAGGATTATCGAGACGACCGTTAAATGACAACTGTTTTTCTTTCTCTCTGGGAGATGACTCAATAAAGACTGAAATGCTGTCTCAAAGGGCCATTAGATCCGAAAAAATACAAACAAAGAAACAAAAAAAAAACACAACTAACCAACCAGACGACCGACCGACCGACCGATCGACCGGCCAACTAACCAACCAGCCAACAAACCAACCAACAATCAATTTTGATGAAACGTTGTGTGCCAAGAGGTAGTTGATACTAACCTCAATTGTATCCGCTTGACTGTCATCCTCAGTGAAATAGTACCTGTCCAAATCAACATACATGAGTTGAAACTGTATTAGGTTTGTAGCATTAACTTCCACAGTCCAAAAACAATCCAGATTGAAATCATAGAAACCATTACCATCCTTGTCAGGGGCAGATATCCAACCGGAGCTTTTACGAAGTATCTCAGTACAGTCTTTTTCTGGGAGTGAATATTCTATTGAATCACAAAAAAATATTTATGTACCAGTAATTGATAATGAAAAAATATATGAATATATAATAGCATCGCAAACGACTGCGTGATAATCCGCCACTGCAAACCTTTTAACTAAACCATTTGCGCCTGATTTATCTTATTCTCTTTTATACCCAATGAACGGTAGGAGAAGCCAAGCCACGTGGAACAAAAATTTCAGGAAAACCACTTTCAACTTTGATCATATACAATTTTAGTGACTTCGGTACATTATGTAGCCAGAGGGCAAAGGCAAAAAAACCCTTAGGGACAAATTTCGTTCACCAGAAAAAGCTTTTATTACTCTTGTCATTATCTTAAGTTTCAGAAAAATCTGTAAAAAAAATATTTTGTTTTATAGATTTTCTGATTTTATGCATGTGTATAGGCGAGGACAGGGAAAAATAACCCCGTGGGACAAAATTCGAAGTGTCATTTGAGGTTTTTACTTCCTGATCTTTTTGCTGTAAATTTCAGAAAACTGCTTCCAACTCTGATTTTATATGGGTTTTTCCCATGATTTAATACATGTATATAGCCCCATGCCAGGGTATATAACCCGGATGACATGTTTTCTATGGTTACACACACCTGATATTTTATGGCCATTTCTGTGAAGTTCCGTCATGATACTCAAAATAGCAAAGGACCTAGGGGCCAATAATCAATTTTTCAACATAGACAAGTGTCACAACTTTGCTGTGCGCTGAAAGGGTAGCTAAGGGTCGAAAGTAGTGTCATGCGGATAGCAAAGGCTCTGATCAAACTGGCCTGATAGCCAGGTTGATCTGAGTCTTCGCTTGGCGAACATGCAACTTGGTTGGTTTTGACGTGCGCGACTCATCTACAAATTGCAGTTATAGTAAAAGTAAGAAGGAAAATTCTCAGGAACTGACACTATTCAATACCAGATTCCATTCAAGACACAATGTGGGAAATTACAACACAAAACTAGTCACCTCCATGGACATCAAAGTGGCGAATTTAAATTTCCCATGTGGGTGGTCATCAGGCTAGCGGTTACATCAAAAGCAATAAATCAGTACACACACAGCTACAAACCACACATAAAACAACCAAAAAGGACCATAACCGAAGTGTCGTCTTGGGTCTGCGATGAAATAAATGGAAGTTTAACCGGTTTGCCGCCGATAACTCCCGCTCTTGGTTTTGCTTTGGTTCATCAGACAATGATTCGGTTTGCGTGGAAAATTCCAAGCTCATAAGTGTAATATCTCAGAAACATTTTGCATTACCATTATGTTAGGTTTGGATTGGTGCCGCGTCCGCCCTACCATCGTGCAATCGAAGAGGTAAACAGAGCTGTTAACCTTGATTGGGTAAACAACTAAGCATGCCGTTTGTCGACAAACATCTGTATTATAGCCAGTCTTACTATATTGAATTATTACCTTTTTAAAATGATAAGGGGAATTCATTTTTAATAATTTTTCTAAATTTATACACCAAGTCGCCATAAATTCAAGCTCCAAAAGGCCTACAGAAGAAGAATATTCAATATGATAGCATATTTAGACACTCAGTCGAAATGCCGTCGATACGATAAAATTTTGAAAATGCTTTACGAAGTTTATGATATTTATAACCTTGTTTGGGAAGTTTTGCTTTCCAAACTTTATTACGAATATTAAAATCATCAACGTGACTAGACACTCGAACAAAACGAATAAGGTGAGAAATATAAACACAGTAGGATGTAGAACGAGGAACAATGCAATCTTGAATGGAAAATTAACAATGTCAAAACCATCCGATACAGAAAAATGTAAATCTAGGAAAAAAATAAATAAATAGATAAAAACACACACACACACACACACACACAAGAATTCCGCGGAATGCTATGTCGCACCTGCTATGTGCCTTCACATTAAGAACTCATGAAAGCATCAGTTTGATACATATTTGTTCAAATCCATTTGGATTGCCGTTTCATACTTTTCCTATTTTGAGTAACGGCAAATGGCAGCCGTTTTGGATGATCGATTTGAAAAAAGTGAAATAGCTTCATGCGAGGATCATTCTGACATAAAGTTGGTCCAAATTCATTCACAGGTTCTGGAAAATGTCATTTTCATGTGTTTGCTATTTTAAGTAACAGCAGCCGATGGCTGTCTCGGACTGCCCAGTCATATACATTTGAAAGAACTCCACTTGAGGATTAGTCTGACTGAATTTGACTGATATCTGTTCAGCATTTTTTGAGATATTGGCATTTTAGCAAAACTAGAGTCATAAATAGAGAATAGGGTACTGTGACTTAACTCTGCTACAGATTTTGTTTTTTTTAAAATAATTCTGAAAACTAAGGTCCCATTAATGCTTCATGCAAAATTTCAGTCAACTTTACTACGTGGTTCTGGAGAAAAACTTGATTTTATCGGTTTTGCTGTTTTCATTAATAGCGGTCATCCTGGATTCTCGACCAGGCTGAATTTTATCATTCTGAAGCCTAGCAGTCTGATCATGTGAAGCGTGAGAACCATGGATGCAGTGGTTTCAGAGCTATAATAAGTCATTTGAATTGACTTAAATGCTAGGTTCGACGTAAGGTCACTGTGACCTAATTCTGCTACTTCAGCCAAATATACCAAGTGGTTCTGGAGGAAAAGTTGATTTTATTGGTTTTGCTAATTTTGGTAACGGCGGCCATTTTGGGTTCTTGACTCCACTGAATTTTATCATTTTGAAGGCCTGCAGTCTGATCATGCTGCATGTAAAATTTGAGAGTCATGGATGCAGTGGTTTCAGAGAATAAGTCTTTTGAATGGACTAAAATGCTAGGGTCGACGTAAATTATGAACGGACGGACGGACGGCTTAAGCAGGTGCGACAATGAGGCCTCGGTATCTGAGACGCTGGCCTTTATTATCTGAAGCTCAGAAGGGTGAATGAAATTGCAACATGCTATCAATTAAGTCATTGTCAATATCTAATAGGTCATCGATATACCAAGAAGTAAAATTGAAGCTTCAGTAAGCTCAGAGTGGGTATCCTCTGGAAGAGATAGCATGAAGTCTCTCTCATAACAGAACGTAAACAGATCAGCTGCAAGAGCTTGTTTTTTTCGATAAGTTGCATGCTTTTTCATGCTATGTATAACAGTCTGTAAACATAGCAATGAGAGGCATGTTCTTCTCATACCTTTTTATCAACTGTAGCGAAACAGATCATGATGTCAGAAATTTGATACTGTATTATGGCCTTTATACAATCTTAATTATAACGATTTGAAATGGTATTTACTCTTGGGTATGTTTATAGGTAGCGACCCCTGTCTCTGTACCTACATATTTCAGATCCCTCAAAAGTTCAGTGGTTTACGAATTCGAGGCCTGGTAGCTCAATAGGCTAAATCGCCGGACTGCTGATCTGGCGAATCGGGTTCGAGACCTGCCAATTCGTACCCGTATGTAGATAGGCTGTATAAGATGTGTATAGCTTTTCATCCGATTTGTATCCAGCTGCGGGTCACGTTATAACTGGCAATCTGAAAATCATCCTTGATTCACGGATTCGCTCGATAATAGCGAACGGTCCTAAATAAGCTTTCCTTCAAAGATAGATTTTCAAAACTGTCGCAAAGAAATGGCCGCATCTCTTAAGAAATTCTGTAATCGTAGGTGTAGCCGAGAGCATACCGAGTGTAATGCTTTAAGGAATGGAAATTAAATATTTAAAAAATCATAGTTCAACGTATTTTCTATTATTTTCGAAATACTAACATGTTACCACGTAAACCATAAGTTAGTTTTTGTTTTCTGAAATTGGAAATTCATGACTTGCATAGATAATATGTCTTTGTTGTAGCAGACAAGGCTGCAAACAACATTGCTGTTGTTGAACAGTTACGCTACATCAATAGTTTGAAGCAGGAGCGAAGTGGCACTAAGGCTTTTGAGCAGACTTCCGCAAAAGAGAGATGTCATCAATGACCACGTTTGTTATTCAGCGACTAAATTTGCTGTAAGTGTTGATGAAGACCAATAGAGGCTTCCTGCATTCTACTGGCTGCCTAGATTTCATAAACGACCATATAAACTGGCTACCTAAATTCCATAAACGACCGTATGAGGCACGATTTATTGCTAACTCCAGCTCATGCGCGACTACAGAGTTTCTGAATTGCTAACTTCTTGTCTTACTGACATCAAAAATCAAGTTATCAAATATTGTGAAAAAGTCTGTGAAAGGTCAGGTAAAAACCTTTTTTGGTCAATTAAAATTTCATGTGAGATATAAAATAAGCTGAAATCGCGAGATTTTCGTCCGTCCAGTTTGTCTACATATGAATTTTCGACATTATATACTACCTTGCCCCGAAATCTTATTAAGGAAAAACAAGTGGATTTAACTGAAAGAATTTCCAAAGGGCAGGCTATCTTAATATTGCATGAAATGATAGGCGTGGTTTCTTCACCTCTGAGGCGGTCAGGAATTATATTTTATGGTCTTATCAGAAAGTGTGTGAAGCCCTCACCTTTCTCTTGGACAAAATTTATCTCAGATTTGACTCTAAATTATATAAACAAATTGTAGGTATTCCTATAGGCACTGATCGTGCCCCCCCCCCCCCCCCCACCTTGTAGCTGATCTGTTTTTGTTCTGTTATGAGAAAGACTTTATGCTGTCTCTTTCAGAGACCTGAATAACCTGAATAACCTGAAGTTATTGAAGCTTTTAATTCTACTTCATGGTATCTGGATGACCTATAGAATATTGAAAATAACCGCTTTGGTAGCATGTTCAATCAGATTTTATCCTTTTGAACTAAAAAGTAAAATAAGGCAGAGTCTCAGATACCGGGTCACATTGTTTAGATTTATATTTACCTATGTCGGATGGTTTTGTTAGAACTAAAATTAACGATAAACAAGATCACTTTGATTTTGATATTGTTGATTTTCCAGTTTATATGGTGATGTTCCTCTTTCTTTATCCTATGGTGTTTATATTTTTCAACTTATTCGTTTTGCTCGAGTGTCAAGTCATGTTGATGACTTTATTATTCGAAATGAAGTTTTGATAGCAAAACTTCTCAAACAAGGTTTTAGATATCATAAACTTCGTTAAGCGTTTCAAAATTTTATCGACAACATTTCAAATTAGTGTCAAAATGCAATGATAACACTTCTTCTAAAAGGCCTTTCGGGATCTGAAATACATGGCGACATGGTGTATATAAGATAAATTATTTGTAAAAATGATTGTCTTTATCATTTTAAGTAGATAGTAATTCGATATAAAACGATTTGTTATAGTATAGATGTTTTGCGACAAACTGCATGCTTGGTGGTTAGCCCAATCTAAGTTAACAGTTTTGCCCACCTCTCCGATTGCACGACGGTAGGTCGGGCCTCGGACTTTATGAAGGCGCCAACCTACATCTAACGAAAGAGTAACGCAGACGGTTGGTGCCAGACATCCGTACTGGGACGTCTTGAGTCGGGGCCCACCGTGGTTTAATTGGTAGGTTTCTTGTGCGTCGGAATTTTAGTTTTGCTATTTCTACTAATTCTCATGTTTGTTTTATCTCAGTTTCAATTTTAATTTCTATGATTCTGAGATACAACAATATTGTGAGGTAGCAATCTTCCACGCGAACCGAACAACTAAGTGTCTGATGAACCAAAGCAGAAACATAGGCGAGGTTTGATCGCGACCGCAAACAGGTTAAGCCCTCCCCCTCCCATTCCCCACCCTCCTCTCACAGTAATTATTTAACTGGCCGTCCAAAGGCGGCACTTCTATTTTGGTTGCTGTATGTGTTATTTGCCGCCCTGTATTTTATTGATATATTGTTTGGTTGCTTTATGTATTGCTTGTCACTCTTTATTTTATTGATATATTGTTTTTGATGTTGAGGCCAGTCCGGTGACCACCTACATGGGAAATGGCTGTTCACATGTCTGCCGCTGATGATGTCTTTGGTGGTGACTAATTTTGTGTTGTCTTTTTCCCACATGGTGTCTTGGGTGGGATTCGGGATGGAATTGTGTCAGTTCCTGATAATGTTCCTATTTACTTTTTAAAACAGGAACTCTACTATTACTCCTTTGTACCCAGTGTAAAAAATGTAAGCACAGATTTTGAGGTGTAGGACAAGAATATTATCAGTAATTAGCATGCATGTGATTGTGCCGATTGGTAACCTTTAGTAGAAAGATCGTAGCTTGTACATAGTCTTTAAATGTGGCCTTTTCTACTTTGACTTGCATTAGCGTGTTTAATTGTTGTGCTATCAACCCCATTCATGTTAATAAATCAGCTTTTATAAGGAATATATTGCCTTGACTAAACTAGTGAATAGCACATTGGGTTTTATTTTGTACCCATGTAACCATACGTTTATAGATTACAAAAACAGACGTGTCATATTTCGCCAAATTCAAGCCATAAAGTAGAAATGTGTCCATAGTACACTGATGCCCGCGCGTAGTGCCTTAGGTAAGATGGCGCATTGAGTACGGGACTAGCACTTTTAGGAAAATGTCATAGAGGCAGACTTGTAAAAAATTAAAGGGAAATTCAAGGTACCATGAGATATAGGTCAAAGTGAATTACATTTATTTTGCAGTCAAAACTCAGACACGAATATGACAGAAACACGTTTTAATTATAGCTTATTTACATAGCTTAAGTGCACACTGTGACCTTAACCTTTATATTTAGTAGCATGGTCTTGCGCGCAACATATCGTCTTGCCAGAAAATTTTAAAATCACACCATGCATAAATAGGTTCTCACTTAAGCCTATGCGCACATGTCAAGTGCAGACTGTGACCATGACCATTTAGTTGCCGACATGGTTCTTGTACACGTCACATTTTCTTGTCATGACAATCAATTTAGCCAAATATTTTTGAAATCCAATCATACAGGATTAAGTAATGGGCCGGACATGAACATGTTTTCACATAAACCTATGCACAAAGTTTAAGTGCCGATGTGACCTTGATCTTTGAGGTAGCGACATGGTTCTTGCAGGCGACATATTGTCTTGTCAAGGTAACATTTTTTTCCAAATTATTTTGGAATCCCTCTACGTAGAACAAAGTTATGATCTGGACACGAACAGGTTCTTATTATGACCTATGCACAAAGTTTTACTTACGCAGGATTACCTTGACCTCTTAAACTGGGGTTCATGATTCTCGCACGCGACCCATGTTTGTCATGCATGTTGGTCATCCCAGCATGCATGACAAACTTATGGGCCGGACAAGAACATGTTTTCACAATAGCCCATGCACAAAGTTTAAGTGCACAGTACGACCTTGGCCTTTCAGAAAACGACATGACTCTTGCATGCGACAAATTACTATGTCGTGATAATCATTTCTGCCAAATAATTTTCAAATCGCAAACTGCAGGGACGGATGAAGTAATGGGCCAGACACGATTCTGGTAACACATAAACAAACAAACGCACACACGGACAGGGTCATTTCTATATGCCATTCAGCCATTTCATGGCGGGGACATAGTGATAATAAAATGCTATATGCAATGGAACCCCGTTTACGGTTAGAACAATTTCTGCCACTGGATTTTGGGGGTTCCTTATTATTAAACAAACATACCTGATATTTGAGTGTATGAAATATTGAAGCCTCTATCCTGGAAACTGTCATCAGAGTAAAACTGCACATACAGTACGTTAGTCAGTGTCTCTCCGGCTTGAACATTATAAGGGTGTCCGCAGAGAAAAAGTTCATTCGCTTGATAGTTTCTATCAAATATCTGTTAAAATTTCAGAAAAATATCATATAAGAGCCGCGACATGACAAAACGAACAAAGTGGTTGTGCACCCAGCATAGACTTAGTTCAGCCTGGGCCTGATATTTTCGATAAGAAGACACATTTATCATATGTGACTCCTATTAAGTGTCATAAAAGTCGATATACGGTAATTGTCAATATACAGTAACAGTCGATATACTGGATAGATGGACAGATGACTTGCGATTTTACGTCCTTTTCAACAGTATTTCAGTCATATCAGGACTATGGGAATGTGATAATGAAAGGCTGCATGCAATGGAACCCTGTTTACGGTAGGAAAGATTCTCGCCTCAAGCGGGACTCGAACCCGGTCCGCTCGATCAGTAGGCCAGCGCTTAACCCACTGAGCTACCGGGGCTCCTCGAAATACAGTAACTGTTGTAAAGATTGTTACTATTCCAGCAGAAACAACTTACATACTGAAAAAAAATGAAAACTTGAGAGATTTTATTTTATAATTCCGGCTTAAATAGATTTGATATAAATATGGCTTATTTCGGACTGGACAGACATTTGATTACTTAATTCATGAAAATTGGTATTTCATTTCCGTCTTGCCCGGTGTTACTTAGCATATTCCTGAAAAATAGTTCATTTCTGTCTTGCCCAGGGTTATCTAACATTTTTCTTGTTTATTAAAGCATATTAAAACGTAATAAAACATTTATTTGTGCACGCGCAGAAAAACCTGAACAGTTACTCCAGTACACACGGAAATACCAGAAACGCGTATGTTGATTGTAACTTCAAACTCAAAAAAATCTAGATGGAAAACTTTCAAATTATCTCCATTTGAATTAAACATATAGAGATTTTTGAGACGCCATGGCTTCTATACCTGCTTGTCTATTTTCATCTTGTCTTCTATTCAACTCAATGTCTTTGATTGAAATAGTTTCCAAGCCATTTCTTAAAACGGCTATAAAGTTTTTAATGTTCAATGGAAATTCTATGGAAACTGACTTTGTGACTTCACAGTGTCTTGAAATGTTTCCTCTCTGGTTCTTAACTCTTTAAGCACCAAAAAGCAGACGACAAAATTTACGTCTGCAAAAATTAAAAAAATACCTTGTCCAAGACATTTCATATTGAGAATTCAAAGACTAGAGGGCAAACAGTGGATATCTAGATGAGGCGTCTCATTATGAGCCGCCTCATCAGGATCTACGCTGTTTTCAAATTTTGCTAATTTCGTCACTGGGGCTTAAAGAGTAAAGGCTTCCTAGCCGACTGTGGTTTGGCATAAGTCTAGCTAATGAGTCTATACAGATAAGAATTAGTGATGAAAAAGCACTGTCAGAATATTTTTTGATAAAGCAGACTTTAGCTCAATTGACTTCCGTTACTGTTTGGGAAGGAGCTCCGAAAGTAGAAAGACATCCCTCATGCATTTAAAATAATCTAAAAAATGCTTTATCGAAAGAACCCTGCATTTAGTGTGACTTCGATATTTGAAAATAATTACTTATTCCTAAATGATGGTTATTTTAGGCCTAATCTTTTCCCGACGACGGTAGGATGAAAATAAGTGACTCTCAAGTTTTTATGTTTGTTTAGTATATATACCCTTAGCGAGTCCTTCATACAATTACGAGAGGATTCGATATGGACGAAGTCTGAATGGAACTGTATCACGTGATCTTCAGGCGCTTCCACAATCCAGAGACAATCTATATTTAAATCATATAACCCGTCTTTGTCATAGTCAGGAGCCACAATTACACCGGTCCTATTCTGTAAAACATGTTCGCATTTCTGGGACGTTCCTGAAAGAAACCAATATAAGTTATAACAGCTGTTTCCAGTCAGTATAGCTCACATACAAACGCTGTCATTAAACAGTAAAGCTTATTTACCAGCAGTCAGTAAATGTATAGTTTTTAACAAGCACCGACTTATACTTGAAAATATATTACATTGAAGGTAAGAAGTAATTAGACAGTGCACCTTACCTAAATCTGTATAAACATGGGAGGCCAAGAAGGTCACTGAACAGTGAGCTGTCATCAGCTCCTATAGTCCTTTGTAACACCTTCCACTGGGCAGAAACGTTCACCACGAGGAAACAGTTGCAAGGCAGTGCAAAATTCCCTACTACAAAAAGCCATCATCGGGCAATTCAGTTCACTTATAACAAATGGAGCAAAAGTTGTCAATGCACAAGGTATGTCACTTATCATGGGTTAAAGAATGTCCAAGTCTGCAATAAAATTTACTGGGTCCGAGGTTATAAAACTTGAGATAATCATATAACTCAAAATAAAGCACACTGATTGGCTGCTTCCGAGCACATACTCAAAATTAAGCACACTGATTGGCTTCTTCCGAGCATGTGCTCGGAAGCAGCCAATCAGTGTACTTTATTTTGAGTTGGAGAAACATGCTCGGAAGCAGCCAATCACTGTGCTTTATTTTGAGTTTGAGAATGCACTCTAGTTTTATAACCACGTGGCCAGGAAATGCTGCCAGTTTTCTACTCTGCAACTTGTATCCAACAGTTGCATTGCTAAGGGATAAACTCTCACGACTGTTTTTCTAAAGTTAAACTTGAAAAAATTTAAAGAAAAATTCCCAATAGTCTTAAGCAAATAGTCTAGACCGTAATCGGAGTTCGCGTTTTGCACTGATGGTTAAGTTCCTGTTGTGATATCGACCAGCCGCGGCCTTTCCAAAGTGTCCAAGTTAACTTGAAACATTTTAACTCCAGTGCAGATCAGGAGTAAAGTAAAAAGCTAGGCAATGATCAGGAATTAACTGATACAATCAAATCCCTCATTCCGCTCTTAAAACCAATAGGGAAAGAAGCACATACACACAGAAAATTTTACACAAGTTTACGAAAGTAAAACGAATGAGCAGCCCCGGTATCTTAGTTCAATGAGCAGCCCCGTTAGCTCAGTTGGTTAAGCGCTGGCTTACTGAGCTAACGGACCAGGTTCTAACCCTGCTTGAGGCGAGAATCGTTCATATCGTAAACGGGGTCCCATTGCACACAGCCTTTCATTATCATTGTCCCATCTTCCTGATATAACTGAAATACTGTGGAAAAGGACTAAAAATCGCAAGTCATATATCCATCTATCCAGTGCAGATCATTACAATAATGTTAATTTGCTGACGATTATTTGCTCGGCTAAAATTTTAAAACTCGTCAGGAGGGATTTTTCATTATTCTGTAAATCTAATATACTGCTCAAAATTAGTAAGGGATATTAAGACATTTAAGGCAGCAGAAGTAAGAGAAATGAGTAGATGAATATTAAACTGATATAATTCATAAAACAAATATTCATAGAGATCCTCAATATGAATATTGAAACGATTAAGCTTGTCACGTGACCTAGAGTAAATTGGAAGTAGACAAGGGGTCCAGCGCAGCAATGACTAATAATTTTTATGCAAACTTTATTTAGACAGACGCCTAATGCCTCAGTTTACAAGATACAAATACTTTTTTCATGCGGTTTTATCACAGGAGAAAATGATAGGCGAAAAAGATACTATTGTGTGGTGAATTGTCTCACCTTAAATAACGCATTAAAGCCTACCAAGGTGGGTGTTTTCAGTTTGGAAAATCTTGAAGAATTTTATTATTCACAGAGTCTGAGGGTCGAAAAGATTTTTTTCGTGTAGACCCCATAGTCCTTTATGTGCTGTTCTAGGTCACATTGATCTGCATTGACTGTTTCTGTTTTAGTTGAATATTGTTACTTGAATAGTGTCCTGTCCATATAAAACAATAAACTAACACAGCCATTATTATTAGTTTTTGTACTCGCTTCTATGTCATAATATCTTCTACTTTTTATGAGCAGTACATAATGGAACTTCCAATATATTGGATGACAAATGCTAGTGAAAGGACTGTAATTTTGAAATCAGTGCCAAGTTTTTGAAACTGCAATGTATAGTGGCAGCCAATTTAAAGCCACATGAAGTGTACCTTTAGCAGGGACAAAACAGAGTTTTCATTTCAGTTCCAAACAAATTGCGTCAGAAAAAAAAAAAAAAAAAAAAAAAACAGAAAAAGGCGTTCAAGTCTCAAACCAATCGACCCAGTGAAAATAATAACTTCAATCGACAATTAATGAACAGTAATGCAGTAATGACTACTTAAGGAGTATTGACCGGGGCGTTAAAACTGGTTATAACCACTCGTTAAAAAAGGTGTGTAGGGAGGGATGTGGTTTTAACCGACAAACCTTGCAAAATTATGGCCTAGATTTTGTTACAAAAGGAGGGTCAAAAAGCAGAAGCTGGACCTTGATTTTGCGATGAAATGGGGCATTTTGAAAACCTGGAACAAACATGGATGTGAAGTCTAACCAATGGTTGACATCCCCGGGGTTGAATGTAAATACTAAGACCACCGGAAATTCATATCACCAGTATTATTGGTTAGATCCATGCCGGAATCCGTTTCTTTGCCGGTTTCGCCGAAAATTACTGAAACCATTAAACGTCACAAAATGAAAATTGCCCCTATCTGTGAATTACATGTCTTCAAAGAATTAAGTCAAATAATAGTGTGACACATCAAACAGAGCTATTGGAATTAAATTTCTGTAATGTTGCCTGAAAAAGGACTTTATGTTACATGCCAACAATAACAGTGGAATATGTGTCCGCAAGCTGCTCAAATTCGTCAGAGTTTCTTGTCAAATCTCCCTGAGTTTATGTACTGTTTATGTAAATAGAAGGTAAGATCAGACTGTGTCTTCCACATTCTCATACACCAAAAGATTATTGCCAGCTGGCAAATGACGTGAAATGTCGGCATATTGACATCGATGCGACGTGATCACGTCTCATCGACGTCAATATGATGTCATCTTGCCGTTGTGTGCTCGCTGGATTATTACCGTTGCATATTGTGTAAGTGCAATACTGCCAACGTATATAAGGATCCATGGTGAGGCACCACGGTGCAAGTAAATCGATTTTACGACAGTAATTGTAATCCTCGTATGTCGACAGCACTGTATCATGCTGATGAGGAGTCTGGGCGAGCCAGGATTGACAAGTGAGTCCATGGTTTGTCATTGATACCGTTCCAGAGTAGTCAGATTCAAGAAGGTTTGTCAGACAATCATCATCCGCTGTAACAAAATGAAACCATTTACTAAAATATCCCTATATTTCCAATAGAGAGTATCATGTTTATGTTCTGTGATATCTACTTCATCTGGCGACACCAGAAACAGCAAAGGAATGTCGAGCCTGATAAACTTGATATAAAGAAGACACTCATATCCCCCTGTCCAACTCTGAAGCCGGTGAATTGGTCGAAACGCAGGTTAAACGTTATTGTAACGCCGGTAAACGGCCGATTCACTCCAAAATGACCATGGCTGCGCCTATACTAGGTAAGAATTTTTTTGTTTATTTGGTGTTTTATAAAAGTTTCCAAAAAAAAAAAAAAAGAAATAGGGCCGTCGGTGGAAAATAAACTTACTTTAGCGGATCTGTTTGAATGAAAAGCGATCTTATCTGATTTCTCCAAACATTAAATCCAAAATTGGAAAAAAATGTCCGGCCATAGGCTGTTCAGCAGCGTTGCCCCAAACGGTTCGTACCTTTTAAAATACACAATAAATATGAACATACCAGCTGCTTGCAACGACTTTCAGAAAACACTTTTGAACACTTTTATCGTTTATTATGAAAAGATAAATTAAAAACGTGTGATATTTTTTTCTGGCAAAGACCATAAAGTAACACGGGTCAAAACGTTTCTAGAAACACCTGACATTAAGTTTCAATTTTATTTTACCTTGCTTATTTCTTAAGGAAAATTGTAGTTTATTTTTTCAAAGCCGCATTGGATAAATATTATAAATCGTTTAGTGTAGTATTTTTTTTTTAAAAATATATTACATCAGCAGAAAAGCCTAATAGCGGAATGTTTTCTTCTTACAGGTAGTAACAACTAAGAATACATTGTTAAGTGTTCGTTTACCAAGCACTTATTCGAGCAGACTATGAGGTAATACCTGGGAGGAGGTCTTGAAATTGCGACTATTTGAATAGTATACAACTATTGGATACAAATCTGCTATTATGATAGATGGAAAACAAGTCTGTCGTGTTGTACCGAATATTTTTCTCTGAAAGTTTTCATCAAGTTTTTTTTCTGATTCATTTTTATGATAAACTATAACAAAAAGTTCAAAATAGAGCTGAAATAGGCATGAAATAAGCAAGATGAAATAAAATTGAGACATAATGTCAGGTATTTCTAGAAACGCAAAATTCAGAAGTGTTTTACAATTGGCAAGCATTTATAGCCATACACAGAGTGCCTGTCATGAGCTGGCACTCTGGAACATTACATTAACGTTTTGCCTGTTTACTACAATTTATCAAAGACTCTCACATATTATGTCAATAGCCGTGTTCGGCATAATCACTTGGGTAAATCCGAACAATACCCGAGTTTTGTATAATACTTTTCTTCGGGTAGTCTTCGGAATACTTGGGTACTGTTAGTGTTTACCAAAAAAATTGAGCCGCGACATGACAAAACCAACAAAGTGGTTGTGCGCCCAGCGCAGACTCAGATCGGCCTGGGCATTCGCTGTCCGCATGGAGGTAGCTGAGACCCTTAGCTAACCTTAAAGCGCTTAGCAAAGAGTCTGAACATTCTGGGCGGATGTCCAAGATGATCTGAGTCTTCGCTGGGCACACAACCATTTTGTTGGCTTTTTCGTGTCGCGGCTCTTATACTTGTCTTTAAGTAGCCCGCGGCTTTCTCAGATTAGGCTAGGCTTTACCCAAGTAATTATGCTGAACGTGTCGGGTTTTCCTATCTAGATACAATGCACTTACGTGCAAGAATTTTGTATGAGAATTTAAAACCTCGTGCACTTGTAATTTCGTTTGTTCGGAACTGTATTACAAGGTGATCGGAGCGTGATCTCACGATATCGGTTGTATCGTTCCGAACTCCACAGAGAATATGGATTATTCCATGGTTATCTGAAACCTGAAAAACAAATAGAATATGCCATCCAACGGAAGCTTAGTGTATACCCAGCAGGCACATGACGTCGAAATGACGTCGCACTGACGTCGATGCGACTTCCTTACGTCGCACTGACGTCGGAACGACGTCATTTCAACGTCATGTGCCTGCTGGGTAATGACTAAATGTTAGGAGAAACAGATCAAAGTAATAAGTGTTGATCCGGATCAAACAGCAGACTGATCATGGCTGTCTCTGTTTGCCATTCCATCTTTATCATTTTGGCGCTTGACTGCACTGTAAAACTAACATTTTCAAGCTTAAAACAGTTTGTTGTATTTATTCAACATGCCGCAGATTTTTAGGCAGGAAGCGCCTAAAATAGCTTCCATTGGTAAACATGGCGGTATAACACGGAGATGTATCCATACACGATAACTATTCTAACTCATATGTGCCCACACTTATCTAGACAAAGTACCCCAATAACAGTGGGATCAGCTAGTTAAACAAAGTTAAAAAAGCTACGACAGTTCTATCCTTTGTGAGTTGACCGCTTTTGAGCTGGCAGGCAAAACTGAAAATGCAGAGTAGCTTCCCTTGAAAATGCACCTATTCATCTTATAGACAGCGTCATGTGTATGTGCCTATATTCAGAGGAGCACGTGTCGCAAAACTTACCTGAATAAAGTCGTTATAACATCCGGACGACCATTCAATCATTATGTATACGGCTTAAGCAAGATTACACTATTTAATTTTCCTTCTATTGTCCAGACATAGTCGACGTTAAAGTCGTAGAAGTTATCCTCATCTCTGTCAGGGGATATAATCCATCCAGTATTATTCCTTAGCGTTTCAGCCCAACTCTTATTTTCTGCTGGATAATGAAAATGCAAATTTATTATTTTGATTTCACTTAGCAAACATATATTAGATCTAGCTATTCATCAGGATTACTGTTCTACAAAAGACTTTACCGTGATGGTGATACCTTACTTTTATGAAATAATATCTTCATTTTAACCATGACGCTTAACCTTGCAGTTAATTGCGCCTATCAAACGCGCTGATGCTCAACCGCTGATTGATACAAGAAATACATTTGAGAGTCGTCCGGTTTCGATAGGTAAACAAACCTTGCATTTTCTGTGTATTAAGAATACTATACTTTTGTCTAGGTACCGAAAAAACAATCGGGGAATGTCATGTAAAAGCTGATGAATTTGTACGGTAATTATGAAGCCAGAGAGATCGCTCATTTCGGCACATTCTATTTCTGCGTGATGAAGGTGTACTAGTAACCGTCAAAACACGTGAAACGAAGCTAAGTTTGGCTGTTTATACACATTTCTGATATGCTAGAATTTGAACACAATATCACGCTTACGCGACTTGCAGATGTAACTGTACCTATGATGGGCGTTCGACAAATCATCGGGTTTTACGAAAAACGTTTTGGGAAAAGTGTCGAAAATTGTTGGTTACGCTTCAGATCGCCAAAAAGACTTAAAAGATTACATGGTTACACATGAACCGAGCCTTGGCGCTAGAACGTCGCAATTAATTGCTTTGTAAGTAATAACTATGGATGAGAGCAAGTTTTTACTGAAATAGAAGGACAATGTACTGCTTCTTGGGGCCAAAAATGCTCTAAGATACGCGTAGACACGTGTTTGAATAATAGTTTCACGAAGAAGCACAACTCTGTACCGTTTTTTATTTATTTTTTTTTTATTTATTTTTTGTGGTTACGAATCAAAGTGTCTGGTTGTGCATCGAAGAGTAAATAATGTTTTAGACCTTAAACAGAATTATGCCAGTGTAGCATGTCCTTCTTGTTATTAAACGTCTCAAACTACCTACACGTGTCTGCCATGTATGCGTTGAAACAATTTGAAAGAATGTAAATTCACCCGAAATCAGACGTTCGCACACATGTTGGAATGCTGAAATACGAAGCGTAACATTATACCACTGCTTACATTTTGCACATATAATGAATAGAAAGTCTGCACAAGACAATAAAATGCCATATAAAACTTTGTGTGAAGGATCAAAGGCTTGCGCAATTATTTATTGTTAAGCATAAGAGTGTCCGGTTGAGCATCAGACAGTCGGTAACCGTCCCCATAATTAGGATTCCTTGGTCATCATATTGTTTGGATGATTATTTCAAAATCACACTTATTAATAGACTATTAAGAGACCTTGCAAATACTATCAGTAACCATTCCCAAGATGAGGGAGGCCTGATAGTTTGGTAATTATCTCAAAAGACACTTATTGATAGACCATAGTTACTTTTCCATTTCTGAGCAGTAATATCCCTTCGGCACCTGCATACGGAGTTTATGTTTCTCAATTAGTCCGCTATGCTAGGGCCTGTTTCAAATATCAAGACTTTGTTGAAAGAGGGGTGCTACTCACTCAGAAACTGTTGAAGCAGGGTTATCATAAAGCAAAGCTTGTGTCGACAGTTAAAAAGTTTTATGGGAGACACCATTACCTTTTTGATCCCTACAATGTGGCCGTTTCTTAACTAATCTCCGATTTGATGGCCTCAGCCGAAGCTTAGTTAAGCTTTCAAATACCGGACTTTCATTTTCACTGACTTTTTCCACTGATACATAGATATGGCGGGTGTATTATAATAGGCAGGTGATGCTTACAACCCCGCGGGCACCTGATCACACCTCTCTTTTGGGGTCCATGTCTGTGTATCTAAAATATTCCGGAATTGTCTATGTTTAAATGACCTACGAGTTCGGACTTATGATTTAGGTACCTTGACCACTATCATTCATAGACTATTAAGAGACCTTGCAACCACTATCTGAATGATTTTCGGAAAGGAAATATATACAGACGTTTAAATAATGTCAAATAGATAAAGTTTGGTGGCAGACAATATGGTTTTCATTCTTGTCTACTGAAGGCCTATTTGTTGCACTGAACATCTCGCAAACTCTGAAAATGTCACAGTACTATTCTATTTACAGATTGGATGATGGCTGAAACTACAAAGCAGCAGGAAACTACATATATAAGAAACTTGTTTCTGATCTTGACATCCCTGGTAACACCCCTACGTCATGAGTCTGTATCGATTTCAAATTTATTTCCGGCAGAAGATAACTTTGAAGACTGTGGCCCATACAGGAGCCAAGAAATCTGTGACAAAACATTTAACTAAAGAGAAAGAAAATATGGACAAAGAAAGGGACTTTTAAGCAAACTGAGGCCGATTCTCTCTTACACAATACATCAAGTCATACCCAACATTTGTGGGGGTGGTTGGGTGGTGCGATGGTGCTGTGTATAACTTCCAGTGCCGGGGCGTCCTACTGATTTGGAACATTGTAGGACAAGGGCCTAATGTGCACGTGGTAGGTGCGGGTGGGGGTCGGTTGGACATTTATCTCTCGTCTACCATTTCTCTCCTTTCTTCCTCTCTCCGGATGATGGCCCGATATAGACTGAAATATTGTCTCAAAGGGCTATAAACCCCAATAATCAATCAATTATACCAAACGTTTGTACTCATTTCAGAATTTGATAGGAAGTTAATTGGAGAGAAAGAAACGATGGACAAACAAAGAGAATCAAAAGCGGGAGGAGGAAGATACTCTCTGACACAATACAACTAGTCATACCAACAATTGTACCCTATCTCAAAACCCTACTCTCTTACACGATACGACTAGTCATCCCCCAGGTTCGAACCAAATTTCAAAGTTCTAGCTCTGAGGGTTATTGAGAAATCTTTGACAACACTTGAAGTGAAAGGAAAACTTTAAATGGACAAACAAAGGGAATGATTACCAGCTGAAGGCAGAGTCTCTCTTATACAAAGGAACTGGTAATTTCAAAAATTTGTATCAGATTTCAAAATCAAAGCTTTAGTGGTTCCTGAGAAATATTTAAAAAAAATAGACAGACAGAGAGACTGATAACTAAGTAGGCTGGTTCTCTCTTAAATGATAAAACTTGTCCTACCTACAGTTGTACCAAAAATCCTAGCTGTAGTGGTTCCCAAGAAATCTCTGACAGAAATTTAATTAGAGACAGAGAAAAATGGTCAAAAGGAATAATAAGCTAAAAAGAATGTTTTACCTGAATTTTATTTTTTCATGCCCCCGTGACAATAGTCAGGGGGGGCATTAAGATTTGTCCCTGTCTGTCCATCTGTCTGTCCGTCCGTTCGTCACACTTTTTGGTATTGAGTTTGTGTAATCAACTCCTCCCACAGTTTTCAAGAGATCTTGTTCGGATGTTGCATACGTGTTGATGACATATTGAAGATGTGCATGTGGATTTTTGATGGCGCAAGAATTAATTTTGACAGAATTACAGCTTTTCAAACTTGGTCATTTTAGTCAAATGTATGCATTGTAGGGTATGGAGTTTGTGTAATATGTATGCATTGTAGGGTATGGAGTTTGTGTAATCAACTCCTCCCACAGTTTTTAATGGATCTTTTTTCAAACCTTGCATACTTGCAATTCACACCAGCCCGAAAAAACGGCCAAATGTGAAACTAGAGTCATCATTTGAACAAACCTGAAAGCTTGAAACTGTCAAAATATATGAGACACTGGTTAAAAGTCAAAGAATAACATTGACCTCTATTGCTTAACATGTTAATGTACTCTTTTCTTTGACTGTATTTATTACCTTTTACAACAAAATCAAGTTGCATGAACTCTTATATTTAAGCAATTTCCCATACAAAATCACCAGAAACCAGATTTGACCTCGCCGTAACAAATGCCAAGGTCAACCCAAAGTCATCAGTTGTATAATTTTGGGCCAAACCCATCAAAAGTTTCCATGAAATCTTATTTTCTAGCTTTTTCCAATATTTGACTTTGCCGTAAAAAAGGTCAAGGTCAACTAAAGGTCATCATTTGAACAATCTTGGTAGTACTCGAGTACACAATACTACATTTGATGTTTTAAGGCCATCGGTCAACTGGTTCTGGACAAGAAGATTTTTTAAGGTTGATACCATATATGGGCATGGCGGCCTTGTTTGTCATGCAACTTGGACCGTTTGAACAAATTTTTGTTCCCTCAGCCCCTGTAGGTTCTATATTCAATTTGGTTATAATTGGCCCAGTGGCTTTTGAGGAGCTGTTTGATATTGTCAAAGCATGAGAGTCCAAGGTCAAAGGTCAGATAAGGACCTTTATCTTTGTACTTACAAATCTTCATGATGTACTCAATAAAACGGCTGTATATTTCAATTTTTGGGCCAAAATCTTCAAAACTTTCCATGAAATCTCATGTTCTAGCATTTTTCCATATTTAAACGTTCAAGGTAAACCCAAGGTCATCATTTGAAACTCTTGGTATAATTCAAGTACTTTATGTTTCATACCAAGTTTCAAGGCCATTTGTCAAATGTTTCTGGAAGTTATCCATTTTAAGGTTATACCATATATGGGCATGACGGCCATGTTCGTCATGTGACCTGGATCTTTTGAACAGTTTTCAGTCTCTTAGCCCCTGGACGCTCTATATAAAATCTGGTTTCAATTTGCCCAGTGGCTTTTGACGAGATGTTTGAAATGACCTGGACCTTTTATACTGTTAAATCTTCATGCATTCATTAAGATTATTGTATATACCAATTTAGGACCAAAGTCTTCAACAACTTCCATGAAGGCTTATGCTCTAGCTCTTTCTCTACATTTGACCTTGCTGCTGAAAGTTCAAAGTCAATCCAAGGTCATCATGCGAACAATCTTGGCAGAACTTGGGTACCCGATTCTAAATACAAAGCTTCAATGCCACTGGAAAGGTTTTTTACCATATCTGGGCATAGCTGTCATATCGGTCATGTGACTTGGACCGTTTGAACAATTTTTTGTTCCCATAGCCCCGAGACGTTTTATATAAAATTTGGTGACTATTAGCCCAGTGGCTTTTACGAAGATGTTTGAAATTGTTGAAATATGTGAGGCCTGGGTCAAATGTCGAAGAAATGATCTTAACCTCTTGTACTCACATATAAGCTTTTGCGCCAAGGTGACGAAATGTCCTAGGGAAAGTGGCGTATATATGATTTCATTAGTTGAACTGCTAACTATTTCTGTCCTGAGACTTCAGCCGATTAGGTCAATGCCGAAAGAAGTTTGATCCCAGAACGCAACTGACTTGCGTGGACGCCGAGATTATAAATTGTGACAATCTCACACAAGGGTAGACATAGTTAGTTTGATACGACAAAAGTCATCCGAATTATGTTCAATTTTGTATCACGCGGTATTAAACTTCTGTTTATATATAGTTCAATCCTAGTACTTAAATACTTCATCGTCCAGACAAACAGTCCTAAATGACAATCAATCGATCAGATATGAATACTGTGTCTGATTAATTCGAAAATTAGAACATTAGGAAATTCAGAATTTATCCTGAAGAACCTTTTTTCGTATGCCCTCTATACCCGTAGCATTTTACCCACAATATTTGAAAATAAAATGATTCAAAAGCAGTTAATGCAGCGGACGCAGATCAAACTGTTCCTTTGTGGTCTAAGATACCCTCGCTGTCCTTGTTTGGGAATTTTTACACTGGAGTATTATGCAGGTTTTATAAATTTTACCTCGAGCTTGAGAAATTTTAACACTGTTTCATGTGTACATTTCTATTTTCTCTTCTTGCAGCGCTGAACAAAGATTGTGGAGGAATGCTGGAAGAAAAATCGGGATGGATAACATCCCCTGACTTGGATGGAGACGGTCGTTACGACTTTAATCTCAACTGTACTTGGATCATAGAAGTTGATGAGTATAGGCAAATAGACTTTTGGCTACTATATATTGATATCATGCCGGCAGAAGACTGTTTAAGCGACTATTTACTTGTGAGTTATATATTGTTAGCTGTTTCATGCAAATAAACAAATAAATAGATAAATAATTATAATAATAAGAACAAGGTGGACAACTGATATTACGAGCGCATGCTTTTGTAAATATCTTATATCCATCGAAACTAAATTCAGAACTGGTAAGAAAGTAAGTTATATGGGGTTAGTGTTCCGAAGTGTCCTGGTCATTGGTTTCATATTCACCTGGACACTTCGGAAAACTAACTATGAGGTTAGTTATCTGACGTGTCCTGGTAAATGGTGTCATATAATAAAATGATAGCATTTAGCAGAGACAAAAGGCGTTAGTGAGGGGTTAATGCGTTTATCAACACAAAAATAGGATTTTTTTATAGATCGGAAAGCTCCTTCCGGTTTGAGACTGCATTTTCCCATGTTTATCTTCACATGTACGAAAATTAAATCGCAACAATCAGAGAACTCGTCCGTTTTGTCTATTTTTATTTTCTTCACCTAGCAATTCTTAAAATGCCAGATGGAAATTCTGTTCTATTTTTTGGTAGTAGGCTGACCAAATTCGTTTTGACGTTTGCGTTCAAAAGAACAACTTTTCTTTTCTTTTCTTTCGTCGGCCCGTCCACATTTGTTATTATAAAATGATTTGTTATGTTTGAACCTTTCTGATTTAACTTTACTCAGTTATCTTTTTCGAATGAAACAAAGTAAGCACCATTATTTCGGTTTATAGCCATGCTAAATTTAGCCTGAGCGCATTCGGCATAAAACTGTACTCATCAGGGGTGTCCAAATCATTTTGTCTTGTAGCAAAAGTAAAATTTCTTGTAGCAAAACCACAATTTCAAGTCAGCCATATAGGCGCGCGGCACCGTTGTAAAACTACTTATTCCAAAAGGCTAGCTCTTGGAATTCTCGGAAGAGTTTGTTTTTGTGCTCCACTAGAGGTGATAAAATGACAAGAAACACATGTAAACTCTTACAGTATAACAATCTTGTAACATGAACATAAAGACAGGCCGTTAGAAGTTTCTCCAGTGTGCATCATTGTAATATATCAATTCTATGTGTTCATCCAAACAGTCTAGACAAAAAGCATAGACCCAGATCAAACTGCTCTTCAAATATAATCTCAAAAGTATGTCATTTCAGTGCAGTAACACTACCATCCTAAGTTTAATATTAAATATTAAGTGTAATTTAACAGTACTGTTCATAGTGTTAGTGCTGACCAACCCATTGCTGAATTGCAAAAAAATAAACAATCTGCTTATTTGGCATTCTCAAACCATCATCCCTTCCCACTTTTCCCTAACTCTCAATACAAACATCTAAAATTGCCCCTTGGATGATGGGTCTGATTTGTTCTTGTTATTTTGGTGAAAGCTGATACTTGTTTAAACCTCAAAATCTGTCTCAAAACTGAGTTATATTCTACACTTTAATGAACATACCTGTCATTAGATCTGTCTATTTTCGTTGACTATTAGATTGAGAACAAATATAGCCGCGTATTTAGGTCAGTAAACTTGTACAATTGCATATTTCTGTCTCAGTCAGATGCTGAGGATCGCGGATTTCCCATGTTTTATTTATAAATTCACTGGTTCTCGTTTCACATACGATGCGTCTGAACTGGCGGGAACTGGATAGAAAAACGCGGGAAATTATTCTTAAAGTGAACTAACCGACTTGAAACAAAAAGAAAATTGCTTTTCATGAAAGTATGCTCTGATCAGCCCGCGCAAATTCTGGATGATCGATATTTATGATGACTGAACATTACGTATCTGACATAACATGTTTACCGAAAAAATCTGTATGGAATCATTGCCGATTGGCGACACTTGCAATCAGGTGTATATCTATGACAAACATAACCATAAAGCCGTGACGCAATAAAAGGCATTTACTCTCGGTAAAAGTTACCTGTTATTACAGTTAGAACAGGTACCTTTACTGATGCGCTAGCCAATTTAGCACCTCGCTGCGTCTTATCAGCGAATACCCCTCGGAATGACACGACCAATATTGCACCCTGTTAGGTAATTAGGTCACGGACAGTTAATCCTTTGGCTAGCCGCCGGGTAAGAAGTTACCGCAAAATGGATGGATCAGAAAAAATTATGACAGGAAAATTCAGCATCCGGGGGATTCTGAATACTTTCCGGGAGCGCGGGAGATGGGCTTCATTTTCGGGAGACTCCCGGATGATCCGGGAGACATCACATGTATGCCGCTCTGGTTGAGTGATTTCGTTACTGTGAACTGGTACCCGAGTCACTATCACCCAAATATATGCGCTCTTTGTATTTATAAACAGTACCAGCTTATTGATTATTCACACAAATAAAAAGATGCACACTACGGGGCAAAATAGTCTGAGGCAAGGTGGGAAAATGGCAAAATTTTCGCGATTTTTCGGGAAAATCGCATTCAATTCGCAAAAACACCATTCGCATTTTTTGGAATTCAATTCGCAAAAAAATGCGAAAATGCGACAAATTGACACCCCTGACTCATGTTTGAGCAGAGCGATTTTGTCAAAATGCATTTGTCATCCAGGTAATGCAGGTAAAGGGTCAGCACATGTTTAATGGTTGTTGTTTGTACTAGCAGAAGTTTTGATTTCAAAATTTAACGGCTTAGACTGCTCTGATAGGAGCGCAAACTGAAGTCCGTTTGTTTACGCTGCTCGAGTAATTGGGGGACTATTGCCCTCGTGAAGTGACCTGGCAGGGCGGAGCTAGCGTTATGGATCAGTGTATTGTCAAACAGGTAATTCCTATTTTCGCCAACAATCGGAAAAAATATCCGTACGGCTTCGTTAATCCTCGCCTTTCTTTTATGAGTAATAACAGTATTTTAACCTAATCATTTACAAAGCGTCGTGGTGTAGTGTATCTGTAGTCGGATTGCAAAGACACTCAGTGGTACGGTGCTACAATCCAGGGTTCAAATCTAGGATGAGAATAAAACTTTTTTTCTCTCATTTTTTTTAATTTTATTTTCAAACTTTATTTTCATTTCTTATTTATTTGTTTTAATCATTTCGTTTTAGGAGAAAAGACATTTTCAGTAATTTCTTTCGCTCTAGATAATTCAAAGGATTAGAGTTAGACATGTCTGCATTTGTAGACACCCTGAAACTGAAAAGTGAATACCAAATCAGAAATTATTTATTCACTCATCGTTTGCTCGTGCATGCATACATGTATCACTTTTCTCGAGTATAAATTACCATAATCTACCAAATGCCCTCGTACATATTTCTGGGCATAATCAGACAAGCAAAACCTCTGAAGATTTTCCTTTTTTATCATCAGCATAAAGTATATGGAGTGATCAAAACAAACGGAAATTTCTGTCAGGCAAAATAATCATTTGGTACCTAAAAACTTAGAAAGAAAGAATAAAAAACTTTATAATTTAAGGTATATTCGAACCTTGGACCCTTATAAGATACAAAAAAAGGTTAGCACGTTTAGCAGAGGTCCAATACACCAAACGAGTCTTTACTCATTTGTGAGATATAGCTAACAGTTATAATTCATGCATGACACGCGATGATTAACGAATCCTTACGAATATCTTTCCGATTGGTTACGAAAATGTTGCTTTACCTATTTCATAATGCATTGAACCAAATCGATAGCTCCGCCCTGCCAGGTCACTTCACGTGGGCAATACATGGATTTAATCCGTGTTCACCTACACACGTATGCCGAACGTGACAAGTTTTCATGCAACAAATTAAGGTTTCTTTAAAAAAATGAAAGATAAGAATACCATTTCAGTAAATTTGCCTTTTTTTGCCGATAAATTGGTCATTGTTTTAACTGTAGGAGTGAATTAGGTTTTCAAGTAACAGCTGGAAGCTTCTTTTTAAAGGCTTGCTGCCTAGTTTAAGAAACAATATAAGCTTTTCAAACAAGCTTGCTGTTTATATCATTCAGTGGCGTCGCGAGAAATGCATGAGGGCATTGCGTAATATAACTACTCAGAGCAACCTGCACATTTGAGACGGTGCATCCGTACAGACTGTTTTCGGTATACATATTTCCAGTGATCCCAAAATCTTTGATGCTAATTGTGGGTGTATTGATCAGACATCGCGTTTTAATGGGCTCATCTGTGTATCAATAAAAACCCTGTAAAAGTAGTAAAATCAAGTTCAAATTTAGTATCCAAATGAAACAAGCAGGTGCCTTCGAGGCAAACATTTTCCTCATCAATCATCAGATTTACCAAATGAATGTATCAATTCTATCTGTGTGGTTAATACACACAGCTGACCATGTTATTGATGTATGTGACAGTGTCTGACATTTTGAGCCTTGTGGAGATGCGACGTTAACGTCACGAAATGTGAGATGATAATAACATCATAAAATCACATAAAGTTAATTGGGGTTCCGAACACTGATTAATAAATTTCAAAGCGTAAACCTAAAAAGATGGAGTCAACAATTCTATCGGCGTCTTTAATTTCCTTCATCTACACTCTTTTAAGAATGTTCGCATTTTA
Organism: Ctena decussata; assembly: GCA_963989385.1. Classification (NCBI taxonomy): domain Eukaryota; kingdom Metazoa; phylum Mollusca; class Bivalvia; order Lucinida; family Lucinidae; genus Ctena; species Ctena decussata. The sequence goes on along the minus strand of OZ022505.1, from coordinate 43,158,369 downwards.
GCTCTTTGAAAAGTGATGCCATGAACCCGAGTTATAAAAGTTTATCCAGCTTGTGTGTAAATTGTAGCTTATCAGTGAAATAAAAACAATACATCGAGTTTGTGCGAATTGTGTTTGCTTTTGCAGTAATTCTTAGCACTATTTTTTGTGCGTCTCGAAATCTATTCTGGGAGGACTAATAAATATGAAAATGTTAAAAGCAAAATTTCCGATTTGCGGAAAGCCTCAGGACTAGTAGGGTACAGTCGGGTAACTTCAGACAGCGGGTAATTTCGGACATACCATTGCAAACAGTGAAAATCAAGATGATATGGCTCATGATGAGCCGTCTCATCAGGATTTTCACTGTTTGCTCAGTTAATTTTGTTTAAATTCTAAACAACTGACATATAAAGGAATCAATGTCACTGTCCGAATTTACTCGCTGTCCGAATTTACTCGACTTTACCCTATTTTCGCTATCCAAATATCTGAATTGAGACTATGGCATCTTTATTTATTTATTTATTTATTTATTTCTACGAATTTCGAGAGGCACCGCGGTCGAGTGAAAGGACGCCATGGTCGAGTGGTTAGAGCGACTCGGTTATGGTGCAGATGGTTAGGGGTTCGAATCCCGGGTTTGGACAGCTGGCGACTGGATACCATTGTCAGCCAAGCAATAAATGGGTACCTTTTTCGAATCAGAGAAATGAGAGGGATGGGCTCCGCCTTGCATATGCTGTGCCTAAGATAAGATACAGCGGGCTTCAAAACCCACCTGCCCCCTCCGGCCACTAGGCTATCGGAAACTTCATTCTTACTTTTTATTTCGTTCTTTTGAAATTTTTCAGGTATACGATAACCGTTATTATTACACTTCGAACTGCGATTTTTATCTCGATGAAAGAACACTTGCTATGAAGACCGTATCAAATGTGCTATTTGTGCGTTTCGTCTCGGACTATATTAACTCTAGGGCTGGCTTTAAACTCGAGTACCATCAAGGTTTGTATACATTTAAATCTGCGTTTCAAAACATCAAAGACACGCTTTTAAACATGGTTAACCCATTAATTCGTCGAAGGGACATTGGTAAATGGTGCAGACCAGCATCAGACACCGCAAAACGCGGTGTTTGATCAGGGTCTACACTATTTGCATGGTACAAAGGGATACAAAAGGATATATTCTCTAAACGTAAAGGAAAAATGAAAAGAGAAAAAATAAAAAATGAAATTAAATTAAATGGAAAATATAAAAAGAATTATAATTAATAATTATTTAAATTAGGAAACTCCTAGGGACCGACCATTTGATATTGACGTGGGGGGGGGGGGGGGGGGGTGGGGTATGCAAAGAAAACAATAAATTGGCTCATAAGGGGATTTAAATAAAAATAATCTTGCCTAAAAAATTGGTGAAAAAATAATCTGGCCCCACCCAAAAGTCAGTAAAAATATAGTCTGCAGATAATTTCATATAAATTGAGATATTGTTTACAGCTGTTTTACACCAGATCAGACTCTTCGCTAAGCGCTTAGAGGGTAGCTAAGGGTCTAAGCTACAGTCAAGGGACATAATTGTTCACCATTTTCAAAATGGCCGTCATCAACAAAGAAATAATGCGCTGAATTCAAACTGGCACTGTGCTATTATCCTGAAATATTTTTCATTGAAATTTTGAATAATAAATCTCCTTTCTATTAACTACATACTGCTTTCCTTCAATATTTTGCTGTTAATCTCTGAAAAAATAAAAATGCCTGTTTTTTTCAAGCAGGCTGAATTGGCTCCATTAGTTAAATGACTGAGGTTGGCTTTCAAACATAAATTTCTTGATTTCACTTTGTGGCAAACCATTATTTTTAAGAAATTTTGTGATCGTAGTATGTAAGAAAATACAGATGAAATATTTAGTTCCTGGGCCTTGTGAGAATTTAAGGGCTATGTCATTTGTACAGAGGGGTCCTGATTTTGAAGACTGCTCTTTAATTTCAAATTATTTGCTACTAGTTAATTTTGAAGTTTGTTTGGTATATTTTCATAATTTTAGGGCATTCATACTTTATGACTCCTGAGCTAGATTCGTGAAAGCTTCAAAAACAAACAATCACAAAACAATTATATTGACTTACTGTCTAAAGTGAGGCTCCTGCCAGTGACGGTCACGTAATTAATTCTCTCTCCATTTCCCAGATTTGTAAGAAAATAAAACATAAAGTAGCTGACAATCATCCCTTGATGTCCATTCACCCCCATTGTATGTCAATAATCCAGTCTCTCTACTCCTTATCACATGCCATCCTCTTAATCATCCCACCTCTCTCAACCCCACGCACCTCATATGATCCTTGTATTTTCTGACAAACCTTTGTCGTTTTCTCTCAATTATCTTTTCTGTAAAATCCCTACCTGATAACAAATTCCAGCATACTACTGAATTCCCCCACAGTCATCTTGCTTTTAATTTCCACTAAACTCAAATTAAAGCTATCTGCTTTGGATGTAAACAAACATCTACCATCACAGTCTTGCTTCATTTCTTCACAACTCAAACTATATTTTTCCTTCAACAGTCATGAAACTGTGGCCCCAAACATGCAAAATGTGGTTTTATAACTTTTTGTCAGCTATAAATTAACTAAACATTTCATTTTACAGCCCACCTGTCAAAATTATTGTGCTTGGTAGCCATGTTGTTTACCCATCATGCACTCTGTGTCCATGGTAATGATGTCATCAAACAACCTTGTGACATCATCATGAGGTTACAAGCAATGAAATCATATAACTTCCAATCATTGATTATTTGTGTGTGAGCAGCACAGAGTAAAACAAACACACTGTGTAAACCAAGTCTACCAATTTTCTTCTTGGTTGGTGAACAATTATGTCCTTTGACTGTAGCTTCATGCGGACAGCGAAGACTTTGATCAGACTGGGCGGATGCCCAGGCTGGTCTGAGTCCTTACTGGGCGCACAACCACTTAGTTGGTTTTGTCGTGACGCGGCTCATGTATTATTGATCAGCCGCATTACTGAGTAAATGTTTCCAGTGAAATTTGAGTTGCAAAAAAAAAGTCACTAGCCGTTTGGAGACAAAGTCATTATGTCAATAGTGGCCACTTTAACAGCAGTATATCAGGCTTGCAAGCGTTCCTAAAAATCATTATTTTTTCTTTTGAGGCCTCCATAAAATTTCTAAAAAATCACTAAAATAGGCCAATTCCTAAAAAAAGCCCTTTTTTTATTAACATCCCTAATTTTTCCCGGTTTTCAGTCTTTATGCCATTAAAATTGGGATATTGCTTTGGGTTCTTGGGGAGTGGGGGGTGTTCTGCGGGGGGCGTGAGCGTTGCCTCCAACACCCCCTTTGTTAACCTTTTAGCATAGATGTTTTACCAAAAGATAGCTGGCGTGCATTCATATTTCAAACTATCAAAAAGCAATATAAAGTATGTATTTGCACATGATTTGGCTAGAAAAGCCATTAAATACCTATTGTTAGCCCTAAACTCTTGCAAAAATACCTCTAATTTTTTGCCAAAATAGCCCTAAATTTAACCCTAATTTTTGCCAAGTAGTGCTTGCAAGCCTGTATACTCATACAGGGATGTTTGCTTCTGGACCATGGATTAAGAGAGTACCATGCTTTAGGAACTGATTTGCAAAAGCAAGCTAAACCATGTCCTTTGCCTGCATGTTCTTTGTGCGAGAAACAAGGTGTAAAATTACTTATGTGGGTAAAATAAAGCATATCTATTCCTGCATGTGAAGGTCAAATAAATTAGGATCTGGTAGTTCAGCTTATTAAATAAAAAAATTGTTCGTGTTAGTTTGTTAAAAAAGTAAATCAGGTCCTTCAAGGTGACAAAAAAAAAAGAAATTGTTTTCAGAGGCCTGTGAAAAAATATCCGTCTCCATCAAGAATACCAGGCCCTGCCCCACCCCCACCCTCAGAATATCAAATGGTCGGTCCCTTACTTGACAAGTAAGCTCTTCAAGGGTAGCTAAGAGCTTAAGCTACCTTCATGCGGACAGCGAAGACTCTGATCAGACTGGGCGGATGCCCAGGCTGATCTGAGTCTACGCTGGGCGCACAACCACTTTGTTGAATGTCTTGTGTCGCAGCTCAAATTGATTAAAGAAACTGGGTGCAGTCTCAGAAAAGCAAGTACTTCCATTTTATTACTGTCTCCCATCTAGATTGGGTCTGCTCTTACAGGAGAGAATTTGCTCTAAGAGTATATCCTGTTTGTAAGATATTCTTTTGAAACGGAAGTAAACACGAAACCATAATATTTTTTTCCTTTCTGAAAATGCAGAAAAAATATACCCATACATCCTATTTGTATGGCCAACCCCCACCAAGTGAGCTGCGACACGAGGAAAACAAACAAAGTGGCATGAACACCCAGCAAAGACTCTGATCAGCCTGGACAGCCGCCTAGTCTGATCATAATCTTTGCTGTGCGCTTAAACGGTAGCTCCATGCGGACAGCGAAGACTCTGATAAGACTATTTGCATGGCCAACCCCAACCAAGTGAGCTGCGACACGAGGAAAACAAACAAAGGGGCATGTACGCCCAGCAAAGTCTCTGATCAGCCTGGACAGCCGCCTAGTCTGATCAGAATCTTTGCTGTGCGCTTAAACGGTAGCTCCATGCGGACAGCGAAGACTCTGATCAGACTTGGCGTATTTCCAGGCTGATCTGAGTCTTCGCTGGGCGCACATGCCACTTTGTTGATTTTTTTCTCGTGTCTGGGCTCATGAAAAGGCGAAAATAAGGGCAAGATCTTCATGGCTAGGCTGCCATAATCCTTAATCAGACTCCTTGGTCGCTAAATCAGTTGCTCAACTGGACAAACAGTCACTAACTACTCTATTGGCGAGCATATTCACCTCTTAATAGTAGCTCTTTATGAGAAAAATCAGGAAAATTCAGCATCCGGGGGATTCTGAATACTTTCCGGGAGCGCGGGAGATGGGCTTCATTTTCGGGAGACTCCCGGATGATCCGGGAGACATCACATGTATGCCGCTCTGGTTGAGTGATTTCGTTACTGTGAACTGGTACCCGAGTCACTATCACCCAAATATATGCGCTCTTTGTATTTATAAACAGTACCAGCTTATTGATTATTCACACAAATAAAAAGATGCACACTACGGGGCAAAATAGTCTGAGGCAAGGTGGGAAAATGGCAAAATTTTCGCGATTTTTCGGGAAAATCGCATTCAATTCGCAAAAACACCATTCGCATTTTTTGGAATTCAATTCGCAAAAAAATGCGAAAATGCGACAAATTGACACCCCTGACTCATGTTTGAGCAGAGCGATTTTGTCAAAATGCATTTGTCATCCAGGTAATGCAGGTAAAGGGTCAGCACATGTTTAATGGTTGTTGTTTGTACTAGCAGAAGTTTTGATTTCAAAATTTAACGGCTTAGACTGCTCTGATAGGAGCGCAAACTGAAGTCCGTTTGTTTACGCTGCTCGAGTAATTGGGGGACTATTGCCCTCGTGAAGTGACCTGGCAGGGCGGAGCTAGCGTTATGGATCAGTGTATTGTCAAACAGGTAATTCCTATTTTCGCCAACAATCGGAAAAAATATCCGTACGGCTTCGTTAATCCTCGCCTTTCTTTTATGAGTAATAACAGTATTTTAACCTAATCATTTACAAAGCGTCGTGGTGTAGTGTATCTGTAGTCGGATTGCAAAGACACTCAGTGGTACGGTGCTACAATCCAGGGTTCAAATCTAGGATGAGAATAAAACTTTTTTTCTCTCATTTTTTTTAATTTTATTTTCAAACTTTATTTTCATTTCTTATTTATTTGTTTTAATCATTTCGTTTTAGGAGAAAAGACATTTTCAGTAATTTCTTTCGCTCTAGATAATTCAAAGGATTAGAGTTAGACATGTCTGCATTTGTAGACACCCTGAAACTGAAAAGTGAATACCAAATCAGAAATTATTTATTCACTCATCGTTTGCTCGTGCATGCATACATGTATCACTTTTCTCGAGTATAAATTACCATAATCTACCAAATGCCCTCGTACATATTTCTGGGCATAATCAGACAAGCAAAACCTCTGAAGATTTTCCTTTTTTATCATCAGCATAAAGTATATGGAGTGATCAAAACAAACGGAAATTTCTGTCAGGCAAAATAATCATTTGGTACCTAAAAACTTAGAAAGAAAGAATAAAAAACTTTATAATTTAAGGTATATTCGAACCTTGGACCCTTATAAGATACAAAAAAAGGTTAGCACGTTTAGCAGAGGTCCAATACACCAAACGAGTCTTTACTCATTTGTGAGATATAGCTAACAGTTATAATTCATGCATGACACGCGATGATTAACGAATCCTTACGAATATCTTTCCGATTGGTTACGAAAATGTTGCTTTACCTATTTCATAATGCATTGAACCAAATCGATAGCTCCGCCCTGCCAGGTCACTTCACGTGGGCAATACATGGATTTAATCCGTGTTCACCTACACACGTATGCCGAACGTGACAAGTTTTCATGCAACAAATTAAGGTTTCTTTAAAAAAATGAAAGATAAGAATACCATTTCAGTAAATTTGCCTTTTTTTGCCGATAAATTGGTCATTGTTTTAACTGTAGGAGTGAATTAGGTTTTCAAGTAACAGCTGGAAGCTTCTTTTTAAAGGCTTGCTGCCTAGTTTAAGAAACAATATAAGCTTTTCAAACAAGCTTGCTGTTTATATCATTCAGTGGCGTCGCGAGAAATGCATGAGGGCATTGCGTAATATAACTACTCAGAGCAACCTGCACATTTGAGACGGTGCATCCGTACAGACTGTTTTCGGTATACATATTTCCAGTGATCCCAAAATCTTTGATGCTAATTGTGGGTGTATTGATCAGACATCGCGTTTTAATGGGCTCATCTGTGTATCAATAAAAACCCTGTAAAAGTAGTAAAATCAAGTTCAAATTTAGTATCCAAATGAAACAAGCAGGTGCCTTCGAGGCAAACATTTTCCTCATCAATCATCAGATTTACCAAATGAATGTATCAATTCTATCTGTGTGGTTAATACACACAGCTGACCATGTTATTGATGTATGTGACAGTGTCTGACATTTTGAGCCTTGTGGAGATGCGACGTTAACGTCACGAAATGTGAGATGATAATAACATCATAAAATCACATAAAGTTAATTGGGGTTCCGAACACTGATTAATAAATTTCAAAGCGTAAACCTAAAAAGATGGAGTCAACAATTCTATCGGCGTCTTTAATTTCCTTCATCTACACTCTTTTAAGAATGTTCGCATTTTAGCTCTTTGAAAAGTGATGCCATGAACCCGAGTTATAAAAGTTTATCCAGCTTGTGTGTAAATTGTAGCTTATCAGTGAAATAAAAACAATACATCGAGTTTGTGCGAATTGTGTTTGCTTTTGCAGTAATTCTTAGCACTATTTTTTGTGCGTCTCGAAATCTATTCTGGGAGGACTAATAAATATGAAAATGTTAAAAGCAAAATTTCCGATTTGCGGAAAGCCTCAGGACTAGTAGGGTACAGTCGGGTAACTTCAGACAGCGGGTAATTTCGGACATACCATTGCAAACAGTGAAAATCAAGATGATATGGCTCATGATGAGCCGTCTCATCAGGATTTTCACTGTTTGCTCAGTTAATTTTGTTTAAATTCTAAACAACTGACATATAAAGGAATCAATGTCACTGTCCGAATTTACTCGCTGTCCGAATTTACTCGACTTTACCCTATTTTCGCTATCCAAATATCTGAATTGAGACTATGGCATCTTTATTTATTTATTTATTTATTTATTTCTACGAATTTCGAGAGGCACCGCGGTCGAGTGAAAGGACGCCATGGTCGAGTGGTTAGAGCGACTCGGTTATGGTGCAGATGGTTAGGGGTTCGAATCCCGGGTTTGGACAGCTGGCGACTGGATACCATTGTCAGCCAAGCAATAAATGGGTACCTTTTTCGAATCAGAGAAATGAGAGGGATGGGCTCCGCCTTGCATATGCTGTGCCTAAGATAAGATACAGCGGGCTTCAAAACCCACCTGCCCCCTCCGGCCACTAGGCTATCGGAAACTTCATTCTTACTTTTTATTTCGTTCTTTTGAAATTTTTCAGGTATACGATAACCGTTATTATTACACTTCGAACTGCGATTTTTATCTCGATGAAAGAACACTTGCTATGAAGACCGTATCAAATGTGCTATTTGTGCGTTTCGTCTCGGACTATATTAACTCTAGGGCTGGCTTTAAACTCGAGTACCATCAAGGTTTGTATACATTTAAATCTGCGTTTCAAAACATCAAAGACACGCTTTTAAACATGGTTAACCCATTAATTCGTCGAAGGGACATTGGTAAATGGTGCAGACCAGCATCAGACACCGCAAAACGCGGTGTTTGATCAGGGTCTACACTATTTGCATGGTACAAAGGGATACAAAAGGATATATTCTCTAAACGTAAAGGAAAAATGAAAAGAGAAAAAATAAAAAATGAAATTAAATTAAATGGAAAATATAAAAAGAATTATAATTAATAATTATTTAAATTAGGAAACTCCTAGGGACCGACCATTTGATATTGACGTGGGGGGGGGGGGGGGGTATGCAAAGAAAACAATAAATTGGCTCATAAGGGGATTTAAATAAAAATAATCTTGCCTAAAAAATTGGTGAAAAAATAATCTGGCCCCACCCAAAAGTCAGTAAAAATATAGTCTGCAGATAATTTCATATAAATTGAGATATTGTTTACAGCTGTTTTACACCAGATCAGACTCTTCGCTAAGCGCTTAGAGGGTAGCTAAGGGTCTAAGCTACAGTCAAGGGACATAATTGTTCACCATTTTCAAAATGGCCGTCATCAACAAAGAAATAATGCGCTGAATTCAAACTGGCACTGTGCTATTATCCTGAAATATTTTTCATTGAAATTTTGAATAATAAATCTCCTTTCTATTAACTACATACTGCTTTCCTTCAATATTTTGCTGTTAATCTCTGAAAAAATAAAAATGCCTGTTTTTTTCAAGCAGGCTGAATTGGCTCCATTAGTTAAATGACTGAGGTTGGCTTTCAAACATAAATTTCTTGATTTCACTTTGTGGCAAACCATTATTTTTAAGAAATTTTGTGATCGTAGTATGTAAGAAAATACAGATGAAATATTTAGTTCCTGGGCCTTGTGAGAATTTAAGGGCTATGTCATTTGTACAGAGGGGTCCTGATTTTGAAGACTGCTCTTTAATTTCAAATTATTTGCTACTAGTTAATTTTGAAGTTTGTTTGGTATATTTTCATAATTTTAGGGCATTCATACTTTATGACTCCTGAGCTAGATTCGTGAAAGCTTCAAAAACAAACAATCACAAAACAATTATATTGACTTACTGTCTAAAGTGAGGCTCCTGCCAGTGACGGTCACGTAATTAATTCTCTCTCCATTTCCCAGATTTGTAAGAAAATAAAACATAAAGTAGCTGACAATCATCCCTTGATGTCCATTCACCCCCATTGTATGTCAATAATCCAGTCTCTCTACTCCTTATCACATGCCATCCTCTTAATCATCCCACCTCTCTCAACCCCACGCACCTCATATGATCCTTGTATTTTCTGACAAACCTTTGTCGTTTTCTCTCAATTATCTTTTCTGTAAAATCCCTACCTGATAACAAATTCCAGCATACTACTGAATTCCCCCACAGTCATCTTGCTTTTAATTTCCACTAAACTCAAATTAAAGCTATCTGCTTTGGATGTAAACAAACATCTACCATCACAGTCTTGCTTCATTTCTTCACAACTCAAACTATATTTTTCCTTCAACAGTCATGAAACTGTGGCCCCAAACATGCAAAATGTGGTTTTATAACTTTTTGTCAGCTATAAATTAACTAAACATTTTCATTTTACAGCCCACCTGTCAAAATTATTGTGCTTGGTAGCCATGTTGTTTACCCATCATGCACTCTGTGTCCATGGTAATGATGTCATCAAACAACCTTGTGACATCATCATGAGGTTACAAGCAATGAAATCATATAACTTCCAATCATTGATTATTTGTGTGTGAGCAGCACAGAGTAAAACAAACACACTGTGTAAACCAAGTCTACCAATTTTCTTCTTGGTTGGTGAACAATTATGTCCTTTGACTGTAGCTTCATGCGGACAGCGAAGACTTTGATCAGACTGGGCGGATGCCCAGGCTGGTCTGAGTCCTTACTGGGCGCACAACCACTTAGTTGGTTTTGTCGTGACGCGGCTCATGTATTATTGATCAGCCGCATTACTGAGTAAATGTTTCCAGTGAAATTTGAGTTGCAAAAAAAAAGTCACTAGCCGTTTGGAGACAAAGTCATTATGTCAATAGTGGCCACTTTAACAGCAGTATATCAGGCTTGCAAGCGTTCCTAAAAATCATTATTTTTTCTTTTGAGGCCTCCATAAAATTTCTAAAAAATCACTAAAATAGGCCAATTCCTAAAAAAAGCCCTTTTTTTATTAACATCCCTAATTTTTCCCGGTTTTCAGTCTTTATGCCATTAAAATTGGGATATTGCTTTGGGTTCTTGGGGAGTGGGGGGTGTTCTGCGGGGGGCGTGAGCGTTGCCTCCAACACCCCCTTTGTTAACCTTTTAGCATAGATGTTTTACCAAAAGATAGCTGGCGTGCATTCATATTTCAAACTATCAAAAAGCAATATAAAGTATGTATTTGCACATGATTTGGCTAGAAAAGCCATTAAATACCTATTGTTAGCCCTAAACTCTTGCAAAAATACCTCTAATTTTTTGCCAAAATAGCCCTAAATTTAACCCTAATTTTTGCCAAGTAGTGCTTGCAAGCCTGTATACTCATACAGGGATGTTTGCTTCTGGACCATGGATTAAGAGAGTACCATGCTTTAGGAACTGATTTGCAAAAGCAAGCTAAACCATGTCCTTTGCCTGCATGTTCTTTGTGCGAGAAACAAGGTGTAAAATTACTTATGTGGGTAAAATAAAGCATATCTATTCCTGCATGTGAAGGTCAAATAAATTAGGATCTGGTAGTTCAGCTTATTAAATAAAAAAATTGTTCGTGTTAGTTTGTTAAAAAAGTAAATCAGGTCCTTCAAGGTGACAAAACAAAAAAGAAATTGTTTTCAGAGGCCTGTGAAAAAATATCCGTCTCCATCAAGAATACCAGGCCCTGCCCCACCCCCACCCTCAGAATATCAAATGGTCGGTCCCTTACTTGACAAGTAAGCTCTTCAAGGGTAGCTAAGAGCTTAAGCTACCTTCATGCGGACAGCGAAGACTCTGATCAGACTGGGCGGATGCCCAGGCTGATCTGAGTCTACGCTGGGCGCACAACCACTTTGTTGAATGTCTTGTGTCGCAGCTCAAATTGATTAAAGAAACTGGGTGCAGTCTCAGAAAAGCAAGTACTTCCATTTTATTACTGTCTCCCATCTAGATTGGGTCTGCTCTTACAGGAGAGAATTTGCTCTAAGAGTATATCCTGTTTGTAAGATATTCTTTTGAAACGGAAGTAAACACGAAACCATAATATTTTTTTCCTTTCTGAAAATGCAGAAAAAATATACCCATACATCCTATTTGTATGGCCAACCCCCACCAAGTGAGCTGCGACACGAGGAAAACAAACAAAGTGGCATGAACACCCAGCAAAGACTCTGATCAGCCTGGACAGCCGCCTAGTCTGATCATAATCTTTGCTGTGCGCTTAAACGGTAGCTCCATGCGGACAGCGAAGACTCTGATAAGACTATTTGCATGGCCAACCCCAACCAAGTGAGCTGCGACACGAGGAAAACAAACAAAGGGGCATGTACGCCCAGCAAAGTCTCTGATCAGCCTGGACAGCCGCCTAGTCTGATCAGAATCTTTGCTGTGCGCTTAAACGGTAGCTCCATGCGGACAGCGAAGACTCTGATCAGACTTGGCGTATTTCCAGGCTGATCTGAGTCTTCGCTGGGCGCACATGCCACTTTGTTGATTTTTTTCTCGTGTCTGGGCTCATGAAAAGGCGAAAATAAGGGCAAGATCTTCATGGCTAGGCTGCCATAATCCTTAATCAGACTCCTTGGTCGCTAAATCAGTTGCTCAACTGGACAAACAGTCACTAACTACTCTATTGGCGAGCATATTCACCTCTTAATAGTAGCTCTTTATGAGAAAAATCAGGAAAATTCAGCATCCGGGGGATTCTGAATACTTTCCGGGAGCGCGGGAGATGGGCTTCATTTTCGGGAGACTCCCGGATGATCCGGGAGACATCACATGTATGCCGCTCTGGTTGAGTGATTTCGTTACTGTGAACTGGTACCCGAGTCACTATCACCCAAATATATGCGCTCTTTGTATTTATAAACAGTACCAGCTTATTGATTATTCACACAAATAAAAAGATGCACACTACGGGGCAAAATAGTCTGAGGCAAGGTGGGAAAATGGCAAAATTTTCGCGATTTTTCGGGAAAATCGCATTCAATTCGCAAAAACACCATTCGCATTTTTTGGAATTCAATTCGCAAAAAAATGCGAAAATGCGACAAATTGACACCCCTGACTCATGTTTGAGCAGAGCGATTTTGTCAAAATGCATTTGTCATCCAGGTAATGCAGGTAAAGGGTCAGCACATGTTTAATGGTTGTTGTTTGTACTAGCAGAAGTTTTGATTTCAAAATTTAACGGCTTAGACTGCTCTGATAGGAGCGCAAACTGAAGTCCGTTTGTTTACGCTGCTCGAGTAATTGGGGGACTATTGCCCTCGTGAAGTGACCTGGCAGGGCGGAGCTAGCGTTATGGATCAGTGTATTGTCAAACAGGTAATTCCTATTTTCGCCAACAATCGGAAAAAATATCCGTACGGCTTCGTTAATCCTCGCCTTTCTTTTATGAGTAATAACAGTATTTTAACCTAATCATTTACAAAGCGTCGTGGTGTAGTGTATCTGTAGTCGGATTGCAAAGACACTCAGTGGTACGGTGCTACAATCCAGGGTTCAAATCTAGGATGAGAATAAAACTTTTTTTCTCTCATTTTTTTTAATTTTATTTTCAAACTTTATTTTCATTTCTTATTTATTTGTTTTAATCATTTCGTTTTAGGAGAAAAGACATTTTCAGTAATTTCTTTCGCTCTAGATAATTCAAAGGATTAGAGTTAGACATGTCTGCATTTGTAGACACCCTGAAACTGAAAAGTGAATACCAAATCAGAAATTATTTATTCACTCATCGTTTGCTCGTGCATGCATACATGTATCACTTTTCTCGAGTATAAATTACCATAATCTACCAAATGCCCTCGTACATATTTCTGGGCATAATCAGACAAGCAAAACCTCTGAAGATTTTCCTTTTTTATCATCAGCATAAAGTATATGGAGTGATCAAAACAAACGGAAATTTCTGTCAGGCAAAATAATCATTTGGTACCTAAAAACTTAGAAAGAAAGAATAAAAAACTTTATAATTTAAGGTATATTCGAACCTTGGACCCTTATAAGATACAAAAAAAGGTTAGCACGTTTAGCAGAGGTCCAATACACCAAACGAGTCTTTACTCATTTGTGAGATATAGCTAACAGTTATAATTCATGCATGACACGCGATGATTAACGAATCCTTACGAATATCTTTCCGATTGGTTACGAAAATGTTGCTTTACCTATTTCATAATGCATTGAACCAAATCGATAGCTCCGCCCTGCCAGGTCACTTCACGTGGGCAATACATGGATTTAATCCGTGTTCACCTACACACGTATGCCGAACGTGACAAGTTTTCATGCAACAAATTAAGGTTTCTTTAAAAAAATGAAAGATAAGAATACCATTTCAGTAAATTTGCCTTTTTTTGCCGATAAATTGGTCATTGTTTTAACTGTAGGAGTGAATTAGGTTTTCAAGTAACAGCTGGAAGCTTCTTTTTAAAGGCTTGCTGCCTAGTTTAAGAAACAATATAAGCTTTTCAAACAAGCTTGCTGTTTATATCATTCAGTGGCGTCGCGAGAAATGCATGAGGGCATTGCGTAATATAACTACTCAGAGCAACCTGCACATTTGAGACGGTGCATCCGTACAGACTGTTTTCGGTATACATATTTCCAGTGATCCCAAAATCTTTGATGCTAATTGTGGGTGTATTGATCAGACATCGCATTTTCGCATTTTTTTGCGAATTGAATTCCAAAAAATGCGAATGGTGTTTTTGCGAATTGAATGCGATTTTCCCGAAAAATCGCGAAAATTTTGCCATTTTCCCACCTTGCCTCAGACTATTTTGCCCCGTAGTGTGCATCTTTTTATTTGTGTGAATAATCAATAAGCTGGTACTGTTTATAAATACAAAGAGCGCATATATTTGGGTGATAGTGACTCGGGTACCAGTTCACAGTAACGAAATCACTCAACCAGAGCGGCATACATGTGATGTCTCCCGGATCATCCGGGAGTCTCCCGAAAATGAAGCCCATCTCCCGCGCTCCCGGAAAGTATTCAGAATCCCCCGGATGCTGAATTTTCCTGATTTTTCTCATAAAGAGCTACTATTAAGAGGTGAATATGCTCGCCAATAGAGTAGTTAGTGACTGTTTGTCCAGTTGAGCAACTGATTTAGCGACCAAGGAGTCTGATTAAGGATTATGGCAGCCTAGCCATGAAGATCTTGCCCTTATTTTCGCCTTTTCATGAGCCCAGACACGAGAAAAAAATCAACAAAGTGGCATGTGCGCCCAGCGAAGACTCAGATCAGCCTGGAAATACGCCAAGTCTGATCAGAGTCTTCGCTGTCCGCATGGAGCTACCGTTTAAGCGCACAGCAAAGATTCTGATCAGACTAGGCGGCTGTCCAGGCTGATCAGAGACTTTGCTGGGCGTACATGCCCCTTTGTTTGTTTTCCTCGTGTCGCAGCTCACTTGGTTGGGGTTGGCCATGCAAATAGTCTTATCAGAGTCTTCGCTGTCCGCATGGAGCTACCGTTTAAGCGCACAGCAAAGATTATGATCAGACTAGGCGGCTGTCCAGGCTGATCAGAGTCTTTGCTGGGTGTTCATGCCACTTTGTTTGTTTTCCTCGTGTCGCAGCTCACTTGGTGGGGGTTGGCCATACAAATAGGATGTATGGGTATATTTTTTCTGCATTTTCAGAAAGGAAAAAAATATTATGGTTTCGTGTTTACTTCCGTTTCAAAAGAATATCTTACAAACAGGATATACTCTTAGAGCAAATTCTCTCCTGTAAGAGCAGACCCAATCTAGATGGGAGACAGTAATAAAATGGAAGTACTTGCTTTTCTGAGACTGCACCCAGTTTCTTTAATCAATTTGAGCTGCGACACAAGACATTCAACAAAGTGGTTGTGCGCCCAGCGTAGACTCAGATCAGCCTGGGCATCCGCCCAGTCTGATCAGAGTCTTCGCTGTCCGCATGAAGGTAGCTTAAGCTCTTAGCTACCCTTGAAGAGCTTACTTGTCAAGTAAGGGACCGACCATTTGATATTCTGAGGGTGGGGGTGGGGCAGGGCCTGGTATTCTTGATGGAGACGGATATTTTTTCACAGGCCTCTGAAAACAATTTCTTTTTTGTTTTGTCACCTTGAAGGACCTGATTTACTTTTTTAACAAACTAACACGAACAATTTTTTTATTTAATAAGCTGAACTACCAGATCCTAATTTATTTGACCTTCACATGCAGGAATAGATATGCTTTATTTTACCCACATAAGTAATTTTACACCTTGTTTCTCGCACAAAGAACATGCAGGCAAAGGACATGGTTTAGCTTGCTTTTGCAAATCAGTTCCTAAAGCATGGTACTCTCTTAATCCATGGTCCAGAAGCAAACATCCCTGTATGAGTATACAGGCTTGCAAGCACTACTTGGCAAAAATTAGGGTTAAATTTAGGGCTATTTTGGCAAAAAATTAGAGGTATTTTTGCAAGAGTTTAGGGCTAACAATAGGTATTTAATGGCTTTTCTAGCCAAATCATGTGCAAATACATACTTTATATTGCTTTTTGATAGTTTGAAATATGAATGCACGCCAGCTATCTTTTGGTAAAACATCTATGCTAAAAGGTTAACAAAGGGGGTGTTGGAGGCAACGCTCACGCCCCCCGCAGAACACCCCCCACTCCCCAAGAACCCAAAGCAATATCCCAATTTTAATGGCATAAAGACTGAAAACCGGGAAAAATTAGGGATGTTAATAAAAAAAGGGCTTTTTTTAGGAATTGGCCTATTTTAGTGATTTTTTAGAAATTTTATGGAGGCCTCAAAAGAAAAAATAATGATTTTTAGGAACGCTTGCAAGCCTGATATACTGCTGTTAAAGTGGCCACTATTGACATAATGACTTTGTCTCCAAACGGCTAGTGACTTTTTTTTTGCAACTCAAATTTCACTGGAAACATTTACTCAGTAATGCGGCTGATCAATAATACATGAGCCGCGTCACGACAAAACCAACTAAGTGGTTGTGCGCCCAGTAAGGACTCAGACCAGCCTGGGCATCCGCCCAGTCTGATCAAAGTCTTCGCTGTCCGCATGAAGCTACAGTCAAAGGACATAATTGTTCACCAACCAAGAAGAAAATTGGTAGACTTGGTTTACACAGTGTGTTTGTTTTACTCTGTGCTGCTCACACACAAATAATCAATGATTGGAAGTTATATGATTTCATTGCTTGTAACCTCATGATGATGTCACAAGGTTGTTTGATGACATCATTACCATGGACACAGAGTGCATGATGGGTAAACAACATGGCTACCAAGCACAATAATTTTGACAGGTGGGCTGTAAAATGAAAATGTTTAGTTAATTTATAGCTGACAAAAAGTTATAAAACCACATTTTGCATGTTTGGGGCCACAGTTTCATGACTGTTGAAGGAAAAATATAGTTTGAGTTGTGAAGAAATGAAGCAAGACTGTGATGGTAGATGTTTGTTTACATCCAAAGCAGATAGCTTTAATTTGAGTTTAGTGGAAATTAAAAGCAAGATGACTGTGGGGGAATTCAGTAGTATGCTGGAATTTGTTATCAGGTAGGGATTTTACAGAAAAGATAATTGAGAGAAAACGACAAAGGTTTGTCAGAAAATACAAGGATCATATGAGGTGCGTGGGGTTGAGAGAGGTGGGATGATTAAGAGGATGGCATGTGATAAGGAGTAGAGAGACTGGATTATTGACATACAATGGGGGTGAATGGACATCAAGGGATGATTGTCAGCTACTTTATGTTTTATTTTCTTACAAATCTGGGAAATGGAGAGAGAATTAATTACGTGACCGTCACTGGCAGGAGCCTCACTTTAGACAGTAAGTCAATATAATTGTTTTGTGATTGTTTGTTTTTGAAGCTTTCACGAATCTAGCTCAGGAGTCATAAAGTATGAATGCCCTAAAATTATGAAAATATACCAAACAAACTTCAAAATTAACTAGTAGCAAATAATTTGAAATTAAAGAGCAGTCTTCAAAATCAGGACCCCTCTGTACAAATGACATAGCCCTTAAATTCTCACAAGGCCCAGGAACTAAATATTTCATCTGTATTTTCTTACATACTACGATCACAAAATTTCTTAAAAATAATGGTTTGCCACAAAGTGAAATCAAGAAATTTATGTTGAAAGCCAACCTCAGTCATTTAACTAATGGAGCCAATTCAGCCTGCTTGAAAAAAACAGGCATTTTTATTTTTTCAGAGATTAACAGCAAAATATTGAAGGAAAGCAGTATGTAGTTAATAGAAAGGAGATTTATTATTCAAAATTTCAATGAAAAATATTTCAGGATAATAGCACAGTGCCAGTTTGAATTCAGCGCATTATTTCTTTGTTGATGACGGCCATTTTTGAAAATGGTGAACAATTATGTCCCTTGACTGTAGCTTAGACCCTTAGCTACCCTCTAAGCGCTTAGCGAAGAGTCTGATCTGGTGTAAAACAGCTGTAAACAATATCTCAAATTTATATGAAATTATCTGCAGACTATATTTTTACTGACTTTTGGGTGGGGCCAGATTATTTTTCACCAATTTTTTAGGCAAGATTATTTTTATTTAAATCCCCTTATGAGCCAATTTATTGTTTTCTTTGCATACCCCCCCCCCCCCCCACGTCAAGATCAAATGGTCGGTCCCTAGGAGTTTCCTAATTTAAATAATTATTAATTATAATTCTTTTTATATTTTCCATTTAATTTAATTTCATTTTTTATTTTTTCTCTTTTCATTTTTCCTTTACGTTTAGAGAATATATCCTTTTGTATCCCTTTGTACCATGCAAATAGTGTAGACCCTGATTCAAACACCGCGTTTTGCGGTGTCTGATGCTGGTCTGCACCATTTACCAATGTCCCTTCGACGAATTAATGGGTTAACCATGTTTAAAAGCGTGTCTTTGATGTTTTGAAACGCAGATTTAAATGTATACAAACCTTGATGGTACTCGAGTTTAAGCCAGCCCTAGAGTTAATATAGTCCGAGACGAAACGCACAAATAGCACATTTGATACGGTCTTCATAGCAAGTGTTCTTTCATCGAGATAAAATCGCAGTTCGAAGTGTAATAATAACGGTTATCGTATACCTGAAAAATTTCAAAAGAACGAAATAAAAAGTAAGAATGAAGTTTCCGATAGCCTAGTGGCCGGAGGGGGCAGGTGGGTTTTGAAGCCCGCTGTATCTTATCTTAGGCACAGCATATGCAAGGCGGAGCCCATCCCTCTCATTTCTCTGATTCGAAAAAGGTACCCATTTATTGCTTGGCTGACAATGGTATCCAGTCGCCAGCTGTCCAAACCCGGGATTCGAACCCCTAAACCATCTGCACCATAACCGAGTCGCTCTAACCACTCGACCATGGCGTCCTTTCACTCGACCGCGGTGCCTCTCGAAATTCGTAGAAATAAATAAATAAATAAATAAATAAAGATGCCATAGTCTCAATTCAGATATTTGGATAGCGAAAATAGGGTAAAGTCGAGTAAATTCGGACAGCGAGTAATTTCGGACACCAGTGCAAACAGTGAAAATCAATATATATGGCTCATGATAGCCGTCTCATCAGAATTTACAGTGAAAATCCTGATGAGACGGCTCATCATGAGCCATATCATCTTGATTTTCACTGTTTGCAATGGTATGTCCGAAATTACCCGCTGTCTGAAGTTACCCGACTGTACCCTACTAGTCCTGAGGCTTTCCGCAAATCGGAAATTTTGCTTTTAACATTTTCATATTTATTAGTCCTCCCAGAATAGATTTCGAGACGCACAAAAAATAGTGCTAAGAATTACTGCAAAAGCAAACACAATTCGCACAAACTCGATGTATTGTTTTTATTTCACTGATAAGCTACAATTTACACACAAGCTGGATAAACTTTTATAACTCGGGTTCATGGCATCACTTTTCAAAGAGCTAAAATGCGAACATTCTTAAAAGAGTGTAGATGAAGGAAATTAAAGACGCCGATAGAATTGTTGACTCCATCTTTTTAGGTTTACGCTTTGAAATTTATTAATCAGTGTTCGGAACCCCAATTAACTTTATGTGATTTTATGATGTTATTATCATCTCACATTTCGTGACGTTAACGTCGCATCTCCACAAGGCTCAAAATGTCAGACACTGTCACATACATCAATAACATGGTCAGCTGTGTGTATTAACCACACAGATAGAATTGATACATTCATTTGGTAAATCTGATGATTGATGAGGAAAATGTTTGCCTCGAAGGCACCTGCTTGTTTCATTTGGATACTAAATTTGAACTTGATTTTACTACTTTTACAGGGTTTTTATTGATACACAGATGAGCCCATTAAAACGCGATGTCTGATCAATACACCCACAATTAGCATCAAAGATTTTGGGATCACTGGAAATATGTATACCGAAAACAGTCTGTACGGATGCACCGTCTCAAATGTGCAGGTTGCTCTGAGTAGTTATATTACGCAATGCCCTCATGCATTTCTCGCGACGCCACTGAATGATATAAACAGCAAGCTTGTTTGAAAAGCTTATATTGTTTCTTAAACTAGGCAGCAAGCCTTTAAAAAGAAGCTTCCAGCTGTTACTTGAAAACCTAATTCACTCCTACAGTTAAAACAATGACCAATTTATCGGCAAAAAAAGGCAAATTTACTGAAATGGTATTCTTATCTTTCATTTTTTTAAAGAAACCTTAATTTGTTGCATGAAAACTTGTCACGTTCGGCATACGTGTGTAGGTGAACACGGATTAAATCCATGTATTGCCCACGTGAAGTGACCTGGCAGGGCGGAGCTATCGATTTGGTTCAATGCATTATGAAATAGGTAAAGCAACATTTTCGTAACCAATCGGAAAGATATTCGTAAGGATTCGTTAATCATCGCGTGTCATGCATGAATTATAACTGTTAGCTATATCTCACAAATGAGTAAAGACTCGTTTGGTGTATTGGACCTCTGCTAAACGTGCTAACCTTTTTTTGTATCTTATAAGGGTCCAAGGTTCGAATATACCTTAAATTATAAAGTTTTTTATTCTTTCTTTCTAAGTTTTTAGGTACCAAATGATTATTTTGCCTGACAGAAATTTCCGTTTGTTTTGATCACTCCATATACTTTATGCTGATGATAAAAAAGGAAAATCTTCAGAGGTTTTGCTTGTCTGATTATGCCCAGAAATATGTACGAGGGCATTTGGTAGATTATGGTAATTTATACTCGAGAAAAGTGATACATGTATGCATGCACGAGCAAACGATGAGTGAATAAATAATTTCTGATTTGGTATTCACTTTTCAGTTTCAGGGTGTCTACAAATGCAGACATGTCTAACTCTAATCCTTTGAATTATCTAGAGCGAAAGAAATTACTGAAAATGTCTTTTCTCCTAAAACGAAATGATTAAAACAAATAAATAAGAAATGAAAATAAAGTTTGAAAATAAAATTAAAAAAAATGAGAGAAAAAAAGTTTTATTCTCATCCTAGATTTGAACCCTGGATTGTAGCACCGTACCACTGAGTGTCTTTGCAATCCGACTACAGATACACTACACCACGACGCTTTGTAAATGATTAGGTTAAAATACTGTTATTACTCATAAAAGAAAGGCGAGGATTAACGAAGCCGTACGGATATTTTTTCCGATTGTTGGCGAAAATAGGAATTACCTGTTTGACAATACACTGATCCATAACGCTAGCTCCGCCCTGCCAGGTCACTTCACGAGGGCAATAGTCCCCCAATTACTCGAGCAGCGTAAACAAACGGACTTCAGTTTGCGCTCCTATCAGAGCAGTCTAAGCCGTTAAATTTTGAAATCAAAACTTCTGCTAGTACAAACAACAACCATTAAACATGTGCTGACCCTTTACCTGCATTACCTGGATGACAAATGCATTTTGACAAAATCGCTCTGCTCAAACATGAGTCAGGGGTGTCAATTTGTCGCATTTTCGCATTTTTTTGCGAATTGAATTCCAAAAAATGCGAATGGTGTTTTTGCGAATTGAATGCGATTTTCCCGAAAAATCGCGAAAATTTTGCCATTTTCCCACCTTGCCTCAGACTATTTTGCCCCGTAGTGTGCATCTTTTTATTTGTGTGAATAATCAATAAGCTGGTACTGTTTATAAATACAAAGAGCGCATATATTTGGGTGATAGTGACTCGGGTACCAGTTCACAGTAACGAAATCACTCAACCAGAGCGGCATACATGTGATGTCTCCCGGATCATCCGGGAGTCTCCCGAAAATGAAGCCCATCTCCCGCGCTCCCGGAAAGTATTCAGAATCCCCCGGATGCTGAATTTTCCTGATTTTTCTCATAAAGAGCTACTATTAAGAGGTGAATATGCTCGCCAATAGAGTAGTTAGTGACTGTTTGTCCAGTTGAGCAACTGATTTAGCGACCAAGGAGTCTGATTAAGGATTATGGCAGCCTAGCCATGAAGATCTTGCCCTTATTTTCGCCTTTTCATGAGCCCAGACACGAGAAAAAAATCAACAAAGTGGCATGTGCGCCCAGCGAAGACTCAGATCAGCCTGGAAATACGCCAAGTCTGATCAGAGTCTTCGCTGTCCGCATGGAGCTACCGTTTAAGCGCACAGCAAAGATTCTGATCAGACTAGGCGGCTGTCCAGGCTGATCAGAGACTTTGCTGGGCGTACATGCCCCTTTGTTTGTTTTCCTCGTGTCGCAGCTCACTTGGTTGGGGTTGGCCATGCAAATAGTCTTATCAGAGTCTTCGCTGTCCGCATGGAGCTACCGTTTAAGCGCACAGCAAAGATTATGATCAGACTAGGCGGCTGTCCAGGCTGATCAGAGTCTTTGCTGGGTGTTCATGCCACTTTGTTTGTTTTCCTCGTGTCGCAGCTCACTTGGTGGGGGTTGGCCATACAAATAGGATGTATGGGTATATTTTTTCTGCATTTTCAGAAAGGAAAAAAATATTATGGTTTCGTGTTTACTTCCGTTTCAAAAGAATATCTTACAAACAGGATATACTCTTAGAGCAAATTCTCTCCTGTAAGAGCAGACCCAATCTAGATGGGAGACAGTAATAAAATGGAAGTACTTGCTTTTCTGAGACTGCACCCAGTTTCTTTAATCAATTTGAGCTGCGACACAAGACATTCAACAAAGTGGTTGTGCGCCCAGCGTAGACTCAGATCAGCCTGGGCATCCGCCCAGTCTGATCAGAGTCTTCGCTGTCCGCATGAAGGTAGCTTAAGCTCTTAGCTACCCTTGAAGAGCTTACTTGTCAAGTAAGGGACCGACCATTTGATATTCTGAGGGTGGGGGTGGGGCAGGGCCTGGTATTCTTGATGGAGACGGATATTTTTTCACAGGCCTCTGAAAACAATTTCTTTTTTTTTTGTCACCTTGAAGGACCTGATTTACTTTTTTAACAAACTAACACGAACAATTTTTTTATTTAATAAGCTGAACTACCAGATCCTAATTTATTTGACCTTCACATGCAGGAATAGATATGCTTTATTTTACCCACATAAGTAATTTTACACCTTGTTTCTCGCACAAAGAACATGCAGGCAAAGGACATGGTTTAGCTTGCTTTTGCAAATCAGTTCCTAAAGCATGGTACTCTCTTAATCCATGGTCCAGAAGCAAACATCCCTGTATGAGTATACAGGCTTGCAAGCACTACTTGGCAAAAATTAGGGTTAAATTTAGGGCTATTTTGGCAAAAAATTAGAGGTATTTTTGCAAGAGTTTAGGGCTAACAATAGGTATTTAATGGCTTTTCTAGCCAAATCATGTGCAAATACATACTTTATATTGCTTTTTGATAGTTTGAAATATGAATGCACGCCAGCTATCTTTTGGTAAAACATCTATGCTAAAAGGTTAACAAAGGGGGTGTTGGAGGCAACGCTCACGCCCCCCGCAGAACACCCCCCACTCCCCAAGAACCCAAAGCAATATCCCAATTTTAATGGCATAAAGACTGAAAACCGGGAAAAATTAGGGATGTTAATAAAAAAAGGGCTTTTTTTAGGAATTGGCCTATTTTAGTGATTTTTTAGAAATTTTATGGAGGCCTCAAAAGAAAAAATAATGATTTTTAGGAACGCTTGCAAGCCTGATATACTGCTGTTAAAGTGGCCACTATTGACATAATGACTTTGTCTCCAAACGGCTAGTGACTTTTTTTTTGCAACTCAAATTTCACTGGAAACATTTACTCAGTAATGCGGCTGATCAATAATACATGAGCCGCGTCACGACAAAACCAACTAAGTGGTTGTGCGCCCAGTAAGGACTCAGACCAGCCTGGGCATCCGCCCAGTCTGATCAAAGTCTTCGCTGTCCGCATGAAGCTACAGTCAAAGGACATAATTGTTCACCAACCAAGAAGAAAATTGGTAGACTTGGTTTACACAGTGTGTTTGTTTTACTCTGTGCTGCTCACACACAAATAATCAATGATTGGAAGTTATATGATTTCATTGCTTGTAACCTCATGATGATGTCACAAGGTTGTTTGATGACATCATTACCATGGACACAGAGTGCATGATGGGTAAACAACATGGCTACCAAGCACAATAATTTTGACAGGTGGGCTGTAAAATGAAATGTTTAGTTAATTTATAGCTGACAAAAAGTTATAAAACCACATTTTGCATGTTTGGGGCCACAGTTTCATGACTGTTGAAGGAAAAATATAGTTTGAGTTGTGAAGAAATGAAGCAAGACTGTGATGGTAGATGTTTGTTTACATCCAAAGCAGATAGCTTTAATTTGAGTTTAGTGGAAATTAAAAGCAAGATGACTGTGGGGGAATTCAGTAGTATGCTGGAATTTGTTATCAGGTAGGGATTTTACAGAAAAGATAATTGAGAGAAAACGACAAAGGTTTGTCAGAAAATACAAGGATCATATGAGGTGCGTGGGGTTGAGAGAGGTGGGATGATTAAGAGGATGGCATGTGATAAGGAGTAGAGAGACTGGATTATTGACATACAATGGGGGTGAATGGACATCAAGGGATGATTGTCAGCTACTTTATGTTTTATTTTCTTACAAATCTGGGAAATGGAGAGAGAATTAATTACGTGACCGTCACTGGCAGGAGCCTCACTTTAGACAGTAAGTCAATATAATTGTTTTGTGATTGTTTGTTTTTGAAGCTTTCACGAATCTAGCTCAGGAGTCATAAAGTATGAATGCCCTAAAATTATGAAAATATACCAAACAAACTTCAAAATTAACTAGTAGCAAATAATTTGAAATTAAAGAGCAGTCTTCAAAATCAGGACCCCTCTGTACAAATGACATAGCCCTTAAATTCTCACAAGGCCCAGGAACTAAATATTTCATCTGTATTTTCTTACATACTACGATCACAAAATTTCTTAAAAATAATGGTTTGCCACAAAGTGAAATCAAGAAATTTATGTTTGAAAGCCAACCTCAGTCATTTAACTAATGGAGCCAATTCAGCCTGCTTGAAAAAAACAGGCATTTTTATTTTTTCAGAGATTAACAGCAAAATATTGAAGGAAAGCAGTATGTAGTTAATAGAAAGGAGATTTATTATTCAAAATTTCAATGAAAAATATTTCAGGATAATAGCACAGTGCCAGTTTGAATTCAGCGCATTATTTCTTTGTTGATGACGGCCATTTTGAAAATGGTGAACAATTATGTCCCTTGACTGTAGCTTAGACCCTTAGCTACCCTCTAAGCGCTTAGCGAAGAGTCTGATCTGGTGTAAAACAGCTGTAAACAATATCTCAATTTATATGAAATTATCTGCAGACTATATTTTTACTGACTTTTGGGTGGGGCCAGATTATTTTTTCACCAATTTTTTAGGCAAGATTATTTTTATTTAAATCCCCTTATGAGCCAATTTATTGTTTTCTTTGCATACCCCACCCCCCCCCCCCCCCCCCCACGTCAATATCAAATGGTCGGTCCCTAGGAGTTTCCTAATTTAAATAATTATTAATTATAATTCTTTTTATATTTTCCATTTAATTTAATTTCATTTTTTATTTTTTCTCTTTTCATTTTTCCTTTACGTTTAGAGAATATATCCTTTTGTATCCCTTTGTACCATGCAAATAGTGTAGACCCTGATCAAACACCGCGTTTTGCGGTGTCTGATGCTGGTCTGCACCATTTACCAATGTCCCTTCGACGAATTAATGGGTTAACCATGTTTAAAAGCGTGTCTTTGATGTTTTGAAACGCAGATTTAAATGTATACAAACCTTGATGGTACTCGAGTTTAAAGCCAGCCCTAGAGTTAATATAGTCCGAGACGAAACGCACAAATAGCACATTTGATACGGTCTTCATAGCAAGTGTTCTTTCATCGAGATAAAAATCGCAGTTCGAAGTGTAATAATAACGGTTATCGTATACCTGAAAAATTTCAAAAGAACGAAATAAAAAGTAAGAATGAAGTTTCCGATAGCCTAGTGGCCGGAGGGGGCAGGTGGGTTTTGAAGCCCGCTGTATCTTATCTTAGGCACAGCATATGCAAGGCGGAGCCCATCCCTCTCATTTCTCTGATTCGAAAAAGGTACCCATTTATTGCTTGGCTGACAATGGTATCCAGTCGCCAGCTGTCCAAACCCGGGATTCGAACCCCTAACCATCTGCACCATAACCGAGTCGCTCTAACCACTCGACCATGGCGTCCTTTCACTCGACCGCGGTGCCTCTCGAAATTCGTAGAAATAAATAAATAAATAAATAAATAAAGATGCCATAGTCTCAATTCAGATATTTGGATAGCGAAAATAGGGTAAAGTCGAGTAAATTCGGACAGCGAGTAAATTCGGACAGTGACATTGATTCCTTTATATGTCAGTTGTTTAGAATTTAAACAAAATTAACTGAGCAAACAGTGAAAATCCTGATGAGACGGCTCATCATGAGCCATATCATCTTGATTTTCACTGTTTGCAATGGTATGTCCGAAATTACCCGCTGTCTGAAGTTACCCGACTGTACCCTACTAGTCCTGAGGCTTTCCGCAAATCGGAAATTTTGCTTTTAACATTTTCATATTTATTAGTCCTCCCAGAATAGATTTCGAGACGCACAAAAAATAGTGCTAAGAATTACTGCAAAAGCAAACACAATTCGCACAAACTCGATGTATTGTTTTTATTTCACTGATAAGCTACAATTTACACACAAGCTGGATAAACTTTTATAACTCGGGTTCATGGCATCACTTTTCAAAGAGCTAAAATGCGAACATTCTTAAAAGAGTGTAGATGAAGGAAATTAAAGACGCCGATAGAATTGTTGACTCCATCTTTTTAGGTTTACGCTTTGAAATTTATTAATCAGTGTTCGGAACCCCAATTAACTTTATGTGATTTTATGATGTTATTATCATCTCACATTTCGTGACGTTAACGTCGCATCTCCACAAGGCTCAAAATGTCAGACACTGTCACATACATCAATAACATGGTCAGCTGTGTGTATTAACCACACAGATAGAATTGATACATTCATTTGGTAAATCTGATGATTGATGAGGAAAATGTTTGCCTCGAAGGCACCTGCTTGTTTCATTTGGATACTAAATTTGAACTTGATTTTACTACTTTTACAGGGTTTTTATTGATACACAGATGAGCCCATTAAAACGCGATGTCTGATCAATACACCCACAATTAGCATCAAAGATTTTGGGATCACTGGAAATATGTATACCGAAAACAGTCTGTACGGATGCACCGTCTCAAATGTGCAGGTTGCTCTGAGTAGTTATATTACGCAATGCCCTCATGCATTTCTCGCGACGCCACTGAATGATATAAACAGCAAGCTTGTTTGAAAAGCTTATATTGTTTCTTAAACTAGGCAGCAAGCCTTTAAAAAGAAGCTTCCAGCTGTTACTTGAAAACCTAATTCACTCCTACAGTTAAAACAATGACCAATTTATCGGCAAAAAAAGGCAAATTTACTGAAATGGTATTCTTATCTTTCATTTTTTTAAAGAAACCTTAATTTGTTGCATGAAAACTTGTCACGTTCGGCATACGTGTGTAGGTGAACACGGATTAAATCCATGTATTGCCCACGTGAAGTGACCTGGCAGGGCGGAGCTATCGATTTGGTTCAATGCATTATGAAATAGGTAAAGCAACATTTTCGTAACCAATCGGAAAGATATTCGTAAGGATTCGTTAATCATCGCGTGTCATGCATGAATTATAACTGTTAGCTATATCTCACAAATGAGTAAAGACTCGTTTGGTGTATTGGACCTCTGCTAAACGTGCTAACCTTTTTTTGTATCTTATAAGGGTCCAAGGTTCGAATATACCTTAAATTATAAAGTTTTTTATTCTTTCTTTCTAAGTTTTTAGGTACCAAATGATTATTTTGCCTGACAGAAATTTCCGTTTGTTTTGATCACTCCATATACTTTATGCTGATGATAAAAAAGGAAAATCTTCAGAGGTTTTGCTTGTCTGATTATGCCCAGAAATATGTACGAGGGCATTTGGTAGATTATGGTAATTTATACTCGAGAAAAGTGATACATGTATGCATGCACGAGCAAACGATGAGTGAATAAATAATTTCTGATTTGGTATTCACTTTTCAGTTTCAGGGTGTCTACAAATGCAGACATGTCTAACTCTAATCCTTTGAATTATCTAGAGCGAAAGAAATTACTGAAAATGTCTTTTCTCCTAAAACGAAATGATTAAAACAAATAAATAAGAAATGAAAATAAAGTTTGAAAATAAAATTAAAAAAAATGAGAGAAAAAAAGTTTTATTCTCATCCTAGATTTGAACCCTGGATTGTAGCACCGTACCACTGAGTGTCTTTGCAATCCGACTACAGATACACTACACCACGACGCTTTGTAAATGATTAGGTTAAAATACTGTTATTACTCATAAAAGAAAGGCGAGGATTAACGAAGCCGTACGGATATTTTTTCCGATTGTTGGCGAAAATAGGAATTACCTGTTTGACAATACACTGATCCATAACGCTAGCTCCGCCCTGCCAGGTCACTTCACGAGGGCAATAGTCCCCCAATTACTCGAGCAGCGTAAACAAACGGACTTCAGTTTGCGCTCCTATCAGAGCAGTCTAAGCCGTTAAATTTTGAAATCAAAACTTCTGCTAGTACAAACAACAACCATTAAACATGTGCTGACCCTTTACCTGCATTACCTGGATGACAAATGCATTTTGACAAAATCGCTCTGCTCAAACATGAGTCAGGGGTGTCAATTTGTCGCATTTTCGCATTTTTTTGCGAATTGAATTCCAAAAAATGCGAATGGTGTTTTTGCGAATTGAATGCGATTTTCCCGAAAAATCGCGAAAATTTTGCCATTTTCCCACCTTGCCTCAGACTATTTTGCCCCGTAGTGTGCATCTTTTTATTTGTGTGAATAATCAATAAGCTGGTACTGTTTATAAATACAAAGAGCGCATATATTTGGGTGATAGTGACTCGGGTACCAGTTCACAGTAACGAAATCACTCAACCAGAGCGGCATACATGTGATGTCTCCCGGATCATCCGGGAGTCTCCCGAAAATGAAGCCCATCTCCCGCGCTCCCGGAAAGTATTCAGAATCCCCCGGATGCTGAATTTTCCTGTCATAATTTTTTCTGATCCATCCATTTTGCGGTAACTTCTTACCCGGCGGCTAGCCAAAGGATTAACTGTCCGTGACCTAATTACCTAACAGGGTGCAATATTGGTCGTGTCATTCCGAGGGGTATTCGCTGATAAGACGCAGCGAGGTGCTAAATTGGCTAGCGCATCAGTAAAGGTACCTGTTCTAACTGTAATAACAGGTAACTTTTACCGAGAGTAAATGCCTTTTATTGCGTCACGGCTTTATGGTTATGTTTGTCATAGATATACACCTGATTGCAAGTGTCGCCAATCGGCAATGATTCCATACAGATTTTTTCGGTAAACATGTTATGTCAGATACGTAATGTTCAGTCATCATAAATATCGATCATCCAGAATTTGCGCGGGCTGATCAGAGCATACTTTCATGAAAAGCAATTTTCTTTTTGTTTCAAGTCGGTTAGTTCACTTTAAGAATAATTTCCCGCGTTTTTCTATCCAGTTCCCGCCAGTTCAGACGCATCGTATGTGAAACGAGAACCAGTGAATTTATAAATAAAACATGGGAAATCCGCGATCCTCAGCATCTGACTGAGACAGAAATATGCAATTGTACAAGTTTACTGACCTAAATACGCGGCTATATTTGTTCTCAATCTAATAGTCAACGAAAATAGACAGATCTAATGACAGGTATGTTCATTAAAGTGTAGAATATAACTCAGTTTTGAGACAGATTTTGAGGTTTAAACAAGTATCAGCTTTCACCAAAATAACAAGAACAAATCAGACCCATCATCCAAGGGGCAATTTTAGATGTTTGTATTGAGAGTTAGGGAAAAGTGGGAAGGGATGATGGTTTGAGAATGCCAAATAAG
Organism: Ctena decussata; assembly: GCA_963989385.1. Lineage (NCBI taxonomy): Eukaryota > Metazoa > Mollusca > Bivalvia > Lucinida > Lucinidae > Ctena > Ctena decussata. The sequence goes on along the minus strand of OZ022505.1, from coordinate 43,128,310 downwards.
CAGATTGTTTATTTTTTTGCAATTCAGCAATGGGTTGGTCAGCACTAACACTATGAACAGTACTGTTAAATTACACTTAATATTTAATATTAAACTTAGGATGGTAGTGTTACTGCACTGAAATGACATACTTTTGAGATTATATTTGAAGAGCAGTTTGATCTGGGTCTATGCTTTTTGTCTAGACTGTTTGGATGAACACATAGAATTGATATATTACAATGATGCACACTGGAGAAACTTCTAACGGCCTGTCTTTATGTTCATGTTACAAGATTGTTATACTGTAAGAGTTTACATGTGTTTCTTGTCATTTTATCACCTCTAGTGGAGCACAAAAACAAACTCTTCCGAGAATTCCAAGAGCTAGCCTTTTGGAATAAGTAGTTTTACAACGGTGCCGCGCGCCTATATGGCTGACTTGAAATTGTGGTTTTGCTACAAGAAATTTTACTTTTGCTACAAGACAAAATGATTTGGACACCCCTGATGAGTACAGTTTTATGCCGAATGCGCTCAGGCTAAATTTAGCATGGCTATAAACCGAAATAATGGTGCTTACTTTGTTTCATTCGAAAAAGATAACTGAGTAAAGTTAAATCAGAAAGGTTCAAACATAACAAATCATTTTATAATAACAAATGTGGACGGGCCGACGAAAGAAAAGAAAAGAAAAGTTGTTCTTTTGAACGCAAACGTCAAAACGAATTTGGTCAGCCTACTACCAAAAAATAGAACAGAATTTCCATCTGGCATTTTAAGAATTGCTAGGTGAAGAAAATAAAAATAGACAAAACGGACGAGTTCTCTGATTGTTGCGATTTAATTTTCGTACATGTGAAGATAAACATGGGAAAATGCAGTCTCAAACCGGAAGGAGCTTTCCGATCTATAAAAAAATCCTATTTTTGTGTTGATAAACGCATTAACCCCTCACTAACGCCTTTTGTCTCTGCTAAATGCTATCATTTTATTATATGACACCATTTACCAGGACACGTCAGATAACTAACCTCATAGTTAGTTTTCCGAAGTGTCCAGGTGAATATGAAACCAATGACCAGGACACTTCGGAACACTAACCCCATATAACTTACTTTCTTACCAGTTCTGAATTTAGTTTCGATGGATATAAGATATTTACAAAAGCATGCGCTCGTAATATCAGTTGTCCACCTTGTTCTTATTATTATAATTATTTATCTATTTATTTGTTTATTTGCATGAAACAGCTAACAATATATAACTCACAAGTAAATAGTCGCTTAAACAGTCTTCTGCCGGCATGATATCAATATATAGTAGCCAAAAGTCTATTTGCCTATACTCATCAACTTCTATGATCCAAGTACAGTTGAGATTAAAGTCGTAACGACCGTCTCCATCCAAGTCAGGGGATGTTATCCATCCCGATTTTTCTTCCAGCATTCCTCCACAATCTTTGTTCAGCGCTGCAAGAAGAGAAAATAGAAATGTACACATGAAACAGTGTTAAAATTTCTCAAGCTCGAGGTAAAATTTATAAAACCTGCATAATACTCCAGTGTAAAAATTCCCAAACAAGGACAGCGAGGGTATCTTAGACCACAAAGGAACAGTTTGATCTGCGTCCGCTGCATTAACTGCTTTTGAATCATTTTATTTTCAAATATTGTGGGTAAAATGCTACGGGTATAGAGGGCATACGAAAAAAGGTTCTTCAGGATAAATTCTGAATTTCCTAATGTTCTAATTTTCGAATTAATCAGACACAGTATTCATATCTGATCGATTGATTGTCATTTAGGACTGTTTGTCTGGACGATGAAGTATTTAAGTACTAGGATTGAACTATATATAAACAGAAGTTTAATACCGCGTGATACAAAATTGAACATAATTCGGATGACTTTTGTCGTATCAAACTAACTATGTCTACCCTTGTGTGAGATTGTCACAATTTATAATCTCGGCGTCCACGCAAGTCAGTTGCGTTCTGGGATCAAACTTCTTTCGGCATTGACCTAATCGGCTGAAGTCTCAGGACAGAAATAGTTAGCAGTTCAACTAATGAAATCATATATACGCCACTTTCCCTAGGACATTTCGTCACCTTGGCGCAAAAGCTTATATGTGAGTACAAGAGGTTAAGATCATTTCTTCGACATTTGACCCAGGCCTCACATATTTCAACAATTTCAAACATCTTCGTAAAAGCCACTGGGCTAATAGTCACCAAATTTTATATAAAACGTCTCGGGGCTATGGGAACAAAAAATTGTTCAAACGGTCCAAGTCACATGACCGATATGACAGCTATGCCCAGATATGGTAAAAAACCTTTCCAGTGGCATTGAAGCTTTGTATTTAGAATCGGGTACCCAAGTTCTGCCAAGATTGTTCGCATGATGACCTTGGATTGACTTTGAACTTTCAGCAGCAAGGTCAAATGTAGAGAAAGAGCTAGAGCATAAGCCTTCATGGAAGTTGTTGAAGACTTTGGTCCTAAATTGGTATATACAATAATCTTAATGAATGCATGAAGATTTAACAGTATAAAAGGTCCAGGTCATTTCAAACATCTCGTCAAAAGCCACTGGGCAAATTGAAACCAGATTTTATATAGAGCGTCCAGGGGCTAAGAGACTGAAAACTGTTCAAAAGATCCAGGTCACATGACGAACATGGCCGTCATGCCCATATATGGTATAACCTTAAAATGGATAACTTCCAGAAACATTTGACAAATGGCCTTGAAACTTGGTATGAAACATAAAGTACTTGAATTATACCAAGAGTTTCAAATGATGACCTTGGGTTTACCTTGAACGTTTAAATATGGAAAAATGCTAGAACATGAGATTTCATGGAAAGTTTTGAAGATTTTGGCCCAAAAATTGAAATATACAGCCGTTTTATTGAGTACATCATGAAGATTTGTAAGTACAAAGATAAAGGTCCTTATCTGACCTTTGACCTTGGACTCTCATGCTTTGACAATATCAAACAGCTCCTCAAAAGCCACTGGGCCAATTATAACCAAATTGAATATAGAACCTACAGGGGCTGAGGGAACAAAAATTTGTTCAAACGGTCCAAGTTGCATGACAAACAAGGCCGCCATGCCCATATATGGTATCAACCTTAAAAAATCTTCTTGTCCAGAACCAGTTGACCGATGGCCTTAAAACATCAAATGTAGTATTGTGTACTCGAGTACTACCAAGATTGTTCAAATGATGACCTTTAGTTGACCTTGACCTTTTTTACGGCAAAGTCAAATATTGGAAAAAGCTAGAAAATAAGATTTCATGGAAACTTTTGATGGGTTTGGCCCAAAATTATACAACTGATGACTTTGGGTTGACCTTGGCATTTGTTACGGCGAGGTCAAATCTGGTTTCTGGTGATTTTGTATGGGAAATTGCTTAAATATAAGAGTTCATGCAACTTGATTTTGTTGTAAAAGGTAATAAATACAGTCAAAGAAAAGAGTACATTAACATGTTAAGCAATAGAGGTCAATGTTATTCTTTGACTTTTAACCAGTGTCTCATATATTTTGACAGTTTCAAGCTTTCAGGTTTGTTCAAATGATGACTCTAGTTTCACATTTGGCCGTTTTTTCGGGCTGGTGTGAATTGTGTTTGCTTTTGCAGTAATCCTTAGCGCTATTTCAGTGTGTTTCTCGATTTTTTTCTTGAAGTTCGAACTAATAAATATGAAAATGTTGAAAACCAAATTTTCCGATTTTCGGCTCAGTAACGCTCAAAATGTCAGAACCTGTAACATATTATGAACTCTCATTAGACCGGTGACATGGTTCAAGTGAGCGTTTAGGCATCCGCTTTTAAGCAAATATGTGGAAGATTGTCCCTTAAGTTATCCTTGACATTTAGCATTGACAACAGCTTATTTCTGTACCTTTGAGCCGACGAAAGGTAATATTAAATCCTCTGTCAACTATGTCGTAATCCGAGTAAAAGTGCACGTACAGTATGTTCGACAATGTTTCTCCCTCCACCTGGAACAGCCTACTCGAGCCACAGTAAACTAATCTTTCGTCACGTCCTTTTTCAAAGATCTGTGTAAGAAAATATTATAATTGTCGTTGCTTTTCTAACTATTGAGATACGTCAACAAGAGCGCCAAATAAAGTGGATTTGTAAGGTAAGGATATTTCTGTTTTTTTTTTTTTTTTAATTTTGTTTCTTCCTATTTATAAATGGGTATTCTTTTGAGGGAAGCAGCTCTGCCATTTTGATTTTGCCTCCCATCTCAATAAAGGTCAACCCTTAAAGGAAACCATTTGCTACTACAGTGGAAAACAATATTTCCTTTAAGTAGAGTAGATCTAATTTTAGAAAGGTGCATTGCCTAGGAAAGCCAACAGGAAATTACACAACTGTTCTCGTCTGTGAGAGACAAATTAAACATGAAAGTGTACCCACGTAACTACAACTTGCACATTAGTTTTAAGAAAAAAGAAAAGAAAGTCCTGTATTTGCAGTTCTTATACCTTATTCTTTTTCTGTTGTGAGACAGGAACTTCTCTCCTACAAATAGCCCAAAGATCTAGACTTATCTTAAAGGACAGATCTAGAGCTTGGAATTGTTTCGTAAGGTTCTAGCTCTTTTGGATATTGTATGAAGGGAAGATCCGATATTATAGAAGAACTTCACTAGACTGATATAGTTCTTATTATTTTTGGTTCGGTTTGGGCTGCTGAGTGGCCACAAGCTGCTCACTCGGTTGGCCATATGTTCTCTGTATCTTGATTATTTGTAATCTTAGTTGTTTCCAACTATGGTTTGAGCGCTGGATTTGGATTTTGATTGTTTCAGTTCCTGGTCTTTGCATACTTTTTACTTTTGTGCTCATTCTAGGGATGAGAAAAGTCCGTCGTATAGCCAAAAAACAAACGGGAGTTATTCATGCTATGCATCGGTCATTGGCATTGCTGTATAGAATAACCAAGAGTCTTTGCCGTCGGTATAGAGCTAGCTTAGACCCTTAGCTAACCTTTAAGTGCAAAGCAAAGGCTCTGATCAAACTGGGTGGATGCCCAGGCTGATCCGAATCTTGCTGGGCGCATAAGTCACGTTTTTGGCTGTATTGTGACTCGGCTCATATATTGTTTTACGACTTTTGAATTGCACTTTACCCCTCCCCACCCTCGCCCGGCTACCTCAACTCTCCGCCATAGTGGCTCTCAGGTGATAATTTATCACCACACACACACACACACACACACACACACACACACACCAACCCACTGTCTTGGCCACAATTTTATAAGTTCCCCGAAAGAAGAAAAATGACCTCGCGAAATATATTGCGACCCCCATTAGGGGGTTCAGGTGTTTTTTAAGAATGCAAATATACTTATTTTTACCTATTTTATGAGAAAGCATATCCAATTTCCTCTAAAATGATACGTACATTATTAGGATAGGGTGCTTGGTTCAAAAGTTATGACATGTTTTTGACAAGCCATTGCGACCAATTTTGTAATCATGCTCCAATGTATTCAGTATACGGGCTGATGGCACCGAATTTCTCATTCATTAAGCTTAAATTGCGGCAGGGATTTAAGTCTTCTACTTATAGTCTAATTCATATACACTGTAAAATGCAGAAATATGGGCGACACCTTCAGCAAATATTTTTGAGTGGTTCGCTCGTTTCCATGGTAACCAGGCTGCCATTTTCTGGTTCAAAATGGCAGCGAAATCAGAGTTTTATATGAAGAGCATAATGACAAAACGACAGAATATGATAAAGAACACCCATAAATGATACAATGTATGAAGCAATTATAAAAGCTGCACCAGATGCTAGCATTTTTTATTTGTGAGTTTGTTTCCATGGTAATATGGCGGCCATTTTCTTGTTCAAAATGGCCGCTAACACAGAGTTTCCATGATAAAAAGACATCAAATGCAAAATAAAAAAAGATTAGAAACAGTCACAAAACCTAAAGGTACTTAAACGCAATTCAGTTATACAAGTTTTACAATTTGCAAGCATTATTTAGTGGTTCAGCTGTTTCCATGGTAACCAGGATGCCATTTACTTGCCCAAAATGGCCACGAAAACAGTGTTTGCCGGCCAAACTGAAAGAGATGATATTACGAGAAAAGGGGATAAAGCAAATTCACAAATGATCTAGTGTGTGCCTCAATACCTAGTTAAAGCTGGAACATTTGCGCGCATTTTTAAGTGGTTCACTTGTTTCCAAGGTAACTTTGTGGCTTTTTTGTTGGTCAAACTTTCTGTAAAATCTGCATTTCCATGAAAAAAAGAAGGTAAAGCCCGATATGCACGTCTCGCTTACCACTTCTCGCAACAGATACAAGTCACTATCTCATTCATCTGTGAGATATGCTTATATTGCAAAATATGCACATCTGGTTAGTAAATATAACATATTCTTGTAAAATAAATAGCTCATCCAAGCGTGTCTATTTGTTGTCATACATGAATAAAGAACATATGTTCTTTGATCATTCGGGACCATAATAAATAGCAGATAACATTTATTTCATCAGTCTCCCCGTACTTGGTTAATTGGTTGGTAGTATGGGGTTTAGAAACTCTTTGAAACAGTATTTCAATTTGTGTCGAGCCGTCTTCCAGAGAGGGAGAGAAATAAGTGATATGACAGGCGAGAAAAGAAATATCCAAATTACCCCACCCACAACTACTGGAAACATAGTAGACCTTACTCTTCTATTATCCATATAAATTAGTTGGACGCCTCGGCACTGAAATTTACCAGGCACCATCGCCCGGACGCAACCATGACTGCATCCCCCTCAACCCCCTTCCCACAACCACCGTACTTAGAAACGTATCCCCGGGTTTATTATAATAATGCAGATTATATTTTTACCATTCCTTTAGGGTGGTCATTTGACAGTTAGAAAACAGTTAAATTGAAGTCGGTTTAATGTAACTAATGTTAAGTGTAATGTGGCAGCCATATAAAAAGTGTTCCCATACTTCACCATAGTGAATATTACATAATAGGCCCATTGGGCTCATTCTGAGTCAGTTCGAAAATAGTTCCGCCGAAGCCGGGGTGCTGAGGGACATTGGCAGTGTTGCAACACTAAATTACTGCACTTGAACTGGCTCAATGACACCAAGTCTCTTGTACCTGTTTCTTTAATGTCTGCCTTGCTTCCAGAAGATATTTCAAAATTTATTCTTAGTAAAAAAGACCTGATACAAATCCTTGAAATATCTTCACTGACCATAGAACGTTCCTTTCATGATTTATTTTGGCTGAACAGTTGACAATGTTTGTCAGCTGATCAGTAAGTAACTTAAAGACCCTTTATTTGTATAATCTTATATTTTGAGTTATCGCTGCAAGCTTCTTACTAAAGATTCATTATTGTAAATGACCTTGATATAGTTTAAACAAATAGAACATCGTTCAAGCCCCAGTCACACACACACATTACGGATTGGGCGGATAGTTGCGGACTTTAAATCCACTCAATTTGTGGGCGTGGTCTCTATCCATATCGAATCCGTATCGTATCCGTATGGTATCCACAAGGTCCGCAGGAAATGCCACCAAATTTTGAAAAGTTCAAATATTCAGGCGCGGACGAGTTAACCATAATGATCCGTTACTGAAGGCATTTATCCGCATTTATGCGTATCTAATCCGTATCTGAACCTATCGTTCCGCGGTCCACCCAAACTTTGTGGATAAACAGTTTCATGCGGATTGTTACGGTTAGTTACGGGTCTCGTTCTGCGTATTGTTACGGATTAATGCCCCAGTCAGATTAGCTGTTCGCAATTATCCTCACCAATACGTATTTGTCAGAATTGAAGTTTAAGTTATCCGTATAGAAACGTATCTGAAGGTAAAAGTCCGTACAAAAACTCCGAACGAGACCCGTAACTAACCGTTATTGAAGGTAACGATCTGCGCGAAACCGTATCAGTCCACAACTTGGGGTTGGGCTGCGGAATGATAGGTTTATATACGGATTAGATACGGATAAGATACGGATTAGATACGGATTATATATGGATACATGCGAATGAATGCCTTCAGTTACCTTTTGTTACGGATCAATACGGTTTACTCGTCCGCGCCTAAATTTTGAAAATTTTCAAAATTTGGAATCGGATCCTGCGGACCCTACGGATACGATACGGACAGTTACAGACCCTGCGGATGCGATACGGACCTTTACGAATAACACCGGACAGATACGGATGGGCCATCCGGAGATGCGATACGGACCATTACGAATAAACCGGACATATACGCACGGGCCAACCGCAGCATCAACAACATCTTTCCGCATATAGAAGTAACAGAACGTAATGGAAGGTAAGTAGTACGTATACATTCGTATCATCTCTCATCGTATTGATTCAAAGGGAAACTATCTGACCGCAGACATCCGCATTTATCCTTAATCATACGCATCTATAGTTAACTGTATCCGTAAATTAATCAAGAAAATAAGCCACGCCCACAAATTCTGCGGATTATTGTGGATTTTTATCCACAACTATTCGCCCAATCCGTAATGTGTGTGTGTGACTGGGGCATAAGTTTCACTTAAAACCGTTCGGGTACTATAAATTGGCAACTAAAATGAGCTTCTTCCAATAAACGGTAAAAATACAGCGTACAAACCTGGCGCGTTTTTTCATAATATTGCATGGTTCGACGGGGAACCAGGAAAGGAACTAGTACTTTGTGGAGCTATTTTCCCATCATTTTTATTATTATTATTTCAGCCTTTATGAGGATTAGAGACATTGAAAAAGTTGAAAATAGAAATCCGCATCTGTAGCACTAAATTTGGTTATCCAAACACATTGTTTCCCGTACTCTTTGCAACAGTTATGTAATTCAATATATATGCTCATTAACCCACATTCTCATTTAGGTTGATTTAGACGTTCTATCACTGTGAGTAGAAAGTACTATGGAGACTTTAAGGTGCATAGTCCAACATCAGCAGCGGCCGCAGCAGACTAGTGCGATAACAGAAATTGATGGTACCAAAATATACATCGTCCTAAAATAAACATACAAATTTAAATAACAACTTCATTCAGGACTGACAAAAGAAAAAAACAACTCCAAGTTGATATTCATCTTGGCTTTGCACTGTTTGACCAACACAAAGGCACTATTATGTGGGCATTCTTTGATATTTCTGTGGTGTTTTATGATATGGGAGGGGGCAGGTGAAATAGATGAAATGACGCATTTTACGACCTTTTCAAGAGCATTCGGTCATATGAGGACGACAAGAGAAAAAATGAAAGGATGTGTGCAATGGAACCCTATTTACGGGTGAAAAGAGTTTTGCCTACAGCGAGAATCAAACCGCTAGCTCAGTGCTAAATCCATTGAGCTACGAGTACTCCTTAAATGTATGCTGATCTTTAATTGTCGACTGCGATACTTGGAATAAAATCTTTTGAATTGTGACAGAAAGTGATATGAGAATATGAGTTTTATGACAATTGAATTTATGTTTATATGTATGTGTTTACATAATTTTCATGCGGGGAGAATGCCAAATAATTCTGATTAATGCCGACCAAAGTTAATTTACGGTAAATAATAAATGTTCAAGGTACCTTCACTTTCGCTTTCCTTTGCTTTGTATATAAAAATATATGGAAAATAGCAAAACACAATAATTTAGATCAAAACTGACTCGATTAAATTTGCTTAACACAATAAAATAACGACTGCATAATCGTAGTTTCGGGGGAGCCCTCGATCAAGTGATGAAAAATCCTGACGTCAAATTTAGCGTAACGGCGGGTGGAGAAACGTCATTAATATCGCCGATACCATCTCTCCAATCAATGATTTCCGCGGCATATAAAATAGCTCATGGCACAGAGGTGGAATGTTTTTTGTGGATTATAGGTCATAGAATTCAAATATGAGTGCCTCAGTTTTGTAAACCAGTTATTTACCTGTTAAAATTCGGCTTATTTCAGTCAAATTGCTCTAGTTTTCTTGTTAACGATCGGATTTTACCGAGGCAATCGACCTCGTAAAGGTCACTGTCTCAGAATTTATTTGATTGGTCAGTCTGACTAATCACGCTTACACGTTGCCGCGGAAACCGTTTCAAGGCACCCCACTATGTTGTAAACAATCGTAAAAATGCGGCCACGTCATAATGACGTTAAAGGAAATCGACGGTGGTCAGTGGTTATCAAACGTTATTTTACGTGTAAAATAGAATTTTTGGCTCTGAAAATGCCCTATAATTAAAAAAGAAGGGTGTTTTCATTATTCTTCAGAAAAATCATGACAAAATTCTTTTAAACTATAGCAATACAACATGGTAAAAAGGGGGTATTTTTAGCGCGCAACAAGCAAATAACGCGATGACGTAACGTCATCTGAACCCCCTACCCCCATACAATAAAGATCTCTTCATGAGACTGATTTAGCTTTTTAAGCTCATTCTAGAGATGACAAAACTCCGTCTTATAGGCGAAAGTGAGGTAGTTACTCATGCAGATGAAAGGATCATTGACATTCCTTATAGAATTACCGAAAGTGAGTCTGCAGCGCAAGACCTGGGTGTTTCTTCTATCTCGAAAAACTGGATCACATATCTGATAACATAATTTTCAGGTGCCTGTACTGTCCAGAGACAATCTATGTTGATATCATAGAGACCATCGTTATCAAAATCAGGGGCCGTAATTGACCCAGATGCACCGTTGAAAACTTCCCCACATTCTCTGTAAATATCTGTAAAATAGAATGGAGGTGTCTCATTTAATACCGTGAAATTACAAAATTTGGGCACCTAAATTAATTACCGTAATTATCCTAAAATGGGACAGGGGGCGTAGTTATAAAGTGACTTAAGTGGTTGCTATGCTTTTGCTAAGGCTGAATTTCTTTAAGGGAGATTCCCTACAACGATGAAATGTGCTCTGGAGGAACAGTCTGAAAAAAGTCTGTTCCTCCAGAGCAAATTTCATAGTTGAAGGGAATCTCCTTCAAAGAAATTTAGCCTTAGCAACAGCATAGCAACGACTTATAAATACGACCCCAGGCCTATTTCACAATCAGTTATGCTTGCAAAGGATGAACATGGAAAGGAAACATGTTAAGTCCTGGTTAGACTGTCCCTTTAAATAGACAGATCCGGGTGCAGACCTGGCTGTACAATACAGTTCTCTACATTTCACTCACATTTAGATAGATTTCATCATCCATTATGTAAATTTGAGCAATTTGGCTTTTTTGGCTTTTTTATACTACTATATTACTGTTTTATTCATTCTATTATTATTGTGCTTTTGTTGATTTTTTTGAAGTATAAAATTTCGGAAGCACTAACATTAGGTCCTGTGGCATTCCCTGAAAACCTAGATTTACTCTATGTACATGTACCATGGATATTTTCACTATTTGTGCATGTGAAAACGTCACAATGCGCTGCTAAAGGCGTAAGAAAACAATAATATGTTTAGCCACTGACAGGCAAATATAGGAGAAACAGGCTACAACTGCCAGAATCCGTAGCCGATTACCATTAAAAAAACTGCTTTCTGATGAAAGCTGTTTCTAAATTCACTGAGTATGTAAAGTTTCAGTATTGTCTATGATTAAAGTTTATTTTACTAACGCGGTAAAGGTAGTTTTTTATGATTACATCTTACTTTACTAACGTGGTAAAGGCAGGGTTTTATTAAATCCTAAAGATTTAAAGTAAAAATTAACTAATTTTTAAATATCTCTATAACAGACAGCAGATTATTTTTCTGGGGTGTGATTTATAAATGCAATGGGACAACAAGCGTTTGTTGTACATATTATCTAACCAGCACCGAATTTGCATTAATACTCTCAGAGGTCATTTGGAAATGCTAATTTGCCTCATTATGAGAAGTAATTTCATTTCATCATAACATCCATCTCCTCCCTCTGCTGGGTTTATTCTGCTTTTTGCTAAGACTTCTGAGATTATAAAAATGTTCATGCTCAAATCAGCTGAGCATGAAATTTTACCTGCTAATAAATACCAAATTACTGAAGTACAGTATGTTACTGTTGTTTTCTTGCTCAGATTAGCAGAGTATGAAAATTTCTCTGCTTATGAATACATTTTTCGAAGGCCTTCGGTATGCATGGAAGGACATGGGAAGTCACAAATTGATTCGACCTATAATTTTGCTTCATTGACTTTATAATACGATTTACTTACTTAAAATATTTCCCAGCCCCAGTGTGGGTTAGAGTCACTTGTAGAGGCACACACTTGTATATGGACAAGAAAATTTTAACATCACCATCTATGTATGATTTGATTTATATTTCATGCTTGGCTGGCTTGATCATATTTCTCAGTCCCTATATGGATAACAGTCATTATACTTGGCACACGCATATTTCTGGACAAAAGCCTTTCAACACCACCATCACTGTGAGAGTCCCGTTTGGTGCGCTTTGTTGTCCTCTCACAATTCTTGTTTGTTACATACCATTTCTAGACAGCGCTGCCATTGCGGTTTATCGCCGTTATTGTTTGCTGCCTCTTTTTTCTTTGGTAGTTGGACAATCATTTGTTTGCTTAATATGTTCCTTTTCATACTGATGTATGCTCTGATTCGATCCCCGAAAAGCTGCGATAACATGGTGAAAAAGGGAGAGCCAATTTGAACTAATTCTGTCTAATATCATTTTGATGCCAGCTTGCCCCTTTATGAGAAGTCATTTAATATCATCGTTCAGTAGCACGCTTCATAGACCCTGATTAACTACAATCTTAGGTAGTCTAATCTGGGTATATTCTGCGTTTTGCTCAAGCCCGTTTGATTCAATACGATAAATGTTGCATTTTACCCGAATATGCTTAAAGTAAAAGGGTACTTAAAACCATTCACTGGAAAATTAATGGTTTTTAAGTGTATCAATATTTGAGCCGCGACACGAGAAAACCAACAATGTGGTTGTGCGCCCAGCGCAGACAGATCAGCCTGGGCATCCGCCCAGTCTGATCAGAGTCTTCGCTGTCCGCATGGAGGTAGCTTAGACCCTTAGCTACGCTTTGATCACTGAACGAAGAGTGTGATCAAACTGGGTGGATGACCAGGCTGATCTGAGTCTGCGCTGGGCGCACAACCACATTGTTGGTTTTGTCGTGTCGCGGCTCATTTAATCGCATTATGGTAGCTTACCCGTACATATTGCAAAATCGCAGTAACCCCATCTTATATCAGGATGTGTTGTGTAGCACCAGGGTCTCATGTCTTCCCAAATATTTCGACAATAATTTCTCGCCGCTGTCATTGAGCCATCAACAGGGAACCAGTCATCGTCGTTGAACACGTGTTCGTGTGGAATCTGAGAGGACCAGGCTTGACAAGTGTGGCCGTTGTTTGTCACTGATACGGTCCCAGAATATGTTGTAGTTAACACCTCATACAGACAGTCACTTCCACCTAAAATAAACCCTTATTTAACCAATCATTATCTGGCTTAGGGCGTGTCGATTGAAATGCTGGAGTCTGTTGCAATTTGTCCAATTGACAAAATTTCAACATGCATCTGCGTATTAGGAGAACTAGGATTTAAAAAAAAAAAACATTTCAACACATTTGCATACACTCATTTAAATCTGTAAAATATCGCACGAGCGAAAACCTTGTATCCGCTCTTACAGTTATTAGAAACGATTGTGTGATCATTTCATGTCCTCCATTAAATTATTTACCAGACACCGTGGAGGATGGAACATTACTCGTTGGTTGGTTGGTTGATTTGATGCTTAACGTCCACGGTTAACAACTAAGGTCATGTCGGGACGGTCAGTTAACCTAACCACACTATTCCTGGGCAGGCTTAGACCTCCTAAGCGGTTAACCAGTACTAAGTGCACATACATTCGCCAGTAACTGACAACTGCCCTTCTTGAATCAGCGGAAGGAGAAACGAAAGTATGTGGCCAGACCGGGATTCGAACCCAGGACCTCTGACTTACGCGTCAGGTGCCCTACCGATTGCGCTACCCGGCCCGGCCAACATTACTCGTATCTTTTGATATAATCAGTTTAAACATTAGCCATTCCTTAGGTTTGGAAGCCATTCAGCACTGGCTAAACAAATACCGAGTTAAAATATACAGAAGGTTTTTCAAAACATTTATTTTGGATAAAACTAATTCTGGTAAACAACAACTTTTACTTTAATGGAAAATATTACCAACAAGTTAAAGGAACGGCTATTGGTAGGAAATGTGCACAACATGTGCAACACTGGTATTAGGTCATTTAGAACAAATACTTTATTGAAACATAAAGGCAAAATATGTAACCGAATTATATCTTTATATCAAAGTACACTGGAAATGTTTCCTGGATGACTGTTTTACGCTTTGGCCGAAATCAAAATCAGAATTGTGTCTGTTTCACAGTTTGCTAAATAACCTGCACCCAGATATTTAATTCACTATCAAGTATAGTACAAATGAGTTACCATTTTTGGACATATTGATACGAAAAAACCAGACAAATATAGAAACCGATATATTCTACCAACCAGATTCGAAACAATACTTGAACTTTAATTCGTGCCATCCAAGTAATATGAGCCGCGACGTGACAAAACCAACAAAGTGGTTGTGCGCCCAGCGCAGACTCAGATCAGCCTGGACATCCGCCCAGTCTGATCAGAGTCTTCGCTGTCCGCATGGAGGTAGCTTAGACCCTTAGCTACCCTTTAAGCGTTTATCAAACAGTCTGATCAGACTGGGCGGATGCCTAGGCTGATCTGATTCTATGCTGGGCGCAAAACCTCTTTATTGTTTTTTTTTCGTGTCGCTGCTCATATAAAGAGAAGTTTCCCGTATAATTTGGCACGATGTACTATTGTATCAGATAGATCGACAAGGGACATCAGACTAGATGAATTGAAACAATATCTGCGTGAAAGATATTATCCTTTCAAACTAAAAGAATATGACATCCAGAAAGTTGTGAATATTGATTTAAAAACATTACGAACATAACGCGTAAATGAAGAATCTCATGAAATACTTCCGTATGTGTCGACCCTAAAAAATCATCCAGAAACTTTACAGATTTTGAGAAATAATTTACCAATTCTTATGAATGACGAGCAAATGTGTTAAAAGACATGCAAATCATAAAAAGTGAAAGGCAGCCCCGACATTAAAAAAAAACTATTGACGAAAGCAAACTTTGATGCTCAAAATACATAAATAGAGACAGTTTCAAAAAGTAAAAGGCCAAATTGCGGGTTGAATGTACACATTACGATAGGTAATCACCATTATTTTCATAGGAAAAGGTTCTTTGTCAACGAATCAATGTCCTGTTATGTCAAAAATGTAATCTATGTCATTACATGCAATGATTGTAATGGATTTTATAGAATGGAAACTTCAAATCTCAGAAATCGCAGAACAGTACATGCGCAACAAATAAGGGATCCATCTATTAGAAAAAATTCCGTTGAGTGGTCATACAGCAATATGTGCTAAAACATGACGCCTCAATTTAAGATGTTCCCCTTTCATAAAATGAAGTCCGATAGATTGATACAAAGACGGCTGATAGAAAAATACTTTCAGGATTTATTCAAGACGACACTGAATGAGAGATAATCGCTATACAGTAAATTGCAGCCTTTGCATATATATACATATTACGCCTGTTACTTAGCATTACTTTGTGGTACTTATGTATAAATATGCTCTCTGATTTATATCACAGGGCTTTACAAATTATTTTGAAATCGAGAAAGATGACGTAATGCGGTAATTGCGCAACGTTATAAGGGTCGCGTACAATAACGTCGTTACCATGTTACAAACCTTTTGATAAGCTTTGCGAAACTAGCTAGTAAGGGAAAATATATAATAATTAAATTTACAGACTTAATCAGATCAAATTAGTTAAACTTCTTCTTTATATATAGCCATCCTAATAAATAATCGAATTTGTGCATCTACGAATTATTTTTTCGAAATATATATATAGAGATATATATGGCGCAATCGGTTAAGCTCATGTCTCTGAGGCGCAATCGGTTAAGCTCATGTCTCTGAGGCGCAATCGGTTAAGCTCATGTCTCTGGGGTGCAATCGGTTAAGCTCATGTCTCTGAATCGCTAGGCGGAGTTGTCGAAGTCGGCGTGGGTTCGTGTCCCAGTGGGTACTTCTTCATTTCTCAACTATATATATATATATACAATATGCAATATATACAATATATATATTCGGAGGTTATATAACATGATACACTGATATATCACTTAAAGGATATTATCTATATTGGATGTCATATAAA
Source organism: Ctena decussata (assembly GCA_963989385.1). Taxonomy (NCBI): domain Eukaryota; kingdom Metazoa; phylum Mollusca; class Bivalvia; order Lucinida; family Lucinidae; genus Ctena; species Ctena decussata. The sequence goes on along the minus strand of OZ022505.1, from coordinate 43,111,986 downwards.
TGTATATACATGTACCAATATAACATTTTAAATATGATATTCATATTGGACGTAATATTTATGAAAAAAACGATGCATCATTTGAAATATAATTCTTATATTTGACGAAAAAATATTAAAGGATATACTAATATATTAGTTTTAGTATAGTTATTATATTTGACTTAATAAGAATTTACCGTGTATACTGATACATCATTTTAAGTCTGAAAATTATATTAATATGTATACAGATATTCCATTAAAAGTATAATAATTTTATTGACCGTAATATTAAGTTATTTTTACCTCTTCCAAACTGAAATTCCAGGACTAGTAATATCAATAAATGAATCGTCCCCATGTCTGCTTTTTCAAAGTGATTGTAAATTAGTTGAAACGGCAAGCTTACGTAACACGAGACACCACAGATTAATTGTGTAATAAAGACGACATGGCATTCGCCATGTGCTGGTTTACTTGGCTTTCGCTGATACATGCAGTCGTATCAGGGCATTCGCAGTCGTTTCGCGTGTTTTAGTCTACAAGCTCCAATTACCATTTTGGAAAGTTGCTCAAGGTGTAACAGTATGCCAGTGTGCCCAGGCTACTTTGAACATGTTGAGAAATATATGCCTTGGTTCGTTTTTCTAACCACTCGGCCTGTGTAGCAGCAGGTAAGAGACGACCAATAAGTTACAAACCGTATTAGTCCGGATAAACGCCTCCTGGGGCCGTATTCATAAAACGACTTAAGTGGTTGCTATGCTGTTGCTAAGGCTAAATTCCTTTGAAGGAGATTCCCTGCAACTATGAAATTTGGTCTGGAGGAACAGTCTTTGTAAGACTGTTCCTCCAGACCAAATTTCATAGTTGTAGGGAATCTCCTTTATAGATATTTAGCCTTAGCAACCGCATAGCAACGACTTAAGTGGCTTTATGAATACGGCCCCTGCACTAATAAACGCTCCCTGTTACTTTTCCAAAAATAATGTTATATAAACTTGCATGAATTCCTGTTTTGCTTTTCTGGGTGAGGTAGTATTTTAAAATGGGGCTTATATAATTAGTCATAAAAGAAAGAAATAGCTCCTGGAGAGAGGAGCAGTTTTATCCTCTAAGAGTTGACCACTTCTGAAAAGGTGGGCGAAAAAAAGTAGGGATGCTTCGTCTCCAAGTATACCCATTGTCCTTAATACTGCTTATTAGAGGTGTTTGACAGTGGCTGATATCCTACACGTTAGGCTCTAAATAATCTTTTCGTAAAATGCAAACTCTGTGGGAGTTTTAATAGGATAAATATAGTTAATTTAGGTGCATTAGTGCAGCTGGAGTATTTTTTTTATCAGAGGGGAAAGCAAAATGTCGATAAATGCTTAGACAGTGCTTTGATGACAAGGTCAATGCCCTGTTACGCATGCCATTTTAAAAGAAAATATAGCGGTCCAAATATATACGTGTATTATGGATGACACCTTGCATACAGGCTGCGAATGAAATGTAAAATCGATCCTCAAGAAGTAAAAACATTAATTGGGGTAACTCGCCCTTAAAGGCCCCATTGCTCTATCAGCATGAAAAATTTTATCATGCGGTATCGCTGCAAGAGTCTCACTACAGTTTCGTAATTGTAAATGACCGTGATCAGGCAGCTTTGAAAAGTAAAACATCATTGAGTTTCACATAAAATGGGTTTGAAAACTTATTTGGGTCATTTTAGACCTACTTTCGATTTCATAAAACGGTAAAAATACAATGTACAGGCGTGGAGTCCCAATCACTATCTCGCCTATGTTTATATAGCATTGCTAGACGGGAAACCAGAACAGGAAATTGTATTTTGTGGAGCGATTTGTTATTTTTCAAAAACTTGTTTTCTCTACTTTTTGCCAGTTATTTGACTCTATAAATGCACACCAACCCACATTTTATTACCAAACGTGAAGGTTAAACCGTTTTTTACAATGATTTGAGTTTAGGCGTTTTTACCGCTGATAGGACTATGGATACTTTAAATCGAATTTTTGCCTTTAAGTCAAACGTCTTTTTATTGCAGCAGATCATTTATGTGGACTGCAATCATAACTGAGATCTCTACATGACACATAAAGACGTATCTAAACTATAAGCTGTGTCTTGTTCTACGACTTATTATTTCTCTTCAGCTGTTTCTCTGTTTCACATTTTGGAGTTAGGATATTTTGTAAAAAGCATCATTCAACCTGAACTTTATATTGCCATTCAGTGCATTATAAATCTTTGTAAAATCAGTATTAAGTATCTACTGTGGTTTGGAAAATAATTTTCTCAACGCTCTGAATTAGAACCAAGCAGGCGCACACCTTGCGTCAACCTTGAATCAACATTGATTCAACGTCATGACGTTGAATCAAGGTTGATTCAAGGTTGTGTGCCCATAGATAAATCCTACAATATCTTTACAGTTTAGCAAACCTACACTTTGCCCTGCAGAAGTACATAGATTCGGCCCAAAATGAACAGTCGTGTAGTTTTGTAGGCTGCTAACATCGGCACTTACAGAAAAAAAACAATTTATTTGCGCGTCATCTAATCATGAAATCTATTTTTATCTTTTCCACCATCAGCCTCATTATATTTTGCTTATTCAAAAATATTTAAAACTGTCATTTTTGCAGAGGTTATAACTTTGAATTGCTTTTTTTTTTCTCAAAACAATTATAAATACCTCATTTGGTATTGCCCGACAAATTAGGTATTTCAGCATCTGTTCGAGCTAGGGGTCAGACCATCTGATACATTTGTGAACTCGATTGAAATGTTAACATTTCTTGTTTTGACATTATATCATCGAGTATGGCCATCTAAGTACAATACGACCAATCTGTCGCCGAAATCCCCTTTTATGCACCAAACAGCAAAATCAAGAGGCTTATATCGGATCGAAGCTGCTGCAAAGGTTGATCGACTTAGAGGCGAGTAACCCTTTGAATGTTTCACCGTTTTCAAATGACAGAAACTGAAACGGTTAATAATTGTCACAAGACAAAATAATCTGCCGAAATGATGGGGTATAGTTTTTGGGATCCCCAAACCTGGCCCCAAAGTAATAAAACTTTTTTCATGCTCAACTCAGCTGAACATGATGTTTCCTCTGCTGATAAAACGAAAATGCCAATTAATGTTGGCATTTTCATATTCATAAGCAGAGGAAATTTCATACTCAGCTAAATTGAGCAAGAAAACAACTGTACTTATCAATAATTTGCTATTTATTGGCAGGTAAAATTTCATGCTCAGCTGAGTTGAGCATAAAAAAAGTTTTATAACCTTGTGGCTAGGGCTTGCTGTGCTAAATGCAAAGCTGAAAGAGTACTCGAGCTAAAAACTGCATGAGCTACGCGCTTATGCAAAGATTGATAGTTTCACCTTTCATTGAATATTTTTCTTCAGCAGCAATAAATGAAGGTGAACTGATTTTCACTTTTCACGAAAAGAAATGTTTTAAGAGTGATTGGCGTCGCGCAAAAAGATGTGTAAGAAAAAATACTTGAGCCGCAACACGACAAAACCAGCAAAGTGGCATGTGCGCCCAGCGAAGACTCAGATCCGCCTGGGCTTCCACCCACGTAAGATGCGGTGTAGCTTTGTTTAGCATTTCAATATTATTTCACTTATGTGGCACTGAGACAAATTAATCAACTGATAGCACGAAAGCATGGACCAAACAATCTGTTTCTGCAGGATGCGTTGGTTCGTTGGTTTAAAGACACATTTTTATCTAGTACTGACACTGCCACAACTAATGATTGCTTTCAATATGCGGTGCTTGAGGCCATAGCTCACATCAAGTGCTTAACTAGTTGATTAGGAAAGGATTATGTAAGTGAAAATCCCCGAAAAGAGGACCTAATATGGGGAATCAACTTTAATACAAAGTTATAAATAAGATAGAAATAATTCATAAAAGATATTTCCAGGGTCACTGATGAGGCTTTGTCAGCCGAAACTACGTAATCTGGCCCATATTCCTTCTTCTGAATGTGTTCTCTGCTCTTGAAGGAATTCTTTAAGATTTTAATTCAATACAATCTTTGATCATATTAATTCCTGATCATGGCCTATCGTTTTACTTTTAATTGAATGCCAAATTTATTTTCCGGTTTGTATATGTAAGCTGTGTCTTTGCCGTCGATCAGAAATATCCATTTAATTAATCAAAGGTAATGCTTACACTACTTAGCAAAACCAGTTCACACCTTTTAGCTAGCAAGTGTATTTTCAGCAATGGCTTGATGAATAGGATCGTCATTTCCTCATAATTTGTAGTAGGAATGAAGGTACTTTTTACATGATATCTCCCATAGCATGTTTCCAGTTTCCATTGCGATCAGCAAATATTTGTTTAAGTAAGCCTAGTAAGCGAAATTAAGCAGTCGGAACAAAACTGTTTAAAGCAGAGTAAGCTCTTTTCTGTGATGCAACTGGAATCTTGCAAGGTCGTTACCAGTAAATAATATTACATTAAACGTGTCATGTTACTTAAGATTAATTGGAAACTTTTTTCTTTTCTAATTGTAATTTCCGTGGTTTTAATTAAAACTGATTTTCCAATTTCTTCTTCTACCATTAAACAATTGCTGGCAGGGGAATTCAAGAAGGACTAATGTTATAATACGACGGATTCGGGCATACGATGGTGTAACTGGACAGTTTCGTGGACATACTTACATATACATGTTTATTTCATAGCTATGCAGGAAAAGTCTGGAGATATTTTACAAGTCCTTGTTGACATTGAAATCGTGTCTAATCGTTATTATTTAAAAATATCCAGTTTAATTATTTTCTGATGCTCGTTAAAATTTTGTCGATTAAACAGAATTGTAATATCCATCATCGTAAACACGATACAAAAGTGTTACACGAGAGCTAGAAAAAAATCACTTATTTTGACAAGCAACATTTTTACAAGATTTTTAACACACACACACACACACACACAAAAAAAAAAAATTCAGCGTGTTATCATTTTTTTATCATATGACGTCGCTTCTGAGAGTGTAATAAAGCTATGCATTAAAATGATCATCAAGTAGTGGATTAAATATGCAAATTACGTCGTAACGTTATGCGTAGACGTCCTTAAGAACGTCGCGTTTTCTAATGGCGAAATCGTGACGTTTTAGTGCAAAATTTACTTATAAAATGTGATTTAGTGTCATATGATATATAGAATCTTGCATTCGTGCTTCTGTATCATTAAATTTATTAAACATTTTTTTAGAAAACCGATAAGATGCTCGGCATTGTCTCGCATCTTATCTTTTTCCCCAACTCGTATAATAAATTCAATATCATGTATCATTGAATTTATTAAACTCTTTGGGAAAAAATGATAAATTGCTCGGCATAGGCTCGCATCTTATCGTTTACCAAACTCGTTTAATAAATTCATTAAGAGCCTCTATATACCGATTTCGTAATTATGTTCGATATAGTTTGGTGGCTGGTTTGTGTCATTTCGTCTTTTCACCGCGAAAAGACGCCAGGCAAAAAGACGCCACGCGAAAAGGCGAAACAATAAGAGCTTCAAATGGCGTCTTGGCGTTTCGTATTTTCGAGCTGAAATTTCGTCTTTTCGCGTGGCGGATTTCGTCTTTTCGCATGGCGTTATTTCGTCTTTTCGCATGGCGTTTATTTCGTCTTCTCGTCTTTTCGCCTGGCGTCTTTTCGCGGCAAAATGACGAAATGGCACAAACCAGCCACCATAATATAGTATAGTCTAATGTTGGACTTACAGGCCCTTGGCTTTTTGAATCAAAGAGCATATACAAAAGTGAAAACCTGTAGCCGCTGTTCACATAACAGCAATGTCTTTATACAAGCAAATCCATTCTGAAAGAGTAACAGATCTTATAATTGGATTATTAACTGGATACCTCCGCAAAACTACATCATTTCATGATCTTGTAGTATCGTATTCTTTATTTTCTATGAAAGAGGAACTTAATTGTGATCAACTTAATGAAAGCTATGCAAGAATGAAAAAATAATGCAAAGGTTTACAACCTTTCTTGGTTTAAACATATTTTATTTCAAAAAATCAAACATTCATGGCAGTAACAATATTGTTATATATATATAAACATAAAAGGATTAGAACGGAAGCAATTGCTTATTTAGTTCCTCTCCTAACCATGTCAAATGACAGATATAAATGGCAGAAATCAATGTTCAACAGTACATATTGATTAAGTATAGACAAAAATTCAAACGTCTAAACACAAAAATGAGATATGCAAAGATATTTTAACAAGAGGACAGAAGTATATATCTTCTACAAGGAGACAAGTACGTTAGAAAGATATAAAGAAAAAGATAGAGAATAAAAATATGCGAGAAAGAAAAAGAAGAAAATAGCATATATGAGAAGAAGATCAAAAGAGAAAGAGAGCAAGTACATGTATAATAATGTCATGTTTCATTTCGTATTTTAATACAAGTATCAGAGAAAAAAGGAAAGATACATATTGATTATATCATAAAAAGAGTTAAATAACCATAACTATATTCTGGAGCAGGGATTGGGAATAGTGGGCAGAGGCATCACGCATCCATCTACCAGTAGTCCTTCTTGAGAACCTATCATATCTGCAGGTGATAAATTTCTGTATGAATATTTGAGACAAACAAACAGTTAAAAGCGTTTACTAGACTGGATGTACTTGTGTACAGCTTCAAATACAATTACATTTGTGTCATACGAAAGCGATTCGTCACCGCACAAAAGTACATCCAAAGTAATATTACAAAACTGAGAGACAATCTGATATAGTTCGATTCGTTGTTCGCGATATAAGCGACAGTTTAAGAAGAAATGTTGAGCATTTTCAATGGAGCCAGAATTACATCTACAGAGAGGGTTATCCAAAATATTCTTTAGAAAGAGATCGTAGTTTAAAGAACTGCATCCTGTCCTAAGGCGTGTGTGTATGATTTGGTTCCATCTAGTTCCAGAATAGTAATATCTTGGGATTACCTTTTTATCTTGATTTATTTGTCGTTTGAAAGAGCATAAAGAATCTGCACTTCTGTTAACATAAGGAAGACTATTCCAATCTCTTATTACCGAAGGCAAAAAAGAGTTGTAGTATAAGGCAGTTCTAGAGTCAACGGTTTGTATATCGTTTGCATTTCTTAAATTATATCTTGAAAAATTACTAATTAAAGGTGGAACGAGAGATGAAAGATAAGGCGGAGTTAAGTGATTATACATTTTGTAAAACAAAGCTAGTTTATGTTTTTTACGTCGAGTTTCCAAAGGTTCCCAGCCAGTTTCTTCGTATAGTTTTTGAATAGAAATTAGTTTTGTTGCACCTGTAGAAATTCGTGCGGCCTCAAGTTGTATTTTTTCAAGTTCTTGTTTATCGTATTGCGTACAATTATCCCATATGGTATCAGCGTATTCTATAACAGGACGTATAAATGAAGTATATATCGTTTCTAATGAATTCCTATCAAGTGTGAATTTAAGTTTTCTCATTACGTTGATTCTTACCCAAGCTTTTTCTTTGATATAGTTTATATGGTCATGCCAAGAACAGTCACCTGAAAGTACAACGCCTAAATGTTTATGTTTTTCTACTTCATTAATTTCTTGGTTAAGCATAAAGACTGGAGGATGTATAGGCCCACTAGTTTTGCGTGAAATGAGAAGGGATTCTGTTTTACCAGGATTAAATTTTACTAGCCAAGTTTCCGCCCATCGAGTGATTTTGCCTAGATCCGCATTTAAAAGCTGTGCAGCATGGTTGGGGTTTTCGACAATAATATAAAGACTGGTATCATCTGCAAAAAGACGTATGCTCGATCTAATGTCCACTACAATATCATTTATATACAGTAAAAATAGAAGAGGTCCTAGAATAGAGCCCTGTGGTACTCCTGCATAGATGAAATTCCACTTAGACTGTACCCCAGGTAAGACAACACGTTGTTTTCGACCAGAAAGGTAGTTTATGAACCAAAGCAAAATATTTCCAGAAATTCCTGCAGCTTTAAGTTTATGAACGAGACCAGCATGCCAAACTCGGTCAAAGGCCTTACTAATGTCACAAAATATCACTCTCACCTCTTTTCCAGAATCTAAGGCCTGACACAGTGTATTATATAGGTAAGTAAGTTGGTTGACCGTTGAATCCCCAGGTGTAAACCCAGACTGAAAAGGTGTCAGAATATTGTTATCTACAAAATGGTTATGCAAATGCTTAAATACGAGTCTTTCAAGGGCCTTATCTAGATTACTTAAGAGAGAGATGGGTCGATGATTTGAAACGAGAGATCTATCTCCACCTTTAGGTACTGGAGTTACATGAGCTACTTTGAATGACTCAGGTACTTCACCAAGATTCAGTGATGTATTGAAAAATGTACAAAGAGCAGGGGAAAATTCCTTGGCCACTTCACGAAGAATGCGATTATTTATGCCGTCAGGTCCAGCAGACTTACCAAGAGGAAGCGAAAGTAAGACTGTTGCAACCTCATCTGGAGTTACAGTAATGGAATCTAAGGTGCTGTGAACAGGGTAAGATGGGATATCGGGAAGAGTAGCATTTTGATCATCTAAGAGTGTTTGATCTCTGAAAAAATCATTAAGAACATTTGCTTTCTCCAGCTCATCAGAGTATACAACACCATCTGCTTCAAGAGGGGGTATCGAAGATTTTGAATTTGGTGAGATGAATGATTTAAGAATGGTCCACCATTGTTTAGAAGGTAAAGAGTCTGACTTTAATTTGTTAGCAATGTTATCATTAAAAGCTTTTTTGGATTCTCGGATCATACTTGTAACTGAGTTTCGTAAATGTTTAAATTTGACCCAGTGCGTTTGAAGATTAGTTCGTTTAGCTTTGCGATACGCTCTTTTTCGTTTCCTTATGTGCTTTTTTATTGCTGTGGTGAGCCATGGTGGGTCCGAAGGCCTAAAGGTTACAACTTTATTTGGGATACAAATTTCTGTTAATGCATTTAAGGTTTCTACTATATTTTGTGCATAAACATTAATGTTAGTGTTGTGACAGATACTCCAGTCTGTAGTGGAGATTTTTTGTCTTAATAACTCGTAATTTCCGTCATCGTATCTCCAAATTCGTCGCTTATATGCTTTAGCCTTAGGCTTGCGAAAATTAAAAACGCCGTAAATAGGGCAATGGTAACGTTGTTCTTGGTGCAGAAATGGGTCACCAACTCCACAGAGTATTAAATGGTCTTTGTCTTTTACAAGTAGTATATCAAGCAATGTTGAAGAGTTCTCCGTGAAGTGTGTTGGCTCATTTACGCACTGAAACAGCGAAAATTGCTCACAGAATGTATTAATCTTCCGAGATGTCTGATTATTTAGCATATTAAAATTAAAATCACCAGTAATAATTATGTCAGATATGCCCGAATCAATAGCAAGATGAATAGAATCTTCAATACCAGAATAATAAATTGAGTCAGAATTTGGCGGTCTATAGAATAATCCAAAAAGTACATGTTTATGTTTTAAAGTGAGTTGTATCCAAATACATTCTATTCCTCGTAGCTCTAGATCACTCCTACGCCTGTAGTGTATACTATCTTTCACATAAATGATTACGCCCCCGTGACTATCACCCACCCTATCTTTACGCTCAGGTTCCCTAAAGGAGTCTAGTCGAATATCATCGGACGAGTAAGAGGGATTTAGCCATGTTTCAGTAAAGGCTAGCACATCGAATTCCAAAAGCTCCGCTCCCAATATGTCAAGCTTTGGAACCAGGCTCTGAACATTATAATGAACGAAAGATAAATGATTACAGAGATTCGAAAAGTTGAATGCAGATGGATGAGTTGAAAACGAATTGCTGCTACTTGACGATGACAGCGGGCCCGGATTCGGATGGATGTCTCCTGAAAGGAGCAGGATAACAGATATCCATGTAGTTGTGATCATAATGATCAGGAATAGTATTACATGGCATGTAAAATTACAATTACTAGGGTACCCTTTGCCAGGAATTATCCGTCTGCGAAAGTTTTTGAGTTCAATTAGCTGTATCCGTGACAAATTTTCTCTTGTTAATTCTAGAAAAGAGAATGCTGAGCCTGCGTCGAAACAAATATAAAAAATAAACATAAACTGGACTACTAATGGCACTGTTACTTTGTTACAAGACAGATATGCATGCAGATCGACACTAACGTCCTTATTTTTTATGAAATTGTTGACAAGTAATAAAGAAATAGAGCGACTGCCAACCGGCATACATACTCCGTACAGTAACATAGCCTCAGTACAAGGAAACTGAAGGGACCACCGAAATGCCACTGTCCCATCCCCTCCCCTTCCCCGGCTCCAGAAAAGAAAGAAAGTAGAACATAAATAAACATGCAATACATAATAATCTTATATTTAGGATATGGAGGATTTTTTTAAGAAAAATCTTAAGGTTCTATTTTTTTCACCAATGCAGGAAACCACGAGGAACTCTTGGGCCACGTCAACAAAAATAACAAAAAAATGGAGAGAAGAGAGAATCACCGTGTGACTGAACAGTAAATATTCAAATCAGTCTGTGCCTGTGTCCTATTCTCCCTTACCACTCGAACAACCTTTCTTATAGTCTAAATGTCAGTATTTGTCTTGTCTTGTCTTGCCAAATCTCATAACAATATCACATTGCAGGTTATTTTCTAATTAGGGCCCAATTGTGGAAACCGAGTCGTGTATTCTGTAGCTATTCCAAATGAAAATAAAGAAATTAAGGAGCATACTTTACTGTTTCAAATTTTGTTGTCCCCCGCCTTTTCGAAGAAAAGCGGAGGGACATAGTTTTCGGCATTCCGTCCTTCCGTCCTTCCGTCCGTCCGTCCTTCCGTCCGTCCGTCTTTCCGTCCTTCCGTCCTTATTTCCGTCCTTCCGGCCCCCTAATGTAGTAGGTACCTTGTGTGCGCAACTCCTCCTACAGTTTTATGCCGATTCTTTCGAAACTTTACAGATGTTTTTGTCATGGTCTGAAGATACGCATGTGGTTTGGATATAATCCTGAGATTATTTTTTGTTACTTTTTCCACAAGTTGAACTTAGTAATTTTTTAGGCGTCTTTACTATCAAAGTGACTAGGTAGTGGGTACCTTTTGTGCGCAACTCCTCCAACAGTTTTATGCCGATGCCTTTGAAACTTCACAGGTGTTTTGGTCATGGTCTGAAGATACGCATATGGTTTGGATATAATCCTGAGATTATTTTTTGTCACTTTTTCCACAAGTTGAACTTAGTAATTTTTTAGGCGTTTTTGCTATCACAGTGGCTAGATAGTGGGTACCTTGTGTGCGCAACTCCTCATACAGTTTTATGCCGATTCCTTTGAAACTTCACAGGTGTTTTGGTCATGGTCTCAAGATACACATGTGGTTTGGATATAATCCTCACATTATTTTTTATTACTTTTTTCGCAATTTGAACTTAGCCATTTTTCATACATTTTTACTATCAAAGTGAATAGATAGTGGGTACCTTGTGTGTGCAACTCCTCCTACAGTTTTATGCCGATTCCTTTGAAACTTGACAGGTGTTTTGATCATGGCCTGAAGATATGCATGTGGTTTGGATATAATCCTCACATTATTTTTTTATTACTTTTTTCACATTTTTAACTTAGCCGCTTTTCCAGCTCAAACACTTTAGTGTTTATACAGTGGAGACCTAGTTTCCAAGGCGGGGGACATAAATTCGTCGAATTTGCTTGTTTCTTTTTAATTTGAGCCGCGACACTACAACCAATTAAGTGGTTTGTGCGCCCATTAAAAACTCGGATCAGCCTAGGCATATGCCGGTGCCCAGGCTGCTGTGAGCTTCCCTGGGCGCACATGCCACTTTGTTGGTTATCTCGTGTCGCGAATCATTTGGTTTAATAGTTTACCATCGACTCTAAGGTCTTTAATTGTTCGCCTGCCCCAAGTGTCCGACAAATGAGCCGCGACCCGGGAAAACCAACAATGTGGTTGTGCGCCCAGCGCAGACTCAGATCAGCCTGGGCATCCGCCAAGTTTGATCAGAGTCTTCGCTTAGCCTTTATTGGGTAGCTAAGGGTTTAAGCTACCTCTCTGCGGACAGCGAAGACTCTGATCAGACTGGGCGGATGCCCAGGCTGATCTGAGTCTGCGCTGGGCGCACAACCACATTGTTGGTTTTATCTTGTCACTGCTCAAATTTTATTTTGTTCTAAAGGTGTCAGAAAAGAGAAAGTCATCATTTTTAATAGTATTACATAGAGAATCTTACATGAGTGCTTCTGTATCACTGAATTGGGGGAAAAGATTAGATTTGAGGCTATGTCGAGCAGTTTATCGGTTTTACCCAAATGAGTTTAATAAATTCAATAATACAGGACCATGAGTGCAAGATTCTATTTATTATATGACACTAAAATCGAATTTTATTAGCGAATTTTGCATTCAAACTTTACGATTTTGCATTAGAAAACGCGACGTTTGATGGACGTAAACGCAAAACGTTACAACGTAATTTGCATATTTAAATCCACTAGTTGATTATTGTTTTTAATGCATGCCTTTAGTATGAGAGAAGGCACAGCCCATAGGCTAACACATCGCTCTTTACAGTGTATGAGTGGTATGGTAAAACCTCTCTATGGCTGCTACGATGTTAAATCTAAAGTTTCAGACAAAGGACCGTGATCGAAGTAAAGACCCTGATCTGACCACTCATTGTAGGATTCTCGATTCAATTTTACAACTTTTCTTTTTTGTCGTATGAAACTTGTAATAAAATCATTGCAACTCTACAGCTGCGGACTCCGTATGGCAAACTAATCAGAGGTCTTTTCCCTCGGAAAACGGCTATAACTTTTTTTTTCAGTTTCTTCTCTGCGGCGGTGTCTATTTCCTCTAAATTTTACCCAATGCTCAGTCTCCTTTGCCTTTTTCCGTACTGAACATGTCATATTTACATAAAAGTGGTTAACGTTGACGCCATCTTAGTTTTCTCAAAACGTAACGTAGCGACAGGAAGACTGCACGACATCTATTTCTTATTGTTTTGTTGATTTCTACGTTCGCATTCAAACAAATCTTATTTGGTTAATAGCATCCGTTTCCGTTGGTGTCGTAACGACAGAAATCTCATTGAAAGTAATGTATTTTTAAGGTAAATGTATGCCTTACCAATCCTCTATCATAGTGCGTCCGCTCTTTAAAAGCTCCTACGTAGCTTTGAATTTGCAGGTGCGTTACAGTCTCATATGTGACACCATATAATAAAAGTAAGTATTTCCAAAAAAATAAAAAAATAAAAAAAAAATACTAAAAATCTAACGTAGAAAACAAATTGTCGGACAGTTTAGGGTCGCTTCAAAGGTCCCTGAATGTCCGACAAATCTTACATGTCCAACAGAGTAAAGCTGTGTATCAATGTTCGTTCAAAGAGTAAAAATCATTGAATATAGTCATTAGTTGAACTAGACAATTTTATATAAAATAATAATAGTAATAATAAGAAACACAAAATGTCGGCAAATGTATCAAATATGTAATTGACTCTTGAGGAAACTAAACTATTTTAAAGGGTCAGACAAAATTTTAGCGTTTCTTAAACTGTCATGAAAGTAAGAAAAATTATTATACATGTACAAGGGTTGATCCAGAAGTAATGTCACTGTGTCCACTGCGCGCTTATTCATCGTAGCATTATTATAAAAATTATATCAAGCTGCACTGTAATTCAGTTCTGATTTACAGAATAAATATGTAATTGGATTTTTTTTTCTTTCCAATTATAAAGACGTTCAAAGTATGCCACCGACGCCATCGCGCCGCACGTCAGAATAACGTTAATTACATGAACATAATTTTCAAAGGCAATCACAAATCAAAATCAAACTAACGCGCCAAATTAGATGAAATTTGATACGATGACGAAATATATTTGTTTGTTTGTTTGTTATATATTTCTGTCGCCCGCTGTTGAAGTTTCAATATCGTCACTGCAGTTTGAAGTTTGCTAGCTAGCGCTAATGCTTGTTACTGCCGAGAGTTAATATGTTGATTTCTGACGAAAACCCGTCAGCTGATATGTGCGGTTTTGCATCGAATTTGAAGTATCACCATTACAGACTCTAGAGCTGTTTAGTTAGACATGTGGTGAAATAACAGTTATTTTGAGGCTTCTTTAAAGCTGCAATCAGCGCGATACGCGTGCAGATGAGTCGCCAGAGGGTAGTCTGAAAACCGGAAGGCCTTTATGTGCAATGTCAGACAAAAACGTCACTCTTGTTTGGACCCCATATATGAAGATCAACGTTCTGAAATTCGAATATTGTGTAAAATTCTTAAAATTGAGTTGCGGGGCCCTTCAGTTAATACTAAAGATGAGATAAACATGGGTGAAGAGACATTAGTGCTATGCTTGAACAGCGAATATGCTACTTTGGACATGACACAATATCGAAGTTTCGTCTGGTGCGTCCACAACGTTATTGACGTGCGGCGCGTTTCGTTACCATGCCTTCTGTCTATCTCGATATCTCAGTTACTGTGCACTGTATTTCTATGACATTTTCAGTCCATTAATGCAAATAGATTAAGGTTCTTAGATACGAAATTTTATTGGCCTCCCTTTATTCTACATGATTTTATAGCTGCAGTGACATTACTTCTGGATCAACCCTCGTATTTAAGTAATCATTTCAAAAAATATCAAAAATACTAAAAATGTACTTTTATAAGAGGACAGAATTTGTCGGACATCCAGGGTCATATCCCTAAGTGTCCAACAAGATATGAATCCATATTAAAGTCAACTATCAGTCAGAAACTATTAAACATGACCATAAAAAATAAAGAAAAAAAACATTATAACAAAGAATCTTTGGTAAATGATTAGCCACTGTTCTGATAATTTGCATTCGATTATACAATATAAAAAAAATCTTTGGGAAAACATAATTCCGGCAAATGTAATTGCTAAGTAAAAATAATTGTAAGTAGAATATTTCCAGGGAAATAAAAATTCTTATGTTTTCTAAAGCTGTCAGAAAAGTGAACAAAACCATTATACTGTAAAATCTCTCTATTAAGACCACTCGATATTAACACCACTTCGTAATTTAAACCGGTCTTTGCCAGTCCCAAATGGTATTTTCCTTCTATTTTATATTCGCTATTAAGATCACCTCATTAATAAGGTCACTTTTAGGCAGCCTGAAAGGTGGTCTTGATAAAGGGATTCTACTGTAAATGCATATAGTAATCATTTCAAACAAATGATTAATCAAAAATGCTCCAAATATAACTTAATAAAGAATAAACAGAATTTGTCGGACATTCAGGAAAATCTGTTCCTAAGTGTCCGACAGGTTATGAAACTATATTAGACTGAGCTGTAACTGTTAAAACCATCAGATATGACCAAAAAGTGAATACTTTTTCTCGTCATATTTAATTTTAGTTTTACTCTTTAAATGAAAACTTGTGTCAATTTTCAACCTGTCGGACACTTAAGAGGTGTCGAACATTTAAGTACTTTGTAAGACTTTTGTCGTGTAAGCAAGTGTTGTCATGCTCCAGTAACTTGGAATTTTTTTAAATGCATATCATTCTTACCTTGTCAATGATACCCCTGTCACTGTCTGGAGCAAGATCCGCAAAATCCTTTTGCAAACCGGTTTACAAGAACTAGGTAGGCCATTCTTTTATCGAACTTCTTGACTACATATCGGACACATCAGTCAAACAAGCCATAGCACTGAACGTACACATTCGCTTTTATCGGCGTCTTTTAAAGTCTGTTATTTTGCAGTTTGTTAGTGAAAACCAAAATATTTTTTAACTTTCCTATGAAATGTCATTTATATTTTCTTATCTTTTTTTATAAAGTACGATGTCCAATTCAAGTCGGTCCTAGACCCCGAAAGCCGTGTTTAAATGTCTTGGCTTGTTTGAGAGATTTATTCATTTCTATCAGCTTTGTAATTTGCTTTTGTCACCGGTACATACTCGCTAGTTCAACACAAAATGTCAACGGAACATCTCACGGGTATGTTCCTGTGACAAATGCAATTGCACAGCTAATGAAAATGAGTATTTCTAAAAAAGAAAAAAAAAGAAAAAAGGTTTAAATACTGTTTTCGGGACCTGGGACTGAATTAAATTGGGCATCGTACACTGTATTTTATGAAAATAGTAAGAAAATACAAATTTCATTTCATAGGAAAGTCAAGAAATATTTTGGTCACCACTAAAAATTAAAACTGCCCAATAACACACTTGAAAATATGCCGATACAAGCGAATGTGTATATTTTTCGCCATATCGCTGCCTGTTTTATTTCGAGAAATGTATTCCCCCGCGCTGATATAGCTCGTTTGACTGATGCGTACGATATAGTCAGAAAATTCGATAAAACGAAGCACCTACCTAGAGTGTGCAAACCGGCTTGCCATCTTTAGTGGTCTTAAAGGATGTTCCGGATCTAGATCCAGACAGTTAATGTTAAAATCAAACAACAGGAGGCGCAGAAATTATCACATTATTTCTAAAATGCCCCTTCTATGCTAAACTATGTTTCTAGCTTTAAAAGTATTCATACTAGCCCCTGGCGGATAATGCTAATAAAGTTATAGAAATCATTGAAATGCAGAGTAGGAGAGAGTGGAGTTGTTTCTTTTGTAAAAATAATATATCCTTTGTTTACCATCACCAGTCACTAGTTCATCGCTTGCTTAGTAGGGAAACAAAATACTTATGATTTTAATTATTTATTTTCACTGATTACATTTTATTTTGTTGTTTTCGAACACTTAAAATCTAAATCAAGAACCCTGTGAAACAGAATAGAATATACGCGAAACATACATGAAAACATGACATATTTAAAACATACCGAAAAGATAAAATGCATTTTGCATTCCAATGACTGATTCTACAGTCTACTGCCCTTAAGAAAGCTCTGCCTTAAAACTATACAGTTTAGGTTGAAGGAGTACATTTTCAAGGAAAAATTTACAATTTTCTTTTTGCCTGCTTCTCAATAGCGGTCAGCCCTTAAATAAAAGAATTTGCTCATGAAGAGCAAATTCTTTCTTTCAATAGTTGACCCCTTTTGGAAGAGTGTCTTCGTCTAGGAAGTCACAGACATCATTTCTCATTATAAGAATGGCGGAAGAAGGAGCTCTTACAGGAGTCAGATTTATCTTTTAAGAGTAGACCCTCTTTCATAAGGGTTTTGTCTCCGAAGGAAGCACATAGGAAGTCATAAAATGAGCCGACACGAGAAAACCTACAAAGTGGTTATGCGCCAAGTGGAGACTCAGATCAGCCTGGGCATCTAACCAGTGTGATTAGGCTTTTCGCTAAGCGCTTAAAGGAAAGGTAAGGCTCTAAGCTACCTTCATGCAGACACCGTAGACTCTGATCAGACTGGGCGGATGCCCATGCTGATCTGAGTCTTCGCTGAGCGCACATGCCACTTTGTTGTTTTCTCGATCGCGGCTCAAATATATTCCCGTTAGGAAAAATAGCGGGAGAACATGGAATGGTACACAAACGTCTTAATTTAATGTAACAGTTTTAGTCTTTATAAGTCTTATGTAGATCTCTCTATTTTTTGGCATTACTTCTTTTCAAAGGCAAAATAGTTGTTTACAAAGATCAATAGATCAATTTCATTTCTTTTCCGAAAACGGGAACTGCTGGTTGTTCTGAAACGAAAGAAAAAAATGATATAATTATTTCAATTCAGATTGTCATCAATCATTGTTATACACCAGAAAGCGTAGCCATTAGCATGAAAAAAATTATCTCGTAAAGTGCAGGGTAAACAGTGGTTTTTGTCGGTTCCAAACACACACACAAAAACCCATTCCCCACTCCCAGTGCAGTCGATATTCCACGCGTTGAAACTAATAAATTCAAAAATTATCTTTCCGTCCAGGCGGATAAACCATAGCACATCTATATCCTAGCTGACTAAAGGTTTTGACGTTCAATTATTCCATCATGGTTATTTTCTTCTCAGAGCATCTGAAATTAAGATTTATGATCTTTATTTTTCTGTCACTTCTACAAAGGAATACACTTTTTGATTGGTTTCCTTAAAGGAAATAATTTGTACCTAGAAGCAAAACAGGAGTTTGAACTCAATTTTAGTACATAACACCTAACTAGAAGGGAGGCAAACGAAAAAATGGCAGAGTTGCTTAACTTGAAAGTATATCCATCGACCTTATATTTTCGAACAAACCCATTATTAAAATTTGAGTTTTTGTTACTCGATGCTGCTCTGACAATGCTTTCTTTGAAACAATTGTTATTCACAGGGTATAATCGATTCCGCTAATTTTCGCTTCTTGCAGAGACTATACATCATATTTGGCTTCCGCCGAGACTGTCCGCGAATTCTTGCTTCCTGCAGGGACAACTGTCCTCGAAAAATGACTTCCTGCCGAGACTGTCCGCGTGACTCTGCTTCCTGCCGAGAGCCTCGGCAGGAAGCAGAAGCACGCGGACAGTCTCTGCAGGAAGCCATTTATCATGTACAGAAGTCTCGGCAAGAAACAAGAGATCGCGGACAGTCTCGGCGGAAGCCAAATATGATGTACAGTCTCTGCAGAAAGCGAAGATTAGCGGAATCGATTATACCCTGTGTTATTTGAAAGAACCAACCAGAAATACGCTCTTTTGTGACAAAAAAAATACAGGATTTCTGGTATTTTTCAAGAATTATTTTAGTGAGAACTCTGAGTCAGTCTCGATTAAACTTTTAACCCTTAAAGCGCCAAAAAGCCGCTGTACCAAAACATGACTCATTATAATAATATTAGCTGCCCTAACTGGTACCCTTGTGCTCAAAAGCTAGAAAAATGACACAGTTTTCCGAGTACATCTACCTTTTAAACCAAACCTCAAATGCACGCCGTGGGGTCGAGTCTGGTAACTTCGGACAGCGGGTAAATTCGGACATACCATTGTGAACAGTGAAAATGCAGATGAGACGGCTCATAATGAGCCGTCTCATCAGAATTTTTAATGTTTATCCAGTTAATTTGGTTTAATTCCAAACAACTGACAAATAGAGGAAACAATGCCACTGTCTGAATTTACGTGTTGTCCGAATTAACCCGACTTGACCCTACTCTGTCCTGCGATGTCAACAGCAAATATTTACACTCGTCGACAATTTCCTATACTGGACTGACCTATACTGGGCTGAAGATGTGCATACATCCATGAACAACAATTATTCACGCTTAAGCGACGTCACGGATAATTCAAGTAGTTGATTGGCCGAGGTGACGTTCGATATACGACATGTCATACTGACTGCTATTGAACGTTATAACAAAATGCGTTGATTATAACAGTTATTCTTGGTCCTTGCCTTGGCGTTAAATCAGTCAAAACTTCACGAATAAGTAGCAAGATTGACGTGAAAGCAGAATAAATATAAAACATAAATTTCATATTTCGGAAGTTCATGGAAGTATGAACACAACGGGTTCCGTGCAAAGTTTACGTGACGTCCAAAAAAATGATCTTTATTTCTTAAATGAACAGTATCTATAATAATTATATTGCAAGTAGAGGAGGTTGCATGATAGAACAACGCTGATCAGAATTCCTGAATCGTAGTCTTTGTCATTCCTTCATGTCTAAGTGGGTTGGGAGGGGGGGGGGGGGGGGGGGGCTTTCACTAGTAAATTCTACCTTTGAATATTTATCACTCATTACAAACTGGCCCAGGCCATAACCTTACATTTCTTAGGAAACCGGACTAAATAAGGTAAACTGTAATACCTCAATAACATGAAAGATCCTTCTCATGTAAAAATAGTGCGTCCATGCTGAACAATAACCATTCAGTTGTCAATGCAACGATTCATGCTACGGAAAAGACACCAAACAGATGCGCAGGATGATATTGGGCTCGTTTTTCGTATATGCTCTCTGACAATAATGTAGCCCTGACATGGGTAAACTATAAAGCGGTCGATTCAGCAATATTAAGTATTATTGCGATTTGTTAATGACAGTTGCAAAAATCTGACAGATTAAAAAATTGTAGTATATATGAGCCGCGACACGAGAAAACCAACAAAGTGGTTGTGCGCCCAGCGCAGACTCAGATCAGCATCGACATCCGCCTAGTCTGCGCAGAGTCTTTCCTAAGCGCTTAAAGGGTAGCTCAGGGGTCTCAGCTACCCTCATGCGGACAGCGAAGACTCTGATCAGACTGGGCGGATGCCCAGGCTGATCTGAGTCTGCGCTTGGCGCACAACCACATTGTTGGTTTTCTCGCGTCGCGGCTCATATACGTATTGTATAAGTTTGCAAGGAATTATAGATTAAATGTTGTGATTTTCGGCTGCTTTTTAAATAAAAAGGAGTTGATAATCAGTTTAATTTGCAAGCTCGTGTTGCATAAATTCAAATTGAGCCATGCGACCGCGTGCTGTTTCGTGTCGTTGGCAACAAGAAATGAGCAGCGACACGAAAAAAAAAATAAGGTGGCATTGCGCCCTGCGCAGACTCAGATCAGCCTTGGCATCCGCCCAGTCTGATCAGTCTTCGCTGCCCGCATAAAGCTCTAGCTTAAGCACTTGGCTACCCTTTAATCGCAAAGAGAAGATTCTGATCAGGCTGGGTAGATGCCCAGGCTGATCTTAGTCTTCGCTGGGCGCACAAACCACTTTGCTGGTTTTATCGTGTCGCTGCTCAAATATGGAGGATATCGTATCTGATATCATGCCCGCGACAGGTAGCGATGGCTCCTTATGACCTATTGTGTATGGCGCATGCTCTTATGGATATCAGCCCCGGATCCATGGGATGGGCTTTAGAGTGGCACCCCGCCATCTGGGCTTCTGTGTTATTTATAATATATATGCCTCCAGATAATAAGGATTATTTGGTGACAGTTTGAGATAATTTATCTATGTGGTTAGATTAAAATATATGTTGTGACATCTAATTAGAATTGCTTCGGTGGGGCGATTCTGATGAGACATCACATATTATATTTCAAGGCAAAAACAGATAAAAAATATGTCATCAAATTCATCCCTAATTATGCCATTTATTTTCATTTATAAAACGACTAATGTGGTTGCTAAGCTGTTGCTTAGGCAGAATTTCTTTGAAGGAGATTCCCTACAACTATGAAATTTGCTCTGGAGGAACAGTCTGAAAAAGTCTGTTAATCGAGAGCAAATTTCATACTTGTAGGAACCTCCTTCATAGAAATTTCACCTTATCAACAGCATAGCAACGACTTCAGTCGTTTTAAAGATACGGCCCCAGATCTGGATAAAGATGGCGAACAACACTTTACCAATTAGCGGCCGACTTTCCCAGTTTTACCGGCGATAAATGGCACAGATCGGTGTGTAAAGTGTCGACTGTTTGCGACATTCAACCTGATATTTTAAGAGGTAATATACAACTACTGATATGCAAACAGTGGTTTCCACATGATTTTTGGTAAGGTCATGTGACAAAAATCCTTTAGGCTTATAAAAGGGTGTGTTACATATTTTTTCTTTGATATGGGACCGCTTTCTTACCTGACTGTGACTCAGATAGTTGGCCAGACAAAGATTATTCCTTCTAGTATATGCTCTGATGTTCTGAGGACCGTTTATTCGTGTCGCGGATGAAATATGTATTGTATTCCTACCTCGTTATCCAAGTCTTGCCCATCCTTGTCGTCCATATCACTGTACGAATCACTTGTGTTTTGGTACCCGTATCCTATATCTGAAGAACACATATAAATACATCTTAAGAAAGGAGCCTTATTGCATCTACAAACAGCAAGGACTAAGGTCAGCGTGTATACATCTGCACAACACCAACAGATTTCTTGGCGTTTGACTACCAATGTCTCTAGTCAGGCCCATCAAAGTCCAACTATTGGCTTTCATTTGTTCTTGCTTCAGATTGCAGAGAAACCGGAATTTTCTTTTTTGCGCACCGGATAGAAAATGCCATTCTTTTCACCTTGGACAGAATATCCTTTCTCCCACCTTTACATATATAAGCTAGGCTCTCAGCTCATATAACAAACTTCTATCTTACACCTGGCAGCATCTTTCTTATATTAGCAACCAGACTTTTTCAATTTTTGACTAATCTTTTAATTTCAAAAGAACAAAATGGACGCGCAAGCATGTCGGATGACGTTGAAAAGCAGATCATAGGTTGTGACGTCACTCAAGTTTAATGACGTCACTTAAACCGGTTATAAACGTCTCTAGGTAACTTGACGCGCGTTACGTGAGATGCTAAGCTGCATTTAGTTTTCGCCCTCTGGAAGGTAAAATAATCTATATATCGTGTTTTTCGTCTGTTTTTAAGGTGAAGTCTGCGTTTGCATCCATTTTAGGGCCCGATAAACACACTGGGCTGCTCAAATTTTCTTCAAATCACTGGTTAAAAAGTTAAAATTTTCCTGTTTTGAAGCCTGATCCGATTTAAGGTTTGAAATTCGCTAGTAGTGGGAGAAAAATAATCCATAATGAGCCAATCCATGTAGGATAGGGAAATTTCACCCTCGGGGTCAAAATTTCAACCAGGGACACGGAAAGCCTCGTCCCTGGTTGAAATTCCGACCCCTCGGGTGAGATTTCCCTATCCTACATGGACACTCATGATGAATTGTTATAATCTTGCCCATGTTATCTCGCCCAGGACCGATAACAAAATCACGAGCTGTAAATATGCATTGGTTGTATAGGAGCTCACGTACCTGCGTCGTCATGTGACGTTGGCATTTTAGATGATGACGTCACGAACACGGCAAAAATGACGTCAGTTTATGCACGCAGTCGTTGACGTAAAAAGCCGAATGGAGGTTGTTGAAAACGGAGCCTTCTTTCAAAATCAAATTGAAACCTCTCAAGCACTAGAATTACGCATTTTAACAAGTTCCGAAGTTAGAACAAAACGTGGTGCGCAAGAAGAAGCTTTTGTCATGGGTGTGAGGTGTGGATATAAAAATCCGTCACTCGGGATCACTGTTCGGCATCACTCGGCAAGTCTCGTGATTCGGAACAGTGACCCTCGTGACTGATTTTTCTATCCACACCTCACACCTATGACTTCTGATCTAGCGGTCCTGAATTCGAGCCCCGTTGAAGACGGTAATTTTTACAATCGTTAACGAGGTCCAGTGCGCACAGCCTTCATTATTACCCTACCATCGTCCTGATACAATTGAAATACTTTTGAAAATGACGTATTATCGCAAGTCATTCATCCATCTTTACCCGAGCAATATCGAGGTATTTCTCGGGTTACTCGAAAATATGTAGATACAGTCAACACCCGATATCTCGAAAACTGATATCTCATATATCTTCATATATCAAAGAATCTATTTCCTATTTTAATTTACATTTTAACTTCTGTTATCTCAAAATACTGATATCTCAAAGTAAATTTTCTGTCACCAGAAAATTTACTTTGAGATATCAGTAGTTTGGGCTGAAATTCGACTTAGAAATATCGAGAGTTGACTGTATGTATACATTATCTTCGAGTAAATCGAGAAATACCTCGGTATTGCTAGGGTTTACCAAAGTTATTATGCCTAATGTTTTCGGTATCTCGCAAGTGGGTTGTATTTATTTGAAAAGAACAAATCAAAACGTTATTAAACTTAATAAATCTCAGGCAACACACAGGAGGCGTAAGAGACTTAATTCAGAATTCGTACATTTCCATTATTTTGTTGTTTTTTTAATTCTCACCGTACTCAACCCCCAACCCCACCCTCCTTTTTTGTTGGTAAAAATAATCATCGTTGTCAGAGACCTATTATACAGAGTAAGCGCTATTATATTAAGATTTATATACTGACAAGAATGTAAATTTAAATAAATATTATTGAATATTTAGCTGCTTCAGTTTCAAGTATGAATAACATTTTGGTTTTGGACAGTTGTTACTAGTTTAACTGATATCAGGGGGCAAATGATAACCCTTTTTCTGACCCTCAAACTAGAAGATACGCAACCATTTGAAAATTAAAGAAAACAAAAACAAGTCAATGTTCGTCGATGATGTCATTTAAAATCTTCATGATATTATGAGGGAGATAAAAAAGGGTTCTCGGAGGACATAAAATCCTCAAAACTAGGTATATGTATTTATGTTTGTCCTGGATAGATTCTTCATGAGTTTATACTTTATATCTCTATATAATGATTATTTAGAATGCATATATTTATACATGTACAAACTAGGATTTGAAAAAAGAATCTTATGTAAGCAGTTACTGCTGGTCCATCAACCATTGCAACATTTCATTCTCGTAGCAATGTCAGACATTTTCAAAGCTAACAAGAATTAACGTTCTGATGACGATCAAGGACTTTTAATCTTTTCTATCAATGATTTTTTCTACATATAAATGGTGCCCTTCAAACGCATTAGTCCCAGTTCAAAATGGTATCTTTTTTCCCCAACTGCAAGCTGAAAATTACCGATTGCAGGAAGAATTTTTCTAAGGACCATCTTACAAACAGTTTACTTGCTTGCTTAGAGAAGTAGCAGATATGTAGCTATAACTGACTGTAAATATTTTATATTCAGTTTCATGTCCCCTATCCCACCACTTACATCTAAATGAAGGTGTTTCTGAAATTCCAGATTTTAGAAGAATACGACAAATTTTTCCCAATTCTGTGGGAACTGGCACCATTCCAAAAGTAGTGAAAAAATCACTGTCTATTTACGTCATCGGCAAAACGGTACATTGTTTGATCATCTGTCACTAAGCATGAAAGTCGCCCATTTCCGAGCAAGCGACGTACTCGCTGCTCAACGCAAATGCCGCTCGGCTTAAAACTGAAAACAGTCAGTTAAACCTGCCCTGCTGTCAATGTTAATCAGTAATTCTAACACTGGTCGGCTATATAGCCAATGCTAAAATCTAGTGATATATTGCGTAACAAATCACTGGGCGGACTAGCGTGACGTTATTTAGCGACGTTCGGACGTCATTTTTCTTCGTTTGGTGACGTCAATTTTCATTTCTATGAGGATAGACCGTGTAACGTGGTTTTCTTGCATCAAAAACTTACGAAATACATGTGAACACCTCTGTAACAGTCAAAGTTATTGGCGGGATTTCTTCATGTAATCATGGCGGAAAACTGGAAAAATCTGAAGGAAACATTTGCGTTTTCATCGTTTCTGACGTGTTAGAATCGAAATAGATTCTTGCTTACAAGTGATTTGTTGCCCAATATATCACTGGTTGTTGGTCAGTCGTCAGTGACTATATATTTCTCGCGCTTCGCGCACGTGACATATCACTTTACGACTGACCTCCAACCAGTGATATATTGGACAACAAACCACTGTAAGCAAGAATCTTTTTCTTAAATATAATCGACTACGACATTACAACTGCAATGAAAAGAAAACAGTAGTGCGGCGGGTTGTTTGATGTGACAGCTTCCGCTAACAACTTCCCAAATCATTAGGAAAAAATACTTTCCATTCGTCTAGATTGGTGGTAAGATTCTGACCAGAATGAGTGTATACCTGAGTGGTTGATTTGAGTCTTCCTTATTTTGCATATGTCATAGCTTTACTTTCAGATGACGTCACTCTTTTTTTGCAGAGTTGTCGTACGTACGCAAGTATATTTTTAAGAACCATAATTTTGAAAAGTTATCGTAAATGACGTTACTATATTTTTAACTGGTCGTAAGTGACGCCAACTTATTTTGAAGTGTTGTCGAAAGCAACACCACTATCTTTTTTGAGCCGTTTTAGGCTGGCTGTAAGTCCGTCTATAGATATGGTTGACAAAGTTTTTCGGGAGAGCTTTACGTATCTCTGTTTTTGTAATCCTACGCTAAACGCTCTACATTTTAACACACAGGGAAAATAGTTCTGACATTTCTGTACATTTTCAAAAATCCATACTTTTGATCTGGCAAAAAGAGTATTCATAATCAAAGTTGATTTATTCAAAGTGAATAGGGCTTCAGTTTGCGACTGAAATCAATAATAGACCTTTTACACATTGTTTCTGCGCATGCGCGTATCGCTCAGGTAACGCGTTATGTTCCGATAATCGGCGAGACGTTACACAGATGGGGCATAAGATTTTCCACCTGTGAGACTTTACATGTAATGAATTATAAGTTCCTTGTTTTAATCATTTATATTCTTATCAATTATTTAATAAAATTCATATCTTTATTTTCTGCAATCTTATACATCAAAACGTGTGAAGACTTGTCTTTATTTTACAAATAAAGCTGACGATCCGCCTAAAATACGCACTCTGCAATTACACAGTCGCATTCTTTTATTATTATTATTGAGAAACTGAGCCAACTGTATTATCATATACTTTGAATTAAAGATATTAAAAACACAGAATATTTTTTATTCCATTTGATTTGCTCTTTCAAATATACCTTTTCCATTCAAACCCCCTTTAATAAAATGTGCTAATAGCAAAAAGTCATCTCTAAATCACCTCATTATTAGAGTCATGCCACAATTGATAAAGTTTCGTTTCAAGGCTCCAGGCTGCATAGACTCTAAAGACTTTAATTAGATTGCAAAACAACGTTTTGAAAAGCACTGATAGGCAGTGTGATGACATTCAACATGTGTTTCACACCTTCTGAAAACAGAGAATTTAGTATGATTTACATGTTTATACAAGGGTGGCAACACATTTAGGCCCAATTTCACGTCGGCGAATCATTTATTGGTGATTTAAACTGTGGTGGCGACTTCGCTAAACTGCCTATAAAACCTCGGTTTAAATCGATTTCACGTGTGCAAAATTTACCTGATTCAGTAAACCCATGGTTTTGCCAAGCTGATTATTCTTTCATGAAAGAAATCAAGTAAATTGACTCACAAAGGATCTAGAGAAACATCAGAAGACACGCATCTTTAACAGCGCAGCAAGACATCGCAGCAGAACAAGGGCTGCCTCAGAAAATATTTTTTTTTGGTAGCGAATGGTAACCAGCAGCATTATGAAGGCATCTCCTTTAGTACTCATGTCTCTCGCCTTCTTCGGGACGCAATGGTTGAAGAGGCTTAGTGGGGGCCGCCTGCGCTCGCTATCTAATACGTAGGCATCTGTTACTTGATTTCTGCAGCTACTGTGTCTCGCGGAATGTATCAGTAAGTGTTCGGCCGTTGCTTACTGAGACGTTCCCACTTCAGTTTTCTATAAAAAGCTTTAGATTCAGCGACACAGAAGAAGTCAAACACAGAAACGCGTGCTTGTTGCCCCATATATGGTAATCGTACGTTTATATTATTAGAGCAGCGGAAAAAGCGCCACTCCAGATAATCTTCGCTTTTTATACCACAGCTGAACTAGGGCTAGTTTAGAAAACTTCACTCTGGTAGCACATCTGAACCAGCGCTGATTCAGAAGACATTATCTTTTAGAAGCGCAGCGAGATTTGTGCTGCTTGGACTTGAGAAGTCATCAATCTAATCTGTATCCTCATCAAACATCTTCTAAAGTAGCACTTTTCCGCTGCACTACTGAAGGATGGTGTCTTCTGAAGTAGCGCTAAGGCTGCCGCTAAATAGGATGCCATCTGGTTCTCTCCCCTTATAGCTACCGCATATAGGGACAGGTAATGACTAATCCAAACGGTCAAAAATCTGCCCGTGAGATCTAGAGAGAGTTCGTGCGAGATTTTATAGATCTACCTCAATCAACAAAGATTTGTTTCGTAGTTTATTTTAAAGAAGGAGCAATGTGGATGTAAGTTAGTTAAATACCCCAATAATGTTGTAATAAGGTGTCGATAGTATTACTAAGGGTAATTTCATTTGTTACGGACTAGCTGATTGGCTAATGCATTATCCAATGAAAGCCGTCGCAACAGTAGTCCTTACCAGTTGTCATACACACTGTGGACAACTGCGGAAACAGTTTATCTGGTATACTATAGAACTAGCTGCGCCGCGCAACTAAAAGGGGATTTCATCTGAAGGAGCGCTAGTTCCCCTGCTCTATTAAAGAGTGATGTCTCTAGAAGTAGCGCTACTTCCGCTACCCTGGTGAGGGGCGGTGTCTCCTGAACTAGTGCTTGTTCCGCTCCGCTACTGAAGGGTGGTTTGTTTTTTGTTTCGTTTTTTTTTTTTTTTTTTTTTTGAAGAAGAAGAAACGCTACTTCTGCTGCGCTTCTAAAAGGAGACAGACTTAGTTCTGCTGTAATGCGAGATTCGCTTGAAGCAGCACTGATTATGCTACTGCCCTACACGCTTTGTTATGAAGTGTGTCCTATAATTGTATAATTGTGTGTCCTACACTTTGTCTAACGCCATCTCGATTCATAAAAAACGAAACCCCTAGCTAGCCAGTAATTAACATGCAAAATACATAGCATCACTTATTCGAATGAGCAGCCTACTCTGTTTAACATAGTTCCTTAGACCGAGGATGGCACAACGTGTTATTTCTATTGGCAAGC
The DNA here is from genome assembly GCA_963989385.1 of Ctena decussata. Classification (NCBI taxonomy): domain Eukaryota; kingdom Metazoa; phylum Mollusca; class Bivalvia; order Lucinida; family Lucinidae; genus Ctena; species Ctena decussata. Next base: position 43,083,511 of record OZ022505.1, on the reverse strand, counting down.
TAAGTGAGAACAAGTAAGACTAAGCACAAAATCAGAAGTGACCCTTTAGAAACAACCGGTTACCGAGTGCCTCATAGTAATAAGAAATTCTTCCATCGGCATGATGCTATTTCCCCTGATCCCGGAATTTTGGAAGGGGGTTCAAATTAGCTGCATGAGGGTGGTTTGAATAATGCAATTTACCCATTTTTCCTGAAATTCCCCATGAAAATTGAATAATTTAGGCTGAAGAGGGGGTTTATGTTAACCCCGAACCCCCTCTGGATCCACCCCTGTGTTAAGTTGTATGTCCTTCACCCGGTGCTTATGAGCCATTCCAGCCTTCGCAGTTCTATCTTTGTGAAACAAAACTATTTTACAAATTCTGCACCATCGTAATATTCAAAAGGGTCAAGTCTGTGAAATTGATTTCTTGGGTTCTTTCAAACATTAATGAGCCGTGACATGACAAAACCAACAAAGTCTGATCAGAGTCTTGGCTGTGCGCTTAAAGGGTAGCTAAAGATCTTAGCATAGCCTAGCTCCATGCGGACAGCGAAAACTGCTCAGACTGGGTGGATGCCCGGCTGATCTGAGTCTTCGCTGGGTGCACATACCTTTGTTTTGTCATGTCGCGGCTCATTATGCATCACGAATATCATTTATGTCGAGGAAATGATCATAGTTATCCTCTTTTTTTTTGCACAAAATCAATGTTTGTCAGTCCTTAATCTTTCTTTTTTCGACGCTCAAAATTATCCGTAGTTTTATTCACAATTAAAAATAATCTTTGAACGTGAAATTCATTCCGAAGATTATCTATGTAAATAAGCATCCAACAGCCTTAATTCTCGGTTTATGGGCGACGTGAAATTGGGCCTTAGTGTTGTTGGTTTAAGATGCTTTTTGTGTATTTATTAAAGTAAATATCACTATTTATTTCCAAAGCATGTGCCAGTTAAATAATGGAATAAAATGAAATAAATAAAATAAGTGAAAAGGGATGTATGATGGCTGTACCAGTTTTCGGGGTATTAACATTTGCTCGCAACATACAAATTGTGTGATAAACAAAAATCAAAAACTGATGGTCAGCGTGTACATAAAAATATGTGTTAAGTAATTTGTAACTTACATTTCATGTCCGCATGTCGCCATGTTTACATATTTCATCAACTCCACACAGATGCTCTGCTGAATCTGCTCCCCGAAACTGCCCCCAGTTTTCGGGGCATGTTAAAGAAGTCGTCTTCAAAATGCATCAGCTGTAGATCCTAATGATAACAACTGTTTTCGTGAGACCTGCAATTCTTTAGGCTGTAGAAACGATTTTTGAATTATCAGAAAAAAATGTTCATAATTGAATAAAACACCGTGTCATCTTCGTCGGTACTTTCCATAAGCTTTACAGTGTTTCCACGGTCACCAACGACGACGTCATGGATGACGTCACAACTAACGTGCTGTCGCGCGTCAATTAGTGTATGATGAAACATACTGATTCAACTTTCTGTTTGCAAAAAATAATCATCTTTATAGGTTCCTGACAAGAAAGCGGTATAATCTGTCATAATACCCCGAATTCTGGCGCACCCCGAAAACAGGTACATCGACCATATGTGTTGTAAATAGCACAAAATTGCGATTTCTCTTAAAATAAAGGTAACGTTTTAGAAAATAACTTAAACATGTGAAAGACTCGTTTAACAGCATCTTTTAACCGGAAACTGGAAGTAAATTTGGCATTTTCGGCATTACTAAAAACAAAATTAACCTAAAAACCCGGATTTTTTTCTTTTCAATAATTTTGAAAACTTTTAAAAAAACATCCGTTCGATGATATTAATGACTTTTGATTATTTATCAGTGACAAGCTGAAACTACAAATCAACTATGCTGTACTAAGAAAAATGAAGGAACTTCCCTGAATGTCTCTATTTTCAGTTTATTATGTCGGAAAACAGATGTTTCAAAACAGCAGATCGCATACACAATATAAAAATGAATAAATATTAAACAGTAAACGATTTGAACGACGGTAATCTGAAATCACTATGTAATTATAAATATTTAATTAGTTTATCATCAAAACGCTTATAAGTTTATATTGTTGTATCCAAACATTGCCCCACGCCTGCAAGGTAACGCGAAATCTCGCCAGGTAACGGGCCGCGAGACTAGAGGAGATAATAATGTGAAAAAGGTATATTCATTAAAGCGATCCAACGCTAATAAATGCATTACGTAAAGAATACGCCGATGGGTGAATACAAGTTTGCTTCTTTAAAAAGACCTGTTGTGTAATGTAATGCATCGTTGAAGCCGACTGATTGTTTTGACGAATTAAAGTCACGCCATCACTGAAGGTGATTCTAATGAGACGTCAGATGGAGTTACAATAATATACATTACCATTCGGCAAATAAAGCTTTCACAAAAAACTTGGTATACTCTTAGCAACCATTAATAGTTGGTGCATTACATGTAAAACCACAAAAAAACTAGAATAAGACGTTTCTTTATATTTCAAAAGGCGACACTAAAGTCTCTAGTGGTGCGCTTCAGTCACAGGTGCGGTGGTGGGCAACCAACCTACGCTTATAATGGTATCAAATCCTTGACAGATTGACTACATTTACCAGACTGTAGCGTTTAGACATGTTAGATTAAACTGTATTCTGATTTTAAAAGGCGCTTTAACATTTTTAAAATTAGATTAACTGCAGTCAATCAAAAAAGCTCTCTTCTCCAAATTGGTGAGGACACGGACAGACTCGGTTCAGGAGGTGAGAGTTATGGATTTGTGTTTTTTTTGTTCCTCCTCGGGGGTCATCGTTATTACAACTGGACGAAACATCGCAATCAACGCGCTCTTCTGCAGTGGCTAAATTGTTAAGCTACTGCGCTACAGTCCTCTATCGATATGTATGTTTGTGGGTGCCAACTGGGTCGTGCTGGTTTCAAAGAGACTTCTAAACAAAGAGGTTTAGATATTTCAATCATGAAAAGGCCCTCATCACTACTGCACTGGGTCTATGGGTCACAACAGTGAAAGGTACCTGAGTACACTTTCTTTTAACTTCCTATAGGAGTCCATTCTCAAAGCCAAGAATTTGCTATTGAAAGCAAATTATTTTGAGAGTAGAAACCGTTTTGGAAGGGTAAGCCAACAGGTATGACAAATGTGATGTTCTTTGGAAAATGTTGGAAATATATAGAGCTGTACCTATACGCATTTAAGCAATTGGAAAAATGAGATTACTGGGTTGTGGCGGCTAGGCAGTGTTGTTATGGCTTTGTTCTTGTCTGACTAATCTAACCAGGCGCTCCTGGGTCTAACTGAACAAAAAATACAGCAGTCATTATTTTAGATCTTACAGATGACTGAAGTTAAAAATGATCTTTTGCCAATGGATGCATTGAATATTTAGTCTTTTGCAGAATGACTGCAGTCAGCATTTAACCACTCGTTCTTTTATCATTAGGAGTCAGTGTAGAGTCTTTCGTGGTCTGCCAGGAGTGTTGCGTTGGTCCGTCAGTGTTCTTAAATACCCTACGCCATAAGCAGTAAACAACCTATTCTGATGGCATTCCCTGGTTAATTTGAAACAAATGTAGAAAACCGTAAACATGCAGTCAAGGCAACTTAAGATTTACGCACTAAGTGCCAGCAAAGCACTTCGTAAGTATTGCTATACTGTTTTTTACCAATAAAGGGGCTACCGCCAGACCAAGGCACAGTGGCCCAGCCTACATGATCCATCACCCAAAGAAACAAGAGTTACACTCCAATATAACTAATTATCCTGTATTTCTTCCTAATGGTTAGTTGGTTGCCTTGCGGTATGTGGAGTCCCATGAAAGAAAAAAGGTGAATGCACATGCTTACAAACTTGCTACCATTAAGAATAACACCCTTCACTACAGCTGTTAAATGAGGACTATTTGATAGTCGTCAAAATGACATTGCTGGTGAATTTTGAAATGGATCACCATCTTTAGTCGAAAAGAATTTTGCCTCCAATATGATTCAAACCTTAAACATGCTACGGTTGAGAAGATAAGGCAGCATTTATTGAACAAGTAACAGGGATGAAGTAAAATGCCAGCACCATTTCGTTCATCTATTTAATTCAAAATTGAAAACCAATCACAATAGCACCAATACTCAATAAAAACAGTACTTTTTTAGAACCTTTTTTCTTTGCCTAACAATTGTCATTCTGGTATCCAATAAAATAATCTAATTTATTGACAAAATACTATCGTTTTTAAAAAAGGATTTTATCTAAATTTCATCCAGAGGAGCTTATAGGATGGTGTGCCTCTGTCATCATCAATTACCTGTCTGTGCGTTAACATTTTCAAAACTTTTCCTCGAAACCATTTAAGTTAAGTGCCCGCCTCTCAGTATCTTCAGTACTCTGATGTTTTAAGAGTTGTCGTAAATATTACAACTTTATTTTGAAGAGTAGTCATAAGTGACATCACATTATTTCGAATAATTATAAACAAAACTTTCGAAAAATAATATTACATTGCCTTTGCCGTTTAAGTGAAAAAGATTATCTTTAACAGCACTTACGAACAGCTTGTCTTTTCACTCGACTCGCAGATTCTAATGCCTGTAATGGAGCAAATGCTGCTTTTAGAGGCGTACCATTTCCTCCGACTATGGCCCGCGCGTAGGCCATACCCATAACACCTGCCAAACAAAGTGAAAATAAGCACAAAATATACACGTACTTCATCTTGATTGTTTTCTAAAAGAATACGTTCGGCAGCGCCGATATGAAGAATTTAAATTTGAAATATACTACACACCAAAAGAAAATCAACAAGTACACAAAATAAAATTTGCAAAGGTAGAGAACTGCTGCAAGTTTTTTTTATAATTATATTTTGACGCGTCCACAAGAATGTTTGAAACACTGAATATCCTTAGAACTGTAATCATGAGAACAAACACTTCTCTGTGTGGGGTAAGATTGAAAGTTACAAACATTGCGTCTTCAAACTGCAAAACTTTTGTGAATTATGATTTATCTGCGAGTGTATGTTCTTTTATTAGAAGTAAATACGCCCTTAATCACTTATATTCCGCGCTGTCCTTGGTCGTTTAAAAAATAAAAAATAAAACCAATGTCAGGTATCAAGAAAGAGTAAACAGAACATACTTTCGTTGGTTGGGCCGGATGTTTGTCTGTTTCTTGGCCCACCGGGGTTCAACTGGTGCTCTTCTTTTGCTCCAGTACTCCAGTGGTGTTGCTGACGCCCCAGGGATCTCCGGGTGTCTCAACACGTTTTGGCTGTCGAGTCCTCATCCTTGCTTCATCACGGTCTTTTCTTGATCTTAATTGTTGACCGTGATGACTCTCTGATGAGTTAGGGGACCTCCATACGAACCGAACTACCAACTAATTGTGTGCACCGCAGCGGAGGGTGAGGGTGAAGGTTTGGGCCCAGTAAAACCGGTTTAAAACCCCCCAGTAGTTATTACTGACCGTCCCAAGGCGGTACTTTTGTTGCGGTTGCATTTGTTTTATGTTCGGTGCTGTTGATTTATTGTGTTCTCAGTTTAATCCTTCTATCATAAAAATAGAAAATAGGTAAAAATAATTGTTAAACGTTTTTTATATAATTTGCTTAGTCCGTTGTAACCCGTATGTTGGTCCAAATTATTTAGTTCAATAAAGATAGCTGAGTTGCCATCTATTTGGGAAAGAGCTGCTGACTCGGCTTATCACTTGTAATTTATTGTTTGTTGGGATGTCTTTTTCAATCTTTCCCTTTGATGTTGGGGATAGGGTTTGGAATCTGATTCAGTCAGTTTCTGAAGTGTAGTTACTCTTTAAATTTACCCTGATTTGAGCATTGTATCAGTAAAACAGCTCATTAACAAAAGAAGCTCATTAACAAAAGAAGCTTATTGCCTATCGTTTTACCTAGCGTAAAGCCATAAACCACACCTTATTAACTAAGTGTCCAAAGTTGTTACGAAACGATAAAAAAATCATAATTCCAAAACTACTTGGTCATCGTAGCTAAACAAATTTGAAACTCTGGTGTCATCGATCTCCGATAATTATTCGTTACCTAACATAAAGGGAGTTAATTTAAGACTTGGCCAAATACAAAACGCTACCTCCAACTAAATAATCGCCCTAGTCAAACGAATTAAGCGGATTTCGAACATTTGCTGATTAAAGACCATTTCTGGATAAAATATATGCTTTATTGAAAAAGGAAACATAACTGTTGCAATGACTATAAAATGTTTTTCGAGAAAGTGAAATAACTTTTTTTCATTACAGATTTAAATAATGACAGTGTGGTTGAATGAAAATCATAGGCTATACACTGCTCAATTTGGACCAACAAACTGATCTGCAGTACCCCGAATTTATTATCCCCGATGATTCTTATGAATGTTGTGGCGCCGAGTACACGGAATCTCAGGAACTTTCAGACAGCCCCACCATGATTATGTCTCTATGTATCACTAGAAATGAACGTATATTGTCATTAATTAACAATACAAAATTACGAATTGGAGCCAGGGTATAAGCTCATTTTTAATACACCGCTACAAGTGTTTAAGGAATTGCTGAGGAATAGAATCGTACTGACTAAGTTTTAGTATAATCAGAGTCTTGCCTTAACTCTTCAAGCCTTACTTATATTGTGACCCCAATTGACAGCGCAACATAGGAGCGAAAGTGCAGAAAATTCTGTAAATTCTATGAATAAAGCCAGAGTTACAGAGTCAGATAGTTCTAAAACTAAAACCTCGAAGACCACAATCACATTATCACCACACTTTAAAACAGACATTAGCAACAATCAGTTGACTCAGAAGCCGGCCAAAGAACCAGATAAATCAGATCGGATTTTCAGAAAGGCTACTGTAGGACAAACAGATTCCAAATGTCGTACTCCGTCTCAAAGAAAACAGTCGAACAAACGTAGAGATCCAAATCGCCTAGTCGGAAATTCTAATATTTTCCAGGCAAAGGAAAGGCAAGGAGAACCTAAAACATAAATTAAACATGAACTAAACATTGCAACTGTAAAGGTTTATGGTCTTCTTCGAAGACTACAATACTGAGTTCACAGATTTTTTTATCCCAGGCTTTACTTATTTTATTTTAAAAAAAAGAAGGCAAACATAATATAAAGTGAAATAATAGGCGTTTACTTGCGCGATGAGCTAATATCATTTTTTGAAATAATCGATACTAGAACAGATTATGTTTTGTGGCTTAAAGGCCTAGGTGGACTATAAAATTCAGAATTGGGTGGCTATTCTCAACATTTCTCTAGACATCTCTAGTAGGTCATACAATTCCAATACTTGATCTGATTGGTTGTGGCTGGTGAAGAAGAAGTTACCTGTAAAATGATTGGCATTTGATTGGGATTATTTTTTATTAATAAGACCACTGATTGCGACTAATTTTATCAGTAGGACAGTAGCCCCGCCTACATACAGACTCAAACAGCAGCTTAATCCTGAGCCGGTGGGTACAGAATCTAGACCTTTAAATTAGAGAAAAAAATAACAAACATAGATAGAAACCTTATTTTTGGTGTCCAGTCAGCCAAGTCCAGAGTCAAGAATGATGATGAGATACCGATGCTTCAGAAGGAAGAATGTGTCATTGTGTAGCAATTATAATAATGATCTTCTCACTGGTGTCATCAGGGCTAGAACCGAAAACTTGGAATTTTATCTTAGTAGACAATGCGTTGGCTGTTACATTCGAATTCGATAAATGAAACGCAATTATTTCAATAAGTCTTTATTGGAACTGATTCCTGAATGAATGGATATGTGCTTAGTGTTACTACAGGAGAGATACTGATCAATTTGTGTCACCTAAGTGCTGCAGCTGACCTAAGTTCAAGGTCACAGACTTTGAACTTTATATACATGTAAAATATATGTGTAAGAGTTAGACTTTAAAGTCTGCATTCTTTTACTTATTGCCAAATCTTGGGATGGAAACTTTTGATATGTGACTGGGTCTATTGCTCTGTAAGATTGAGTGTATGTCTGTCTGTTTGTTAACCTTTTGCATTAATTCATTATGTAAAGTTTATTATCTGAAGGCTGTGACGCTGACCGGATGTTTATGTGAGCCCCTGCTTATTGCACTAGCTGGGTCTGATAAACTTTTCTAGCAACAAATTATTCAGATAGTTTTTCTTTTGACTTTGCTTCAGTCATTTTTGAAAAGAATGTGCTCCAAACAAGATAAAGTCTGACATTGGCGATATGGCAGACTCTGTACTTTTATATTGTTTGTCCATATATTCTTATTCCAGTCAGTTAAATATGTTTTAGATACATTCTTTCTGTTTTCATTCTTTCTTTTTTTTCAGGTAAAATGGAGGAGACAGTCGTACAGAATGGAGAATAGTCAGTTGAAAATGAGTTAAATCGGGCCTTGCCAAGCGAACTCTAAAGAACAACGAGGGGTTTCGAAGTGAGCCTGTGCCTATGCTCAGTTTCACCTGGACGTTTTCTCTGTTGACATACACTATGGGCCTTCACGAAACTTCGACCGAAGACACAGATCCCTGATTGTTGTGAAGGGCTGCGTATGCGCATTTAAATATCTACCTGATGTTTTATTCCCTTGGCGGTCATGGTAATATCATTCTTCTTTTTTCTTTTCATGTAGAAGATGGAAACAACTGACTAGACAAGAGAACCATCAGTGAAGCGAGAGTTTATTAAGTATAGCGATTCTAAACAGCAACGAATTATTCTAGATCTGATGGCCTCACCCAACAGCCAGGACTTGGAATGGACATTACTAGGGATAATTACGATGAAAGTATTGAAACATTGTCTGGGATCGGTACTCTTCATGATACTGTCGGTGTATGTTATCAAATTGTTTGTGTGTGTGTGATGCAGATCTAGATAACCAGCAAATCCAAGTGTCAGGTCCCTAAAAGAAACGAAAGACAGCATTTGATTCATCACTTAAAACTGACCATCAGCCATATCGAAAGAAACCTAAAATTAGGTCGTTTGATTGCAAATCTAGATTTAAGTTTCGCCTGAACATTTGAACATATTCTTCAGCTGGAAAGGCGAGACCAAACAGGGACTGAATTGTGATCTTTGTTTGATGGCACCCAAAAAGGGAATGTAAAAGGGACTATCTTCTGCTTCTGTTTTCGTTTAGAATTGCCAATATAATACTCTAATGTTTCACTGGTGCGTAGTTCTTTCAGTTATTTCCATCTTCTACCTGAAAGAAAAAGGCATGAAATCGTAGACCTCCTTGGATACTACCATGTTTACGGTTTTCGCCGAGCGAACAAGGGTTTTTAACCATCAGGTGGCAATTTGAATGCGCATGCGCGGCCTTTTAGATCGATCAGGGATCTGTGCCTTTGGCCGAAGTTTTGTGAAGGCCCATAGTGTGTCTAAACAGACATTAAACGTCCAGATGAGACTGAGCATAAGCACACGCTCACTTCGAACCCTCTCCCTGTTCTTTTATGTTCTCTTGGCAAACCCCATTAAACTCACATTCAACTGATGTTTCTCCTTCTGTGCACCTGCCTCCCTTTTACCTGAAAAATATAATGAAAATAGAAAGAAAAAACTATATTTAAAATGTATTTAAAATGACAAGATAAAGAATATGTGGGTTAACAATATAAAAGTACAGAGGTTGCTAAATCGCCAATGTGCAAACAATATGTTCTTCCCCAAAATGACTGAAGCAAAGTAAAAGTAAACAATATCTCGAACTATTTGTGATCAGAAGGTGTTTTTCCAGCCCAATTAGAGCAAGTGAGCAGGGGCTAACATATTCCTCTGGCCAGAGCTACAGCCTACAGAAAATAAACTTTACCTAATACAGTAATGCAAAATATCTTTACAAACAGACAGGTAGACAATCAATCATATCCAGCAATAGACCCAGTCACATATCAAAAGGTTCCATTCCAAGAGTGTGCAATAAACAAAAGAATACTCGTTTCAAAGTAAAACTTTTACAGAGATATTATATGAAGTTCAAAGTCTTTGACATTGACATAAGGTCAGCAGCAGCATCCAGATGACGTAAAACAGAGCAGAATATATCTTGTAGTAACACTTAACACATATGTAACAGTTCCAGTAAAGACTTCCAGGAAAACAGATCAGTATCTATCATGTAGTAACACTTCGCACATATGAACCAGTTCCAGTTAAGACTTGTCAATCTTTCCCTTTGATGTTGGGGATAGGGTTTGGGATCTGATTCAGTCAGTTCCTGAAGTGTAGTTACTCTTTAAATTTTCATGAAAATAGAGCAAGCAAAAACATAACACAAACTTTAACGTAATTGGTGTACAAATTTATAAGTCTGTGACCTTGACCTTAGGCCTGTAGAAGCTTCCAGGTGGTGCAAGCTGATTAGAATCCATCCTGAAGTATCATTTAACACATATGAACAATTTTTCGTTTTGTGAGGAAAACAGAGCAAAGATAAAACTTAACGCAAAATTTTAACGCAAATGTTAGCTAAAAGACAGACGGACAAATGGACAGACAGACAGTTGGATAGATAGACGAACAGATGGAAAGGCGAAAACAATTTATCCCTCGACATACTTATTGTACCGGGGGTATAATTACAGCCAATTTCGGTGTAGTGCATGCAGAAAGCGGAAAATATTACTAGATATAAAGGTATCCCTATTTTGATTCTCTTTCGAGATTCGGAGCCCCTTAAGTGTAATCTTTTGAGTATACTGACTTTATGAATGAACCGATTTTTGTACGACTTTAATTTTTGAATTCAGCACATTTTGTACATATGAAGACACTTTCCAACAATTTGGCCCCGACCACAGGAATAAACCTACCATGGGCTCTGGGACTAAGAACCAAGGGCGAGGGTTGGTCGACCACAAACGTTGTGAGTAGTAACCCCCACCCCACAACCGCCACCATCACCTTTCCCCTCTCCGTCCCCCTACCCACCAAGTAATTTCATTGCTGGCCGTCCCAAGGCGGCGCTTCTGTTTTGATTCTTCTTGGTTATTTTATGTGTTGTTTGTCGCTATGTCTAATATTGATTGTGATGTTAAAGCTAGCCCGATTACCACCTACATGGGAAATGGCTGTTCACCAGGCTGCCGTTGATGATGTCTTTGGTGGTGACTAATTTTATGTTGTACATTCCCACTCGGTGTCGGGGGATCTGGAATTGGATTGTGTCAGTTCCTGTGAATTTTCCAACTTACTTATGCTAGTATACGCGAGTTATTTCATAATACTAGGTAAAGGTATAGGTTTCCCGCAGCCTAACAGCCGAAGGGGCAGTGGGAGACCACTGTATCTTGGGCACAGCAGATGAAAGGCGAAGCCCCTCCCTCTCCTTTTGCTGCCTTATCCTTCCCTGATTCGAAAATGTACCCATTTACTGCTAGGTTGACAGAGAGAGTTTCCAGTCGCCAGATGGCGACAGTAAGCCGCAAACTCACGACCTTCCGGCAACTTTCTGCACCATAACTGATTCATTCTAACCACTCGACCACAGCGCCTCTCATAATACTACCACTGCATAAAAAGTACGACTAGTTACTAAGACATTCAATAAATTATGAAGCTCATATTACATACGTAAACTCACGTAATACCTTCAAATGAATTTTCGGAAAGATACGGGAAAGAACTGCATCGTAAGGGAAAATGGAGATGAGGGTGAAACTACATGTATGAGGAAATAAACGAAAACTAAGTAACTGAAAGTATGTTATTTCACCCTATGACATTTATATGATAAACCAACTCCTTAGTACAACAGGACCTTTATGCAGTCACTGACTGTAATCTTTCTCACATCTTACACGTGCATTGCAACCCCTTCAGGCTACGCCCAGAAATATCAGCCCATAGAATTAGAGCATCCACTTTGGTGCAATGTCTCTGCTTTTTTTTTTTTTTTTTTTGTTTTTTTTTTGCCAGCAGTGCTAAAATGAATAAACAAAACACGTATGGCCATGAATATATGTGTCTGAATTAGAGAAAAAAGAATGTGCGTTACAAACCTATAGATACTGACCAGATCGTATGATCATGGCCTCTGATGTCTATCCTACCCGGCAATCCCAAGGATACAACTCCAGATAGGGCAGGGATTCGTGTCGATCCCATCAATCCTGTATGAACATCATTGGGGACGTATCGTTGTGGTGATGCTATTGAAGGCCCGCCTGAGGTGATTTGGTAAGGTTGAAGTGGTACATCGGTGCCCGCACTTTCCAGCAGCCCGCTTTAATGCTTGTATTTCTTTTTTTTCTTTCCTTTTTCACCCTTTTTTTTGTTTTCTCAACAGTATTTAACTTCAGTGCGGTATGCTCATCTTTTCTCATTTGTGTAAAGTCTGGACAGTCGCGGTGACCTCCTGGGGTTTAAAGCCGTTCTAGCCATGAACGGGGTTTTTGCATTATACTATTCAGTATTAATGTTCTATGCATTTGCGTTTATATATATACTATAGCAATTTTTTGGTATGTGTCAGATCCACCATATTAGGATTTTATTGTCACTTTACTGCATAGATATATAAAGGCCGATCATTCGAGATGGACTGGCAGGTAAAAGAATCAAGATTGCTCAGTTGTAGCGTTTGTACTATCGTGACGTCAGTTTTTATGACAATTGTATCTTTACGACATTTATGATCATGTACAAAAGCAACAACCATAATGAGGCGGCTGGTTTGCTTTTAAAATAAAGGAAAACGCTCTAAAACATTTGAATATGCTACGAGTATGAGGTTTACAAAGTTCGAAAATTTGACGTTTTCCCTTGTTTTTACGTTATCGTCTTAAAAAACTTGTTTCTAATCGGTATTTCTTGAATCCCTTTTGAGTGTATGATTGTTTGGTAGCTACCAATATGATAATGTAAATAATTCAGAATGAAAATTCTTCCCGGTTACTGAGCATAAGTCAAAAGTCTCAGACTGACGTCATCATTTACTCACAGTTACGTTATACTTCAATGAAGAAACTTCACAGTTAAATTAATCATGGTGTGGCCTTTAATTTTAGCCTATTGTTTTTCTCGGGTTTTGATTCTGCATTGAAGTGAAGCACTCGTGAATCATTGCACATTGGACCGAATTAACACGTTTTAACGTCAATGGCGCATGCTAAGATTCGTCAGTTGTTAAGCTTAACCATATCTTTTACACAATCAATAGCTTTGACAAGAAAACTGAGCATAAAAATGTTGAGAAATACCATACAAAAAATCACATGCTTACCATTTTTATGTTGCTTTTCAATGGGTGCGAATTTTGGCTGATGACCGCTTCCGCGCTTATCGCTTTTTCCCAATATCGTTTTTAAAGATGGCTTCTGTAATCCCATGGTATCTTAAGCCCCAAATACAGTTCCTTTCAATTCAATTTAATTTCGCTCAATGTTGCACTTCAGAAATCAGAAAAATTGCAAAATATAAAAATTTGCTAAATATATTTTGCATAGTATATATGTGTTGACTCATATGCGTCACATATGTGACCTGCGTTTTCAGGATAAAATGAGCCGCGACACGAGAAAACCAACTAAGTGGTGGTGCGCCGAGCGCAGACTCAGATCAGCATGCGCCCAGTCTGATCAGAGTGTCTTCGCTGTCCGCCTGGAGGTAGCTTAGATCCTTAGCTACTTTTTAAGCGCTTATCAAAGAGTCTGATCAGACTTGGTGGATGTCCAGACTGATCTGATTTTGCACTGAGCGCACAACCATTTTGTTGGTTTTCTCGTGTCGCGGCTCAATTTTTTTTTTTGTGCATTTTGCTTGTTATTGGACTAGCTTAGTCACAGTTTTGTGGAAAAAAAAAGAATATAAACTTGTGATATTTTTGACGTTCAGTATAGAAGAAATGCGCCGATGACAAACAGTTGGATATTACTGATCGGTGACATTTGAAAATGTACCTTACGGTGTCCTAAAGATTCAGTCCAGCTTGTAAATCAGCGCGGCCGGATCTGCATCATTTTTTATTCTTACAGATTCTGTTGGACTGACCGCTTATGCAAAAAGAATCTTAACAGACTGCGCAAATGTGCAGGTTCGATATTCCCACACGTCGTAAGGTACTTTTTATGGAACTTCACTCATTTCGTTTTGTTTTTCTTTGTCTTGCCTTTACCCACTTAAAGTTGACTTTAACTTTGATTATGGTTACTGGCTCATTACAATGTAGACGTGGAACATGAAGTATTGAGGGTATCATACTTCAGTTCTGGTCTCAAATTCACCGACGAGTCTGCTTACACTTAATACTGATACTGGGACCTGTCAGTAATTATTTCAGCTCAACCTTTTTATTACAACTATTCTACATTTGAGTTGTTGCTACAGAAACATGGTCCAAACAACCTTAATATCGAGTGAATTTGATTCTTGTTTATCCTACACGCCTCCCAATCGCTCGCATGAGAAACCGCGGTTCAGAACGCCTATCCATGCGAAGAGTTTCCGGTTTCGCAGAAGGGGAGTCAAAAAGGTAAACAAATTTGACTTCGGCTCAAGGTTTGGATTATTTATTGTCCCCCGCCTTTTCGAAGAAAAGCGGAGGGACATAGTTTTCGGCATTCCGTCCTTCCGTCCGTCCGTCCTTCCGTCCTTGTTTCCGTCCCTTCGTCCCCCTAATGTAGTAGGTACCTTGTGTGCGCAACTCCTCCTACAGTTTTATGCCGATTCTTTCGAAACTTCACAGATGTTTTTGTCATGGTCTGAAGATACGCATGTGGTTTGGATATAATCCTGAGATTATTTTTTGTCACTTTTTCCACAAGTTGAACTTAGTAATTTTTTAGGCGTTTTTACTATCATAGTGACTAGATAGTAGGTACCTTGTGTGCGCAACTCCTCATACAGTTTTATGCTGATGCCTTTGAAACTTCACAGGTGTTTTGGTCATGGTCTGAAAATACGCATGTGGTTTGGATATAATCCTGAGATTTTTTTTTGTCACTTTTTCCACAAGTTGAACTTAGTAATTTTTTAGGCGTTTTTACTATCATAGGGACTAGACAGTGGGTACCTTGTGTGCGCAACTCCTCATACAGTTTTATGCCGATTCCTTTGAAACTTCACAGGTGATTTGATCATTGTCTGAAGATATGCATGTGGTTTGGAAATAATCCTGAGATTATTTTTATTACTTTTTTCGCAAATTGAACTTAGCCATTTTTCATACATTTTTACTATCAAAGTGAATAGATAGTTGGTACCTTGTGTGTGCAACTCCTTCTACAGTTTTATGCCAATTCCTTTGAAACTTCACAGGCGTTTTGATCATGGTCTGAAGATATGCATGTGGTTTGGATATAATCCTCACATTACTTTTTTTTATTACTTTTTTCATATTTTCAACTTAGCCGCTTTTCCAGCTCAAACACTTAAGTGTATATACAGTGGAGACCTAGTTTCCAAGGCGGGGGACACAAATTCGTCGAATTTGCTTGTTTTCTGTGAAAATTATATATGCAAAATATAAGAATGCTATTTTGTCGAATATAAATTGCTTCATCCGCACATTAAAGGAATAGGCACATAGCCTTGCGTTTTTTTCAGATATTCATTAGTACGGCGAAGCATGTATTCAAGGTCAATCTCGGCAGTACATACAAGTAGGAAAAAGTCACATTCTCTTGCTTTATTTTGAGTCTCTAACCTTGTCAGAAGCAAAGAAGTGAACAGAACTATTGTATGCGTGAATCTAAACGTTTTCCGTGATGAACAGTTTAGCAAATAGGCAATATATGCGAAAACTTGGCATCGTCAGCCCGGTTCCGCATGAGATCATAGAAAAATAAAAATAAAAATAAAAAAAGTAAAAAGTATGCAAAGACCAGGAACTGAAACAATCAAAATCCAAATCCAGCCCTCAAACCATAGTTGGAAACAACTAAGATTACAAATAATCAAGATACAGAGAACATATGGCCAACCGAGTGGGCAGCTTGTTCCCAAAAGGTGGCCACTCAGCAACCCAAACCGAACCAAAAAAAATAATAAGAACATACATAAGGTAAAACATCACAGAAACTCTGACACCAAAAACAGGCAACAGAGAACCACAACAGAACTACCGCCTTGGAACGGTCAGTAATGAATAACTGGGGGCTTAAATCGATTTTACAGGCCCAACCTCACCCTCAGTTTCTGAAGTGGTACAAAACATTTAGTTGGTTGTTCGGTTCATAGAAAACCTAAAGATTTTTTTATCAAAAACCAAAACAGCTTCTAAACAATAATTGGATCTAGACTAACATTAATTTTGGCAAGCAGTCGGTAAAATTTTGCGGACGCTGTGCATGAAAGGACAAAATTCAGACTAATTTATATCCATTGGTAAATAAAATGGAAAACAAAACAATTTCGAGTCATCAAATAGCACACATACAAGACTGTTTGCAAATGGCCTCATAAACAAACAAATGGGGAATAAAAACACCCAGAAAATCATGTGAATAATTATGATATCTACAGAGTTCATGTTAGTCTAAATCGAATTATCGTTCAGAAGCTGTTTTTGTGCGTTGATAGAAAGTATTTATATTTTCTGATATCTCATGCGGAACCGGGCTGACTTTGCCAAGTTTTTGCGTATATTTTCTATATGCTAAACTATCCATCAAGGAAAGTTTGCTTCCAACGTTTGGATTCACGCATACAATTATTATATTTCTGTTCACTAATTTGATTCTGATAAAGTCAGAGTCGCAAAATCAAGCAAGAGAATGTGACTTTTTTCTACATGTATATATCGCCGAGATTGACCTTGAACACATGCTTCGCCGTACTAAATGAATATCTGAAAAAATGCAAGGCCATGTGCCTAATCCTTTTATGTGCGGAAGAAGCAATTTGTATGCAACAAAATAGCATTCTTGTATTTTGCATAAATAGTTTTCAGAGTAAATAAATATAACCCAAACCTTGAGCCGATGTCAAATTTGTTTATCTTTTCGACTCCCCTTCTGCAAAACCGGATACTCCTCGCATTGATTTGCGTTCTGAACCGCGGTTTCGCATGCGAGCGATTGGTAGGCGTGTCCTACAAATACATTAGCACATACAATACACACATTAATGCACAGTTTCTCTGGCAGAGGCAGTTCTGCTTGTTTCACTTTTTTTCTGTTATAATTCTTATTGTCGTTCTGTTACCTGTTGTGGTCCGTCTAATAATTACCGAATAACCGGCCTATAATGTCTTAATTTTCCTGTCGTAATTACATAATTACGGTCCTATGATTAATTACCATGCTTTTAAACTGTCACTGACAAATTTTAATTATACCGGTCCAAAGTATGGATACTTTCAAACTGACAGTTCGATTTTATAGATGCTTCCAGTTAAAAGGCAACTTGCCGTAAGATAGAACTGCACACCCAGACAATCCTGCTGGTCAGTGCATGCTCAGTTTGCCACACCTCCATGTTTGTCCTCCAGTTATACAAAGGTTATCAACTTTTGTGATTTCCTCTTAGCTTACCTGGACAACGTAGCCCTTCCAAATTAGGGTATATTCTTAAAGGATAGAATTTGCTCCTCTAGAGACAAATGAGCCGCGACACGAGAAAACAAACAATGTGGTTGTGCGTCCTGCGCAGACTCAGATCAGCCTTGGCATCCACCCAATCTGATCACAGTATTTGCTAAGTGCTTAAAGGGTAGCTAAGGGACTGAGCTACCTGCATGCGGACAGCGAAGACTCTTATCAGACTGGGCGGATGCCCAGGCTGATCTGAGTCTGCGCTGGGCGCATAACCACATTGTTGATTTTCTCGTCTCGTGTCGTGGCTCAAATTATAGTATGATCGGAAATTATTGAGATTTTTTACTAGATTTCAGCCAGTATTTTTCTAGCGTATGAAATGAATGAAACTGATTTGATATGTTGTTGGTATATTCATCACAGTACTACAATGTGGTGGCTTTGATATTTGTCAGCCATCTATATGACATGGGTTATCTTCTCTTTAATCAACCAAGCAGAAAATTTGAGCAAATTCACAAAATATGATGAAATTCGAAATAAAATGTCTACAAGAAAATGCTAAAGAAAGACAATATATTTAGAATTACTTTTTCAGATGCAGAAACAACACTTCTGCACAATCAGCAACTACAAGAATTATTATGTGATATAAGAAGCTATTTTGCTCTGAGCACAACAGCGAGGTTTTCAGATTCTAAGAAAATAGTGAATTTTCAGCAGGGTTGGCTACTAGATATAGTCACTGAATGAAAATTTATAATGACAGACAAGCATAACTTTACGGTTGCATACACTATTAAGTTGTATGTAATATGATGTGAGAAAATAAGATCATTCTTTTTGTATAATCATTTCACCTTGCCTTGAATAATTTGTGAGATTTTACCGTTAATGCGCCAAACCCATTTTTAAAAGTCTTAGTTACCAACATTAAAACTTAAATATTTTATAACACTTAACAACAATGATCAAAATGATATAGTTTAATATTTACCACATGCTTGCAGCAGTGTTGTCTAGTATAAGTCATATGCTTCTGAAAAGCTCTCGAAAATCCATCTTATTTTGAGACTTTAAACCCCTATGTCCAACAAACAGATATAAATCACTGAAAATACTAGTAGAATTAAATGTTATCGCAAGAAATTATTTGTTACATTCCTTTCTTGATATTCAAATATGCAAAGGATTTACTGAATCAACGAGTATTAAAACCCATTCCATGTGGGCAAACAGTTTGGATCCAGATCAGGCCCAACAAACAAGGGGCCTGATCTTAGATCCAAACTGTTTGCTGCCAAGACATCATTTCTACAAGCGTTGGTTAGACCAATATTGTCAAAATATTCTTGATTTTGATGCAGACGCAATTTCAGCAGACGACAAAAAATACCCAGAATGCAATGGGTTAACATACTACGAAAAATGCAATTCTCAAAAATTCCTGGCCATACTGTAATTCTTGAATGAGAAGACCCCATTGCGAACGGAGACAAAAATGAATGAAAATGACATTGTTGCTTCCCCTGAAAGTGTACCCATTTACCTCAAGCCGTATGAGAACACTTTCGATGAAGATGGCTATTCTTCATGAGACTTAATGCGTACATCATGAAGATAGCAAGAGAAACACTAAATAATTAACGGCCGGGCCGGGTAGCCCAATCGGTAGGGCACCTGACTCGTAAGTCAGAGGTCCTGGTTTCGAATCCCGGTCTGGCCACATACTTTCGTTTCTCCTTCCGCTGATTCAAGAAGGGTAGTTGTCAGTACTTGCGAAAGTATGTGCACTTAGTACTGGCTAACCGCTTAGGAGGTCTAAGCCTGCCCAGGAACAGTGTGGTTAGGTTAACTGACCGTCCCGACATGACCTTAGTTGTTTACCGTGGACGTTAAGCATCAAATCAACCAACCAACCACACGGAGAATCTCCTGACACAGGGTAACTTAGGCAGTCGCGGCTCAATTGTCTGACTGTACTGTTTTAAACGCTTTTCGCTGCTACCAGCTGACTGGTAATTTAGCGAATTTAATATGATGGCTATTCCCAGTCGACTGGTAATAGTGGTTTTGTTACGAAATGGCTATTACAGTCGACTGTCACTAACGAGTTCAACATAGTATGGCTATTACCAGTCAACTGGTATTTGACCTTTCCCATAATAATTTCTTTCCGTAGTCCAAGCTCTTTGAAGCAGAGTATGTAAAATTCGAAACAGTGAAGTTTCTGTAAGACTAAATGTCTTGTTTTGAACTAGCATGACCAGTGTTGAAATTTTTCATAACTGGTTAGAAACAAACTCTTTTAACAATGTCTGCAGTTTTCGTTGGTTTTGTGTAATTCTCTAACTTTTTTTTGGAATTTACATGGCGGTTTACGTTTCTTGTATCGATGTACAGTTCCTCTTACAAAAATATAAAGAACAACATCTAGCAAAGGGCCATAATAACAAAGAAGCTATGACACGACGAAATCACAAAGTGGCATGCGCACCTAGGGCCGACTAAGATTAGCCTGGGCATCCGCCCACTCTGATCAGAGTCTTCGCTGTCCGCATGGAGCTACCTTAGACCCTTATTGTCACCCGACGTAGGTTGGAGGGGGACTATAGAAACAGTGAAGTTTCTGTAAGACTAAATGTCTTGTTTTGAACTAGCATGACCAGTGTTGAAATTTTTCATAACTGGCTAGAAACAAACTCTTTTAACAATGTCTGCAGTTTTCGTTGGTTTTGTGTAATTCTCTAACTTTTTTTTGGAATTTACATGGCGGTTTACGTTTCTTGTATCGATGTACAGTTCCTCTTACAAAAATATAAAGAACAACATCTAGCAAAGGGCCATAATAACAAACAAGCTATGACACGACGAAATCACAAAGTGGCATGCGCACCTAGGGGCGACTAAGATTAGCCTGGGCATCCGCCCACTCTGATCAGAGTCTTCGCTGTCCGCATGGAGCTACCTTAGACCCTTATTGTCACCCGACGTAGGTGGAGGGGGACTATAGAAATGACCCTCGTCCGTCCGTGTGTCAGTCCGTCCTTCCGTCTGTACGTCCGTCCGAAATCTTGTCCCTGTAACTCCTCCTACGTCTTTCATTGAATTGATTTTTAAATTTTACAGATTAGATTCTTATTATATGAAGATCTGCATGTGCTTTTCGATTTTGTTTCGGCTTTTTTTAATGGAGTTACGGCCCTTGCTGACTCAGACCTTGTCCCCGCAACTCCTGCCACATCTTATATCAGATTGACCTAAAATTGTGCAGAATATTTCGACATGATCTGAAGATGTGCATGTGATTTTGAAATTTCTATTGCCCTGTTTTTACAAAGTTATGGCCCTTTGTCATTTTTTTTTTTTTTGGCATTTTCCAATTTTTGAACCGTTTGACCGAGAGAGCTAACATTTGGTATGTTATTAGTATTTGGTAAATTGATTATTCTGATTATTGCTAGGATGTGTTAAATTAATTAGTGACAGAGTTATTCCCCTTCCATAGATAATAGACATTCACTTAAAGGTAAAAGGATAACTCCAGAACTATTCATATTAATGGGCTGAATTTTCATAAATGCATTGTTCATTTTTCATCAGACTCATATCAGCAAGATTATAGCCCTTGTTGTTTTGTTATTGGGTATACAGTCTTGATGATTTTGGGCATTCTGTAAGGGCCCTCAAGTTTCAGTAACATAATTTTATATGCCTCTTTCTATACTTGAAGTATTTTATAACTCCATAGAGGCCTAGTTATTGGGTATAATTATGTCTTTGCTTATGCTTCAGTTATTAT
Organism: Ctena decussata; assembly: GCA_963989385.1. Taxonomy (NCBI): domain Eukaryota; kingdom Metazoa; phylum Mollusca; class Bivalvia; order Lucinida; family Lucinidae; genus Ctena; species Ctena decussata. The sequence goes on along the minus strand of OZ022505.1, from coordinate 43,062,189 downwards.
TTGCTTACCAGGTTCTGTAATACACATACTTTCTGGTTTTGGCCATACAGTTACTCTGAAACTGAATAAGGGGCTGCAGTTTGTGTCACATTTCAAACGTCGGGTGAAACTTGGCTGACGTCCTTTTATCTATCCTTTAAGTGCACAGCGAAGAGACTCTGGTTAGACTGGGCGGATGCCAAGGTTGATCTGAGTCTCCGCTGGGCGCTCATGCCACTTAGTTGCTTTTGTCGTGTCGCGGCTCAATTGTCTGACTGTACTGTTCCGTTTTGTCATTCGCGTTCTTCTTTCCGTTTCTTTTATGGTTTGTTCTTTGAGCCTCGATATTGCAAAACCAACGAAATGGCATGGCGCCCGGCGAAGACTCAGATCAGCCTTGGCATCAACCAAGTCTGCTAGGACTCTTCGCTGTGCGCTTAAAATGTAGACAAAGGTCTAAGCTAACTCCGTGCGGACAGCAAAGACTCTGATCAGACTGGGCGGATGCCAAGGCTGATCTGAGTCCTTTGGGCGCTTGTGCCACTTTGTTGATTTTTTTCATGTCATAGCTCCTTTGTTATTATGGCTAATTTCTATGTGTTATTCTTTTCATTTTTTTATAGACAATTTTACACTTCAGAACATAACATAATTACAACTGTCAGAGGTCCGTCAGTGATTGCAAAATTACAAGTTTAAAGTTGAAATATTTCACATAGGTCCGATTATCCTTTCCCAACCCAATAAAATACTTCATGCTGGCGTTGACGAAGTAGTCTTAAGAAAATAATCGAGATGAAGTACGTTTACATCTTGTGTTTAACAACTCTCTGTGTTGCATGTGTACATGCCTACCCTCGAGACATAGACAGAGGTAATGGCACACCTCTGAAAGTTCAATTCGGGTCTGTCTCTACAAGGGTTAAAAGGGAAGCAACAGGTAAGTCAATCATATTTTTTTTAAATTTCAAACCCCTACCAGTATACCAATAATTAGCATCCTGACTCTAAAGACTTTCCCAGGATTTTAGGAACAAACTTTTTTTTTTTTTTTTAATTATAAGCCGACGAAAAGAACAAAAAAGCACGGGTCCGTTATTTTTTTTTTTTTTTTGGTCTATCCACTCATAAAATATCAATGACCGAGCAATTACGGTTCTCGAGTAATAGACCACGAAGGTACGGACAGACGGACGGTCCGGCCCAGATCGATAAATCGAAGCTTCTTTGGTGTTGGAGACATAACAATAGGATTTTCACTGCATTGTTCTATATGATTTTGGTCTAAAGACTGAATAAATTCCATTTCCGATAAATTAGCAAGTATTAAAATAAATAATTGAGCCGCGACACGACAAAACCAACAATGTGGTTGTGCGCCCAGCGCAGACACAGATCAGCCTGGGCATCCGCCCAGTCTGATCAGAGTCTTCGCTGTCCGCTTGGAGGTAGCTGAGACCTTTAACTACCCTTTAAGCGCTTAGCGAAGTGTCTGATTAGACTTGGTGGATGCCCAGGCTGATCTGAGTCTGCGCTGGGCGCACAACCACATTGTTGGTTTTCTCGTGTTGCGACTAAATATTATAAGGTGATGGGACTTGGAATAGGTAAATTTATGTTGAATGAGCTCCTATACAAGTATTTTGCATCAATGAGGATGAGATAATAAAAGGAGACAGAATAGTCATTGGCATTGTCTCCTGAGTAGGAGTATAAACTCCATCATGAGTGTCCATGTAGGATAGGAAATCTCACCCGAGAGGTCAGAATTCCAACCAGGGACGAGGCTTGCTGAGTCCCTGTTTGGAATTCCGAGTCCGAACCTGGACCTACATATAATGGATTATTTTTCTCACACTTTTAGCGAACTTATAAACCTCAAATCGGATTAAGCTTCAATACAGGAGAAAAAGTGGTCTGAAGTAACTTTTGATCACCCAAGTGTACATATGTTTTAGTGACGTCTTTAAAAAGATCTGCTATCAATCGTCGTCTTAGTTGCTTGCGTGTCCATTTTCTTCGTTTAAAATGAATTGAAACTGCTCTGATGCTAGTACAAAAAAATGTTGCTGATGAAAGATAGTTTCTTATATTATCTGAAAGCCAATCTTGTGAGAGTGTGAGAAACTTTCAAGTGTCGTTCTTCGACCAAACCTTAAAAACTAACTTACAGCACATGCTGTCTACCCTGCTAGCAGAAGCGAGACCTAAGCATTGCTTTTCCTGCGACGTAAACATCCGTCGAGTTTTCTGTTTTGGCTTAGTAGTAGTATATGGGAAGCTTTGTGAGAGCGCGCAGACAAGCGACACACATCATTCAGCGGAATCATGTTTATGTTAGTGCAGCTACTACAATTTATCCCTTAAAGCGCCCAGAAAGCAGATAACAAAACATAAGTCTGCAAAATTTAAAAAAAATATGTTTCGTCCAAGCTATATCATATTAAGAATTCAAAGACTAGAGGGCAGACAGTGTAAACTCAGATTAGAAGGCTCCTTATCTGAATCTAAGCTGCTTTCAAATTCAGCTATTTTCGTTTTTGACGCTTTAAGGATTATCTGACAATAGGGACTGCAACGTAAAATGGCTATAGTTGATACATCAGGTAACTGGTAATAGTCAGCCCGACAATTTCAGCTTGAGTGTGTGGTCGCGCGGGGGTGCGGTGCGTGCGTGCGTTAATGAGCGTGTGTGGTGTGTTTGCGTGTGTTTGTGAGTGTAAAGCAAAGATTTTTAAATAAAACACAATATTTCTTCTTCAGCTTCTGACCAAATTCCAAGTTAGAACATGACAAGTCAATGATCGCTCTGTAGAAACACCAGCTTTTCAGCAGACTGTCTTTTCTTCTTCTTCTTCTTCTCCTCTTTTCAAGCTATTGCTGGTAAAATTAGACACAATGACTCTCCTTTAGTTCCAGACAAAAGTGCCCAGCCGAACAACAGGTTGGAAGAGGAACAGTCCCTCGTCGCTCAGCTACAGAAAAAGATCAAAGAGCTAAATGTAAGCTATACATTTTAAGGTGTATGGATGCATTTTCAAGGGAGACAACGCTGACAAGTAGTTGTCTCACATACCGGTAATTGCTTTACCTATAGGGAAGCAAGGGCTGGTTTGGTATAATTGTCCCTTGTGTAAAAAATGTCTACCGAGCAATACGTCTGGGCCCAGTTGTTCAAAGCATCGTTAGCCTAACAAGCTCGTTAAGAGGTCAACTTGTTAAGTGTTTTGTGACTTTATAGCCAAATACACTGATATTTTTGTTGAAAATATGTGAGAAGCTTTTGCAATGCAAAAGCTTCTCACATTTTTAAAACAAAGAATATTGGCATATTTGAGATGTTACAGTTTGAAATTTTAACGTCACGTTAACTAACGACGTCGTTAGTTTTGAACAACTGGGCCCTGAACTCTATTTCTGCTTTACGTCTGAAATTTACCCTTTATTATTCAGAAAGGGGATAAAATAGAAGAAAGCCCTAATGGATATGTAAGTAGAGAATATTCTGATTAGTGAGACAACTCATGTTGAGAAAATTTGAATATAGATAATTGAGCCGCGACACGAGAAAATCAATAATGTGGTTGTGCGCCCAGCGCAGACTCAGATCAGCCTGGGCATTCGCCCAGTCTGATCAGAGTCTTCGCTTATCGCATTGAGGTAGCTTAGACCCTTAGCTACAATGTAAGCGCATAGGAAAGAGTCTGATCAGACTGGGCGGATGCCCAGGCTGATCTGAGTCTGCGCTAGGCGCACAACCACTTTGTTGGTTTTCTCGCGTCGCGGCTCATTATTATTATTATGTTTATGTTGCCAAGATCAATTTATGAAATGATTCAGGAGTATCTACGTGGGTCGACCTGAAGTTGCATCAAAATTATGGTAGACCTGATACGAGAACGACTCAATTCGTAACCAGCCTAATCATAGGTCTTTTGCTTTTCCTTTGATTGTTGTTGTTGTTTCCCGTACTGTATGTTGCTACTTTTTTTTTCTTTGGGGGGGGGGGGGGGGGGCAGGGGGCGGGGGAGTAGGTAAGGGATTAAACGATGCACTCCATCATGGGTTGGCAAGTTCAAACGGGGCAGAATTTCGTTAAAGGCTGGAAAAGGTCCTGACGCCAGCAGGTGGCAATGCTCTCGACACACACACTAAAAAGCGGGCCCTTGTATATTGCGATAGGAGTATTCAGTAGGAAGAGATAGCAAAGATGTTGGCATTCCATACAGTAGCATTTTAACCCACTTATATTACCGTTAGGTATGCACTGTAGATTAGACCTTAGTCCATTATTAAAAGCGAGAAAATATGACAGGATGCATTTATCTTCACACACAAAGTTAGAATTAAATTGGAATGATTTTTAATAACCTTGTTATATTTCCTTTAAAATTATGCGTAGTTTTTGGCGAAGAGTACATTTCTTAGTCCTTTGGGATCATAAAGCCTAATCTCGCAAACTTGAAAAATAAAGTTCTTAGTACTATCAAAATATTTTAATATATTTTTTCTTCAATATCTGTATACCACTAAGTTTTTCAGCCAGTTTTACAAAGGGGAATGAAAATGTTTTTCTGACTTGATCTCAGTTGAGAAGAGAGGCAAAAAAAAAACGAAAGTGTTGCTTCCCCTGAAATTGTACCTAATCAGCTTAAGCCTGCGCTACACATACATATTCACTCAATAAAACCGAGTCCTCTGTCTTTGTTCTTGCTTATGTGCCTCAAGTTGTTTGCAAGAGATAATATTTCTGAACTTGTTTCACATTCCGCAGCTCTTCTTTATATCATGTGGTTCCTATGAAAAGTTGCGCTTTTAATTGCCGCTTTTGCTGGTTTACTTCAGTAACGTTGTAGTTGTTTCCTCGTATATTCTTAGCATTTTTTTCGTATCGGAGTTTCCTAGTAATCTTTTGTCTTGCAATACTTTGGTCCAATAAGCAGTGACTATCATTATTTCTTGAAAATGTGACTGCAGTACGAATTGTTGGTGTGAAATATTGATTATTTTTGAAAATGTGACTGCAGTATGAAATTATTGTTTGTGTGACATCTTATTTCTTGAAAATCTGATTGCAGTACGAATTGTTTTTGTGAAATATTATTTCTTCAAAATCTGACTGCAGAACGAAATATTGATTATTTCTCGAAAATCTGACTGCCGTACGAATAATTTATGTGAAATATTGATTATTTCTTGAAAATCTGACTGCCGTGCGAATATTTTGTGTGAAATATTGATTATTTCTTGAAAATCTGACTGCCGTACGAATTATTTGTGCGAAATATTGATTATTTCTTGAAAATATGTCTGTATTATGAATTATTTGTGTAAAATATTATTTCTTGAAAATCTGGCTACAGTATGAATATTGAGACCAAAACTTCTAAGTATTGGGACCGATAGGTCTGAGCAAACGGTATAAACCTTGATCAGACTGCTCCTTAAGGAGCAGTTTGATCTGGTCCCACACTGTTTGCCATTCCATCTGCATCTGCATTACTGCATTGTGGAACCCTAATGCTACATTTCTAGGACAATTACGGTAATTAAGTTGGTGTCTCAATATTTAGAATCTAAACGGTATATTGGCTCCCGGCTCATTACAGGCTCGTGTTGAAGAACTGGAGGAAGAGTTAGAAGCAGAACGGCAAGCGCGCTCAAAGGCAGAAGGACAATAAACCCGGTCAGAGGTGAGGTTTATTGTTTTTTGTTCACCCAACGTAGGCGGAGGAAGAAAAAAAATTGCCCTTATATGTCCTTCCGACCGTCCGAAATTTATTACTATCTCCAACGGACTGATCTACTGAAGATAAGCATATGATGTCGCAGTATGACTGGGTTATATTTGACAGTTACTGCCCTTGCTGACAGACCTTGTGCCCGAATTTCATGTAACATCTTTGATAGGATTGATTTTCGTATGTTATTTCATTATGGCTTGAAGATGTGCGTATGATTTCGGATATCGGTTGTCTTATTTCTGACAGAGATATGTGTCTGGTTCGCCTTGCGCCTTTTTCAGCTTTTGAACCGCTTAAGCTAAAGTGAGCTAATATTGGGGTGCATTTGATATTTTGATCATTCTGACGAAGCTTGGGTTATGCTGTGTTCACGGTAGACAGAGTTATTCCTCCTAACAGATAAAGAAATGCGTATTTAGTTAAAACATAACTTAGGCGCGTTTAGAGGCAGGCTGAATTCATAATACACGTATACGTGTTTTGTTCATGAAAAAATTACATTACTGAACTTGAATCCGAGCAGTTATAGTCCCTTTTAAAAGTTTCTTAAATAGTTCTTAATATTCGGTAAGTGTGTAGATTATGTGGTAAACGTTTGAATGAGTTTCATAAATACATTTATATAACCGAATTATGCGCCTGGTGCTTTCAAACTTTTGAACCAGTTTACCTAAATTTTTTGGTATTCTGTGCTACTTTTCTCTAATGAAATCAGATATTTTTTTAATTATTTTTTGCCAGAGATGAGTTTATATCATTTTTTGCCTGAAAGGCATTATAGGGTGAAGTTTGACCTAGATTCGGGTCTCGAATATACGAATCATCCTATTACTTATTCATTGTGACCTATATTTCACGGCTCAGTGACTTGGCTTTTTATCTATTACACTGGTTAACGATTAAGATCATACTTTACACAGCGAGTTAGAATAACCTCATAGTTTTTATACGTCACTCTGACCTGTATTTCATGGTTCAGAGATTTTCCTTTATATTTTGGGCAATATATAGAAGATATTCATCATACCTGGGATGATGATTCAGTCTGACACTGCAGATGGCCTCATATGTTTGTAGGCCTTTGTAACCGTAAAAGTCCGACATCCGTTGGGTTTGCTTTGTAGTCTCCTGACAACTTTCATTTTTTCACATTTGAAGTTTGAATAAATCAACCTACTATTGACTTATACCACTGCCTATGCTTAATCCAAATATAGCAAATAAGACATATGAGCCGCGACATGAGAAAACCAACAATGTGGTTGTGCGCCCAGCACAGACTCAGATCAGCCTGGTCATCCACCCAGTCTGATCAGACGCTTCACTAAACGCTTAAAGGGTAGCTTAGGGACTAGACTACCTTCATGCGGACAGCGAAGACTCTGATCAGGCTGGGCGGATGCCCAGGCTGATCTGAGTCTGCGCTGGCCGCACAACCACTTTGTTGGTTTTGTCATGTCGCGGCTCATATGGTGTGTCAGTTTCGCGCTATTTTCATCGACCTTGCGGTCGGATCGAAGCGACTCAAAGGGTAGGTAATATTCGTACCAAAGAAGCTACACAGTATGCAGAAATATCAAATTATCAAACATATCTATCAAAAGAAGACTTGAATTATACATTTTGACCAAAGGTGGCCACAAAATATGGGGAAAGTGTGAAGAAAATCGAGCGAAAAGATACAGTTTATTTTTATATCGGGCTATATGCATATTAGCCATCTTTTACCAAAATTTAGTTAGACTGTGTGAAGAGAAGCCTTCCCTTTGCTGTCACGAAGACATGCGGAAGCATCTTCGCTTCGCTGTCTACACAGTCATGCAAACAGTGCTTAGGTGTATGCTTACTTTAATGGAGCACATACTGACATGAGAATAAAAAGAAATAGTAACATAAAATACATATATATCCGGAACGAAAGATTTTTTAAGTAAGTAAACTGGGGCCGTATTCATAAAACGACTTAAGTGGTTGCTATGCTGTTGCGAAGGCTAAGTTTCTTTGAAGGAGATTCCCTACAACTATGAAATTTGCTCTGGAGGAACAGTCTTTTTAGACTGTTCCTCCAGAGCAAATTTCATAGTTGTAGGGAGTCTCCAACATAGAAATTTAGCCTTAGCAACAGCATAGCAACGACTTAAGTGGTTTTATAAATACGGCCCCAGGTTTTCTACATGCTTTGCTTTATTCGTTCCAGAGAAATGTTGCCCGCAGGTTCCCTTGGATGAACGGCAGGAAATGAGTCGCAGAATGTCTTTGCGTTACCTAAAGTAGGGGAGAGTCGGGTAACTTCGGACAGGCGGGTAAATTCGGACATACAATGGCAAACAGAGAAAATCCTGATGAGACGGCTCAAAATCCATAATGAGCCGTCTCATCAGGATTTTCTCTGTTTGGCCAGTTAATTTTTGTTTTAGTTCCAAACAACTAACATATAAAGGAAACAATGGCAGTGTCCGAATTTACCCGCAGTCCGAAATTACCCGACTCTCCCCTAAAGTAACATTGCTAAAGATGCCCTTTAATTGTAGATTTTGTTTCTGTAGAATCAAACTATATATCTAAGTCTTACATTACACAATATATATATATGATTGTTGTAAAGAGTTACTCTTTTTCGCACATTACTGGTTTCGTCTATATATGCTTCATTGCAACCCCGACATAGTATGGCACTATGCCGGGCTTGCAATGAAAGGTATTGTCCTGATGTGGACATTTCATGCTATTCAGTATCTAAATTAATTGCTGCATTGGTTTTGTTATGTTCTGTACGTTCATGTTAGTTTTGTTTAAGTGCTTGCACCATTATATTTACTGCTACTGCTTTTTGATGAGGTAAATACATCTTTATGCAAGATGCAATTTAATTACTGGAGAATAATATTTTTTAGAGAAAATCTGAAGTTTCTGTTGAAAGAATTTCAGTTTGTGTTGTCATTGTTTGCCATGCTGCGATAGTAATGACGTTAAAGATCTATAACCATACAACTAAGAGTTTATACCGATGTCAAAGTGACGTCATCTAGACGTCATTCTGCCAAGATCCTAAGCGCAACAGTTGGTTATTCCATAGTTGATAAGGAAGCAGATCTATGACGTCATTGGTATTGGAGCATGGCAAACAATGTAGGCCACGCTCCCCATGAGAGATGTTATCTGAAAAATATTATTGAGATTTTCTAAAACCTATAATTCAGTCTCAGATAGTTTAATTCAGAATTGTATATAGTTCTGTATTGGTATTTTTATGTTAGACACTAGATGGTTGTAAAACAACTTTTCATGTTATGCGCTATTCCCATGCAAAGTTTAAAAGATGGAATGGAATGGAGTAGAAAGGAATTGACTGGACTGACAGGGACATCTCCTCCACATCATTTTATTGATTTGGGATGACAAAGTTACTCTCCTCCTCGGAAGAAGTAAATTCTTTACTCTAAGAGAGGCATCCAAGGCTCTGGGAGCAGAATGTAGGAATGCAAATTCTATGTTCCATTTCCTTTCCTTCCAGTTTTTTTTTCTCAAGTCATGTCAAAGTCATTTTATTGAGAAAACTCAGGTCTAATTTGTAACATACATGAGTCAACACATATATGCACATACATGGTAGCATAAACAAAAATATTGAATATTAAACAATACCGAAACCAAACCCCTTTCGCAGCTAGAATGACCATCCCAGCAGGCGCACGACCTCCAAACGATTCCGCGCCGACGTCGATGTGCCCGCTGGAATGCATATAAGCAACTTACTCACATATTCAAATTTGTCCATGTGCACAGGGCTTAAACTCGATCTCTGTGAACGATGCGACATCATTTTCACAAACTTTCAACCGATGATATGTGCATATTTAAACAAATGAATAGTTCTTCTGATACAGCCAGTTGAGTGCCCATGCAGATACAGAATTGTGAAAAACTAGAAAAAGTATAAAACTGACTATCTAACTTTAGTGTAAAGTATAGACTATTTCTGGTCAACAATCTTTCTTTTTTGTTTTATTTCATGGTAAACACAACGCATGTCTATGTCGTATCGACGTCGATATTATATGCAATGATACATATTATGACAAACCATTAAAATTTATAGGATTTCGAGAGAACGTTGGGTGCGTGCTGAGACGTCTGCAAACCCATTGATATTACCTTGAATGACATAGGTGATTCCATATTGAGGAATCAATGTTGAATTAATTTTCAAACTCAAGGTATTCATTGCATGACAAGCGTTGAATCAGTATTGAAGCCTAAAGGTTAAATCAACAAAGAGGCCTCAAGGTTAAATCAAATTTCTAATTTATGGTATAATTAAACATTGATTCAAGATTGCGCCTCAACACTGATTCAATATTAAATGCCTACTGGGTACTTTCAGGACATTTTTTCGCCAGTCGGCACTTTACGTGCCCTCAGTACCGATCTGCCGCATACCAGGCTGATGGGAGGAGCTACTTTCAATGTTGTGAAATAAAAAGAATTTATATTAATTTTTGTTTGTCTTTTCTTCGATATCGTGAATCAAGAAAAAAATTGTCACCTTATTTGTACGTTACCAATAAAGGTGTTTGAGGTTTTTTTTTATAAAAACGAAAACTTGAACTGAAAATTCACAAGAAGTCAACACGTGATGTTCTAAAATTAAAACCTTCTTTTATCGGATGTCGAGGACATCTGCAAGAAAATTAGAGTTTGAGAGATGAAAATCCTTAGAAAAACGATAACAATTTATTGATACTCATTACCTACTTGATTATGTACATGTAAATCTATAATAGATGTTTTCACATATTCCGGTACAATTTTGTTTTGTTACTTCTCTCTGTGTCAACACGCTATGTGCTACAATTAGCGAAGCGGCAACGTAATGAATTTATCCAATTTTGGAGAAAAAAACATAAATGCAACCGCGCCTTAAACGAGTATACAGACTCGGTGCCAGGATTCAGAAACACTGAATCACGAAAATTACGATCTCTTGCAATTTCTGATAGTATGTTAATACTTTTAAAAATGCAAAATTTGACAGTTCATATGTGGCTAAAGGACAGTAGTATAGGAAGCGTTTGGGGGTCAAGTACTACGCATGCGCGGAAGCCATCTTGGATGACGTAGTTTCTATATTTAGTAACAGTCGGCCATGTTGTTTTTATAAATAGTAACTCATTTGCATATAAGCAATTGGTGGAAAAACCCCATCATCAGCCCTATGGGCCTGAAAGGTGGAGGTTTGCGCATCACGGTCTACTCGGTATAGAGAGCTTAGTAACAGTCGGTCATGTTGTTTTTATAAATAGTAACTCATTTGCATATAAGCAATTTGTGGAAACCCCCATCATCAGTCCTATTGACCTGAAAGGTTAGGAGGTCTGCGCATCACGGTCTACTCGGTATAGCGAGCTGACTTATGAGGTTTCTCGCCCTTACCAGACGTTTTGTTTTCAGTGATTCTTTTCATTCGATTAAGTTCCGACAGTGTAGAGAGCTGGATCTTAGGAATGATCTTGAGAGTCAGGTCCTTGTAATACATTGATATAGGTAACAAGCAACAATAAAATTAAACAGACACTCTGCTATTGTCTCGGACTGAATGACTTTGGATCCAAATATCTTATCCATTGTGAAATCGTGAAATATATTGAAAATGGCTCTTAATTCTTCGCTATCCAAACGGACACTGTCCCAACTGACATCCAGTGTAGTCTTTTGATCAGGTCGATTGCTATTTTTAACCTACCAATCAGAATTGAGGACCTCGTTTTGGAGTCAAAAGTATATAAGAAGGCGCTGACGATGGTTAATTAGTACACTTTGCAGCCGCATTCGGAATACGTAGTACTCCCTACAGTTTAAGTATGAACCCAGCTTATAAGAAATGGGTAGATACGTGACTTTATACTTTGAGGGAAGTCGGATACCTCATCTGGAGATGAATTGGAACTTTAACCATAAAGGATTGATTAACTGGGCTAAGAACCGGAACCGACATTATACCAAGTAACATCCGACAGCAAATATACTAGGCAACAATTTCACGATACGGTCATTCATTACTGGAAAGAACTGAAACCTAAGCTCAAAAGCGGTAATACACATTTCTTTCCTCTGAATGGAGAAATAGTGTGTATGAATTTGCACGATAGTGAGTACTATGAAAAGTGGTTCAAGGAACTAGTTCATTTCGCCAGAGAATATTACGATGGTGGATCTGACTCTGAACTATATCTGGAAGTATGGTAAAATCAACTTCATTTAAAATGACGTTTATTTTGCAAAGCGGAACTCGATGTAAGAAGCCCGGACTGCCGAATAGATTCCAGTCACGATGTCTAACAGAAACACTCAAACATATTATTTTGATCAATCAGGGTTAAAGTGCCATATCAAGGTCGTAAAATGGATAAGCGTTGCCGGTGTGATGGTAGTCTTACTCTCAACACCGGTGTTTGTCTTGGCAAGCATGAACTGGCCAAAAAGCCATCCCGTGGATTACGAGGTGAAAGTGGACGTCATTCATACCGCATGCTCCTATCTGAAACAATTTGATCTCAAAGACCACGTCAGTTTATCGGTGTGTAACAGAGGCGGTAGAACTGTTTCGGATATACGTCAGTTCGTAAACCAAACGGCGACCAGTCGCGGTATTGAGTTGAACCTGAGACAATGGACTATTCTCCAACGAGTATCTACCCATGTGAATAGAGCCATCAAAGAAGGGAAACGGGTAAGAACAAAGATACCAGGGATGAATTAAAATTCAGCATGGATTTATCCAGTGTTTTTGTCCGAATTCATTACCTTACAGCTTTAGGGAATGAGTCACGAGATGGCAGAATCATCATGCTGCAAACCATAACTCCGGGACAACTGGCCTGTATAGGAGAGGTAGCCCGTAGAATATACCGCCAGACGTTTCCTTTGCTGACACGTGACTTGGCCTGCTTTGATGACAGAAGCTTAGTGCTAAGAACTTTGTTTTCAGAAAGAGTCACTTTTTGCATAAAAAGAGCCACCCTCCTTCATTACCATACTATGATACCAAGGCTTCTGAGAAACTATTATCTCCAAGCCACTATTCAAGATCAAATACGTTCCCAGCGAGAATCCTAGAAGTACAGCCGAGGGTGCGTAAGATTCAATTATTTTAGGGACAACTTAGAGAAAAATATATTTTAGGAGGAGTATCTGATCAACAAGCCACTAGAGGCACCACAGCTTACGCCTCCAGTGCCGTCAACGCCGCCGCCAACGCTAACGCCGTCAACGTCGCCGCCAACGCTAACGCCGCCAACGCCACCGACGCCAACGCCAACGCCATTCTTCCAAATATAACGTAATAAGGATGAATGGCTCAGTTCACGAAGACAAATTGAACTCCTGTCCAATTTGTAACCAGACCTTCAGCAGGCGTGACGTTATGCTGAGACATAAGCGCAATGTGCATGGTAATATAAATGATGCCGATTCAGCACAAACATCAACTGAATCCACACGGATGACCTTTCAGCATCCTTTTTCAATGGTTATTACGGGTCCTAGTGCAAGCGGAAAAACGGAATGGACTAGAAAATTGTTATTGTCCTCACTGATACAGCCGCCACCTGAACGCATTTTATGGTGTTTTGGACAATGGCAACCTCTGTACGATGACATTCAGAGCAGACTCCCTTGGGTAGAATTTGTGCCCGGGATCCCGGACTATTTAAACAGTTCTCAGTACATCAACGCCAGGAAAAGGAACCTGCTGGTCTTTGACGATTTAATGGCGGAGGCCAAATGCGACCAGAGAATAGCCGATCTCTTCACTAAGGAAGTCACCACAGAAACATATCCATCGTGTATCTGACCCAAAATTTATTTCCTCAAGGAAAGGCTTGCAGGGATATCGCTTTGAACACGCAGTATCTTGTGCTTTTTAATAATCCGATCGACAGACAGCAAGTGGCGACCTTGGCCAGAAGAATTTATCCGTCAAGCAGTGCCACCTTTATGAAACGGTTTGAACAAGCGACTTCTCGCCCTTGTGGTTACTTAGTGGTAGACTTGAAATCGAGTACACCAGAACAAGACCGTTTACGCAGCGACATACTAGAGTCCACGGATAAACTTGCATTAGAAAAAGAAAGCATGTCTGAGGCCGACTACGCAAATAGTGAAGACGAGGACGAAGAGTCTGAGGATTTTATAAATAATCTCGGACCTCCCGGTAAACGCAGAAAAGTGAGGATTACAGAAGAACGCTTGCGGCGTGACATATGGAACGGGAGATTTCAAGATCCTCTCAGACAGGCCAATAAAGAACAATTTAAAGCTAAAGTGAACAATTACCTAGAAGGAGGGTCCACTCGGAACCAAGCCGTCCATCACGCTGCCTACGATGATTTACCTCATCTCAGAAAAAGACTCAGAAAAGAGTACTCCCGGTTTCTGATCGACTTTTACGAGTTACAAGGGGATCCTATTCAGCAGCAAGCCCTGGAATCGGCGAGCACGTTTAGACAAGCAGAATCTATCAGACAGGCCGTCAAACTCAGAAAAAAACTTATTTGACGATGTTTGGCCCGATCGTAATATCGAGGAAGACGCTTTAAAACAGAACCACGAAAACACTGAGGAGTCAGAAGAGGAATAAAGAGCTTAAGAAGGACGAGTTACTACATGTTAAACAAGAAATGGGTTCGATAGAGGTGTACGATAACAAGCAGCAGAAATGGGTCCCTTATGTACCGGACCCAGAGAAATGGTATCAACATTTTAAAGACTTGAGAGACGGGTACGTTGTACCCGATCATATGGGACGAAATATCGTCGGAAGTGGAAGACGAAACCGAAAACTGCAAGAAATAGAAGCTCAGCGACCCCGTCTGAACTTGGTCACACCCGTGGCTCAAGCGTTAGAGATAGTCCAATCTGAAATAGAACGAGAACGAAAAGGGAATAGTACGCCTGCGAGTACCAAGGGCGGTCGAAAGCGTAAGAAAAACCATACCGTGGACTGGGATTCATTCAGATATTAAAAAAAAAAGATGAACAGTAAACAACTAAAAATTATACTTCTGGGATATCCTGTCACTATATGCTCTGCGGATCAAATTAATACACGTAAAGGAAGATTTGTCATTTCCAATACGGACACGAGTGATGGACCAGGAAAACACTGGGTTGCATTTTATTTTCCGAAACGGGGATCATACGAATTTTTCGACTCTGTGGGAAACAGACCCGAAGACTATGGCGTTGGATTTGAGAAGATTCTCAACAAGAAATATTTCATGTACACTGGACATTTACAACAATCCTCATCTAATGTATGCGGGCTTTACTGCGCCTATTATGTCATAAAACGACATGAAGGAAAAACAATGAAAGACATAGTGGAAGACTTTAATCCACGACAACAGAAGCGCAATGATCGCTTCATAGTGACTAAAATGATGACAATGTTAGAACGAAAACGTCACACAACTAAATAAAACTGCACAAGTGTTTTTTTTTCTTCTAATGTTATGAATAAATATGAAAAAAAAATCGGTGTTGTTTTTTGCTTTATGCTCTTGGTCATTCTTGTAACCCCCATCTGTACATCGCATTACAACTGCGGGATATGAAATAGAAGGATGATTTGAGACTTTAAGTCCTTTTTATCAGTATTTCAGTCATATCAGGTCGATGGGATAATGGAAGGATGTGTGCAGTGGTAACCCGCTTGAAATGATGTTCGCGTTCAGGGGGAGTTCGAACCCGGGACCGTAAGAACAAGCCATTGACTGACCTACTAAGCTACCAGGACTCCTGCGGGAAATGAATTCAAAATAACGCAAATAATGCTTATAATGGTTTAATTTTGAAAAGTATGGATAGAAGTCTTATATAATAATACACAATATATTCTGGTAACTATAGTCACCACAGTATTAGCTTGTGTTATTCGAAATGAGTAAATATATCTGGATTGTTTTCGAATATCTCTATCAACCGATCGGCTGCATCTCTAGTTTTGTATTGGCGTTTACAGTGAGGAACCATAGTTTTAGCCACATATTCATGGAAAATATACATCACAGTCAGAAACATAACTGCTTTGAAAATGATTTCATATCCTGTCTACCATGTCCGTATATAGCTTCCTTTAAAACATCAGAATTTTCATTGGCCCTCATATATTTCAACAACATTTTCACAGGCAACACACAGAGGCCGATTCGACGCTTCCTGTTCGTAAAAGCCTTCGTCAGGATCAAAACAATCGTGTTTTTCTCCCAAATATCTCAATAGGCAAAAACATTTTCCACACTCGAGATAACACGGAGAGTTGCATTGAAAGCATATCCCAGCATTTTCAAACTCTTGGTTGATTTCACCTATTGTTCTCCAAAAATGTTGCCTATTAAAACAGAAATATTTCTATGTTGATTTTGAGAATGACATTTGTCGTGCAGGCTCATTCTCATATATACCCTGCCTGTTCTATCTCTACCTATTCTATTTATAGTAGCAGACCTCATATTATTTCACTACTTTTTTGTAGCAGACATACGTTATGTTATATTTATAGTAACAGACGTCATATTTAAATCAAATAAATAAATTAAAAAAAAAACTTATATTATATTTATAGAAACAGACGTCATATTACAATATGAAGAAATACCTCTATTATGGTCGGTCGTATTACAACGCATTGAAGAGCCGTAAACTGCCCCGTATGCGCTTTGCATTATTGATTATAATTTAATCTGGTCCATGTTCCTACTTTTGTATGTATTCTCTGCTCTTGAAGGAACTTTTTAAGATTTTAATTTTCTCTCGTGTCTCGATATAAGTCTGAAATAGTGACCGCTGGGACGTTAACATATAGTCTTGAAAGGCCGTAAAACCTAATACGGATATTAGATTGAGCAGTATATATATATTTTTTTCATCTTTTAGGACCATTATTTTTATTTTTAAATCTCTTAGCAGAAGAAATCAGATTTTAAACGCCGAGTGTTCTTGCTGAACTACCACATTCACCCAAAGTATATAGACAGTCTATAATCCGGACAATTTCCAAGAATAAGGGCCAGTACCGTTCTAGAGTGAATTTAAAGCGTAACTTTAACTGCTGATCATGACAATTTGGTCCGTATAGTTTATCTCAGTACCATTCTGTAGGAATACATAGTGAAATTGTGTGGGTGCACAAGCTGTGTCGCATATTCACTTTATACATAGTTCATAAGGTACATTTTCTTATATATTAGATTCATGCCTCTCGTAAAATGTTAATGGCTTTCACAGAACGTATTTCCCATGTGGCTATACAGAAAAAAAAGGTCACAGGGTGCTTAATTCCATGCTGAAAGAGGTTATTTTTTTTTTCTGACATTGAATTGTGCAATTTAAGTAAGCTGCCGAAATTCTAATAAAAGATCATGACCCCACACTTTATGACAAGGGAACTATTCTGATGTCTGTAAAAGTGCGTGTTAAAATTTTGTCAAATTTTCTCAATACGCATCTGCGTATTTGCGGTTAAGTTAGCTGCAGCCTTGCCGGATTTTCACACTCTTGCGTAGTTAGCTGGTCAGTCTACGCGTTGTACTGAGGCTGGTCATATGCGAGCCAAAATTTCTAAAATATTCCAGCTCCCTAATATACATATGCGATGATTATTCTGCACATGATCACGGGCTCATAGGTAGTAGGATGAAATTTCTCACGACGCAATGCAGTTTGAGGTGAAATATGTTCCTATTTTCCGAAAACTAATCGAAGGTCACCGTTTATCTCCCTTAAAAAAAGAGTTGCGGTTATTGGTATCGGTAGTGACCATTTTTATGCGATATTTGTCGGCTGTTGTGAAATACAGAAAAAAAGGTCACAGGGTGCTTAATTCGATGTTTTACTGTTCATTTTCATTTTTTTTCTGGTGTTGAATTGTACATTCTTGTGAGCGTGTGTGTGCATGTTTTTTGTCTGTCTGTCCGTTTGTCTGTATGTTTTTTATATGTGTGTGCGTGTGTGGATGTGTGTTTGTGTCTTTCCGTCTGTGTATTTATATGTGTGCGTTTTTGTGTGTATGTACGTGTGTGCGTCTTTCTCGCTGTCTGTATGTCTGTCTGTCTGCATGTTTTATGTGTGTGGGTGGGTGTGATATAGTGTGGTTTGTGTGAGTGTGTGTGTCCATCTGTGTATGTTTTTGTGAGTGGGTGTGAGAGACAGTGTGGTTTGTTCGTGTGATTGAGTGTCTGTGTGTGTGTTTGTCTGTCTGTCTGTTCGTCTGTTTATGTTTTTTTTATAAATGGGTGTGTGTGAGACAGCGGGAGTGTGGTTTGTGAGTAACTGGCACAGGTGAATGAGTACATTTTAATCGTTTTCGCACTCTATGTAAACCAGTCTGATCTAGTTCGCGCCCGTATTTTAAGAACAAGAGGTGCTCTGTTTTTAAAACAGCTATGGTCATGTCGGGACGGTCAGTTAACCTAACCCTTCTTAAATCAGCGGAAGGAGAAACGGAAGTATGTGACCGGAGCGTGTATCGAACCCGGGACTTCTGGCTTTTGCGTCAGACGCGCTACCGACTGCGTTACGCTGCCCAGCTATATATTTTTTTTAAATCTCTTGCTAAAACTTTGCTGGTCATACGTTAAACATGTTAAAAATTAATTATCGCTTTTATTGCAGATTTACAAATACCAATAATTATTTTTAAACGCTAGACCTATTACTTATCTGCTGAGCCGAATGGTATTTAAATTAAACGGCTATATATTGTGACATGCACGGGTACTTTTGTGTCATTAAGTCAAAGGTCAATGCAGATATTTTCGCGTTGTGTGGTAATTAGAAAAGTGTATTATCGTGGGAAGAAAAACAAAAACACACACGAACGTTGAGCATTTCTTACCTGTCACATTTTCCCGTAATAAAATGTGGATCAATATTTTTTTTTATTTTTTTTTATTTATTTATTTATTTATTCTAATACGTTTTTCGAAAAATGGGGGTGGGAAGTTGGCTTCCTGGAATCTATTTAAGATTCTCATTCTGAGACAGAAATTACAAAATGAAACTTTCTCCACACATATTGTCGAAACATTTAGGCAGGGGTGGGGGGACAGCATCTGTTTTTTTTTCTCAAAACAGATTCTGAGGGAGTCTATGTTTTATGTGTGTGTGCGTGCGGGCGTGTGTCTGTGTGTGTGTTGGACGGCTAGATGGGTGAAATCAACAGTTTTTCAACAGTGATATCGTTTGTGCATGAATTGTAGATTTGAAGAACGTGATATAGTGTTAAATGTACCGCTGTATGTCAGTAGACCCTGATCAGTCGGCTCGGCTCTTCTAAATGTAGGCTTTAAGTTGAGTGCTCGTTGATCTGGGTCTTTTTTTTTATTGCGCAAGCCGTAAGGCATCACTTCACATGACATCGTTATTATTTGTAGTTACTTCCGTCAACATCTACTTATAGATACACGTTGTGAAACTAAATTACATTGGATTCAGAGTCAGTCAGTCCGAGACGATAGCAGAGTGTCTGTTTAATTTTATTGTCGCTTGTTATAACATCATAAGTTATTGTTGCTTGTTACCTATATCAATGTATTACAAGGACCCGACTCTCAAGATCATCCCTAAGATCCAGCTCTCTACACTGTCGGAACTTAATCGAATGAAAAGAATCACTGAAAACAAAACGTCTGGTAAGGGCGAGAAACCTCATGAGTCAGCTCTCTATACCGAGTAGACCGTGATGCGCAGACCTCCTAACCTTTCAGGTCAATAGGACTGATGATGGGGGTTTTCCACAAATTGCTTATATGCAAATGAGTTACTATTTATAAAAACAACATGGCCGACTCTTACTAAGCTCTCTATACCGAGTAGACCGTGATGTGCAGACCTCCTAACCTTTTGGGTCAATAGGAGTGATGATGGGGTTTTTCCACAAATTGCTTATATGCAAATGAGTTACTATTTATAAAAACAACATGGCCGACTGTTATTAAATATAGAAACTACGTCATCCAAGATGGCTTCCGCGCATGCGTAGTACTTGACCCCCAAACGCTCCAATTACTACTAAGGACAACTAGTGACTTTTGAAAGAAATGTATTAAGTAGGGTGTTAATTACAACGAGAAATATGCAAACAATTGAAGCGTTATTTTTGATCGGGAAAATGCTAATATGTCAGCAGTTTATTTTACAACTGTATGGTGTTTGGATCAGTTGTTCTAAGCTTCAGCTGCACGTTTCCAAGATGTGTCGAATGCATTTTACTACAGGAAAATAATTTGAGCCGCGACACGAGAAAACCAACAATGTGGTCGTGCGCCCTGCACAGACTCAGATCAGCCTGGGCATCCACCAAGTCGGATCAGAATCTTCGCTAAGTGCGTAGAGGATAGCTAAGGGTCTAAGCTACCTCCATGCGGACAGCGAAGACTCTGGATGCCCAGGCTGATCTGAGTCTGCGCTGGGCGCACAACCACATTGTTGGTTTTCTCGTGTCTCGGCTCATATCTCTAACATGACATATGAACAAAGACGATGACGCCTTTACGAATGTCACATAACTACGTAACATCACGTGCAACATTCTATGACGTCGTAAATGTTTCTCAAACCCATTCAGTTTGTGCTAATATATATCATTTTAGTATGAACACCACATGACTTTAACTCCATACTTTTTCTATATCCCAAAAGCAAATAAACATTTTGATCGTCCCACGTATAATGCAGAAAGGGTTGTCTCTAGCCTAGCGTGTTAAATTTTTGTGTTTTACTTGTAATAAATGAACAAATTGACAAGCCATTCAGAAGCAAGTCTTTTGCCGTGGGATCCGTCTTTGACTGCCTTTGGTCTTATTACAGCTTTGAAATTATATAAATAATATGCATAAAACAGAGGTCAACGTTATAAGATAGAATAACATGTACATGGAATAGATACAACAAAAACATTGTTCTTCGGTCGGAGACCTGTACTCGAGGGATTTCTTCGGTTGTGTTTCCCTGGTGCATGATTTTTTATGCTAACGATATTTGCCCATCTTGACTTTTGACCGATCAAAATTGAGCCGCGACACGACAAAACCAACAATGTGGTTGTGCGCCCAGCGCAGACTCAGATCAGCTTGGGCATCCCAGATCTGAGTCTTCGCTGGGCGCACAACCACATTGTTGGTTTTGTCGTGTCGCGGCTCAATTTAAATGGAACCGAAGACATTTTAACTAGTGTAATCCGAGTTTTACAACTTTCAGTTACCGGGCTGTAAAGTTGGTTCGCTTTATTTTTAATGTTATCTTATACACTCATCCGGCGGACAAAATTCGTAAGCCAAAAAGCTGCAGCCTTCTCCTGCATTTCCCCTATTGCCTATACATGAATGAAAAACAATGGATCTCCTGAGTTTTAGGTTAGGTTCAGGTGAACGTAGACAAATTTTATTTTGATAAATTTTCTTGTGTCTATAAAGATGAATGTGCATTTTCATTTTACTGGTGATTGTGCGATCGTTTAAATTAATGCAGTCTTATTTATTATCTTTCCCGGCCTAGAAAAAAGTCAAATAAACTTTAGAAAGGACTAATTTATTCTCCGAAAAGGACCTCTCACGCTAAAAACATTGACTCAAAAAGTAAATAAAAGCGACAGTACATGAACAAAATCTGTTTTTCAGCATGAATATACACTAAGCGAAAGTTATAAACGCCAATCTCACATTCTTGTGACTTGTTCAGAAAATAAATTCAGTAGTCAAAAGTGTTTAATTGTATGTTAAAAAAACCTTGCCCAAACTCTCTAAGATAGTTCCTCTCAAAAGAATCCCTACTCCTTGCACAAGCGCAGTCCAAGGAAAGGTACCCTCGTTTCAAAACGTTATAAATGATTTCAAATAAACATAATGCACTAGAGTACCTCTTCTCTCAAAAATGTTACCAAAGTCCGTAATTTCAGATTAAAAAATATCAAACATTTTGATGCAGTCGGTCTCGTTGTGAGTTCTACTTAGTAATTCACAGACAGGCACCGTCATCAGTTAATTCGGCGTTTAGCACACAATCTAGTTGCAAATTTTGCGCCGCAATGTAGACATAAGTATTGGATACACGTCATTGAAATCTTTTGTGATTTAACATCATTATTGGAAGTTTTTGGTAACACTTTTGAGAATAAAATTCCTCTGAAATATATCGTAGGACACCTGTTAAAATGGTTTTCTAATTGTTCCGCCTAAAACAATGAATTGAAAAATATTTCACAGAACCGCTAAATTTAAGGTGCAATTTCTTTTGATACGACCGCGCAAAAAATAATATCTAAAAACAACATCCACATTATATCATTTTATGCGGTTTCATTTGACAAATTATTTCATAGAAGCTTAACTCACTTTCATAGTTGGGATAACAAAAATGCTGTCATCTATCTTTTTATTGTATATGTATCTAGAGTAAAACATATTTTTCATTTCTAGAAAAATTACAATGGATTTGAATTTCGAATGACAATTAATCGATGCGACGTGCATGATGTACGGCAGGTTACAAAACTGCTAAATGTATACTCAACAAGATGAATAAAGGACCAGCTAATGGGAATTTTCATATATGCAATATTTGGTCAAGTTAATGGAGAAAACTTTTAACGATAGGGACATACGAGTAGTGTTGATCATTTCTTGAAGAGGATTCCAAGGCGAGTCGTTATTACGGATTAGACAACTTCCGTTTGCAGAATTTTCATTTGAATCTTGTATAATTAATAAATTTCGTGTTTAACGTCCCTGTTAACAATATTTCAGTCATGTTAAGGCGTTGCTTGCGAATCTGTAGGACTTTTACCCGACCTGAGGTAAAGTGACACTTAGGTCCTGCTATAGCTACTAGCAGCTCTGTCGCACAGGTATCAGGCAGCCCATCAATTTCACGACCCCGGACATAGGCAGGGGCTTCAAATAAATAAAAGCAAACGTCATTGTCCAATCCATCACCCCCACACACACCACAAAATAAAAACGGGGAATACAAAGACGCTATTTTCATCCCCATCCCCGGCCCCCACCAAACACACACACACACACACACAAACAAAATATACATGGTAGTATATGTTTTTCACATATCATCGATATAAACAAGTGCAAAAGTGTCGTTTCTGATAAAAGGTTCACCGTGTTTACCAGATCAATCCATATTTGATTGTATTCTGTTTATGGGAAATTCAAAGTGCATATATAACCTTCCGAAGGATTAAAACGAATTGTGGCATTGTTTTGTCTGTATTTGGCACTGCAAAAATCTCGCAGGTTAATGGTTGTCATGAATTTAAGCTCGCCTTAACATCACAAACCAAATAACAATAATAGACATAGCAACAACAGCACATAAAAAACAAAGAAGAACCAAAACAGAAGAGTCGCCTTAGAAGGGCCAGCAATGAAATTGCTGGGGGCTTAACCGGTTTGCGGTCGACCAAATCTTTGCTTCAACTGGGCCGTACTGATCAGTCTGATTTTTGTGTCTTCGCTGTGGTGCATATATTAAGTTGGGGTCAGTGTTAAGGAGCCAGAAAGCGAACCGAAAGTTTTAAGTTTTTTTGAATTTAAGGAGTACATTGGGACCTGGGGTGAAGTTTGTTGACAGTTGCTACTGGCCGTTTTAAAACATTGGTCTGCTCTTATTCTGTATGGTTTTGTGGTTTATTCTAAGGGGAGCTTCATGTTTTAAAGTCTTACCACGCTCTTTGTCCTCGAGTGTCTTCCTTTCTGTCGTTGTGATCACTTCGCTTGGTGACAAGGAAGCTGGTCTATGTGCTTTCCGTGCATTTGTTTGCTTGTTTTGCAAGTGTTAGATTTGGTCCATTATCTCTCCCTCTTGGGGTCGTGCGTTGGGAGCGGTTTGTGATTGTAGCACGCCCAAAGATTCCACAAATGTTTATGTTACTGAAGTGCATTACTTTGAATATTGTGTTTTAGCGCATTGTTAACACACTTTCCCGACTTGTATTGAAAGTCCCATTGGCAACGTAAAGTGGGACCGAGCTCACAATTTGTCACTTTACATACAGTATTTGAGCATAAGAAACATGCATGAAGCCGTCTGCGAAATATGCGTAAAACAAACTTTTCAAACAGAGTCGATTTCAAATACATAAAATATGTTGACCTTGTTGCTCCATCGAACTGTCTTTTAACTGTCTTAAATGCATACTTTTATTAGTGTTTGTGATAACTGGTAAATAGCCAGTCCTGCGCAATACATTGTAAGTGTTGTTTTCGGTATAAATCTTCTGAATCTAATGATAAAGGAAAACGAACTGATTTGTCTAAACTGTAACTTCTTTCTTTCTTTCTTTACTGCTATCATACTAACGAAGTTGATAGCAAATCTTAAGGCTTTAAGGCCGCCAAATTATACATCTAATAATGTTTCTCCAGACTGAATACTACGTTACCACATTCTCTACTTAAACATCAAGGTAATGACTCAACTAAGCGAACGTTTTATCGTGAGAAACCAATTTATCTGGCTTTTCATGAAGAACGTGCATGTTTCAATTCAGTCTGATATGTACAAAAGTATAAATTATGGTTTTGTCCAAAGATTTGTAAAGCCCTTGTTTTACTTTTGGATATGAATTTTTCGAGTCGGGACTAATCTTTATAGACAAACTGCCAAGCTCCTTAAACATTATCATAAATTTCTGAATGCGTTTTATCATCGATACGGTGGGCTGGTGGAAACCAATAATGTACTTCAAATGACAAAACGTCTGCAACAATATGTATCGGAACCAGAGATCTGTTGTGAATTAGTTTACAGAATAAGAAAAAACTGGGGGAAATTTAATTTATCGGAACAATTCAGAAAGCTTATCAACCGCCAAGGAATAGGACATAACCGTCGTATTGTGCGACAAACTGCATGCCTTGTTGTTAATCCAGTTACGGTCTATAGCTATGCTTTACTCGTTAATTGCATGGCGATGGTCCGGGCCTCAGCCTCAATGAGGGCCTCTTCATAAATGTTTCACAAGTTGGTTGTGGCCTGGCGCAATGTCTTTAACTTGGCCTGCCGTTGTTCAACTAGTGGTTTTCCTTAACTATGTCTCTCAGTGAGTGTAAGATTAGCTACGAGTGTTCGTCCGTTTCGCCAAAGGGATGAATCTTCACTATGGTGCATATATTGAGTTAGGGGGTCAGTGTGTGAACCGAACTGTTTTCTTATATTTTTTATCAAGGATTACATCAGGACCCGAGGATAAAGTTTGTCGACAGTTCTGATATTATAACCCCACCGGTTGTGTATTCTACTGACCGTTCCAAGGTGGTAGTCCCGGTCATGTTCTTAGTCCATGTGGCTTGTGGTTTATACTGCGTGATGCTTCATAATATGAAACTTTACCTGGCTCTTTGTCCTGAGTTTCTCTAGTCCCTTTAGCATTGTGATCATCTCGCTTCTCATGCAATTGTGTGTTTGGGTTGCATGTATAAGTCTTCAGCCTTTTTCTCTTCCTCTTGGTGTCGGAATTAGCTATGGCTTGTGCTTGTCGCCGTCCTTGGGCATTTTAATTGTTTATGGTCGATTGTTATAAAGTGATGCCTATTCATGTTTCAGTTATTTTACAAAGCTGATTGGACCAATAGGAGCACGCTCGGCCAATTCCGTAAATCAGACCTCGGGCGTATGTACGGCGGTGGGATATGCAGCAAAATCCAACATTTTGTTCGCCGGAACAATATACGCCGAAGGCGTAGCTCTCTATGTCTAGGAACGATAATTAATTCTCGACCTACGACATTTTTCAACTGTTGCCCAGACATTCATTTAATGCTTTGCTGTTGTCAAAACCAAATATTCGATCATTAATGCCGAGATAGAAAATACATTTGTTTCTTTTCATTTTATTATTTACTCGGTGCGACAGTGTGGCCATGTGTTTATACCGTTATTCCTAACAACAGTCATGTGACGTAGGTAGTCCCACGTCATACATCCGAGGTTGATTCACGGGATTGGCCGAGCGGTGTTCCGATTGTTGACTGGACAAGACTAGGTATTTCTAACGGTAACGCCGTTTCGACAGTATACAATTTTCGGCCGCTGTTATATTAACTTTTTTTCGTTTTTGGTATGAAAACTTACTATATACAAAAACAATATCATGTTGCTAAATATGAAAATGTTGTGATTTTTATATAATTTGAAGGGGGACGTATGTGACATTTCTTTTATTGTTCAGTATACTTGTTTTTATAAACTTTATAAAGTTTAAATTGTTTTATCATGCCATAAGCTGTAAAATCTGGCTTGAAACTAATTATTTTGACATATTGATTATGGAGTTTATTACTTTAGTTGTCTATCATTTAACTGTAATTGAGCTGCGACACGACAAAACCAACAAAGTAGTTGTGCGCCCAGCGCAGACTCAGATCAGCCTGGGTATCCACCCATTCTGATCAGAGTCTTCACTGTCGGCATGGCGGTAGCTTAGATCATTTGCTATCTTTTAAGCCCCGAGCGAAGAGTCTGATCAGATTGGGCGGATGCCCAGACTGATATGAGTCTGCACTGGGCGTACAACCACTTTGTTGGTTTTCTCGTGCCGCGGCTCAATTATTGAATCTCGTGTAAGCCAGTACCTGCTACCTTTAGAACAATCAATTATGTTGTTGTTTTACCTTTAGCCGATTTATGATAATGGGCAGATTGCACGGACATAGGCATGACCAGGGCGACCACTTTTCCAAACATAGTTTTCCGGGCCGCTAAGAGAGTTGCTGTCAAATTATGATACTTGGCATCATAGCATCCAATTTCTAATGAAATAGGCAGGCACTTTTATTAGCTCACCTGAGCCGAAGGCTCACAGGTGAGCTTATAGTATAGGCAGGCATCCGTCGTCCGTCCGTCGTCCGTCGTCCGTCAATATTTTCAAACAACATCTCCTCTGAAACTACATTGCCCATTGTTACCAAATTTCATATATAGCATCTACAGGCAGGGGGAACCAATAATACTTTTTTTTTATCCAAATCGCTTCATTACTTTGGTTGCTATGGCAACTTAAAGTTTCCATTGACTTGTATGGGAAAAATTGAAAATTTGCATTTATTGCTATGTCACTGCAGATATTTTGATAAAACTTTTACAGAAATGGTCATGGAGTAGTCCTCTATCAACCACGTGAAATTTATGTAAATTGCACAATTTGGCTGGTTGCCATGGCATCGAATGGTTAAAAATAGAAAAAATATTCAAAAATCATCGCCTCAGAAACTATGCAACGAATAAAGCTCAAACTTCACAGAAAAGATCTTGGTACTGCCTTCTATAAATGTACTGTTTTTCTTGGCAATTGCTCCAGCAGTTTGGTTGCTATGGCAACTTAAAGTTGCCATTGACTTATTTTGGGATTTTTGAAAATTTGCATTTATTGCTATGTCACTGCAGATATTTTGACAAAACTTTTACAGAAATGTTCCTTGAATAGTCCTCTATCAATCACGTGAAATTTATATAAATTGCACAATTTGGCTGGTTGCCATGGCAACCAAATGGTTAAAAATAGAAAAGATATTCAAAAATCATCTCCTCAGAAACTATGCAATCAATAAAGCTCAAACTTCACAGAAAGGATTTTGGTACTGCCCTCTATAAAAGTATTGTTTTTCTTGGCAATTGCTCCAGCAGTTTGGTTGCTATGGCAACTTAAAGTTGCCATTGACTTATTTTGGGAAAATTGAAAATTTGCATTTATTGCTATGTCACTGCAGATATTTTGACAAAACTTGTACAGAAATGTTCCTTGAATAGTCCTCTATCAACCACGTGAAATTTATATAAATTGCACAATTTGGCTGGTTGCCATGGCAACCGAATGGTTAAAAATAGAAAAGATATTCAAAAATCATCTCCTCAGAAACTATGCAACCAATAAAGCTCAAACTTCACAGAAAGGATCTTGGTACTGCCCTTTGTAAAAATACTGTTTTTCTTGGCAATTGCTCCAGCAGTTTGGTTGCTATGGCAACTTAAATGTGCCATTGACTTATAATAGGAAAATTTAAATTTGCTTTAAATGCTATGTGACAGCAGATATTTGGACAAAACTTTTTTAGAACTATTCCTTGAGTAGTCCCCAAACAGCCATATTAAATTTATGCAAATTGCACTATTTGGCTGATTGCCATTGCAACCGAATGGTTAAAAATAGAAAAAATATTAAAATATCATTTTTGCAGAAACTATATCGCCGATAAAGCTCAAACTTTACAGAAAGGATCTTTGTACAAGTCTGTATAGAATTACTGTTTTACGTGGCAATTGCTTCAGCAGTTAGGTTGGTATGGCAACTTATAGTTTCCTTTGAAATATAATGGGAAAAATAGAAAGCTGCAATTTTGCTATCTCCCTGCATTTATTTTGGATTTTTTATCTACAGAAATGTTGCTTGAGTAGTCCTCTATGATTCGTATTAATTTTGTCCAAATTGCCGAATTTGATTTGTTGCCATGGCAATATTAAGGAAATATTTTCGAAAATATTATCAAAAATCTTTTCCTAAAAAACCATATAGGGGGATGAAGCTGATTCTTTGCATACATGTTCATGACATTAGCCCATATGTAAATGTTGTGTTTAGCTCACTCAGGTCTTGCATACATTTGGAAGAGTGACGATGAAAACTATTATCAGTATATTATCTTGACCTACATTCTATGATTCACTGATTTCCAAACTTTGCATTGTGTTTCTCGTCTCACCTGGGACTGGCTTAAGTGAGACATCGGTATTACTTTTCTGGTGTTGACAATGTAAATTTTGCTTGGAGTTTTAGTGCTTATTTCTGCTTTGTGACAATGAGCAGACAGGCGAGACAGAAGATCCCATAGAATTCTTGTTCATCTGGAGAAGATGTCGACTAGTCTTAATTCATCAATCATGCCTGTGAAATAACTTATGTATACAATAATAATAAGTTGTTTCTTTCTATTTTCAGGTAAGACATTTATTCTTTTCTATTCTATCCCATAACCATATAAGGTCATTGGGTAAGACATACAATGCCTAAAAAGAATGGGTGGATGAGATCAGTGGTGATGGAGACAGGTAAGTTTGAGGACAGACGTAATGAATATGACGTGACTGAGGAGCTGGCCTCACTAAAAACAGAAAACAAAGACATAGTGACTTCTGTCACCGAGCCAAAAAATCTGCCAATTGTTTTGCTAACTAATCTGCCAAATAACCTGCCAGATAATAGACTAGAAAAGGCAATCAAGGAGGTGAGAATCAGAGGAAGTCTGTTGTTATTTCTAGGATCAGAGAGCCATCTAAACATTTTATAGTTCTCCGACTTTGCAAATCTCTGTCCAGTTTTCATGTTTATAGCCCGTCAACTTTGCAAATCTCTGTCCAGTTTTCATGTTTATAGTCCGTCGACTTTGCAAATCTCTGTCCAGTTATCATGTTTATAGCCCATTTCTAAAAAGGTATAAGCACTAGAGCCAAGAACATTTTGTCAATGTTATATTGGAAAGGTAACCCTCAAAGCCACCATCAATATTTCATCTGGACGGACAGTTTATGGTTTACAGGTTTGGCAAAAAGTATAGAGTTTAGGTTTAGCTTTGTTTCTCAAGAACTATAAAGGCTAGGGTCATGAAACTCAGGTCATGCATACATCTGCAAGAGTGGAGATAAAAATCATCATCACTCCTGTGTCTTGACCTACATTTTACGGTTTACTGACTTAGCAAAATTTACAATTTTTTTAGCTGGTGACTAGCAGAAGCGAGACATAGATATTACTTTGAATGAGGGGTTTTGTGTTTACCTTTGCTTTGTGACAAAGCACAGCCAGGGTAGCCACAGGATTCCATGCAATTCTTGTTCAACTGGAGAAGATGCAGACTAGCCTGAGTTCACCAATCATTTCAAAAGGCACCTGGTTTTTGTCGCAAGGGATCGATATAGGAGTTCACTTTTCCATCCATCCGTCCGTCCATCCGTCCGTCTATCCATCCGTTATTGTGTTCATCGATTCGTCAAAAAATATTCTTTGACCCTAGTGTTTTAGTCACTTTCTCACAAACTATGATACCTACAATCATCAAACCTGGTTTAGAACGTTATTGAGGGCTGTTGCACTTATTTTTACCCTTGACCTATATGTGACATTCTGCTGACTTAGTAAAATTTTACATCAAAATTACATCGACTCTAGCGTCGACCCTAGCATGTAAGTCAGTGTCTCACAAACTGTAATACCATACAATCATCAAACCTGGCGTGGTTTCTTCTTACAATGTTCTGGAGGGCTGTTGCAATTATTTTTGCCCTTGATCTGTATTTTACGCCCTGCTGACTTAGTAGAATTTTACATCAAAATTACATTGCCCCAGAGTTTAAGTTAATTTCTCACAAACTATAGGATACCTACGATCATCAAACCTTGTATAAAGTTTCTTCTTAGAATGTTCTTGAGGGCTGTTGCACTCATTTTACCTTTGACCATATTTTATACCCTGCTGACTTAGTAAAATTTTACATCAAAATTAGGTTGACCCTAGCGTTTAAGTCCATTTCTTGCAAACTGTGATACCTACAATTATCAAACCTAGCATAAAGTTTCTTCTACGGCTGTTGCAGTTATTTTTACCCTTTACCTATATTTCGCACTCAGCTGACCTAGTTAAAAAAAGCCCAAGGTCGCTGAAAATTTCTACATAAATACATCATATCTCACCTACACTCTCTTTTAACTATGACCTCTACTACTGTGTATGGGCAATGCAGGTGCGGCATAAGATTCCACGGAATTTTGGTTTGAAATAACTTCCGTATACTTAAAGATTTTTCTTTCTATTTTCAGGTAAGAGATAACTGTGCCTAAAAAGAAGGGGTGGAGGAGGTCTGTGGCTATGGTAGGGAATCTAAATGCTAGGACAGGTAAGTATGAGGACAGACGTAATGAATATGACGTGACTGAGGAGCTGGCCTCACTAAAAACAGAAAACAAGAACATAGTGACTTCTGTCACCGAGCCAAAAAATCTGCCAATTGTTTTGCTAACTAATCTGCCAAATAACCTGCCAGATAATAGAGAGACCAGAAAAGGCAATCAAGGAAGTGAGACTAAGAGGAAATCTGTGGTTATTCCAGTTGATGTTTGTAGGATAAATAGAGAGCCATCTAATTATGTAGAAAATGATAGTATGAGCAATTTAAATACAAATAATCAGAAAGCATCATTGACAACTTTCTCTTGGAATGCTTGTGATACAATTTTTGGGACTTTTCATCAAAATAATCAAAGATTTTCAGATGAATCAAGGGGATTTCAATGCACATGCAACGCATTGTGTATTTTATCATACTCAGCTTGTCTGGAAGTAGAGAATAGCAAAAACTTAGATAAAATTCTTTGTAATGGAGATGCTGTTTATCGAAATGTGATAAATAGGTTGAAAGCAGAAGGGAATTTTATGCATCCATTATTAAGTTTGGAAGAAATTCCTGACAATTTTAAAGTTGATATTGGGACATTTACTGTGGAAAAGCAATCAGTAATAAGTGGCTTATTGGCCACTCAGCAAGATGATGGCTTTCCCACACTTCATCATGCTTTACAAACAGCCTTTTCTACAACATCATCCGGCCTCTTAATGATTGGAGCAATATGTTCAGCTGTATATAAGAAGAATGACTTGTTTGTATTTTTTGATTCTCACTCGCATGGAGAGAATGGACTTTCAACTGCAGATGGTACATCAATTTTGATATCTTTCTCATGTCTGAATGATCTAATCACTTACCTGTATGCATTTTATAATAGTATGAGAATAGATAAGAACTTGCAGTTTGACTTTTTCCCTGTCACGGTCGAAAAATGTGAACTGAATGAAAGCTATAAAGGTCACTTGGACTGTAGCCTTGAAGCTTATTTTGAGGATCAAATGTTTAAACAGGCTGAAAAAATGCAAAGTCATGCAAGTAACTTACGTATGTCTAAAGAAACTTCACATGCTAACAAAAGGAAGAAACTCATGGAGTACAATACAGCGTACAAAAAGAAGCAAAGATAAGATCCTGCTTTTAAAGCAAATGAGAAGGTATATGACGTTGCATCTAAGCAGAAAAAAAGACAAGATCCTGCATTTAAAGTAAATGAGAAAGTATCTAAGCAGATAAAAAGACAAGATCCTGCATTTAAAGTACACGAGAAAGTATGTCAGCTTGCTTCTAAGCAAAAGAAAAGACAAGATGCTGCATTTAAAGTAAATGAGAAAGTATCTAAGCAGATAAAAAGACAAGATCCTGCATTTAAAGTACATGAGAAAGTAAGTCAACTTGCATCTAAGCAGAAAAAAGACAAGATCCTGCATTTAAAGTAAATGAGAAAGTATCTAAGCAAACAAAAAGACAAGATCCTGCATTTAAAGTACATGAGAAAGTATGTCAGCTTGCATCTAAGCAGAAGAAAAGACAAGATCCTGCATTTAAAGTAAATGAGAAAGTATCTAAGCAGATAAAAAGACAAGATCCTGCATTTAAAGTACATGAGAAAGTATGTCAGCTTGCATCTAAGCAGAATGCTAGAAAAAATCCAGAAGTCCTAAATAAAGAGCGTGCTGAAAAGGAATATTTAAGAAAAAATCCGGCTTTTAAAAAGAAAGAAAAATATATCAGCTTGCATCTAAGCAGCATGCCAGAAAGAAGCCAGGTGTCTTATCTAAAGAATGTGCTGAAAAGGAGGCTGCAAGAGAAGACTTTGCTTTTAAAGCTAAGGAAATAATATATCAACGTACATCAAAACAGAAAGCAAGAAAAAAACCTTATGTACAGGAGTGTGAAAGGATCAAGCAACATCAAAAAAGGCAACAGAAACAAAAATTGAATGTGGTATTTGATCCAAAGGACCCAAAATCTGATAAGGAATGTAAAATGGCCAAAGATAATGTTCATGACCAAAACTCAAACAAATTATCTGGAAGAAAAGGGTTGAAAACTATGAATGAATGTATAAAACAATTTCATTCAAGTATTGCTGTTGGACCATTATTTGTGTGTACATCCTGCCATCAGACATGGTTTAGAAAAAGTGTTTCCATATTAAAGAATACCCACATCCCAGCACAAAGTAAAACACTTTTCTGCACAAATTTTACATCTGTTAATGATGAAGAGTGGGTTTGTCATACTTGTTTGAGCGCATTAAGAGACGGTAAAATTCCAAAATTATCTGTAACAAATGGAATGAAATGGCCAGAAAAGCCTCCTGAACTTTATTTACATCAGCTTGAAGAAAGGTTAATAGCACTTCGTATTCCATTTATGCAAATAAGAGAATTGCCACGTGGTGGCCAATACTCCTTGAAAGGAAATGTTATTAATGTACCAGTTGATATTCAGCCCACTGTAAACTGTCTTCCAAGACCCATGGATGAAAACTTTACAGTTGCTATCCAGCTCAAAAAGAAATTGTCTTATAAGAAAGTTGATTTTAAAGAAAATGTTAGACCAGTAAGAGTTTTAACTGCATTACACTGGTTAGTAAATAAAAGTGAATTATATAAAAATGCAGGTTTATCAGTTAATGACAGCTGGTTTTAGGAAGTTACTGAAACTGCAAAAGACACAGTTAAAGAATTTTTGGAAATGACAACAGAGCAAACCAAGGACAGTAATAACTTGGAGAATCCAGTACATGAACAAGTGAAGAACATTGGTACATTTGCTAAAGACTGTACTGAAACTGATGGCTATGATTCTGATCATTACAGTGAAATAGATGCCAATGATAATGTTGGAAATGTAGATACATTAGTGGATGATGCAAATATTGCAAACAAATATGATCAGGTATTTACCTTTGCACCTGGAGAAGGACAACATCCACTTAGTTTATATCAAGATAAAGATGCAGAATATTTATGCTTTCCTACAATATTTAGCGGTCAGAGGCCACCAAGCAAAGATGAAAGATCTGTTTCTGTTCATTATAGTGATATTGTTAAATGGGAATTACGAAGTATTGATAGGAGAGCAGCACAGTCAGTTCCAAACATCTTTTTTAAACATAAAAAGTTACAGATGAAGCAAATCAGTGACAAAGTGAATTTAGCTGTAAGAAGATGTAAAAGTAAAGGCAAGAAAATTACAGCAGCTGAAGCTAGAGATTCTGCATATTTGGATAAGCTTGTTAAACTTGACGAAGGCTATTACATATTTCGTCAGCTCAGAAATTCACCTGCTTATCTTGAAGCAAGAAAAAAGGATATTTTTGCAATGATAAGGCAGCTCTCCTTGCCCACTTGGTTTATGTCATTGTCAGCAGCTGATACTAGATGGACAGATCTTTTGAGAATGTTGGCAGAACTAAATGATGGTGTTGAATATTCAGAGAAAGATATAGAGAATTTGACATGGCAAGAGAAAACAAAACTTGTTCAGAAGGATCCAGTAACATGCTCAAGGTACTTTGATCATCGTGTACAGGAATTCCTGAAAACAGTTCTTAAAAGTGATTGTCAGCCAATTGGAAAATTAAAAGACTTTTTCTATAGAGTTGAGTTTCAACAGCGTGGTTCTCCTCATATCCACATGCTTGTTTGGATAGAAAATTGTCCAGTGCTAGAAAAGAATTCACAAGAATCAATACCTTACATGTGATGCTGATAATGAGGAAACCGCAAGTCTTGTTAACTTACAAACACATAAACACTCAAGAACTTGCAGAAAGAAGGGAAAACCAGTATGTAGATTTGGATATCCATTACCACCTCTTCCAAAAACTTTGTTGCTATATCCACTTGATGATGAAGTTGAAAAGTACACAAAGAAATACGCGGAGATTCAAAAGGCCATGAATGAGTATAAAGACAATGTAGAAATGACGAATGATGAATATTTGGAGAAAGTAGCCAAAATGGATTTTGAAGATTATATCAAATGCATACGAAGCTCACTGAATGCACCAAAAGTATTTTTAAAAAGGAAGCCAAATGAAATGAGAGTCAATCTGTTTAATGTTAAAGTTCTTCTTGCATGGAAGGCAAATCTTGACATTCAGATAGTTCTTGAACCATACGGTTGTGCATCATACATTGTTGGTTATATAAGTAAATCTCAAAGAGGAATGAGTGCACAGCTTGATGCAGCAGCCAAAGAAGCTCGAAAAGGAAATTTAGATCTTAAAAGCAAGTCAGACATATTGGAAATGTTTTTTCAAACTCTGTTGAAGTGAGTGCTCAAGAGGCAGTTTACCTTGCTCTGCAAATTCCTTTGACAAAATGCACAAGGGACATTGTTTTCATAAATACATCAACTCCTGAAGAAAGGGTATTTCTGCTGAAACCGAAAATTGTTCTTGATGAGCTACCTGCTGAGTCTACAAACATAGAATCAGATAAGCAGCCAAAGAAGCTCGAAAAGGAAATTTAGATCTTAAAAGCAAGTCAGACATATTGGAAATGTTTTTTCAAACTCTGTTGAAGTGAGTGCTCAAGAGGCAGTTTACCTTGCTCTGCAAATTCCTTTGACAAAATGCACAAGGGACATTGTTTTCATAAATACATCAACTCCTGAAGAAAGGGTATTTCTGCTGAAACCGAAAATTGTTCTTGATGAGCTACCTGCTGAGTCTACAAACATAGAATCAGATAATATTATCCAGCGTTATTCAAAAAGACCTAAGCAGCTTCAGAAATTTTGCTTGGCAGATTATGTCTCAAAAGTTGATGTTATTTATCCTTAAGAAAACAAACTATCAGAGAAAGTGGAAGATAAAAATGATGATAGTGGCAGTGAAACTGATTTAAGTGATGAAAATGAGGGGAGCTGTGAAGAAGGAAATGTTCCAAATGAAACAGTTTGTTCAGACTTGATATATAGAGCAAAGAATGGAACAAGATATAAGAGTAGAAAAGTCCCTAGAATAATACGGTTTGTAAGGTACAATAGGAAAAAAGGACCCGGAAAATTACTTCAGGGAACAGTTAATGCTTTACATGCCATGGCGAAATGAAGAAAAAGATCTGTTAGGTTCGTTTGACACCTATCAGGGCCATTATAACTTGATGAAAGAATCACTGCAGTCTAAAAGCAACGAGTATGAACATCACACTGAAGCACTTGAACTTGCAAGGCAGATGATTGAAGAAGAGGAGAATTCATATGATCAGATTGCACCAAATGCTGAACAAGAAAATAGAGAGGCAGAAGAAGAAGGAGTAAATGAATCTGAAACTTTTGTATATTTTAATCCAGATAGAGTAGTCGAGCACAGACAGTATGATATTGGTATAGAACTGCAGTCCACATGTTCAGTACCGCCTGTAGAAACAAGTGGTATTATGTAACCCGAAGAAGAATATTTAACTCTTCTGAGAAGTCTGAATTTAAGACAAAGAGAATTTTTCAACCATGTAGTGCATTGGATAAAATGTAAAGATGAACCAATTTATGCTTTCTTATCAGGGGGTGCAGGTGTTGGCAAATCTGTAGTCATCTCCTGAAAAACAAACTATCAGAGAGGAGATGATTGTATAAGTGGTTATCGCTTGTTATCAGATCCTGTTTTCCAGTTATTTATTGTATGTGCTATGTGTGTAAATGAGTTGAAATAAATATTGTTTAAACCAAATCTGTAGTCATAAGAGCACTTTATCAAAGCCTTTATAGAACTTTGAATTTGAAGGAAGGAGAAAATCCAGAGGATATAAGAATTCTACTATGTGCTTATATGGGCTTTGCTGCTTTCAACATAGGTGGTCAAACCATTAGCTCTGCGTTCCACAAAAAAATATATCAGGGTACAAGCCTTTTGTCAGCTGATGAGTTGAATACATTTAGAATAAAGTACAGACATCTAAAGATTGTTATTATTGATGAGATATCTATGGTTGGCACACAGTTACTCAGTTTTATTGACACACGACTGCAGCAGCTGACTGGAACAAAAAGAACTTTTGGTGGCTTAAGCATAATTGCTGTAGGTGATTTTTACCAGCTGAAACCAGTAGGTGATTCAATGATATTTCATGATTTGGAAAAAGAAGCTTCTTCGCTTGCACCTAACTTATGGAAGGAACTGTTCAAAATGTATGAATTAGTAGATATAATGAGGCAAAAAGAGGATCATGAGTTTGCCCAGTTACTGAATCGACTTAGACTTAATGAAATGACCGAAGAAGACAAAAACAAGTTGCAAACACGTGTTGTTGACCGTCATAGTGATGACTATCCAAAAAATGCCCTTCATTTGTTTGCTGAAAACTTAGGTGTGGATAATCATAATTAGAAAATTTTGAATCAGATGCCTGGAGAGAAAGCTGTTATACCTTGTCATGATACCGTTGTTTTAGCAAACATTTCTGCAAAAAGATCTTGTGAGCTAATTAATTCACTTCCAGATGATTTCTCAAAAACAGGCAGTTTGTTGAAGTTGTTGACAGTAGCTGTAGGAATGATTTATGTTATGACAGTGAATGTCAGTGTAGAAGATGGCTTAACAAATGGTGCTACAGGGATTGTAAAATTCATTGAGTACAAGATGGAAGGAACAAATCGTCCTAGTATTATTTGGGTTTTATTTGATGATCCTCGAATTGGTAGGTCAACCCGAGAAAAGTTCTTCAATAGAGGATTCTATAATGTTAATATCCAGAGAGAATGGACTCCAGTGTTTGATACCGAAAGAACTTTCATATAGTAGTACAAAACCTATCAAAGATTTCAATTTCCATTGAGACCTGCTGCCGCGAAAACGGTTCATAAAGCGCAGGGTGCCACGGTAGACAAAGAAGTGATTGATCTAACTCAGAAAACTGTTAGAAAAGTAGCACATATTCACTATGTTGCACTTAGTAGAGTACAGAAGCTTGAAAATTTATACATTTTGAATCTTAATGAGCGTGCTATGGCTTTAGATGCAAAAGTGACTGAAGAGATGCTAAGATTGAAGACTGAAGCAGTTTTGAAACTTTGTTATGTGCCATTATATAAAGTTGATTCAGGCAAAATCAGAATTGCATTTAACAATGCAAGGTCTTTGCAAAAACACTTTAAGGATATAGAATTTGAACCAAATGTGTTGGCTGCAGATGTTGTTGGTTTTGCAGAATCACGGTTATGTAAAAGAGATGAAAATGTTCATTTTGCTTTAAAAAGATTTAGGCTTATTAGATTAGATGATACAAAGACTGAATCATTAAATAGGCCACACCATGGACTTGCTGTATACATAAAAGAGTATTTTGAAGTTAAAAAAGTCATAAAAATGCATTGCCATTCATGTGAATTCATTCTGACTGCCTTGCAAAGCCCTTCAAAAGGATATTTTCAAACTGTTCTGTTGTACAAATACCCGAAAAGTTCCCAGACTGATTTTAAAGACGACATTCGTTGCCATTTGAAACCAGTGGTAAATGTCAATGCAAAGTTAGTCATATTGGGTGATTTCAATATTCAGATAGATTCTGTCAATTCACAGTTTGTTGATTTCATGGGAACACTGTTCAGCTGTGTGCAACAAATCAAACACTCTACTTCTGACTCTGGATCAGTATTAGATCTGATTTTTGCAAATTGCCAAGCGTTTTGTGACATTATTGAAGCTTATTGGACTGACCATAAACTAATATATTGTGCCTTAGATACATAGCAGTTTAAATCAGAAGCATTGTTGGTGTATTTCATCTGTTTTAAAGGTAAAACTTTTTATATAGAGCAAGAGCAGGTTGTACGGCATGTAAGGTAGAGCAGGTTTACAGCATGTGATATGGCTTGTTTCTGGATGTTATACACCTTTTTTTAGCATGTTATACAGATAATGAGTCTAGACCTTCAAGAATGAAGTTAAATTTTAGACATTAGTTAAGTATTTCTTTTGCGTAGAAAGTCAAGAACGTTGTTACTGAGAAAGTTGAAAAGAAGTTACATGGAAGTTTCTTAAAAAATTGCACACTGTTTACTGGAAAGTTACTGATTATTTCATGACATTCTGATTGGACAGATGACAGACTTATATACTGTTTCATTGATACATTCTTGAAAAGCATTGTTGAAGCATTTTATGTATTTAAGAGGTGCAGCTTAATATCTGTGGCAGGATGTTATAAAGCATATTGTTACTGCATGTAACCATGATATGTTATAAAGATAACGAGCTCAAAGTTTGAAGATACAATGAAATTTTTATGTATTGATCAATATTTCTATGGCTTTCACTGTCAAAAATATTGGTACTAAATCCTCATGATGAAGAAAGTAAAAGCTTGTTTGTTATTTATCTGAAGTTGAAAAAAATACACACTGTTTGCAAGGAAGGTGCATGAAAGTTGAGAGTTTAAATGCTGTTTTAAAATGTAATACTGGATGACAAATTTATGGATAATATTTGAAGTTATTTCAGAAAGTTTCTTAAATGAACTTTAATAATTTACAGAAACTATTCAAAAACCCATTGAATATAGTAAAATATATATATTTTTCAAGTTTTTTTTTTTTCTCTTTTTTTTTTCCTTTTGTGCTGTGGTCATTGATGAAACATGGATACATAGCTGCAGTACGAGTCACTATTTAAGTCCCAATCAGCACATCCCAAACTTCCTATGACCAGAAACGTTTTGATAAAAACAAGGATATGTAAAGACATTGCTGATATGTGTGTGTGTTTGTAAGAATATTATCTCAGTGCTGTTCAGAAAGGTCAAAATGTAAACGAAGAATACTACAGAACATTTCTTTCAACAACATTGATGTCAAAACTGAAATGCAGACACCTTTTCTTGGGTCTGTCAAACCACTAATGTTTGAGAATGTCTAATGTCATAAAGCAGATATTGTGATGTCACTACTGCGGGATTTAGACTGGGGTTCTTCAAAAGTCTGCCTATTCACCAGAGCTAAGTCCATCTGACTTTGATCCGTTTGAAAATTAAAGAAGTTAACAGCCTCGTTGGATCTATTACAACTAAAGCAAGCTTTGTGTGCAAGTGCTTGGCATATGATTGACAATTGCCTAGCAGCCAGTATAAGATTGAAACCAATGAGATGGCTGTCCATCATTGATCACACTGGAGATAAGCAGCCCATTATTTATCACAGGGAAAATAACTTCAAAGCAATCTAGATGGGTAAGTACCATAACTTGCTAAATATTCAAAATAGACACTGCTTACTCATCCACCCTTTTACTATCAAAAACCTTGAAACTGTGTGCCACAGTGTATACAAAATAAAGAACACCATAAAAATAACTGAAAGGGCTCATTAGCAAAAACATTTAATATGGCTAATCAATATCAAATATTACCTTGGTATATGAAACATTTACTGTGAGCAAAGCTTGCAACTTGGTCCATTTATTTAAGATACAGTATGTATGCCCCCTACTTCAAAGAAATTGATGGGGCATATTGATTTGAGTTTTCCATGCATCAGTACAGTCCTCAGAGTACATTTTTTATACATGCCATATCTTACGAACTAGGTATGTTTGTGCTTTGAGATTTCATTAATGGATTCTTCATGAAAAAAATTGCTGATCATATTTTTAGCTCAACACAAAATATATTCATACATTCAGTTGTCCCTTATTGAATTACCAAGATGGCTGCCTTGTCCATATCAAATACATAAAAACTAAATGGTGTCTTTGACTCTAGAAATGAAATGCAGATGTGAGTCAGTATGTAACTCAACTCAAATACTATCAATTTCCTTGAAATGAGGACAGTAGGTTGATGTTTTACCTATAACAATAAGCTTAACTTGGTTTGGTTTTGATCAAGAGGCCTGTCATTAACATCTGACCTGGACTTCTTGAACACTGTATCTTTCACTGTCTTAAGCTATTGTTATAAGCATGATGATGCTCAGGTCAGCAATTCACAACCTATGGTCTTCTGGGTTAAAGCCAACATTTACATGCTGACAATAAATGGACTCAGGTGAGCTACAGGACCAATGGTCCTCTGGTTATGCATACATTTGTCGAATTCGAAAAAATACCTTTGAAATAAGAAAATTTGACTGATAATAAGACGACGATTCACGGGCTTTGGAAAATGATCCTAAGTTTCCGGGTTACGCATGATCTTTCGGGGCCAACCCGGAAATTTCCGGGTACCTGGTAGCCTTGCATGGCAGGACATAATCGATTTTGTAGCGAAAGTATCAAATAACCTCCGATCTAAGCAATGACACTTGATGACATGTGCGCGAAAAGGTCTAAAACTCACCTTTTAACCATTTGTCAAGTACATCTTCCACAATCAACCCAAATATCACTCATTGCACTGTATTGCACTGTATGTATGTATGTACGCCCAAGTGACTTAATGAGAGTAGTGACCTGTATATTTTGTGCTTGTCTTGGAAGAGCGACTTACGTTACTGCGTATGTTTGTATGTGTGAATTGGTGGATGGATGGATGAATGGATACTATGCATCTCTCTGTCTTTCTCTATTTTTTGTACCCTTGTCAAAACGTAATGCAAGAGATAAACAAAAGTGA
This sequence comes from Ctena decussata, assembly GCA_963989385.1. Classification (NCBI taxonomy): domain Eukaryota; kingdom Metazoa; phylum Mollusca; class Bivalvia; order Lucinida; family Lucinidae; genus Ctena; species Ctena decussata. The sequence continues at coordinate 43,020,938 of OZ022505.1, read as the reverse complement.
AGAATCTCTCTCTCTCTCTCTCAGTATATATGACAATTTTTTATACATATTTGTTATACATTGAATACTTAATGTGTCATACTGAAACGCTTATGATTGCATTGCATAACATAACAGCATAGCATAAGGGACCGACCATTTGATATTCTTGGGGGGGGGGGGGGGTGCGGGGGGAGGAGCGGGCTGGTATTTTTGATGGAGACAGAACATTTTATCTCACTGGCCTCTGGAAACAATTTCTTATTTTTTTTCACCTTGAGGGAGCTTATTTTTTTTTTTTTTTACAAACTAACTCAAACAGGTTATTTTTTTTTATTTTATAGGCTGAACTATCAGCTAGATCCTTGTTTACTTGACCTTAACATCCTTTTATTTTACCCACATTAGTAATTTTTACACCTTTTTTTCTCACAAAAAGAACATGGTGCTGTCTTATACCAGGCTTAAAGAGCATGGCTTAGCTTGCTTTTGCAAACCAGTGCCTGGAGCATGTTACTCTCTGCATCTAAGGTACAGATACAAACATCCCTGTATGAGTTTGGCAAAAATTAGGCCTTTAATTAGGGATATTTTGGCCAAAAAATATTGCTATTTTGGTAAAGTTTTAGGGCTAACATTAGCAATTTAAGGGTTTTTTATAGGCCAATCATATGCCCAAACATGCTTTAGTCGCATTTTAGAAAGTTTGATAAATACTTACTGATAGAGTCATAGGTTTTTTTTTTGTAAATGTATGTACATGCTGGCGCGCGCGTGTAAAACAATTGTAGATAATATTAATATATAACTATAAATATGGGGGGTCTGGGGGTGGGGCACAGCCCCCCCCCCCCAGAAGCCAGAGACATTATAAAAACTCAATTCAAATGGAATTATCTGCAGACAATTTTTTTTTTTTTTTTTTTGAAATTTTGGGTGGAGCCAGGTAATGTTTTTCACTTACTTCTGTGAGGCCAGATTATTTTGTAAACCCCCTTATGAGCATATCCAAAGACAGGGAATTTTTTCGATAAATATACCAGCCCTTCCCCTACTCCCTCCGCCCCCCCCCCCCCCTCCGCCCCCCCCCCTCCCCCCAGAATATTAATGGTCGGAAATAATCGAAATTAGTTGATTTAAATTTTGATAACTTTTCTTTCACGTTTTGATCACTGAACAAAACAGGTAAAAAGTAAAGGTTTCCCATAGCCTAATAGCCGTAGGGGCAGTGGGGTTTAGAGACCCACAGTATCTTGGGCGCAGCTGATGAAAGGCGGAGCCCATCCCTCTCCTTTCGCTGCCTCATCCTTCCCTAATTCGAAAAAGGTACCCATTTACTGCTGGGTTGACAGAGAGAGTTTTCCAGTCGTCGGATGTCGACGGTGAGCCGCGAACTCACGACCTTCCGGCGACTTTCTGCACAATAACCGAGCCACTCTAACCACTCGGCTACCGCGCCTCTCTATCACTGAACAGTACTGTTCAAATCGAATGCCTCATACGAGGTTTTTTTATGTTTTTATTTTAATTTTTGGGACAAAAATTAAGACTACCGAAATAGTTATTGTTTACAACATTTTCTAGTCAACGCTTTTCAAAAACATAATTAAAACTAGAAATGTGTACATAGGACACGGATGTCCCCGCCTAGTGCCTTGAGTAAGATGGCGCCTTGATTAAATTACCAGTACTTGCAGGATAAGTAGGTTCATAGAGGCTGACTTGTGTAATATAAATGAAAAATCAAGGGAAATGAAATATAGGTCAACAGACTTACATTTTTTGTAGTCAGACCTCGGATATGATATTCGTATAAAATTCTCAGCCCCATTTTCGTCGTATGTATTTCCAGTTTTATATGCTTACCATTGTTCTGTCGCAAAAATAACTCATACGTTTGTGTCAACAAAGCGCCCATGTTGTCTTTAAAAGTGACGTAAACGTTTTAGCTTTTCGGGAAACGACGTCATGATAACCATAGCAGGAAGAAATGACGCTGCGTAAAATGTATGCACACGAACATTGAGGTGATTTCCCTTTAATGTTATGTTATGTTATGTTATGTTATGTTATGTTATGTTATGTTATCATAAGTGTTTCAGTAAGACACTTTAAGTCCTCAAAGATAAACAAATATGTTTAAAAAATGTTATATATACTGAGAGAGAGAGAGAGAGAGAGAGAGAGAGAGAGAGAGAAAGAAATTCTACACTTTTGTTTATCTCTTGCATTACGTTTCGACAAGGGTACAAACAAGAGAAAGACAGAGAGATTCATAGTATCCATTCATCCATCCACCCATCCACAGGGCCGGGTAGCGCAATCGGTAGGGCACCTGACTCGTAAGTCAGAGGTCCTGGGTTCGAATCCCGGTCTGGCCACATACTTTCGTTTCTCCTTCCGCTGATTCAAGAAGGGCAGTTGTCAGTTACTGGCGAAAGTATGTGCACTTAGTACTGGTTAACCGCTTAGGAGGTCTAAGCCTGCCCAGGAACAGTGTGGTTAGGTTAACTGACCGTCCCGACATGACCTTAGTTGTTTACCGTGGACGTTAAGCATCAAATCAACCAACAACAACCCATCCACAGCTACATATACTGACACAAACAAGAAACGTCCGTTTTACAATTGTGTCTCTGAATTCCAAATGCATACAGACATTTCATTCAAATGTTTTGTTTTAATAACGTTGCTTATTCGGCAATGGTGTGCGTAGAACGGAAATCCGTTAAATGAACATCGGCGACAATGACAATGCCGCAAGCGCAAGTACCCAAATTTTGAAAGTCACAAAATTAGTATCTCGTGTGTTTTTCCAATTTTAACCATCACAGCTCATCCTAACATCACTGAGCAGACACGCTGCTGGGATTTTATGGGTGCTGGATGCATCTAAATTGTCACAACCACTGGCATAAATCTGTCACGTAAAGTGACGTCACAAAACGTCGATCATGACAATGCGTAGATACACGCAAACATTGCCTTGTTTGTCAATCAGTTTGGAAGTCAATGGCATAGGACTACTTCACAATTCATTTCTAGCCATCAACAGCATTGAAATCAGTATCATTCAGCATTGCAAAAATTTGGTTAAAAATTACTCGATTACTTTTCTGTAAGAGGTGGGGTAATAAAACCGAGTTGTAGTGCACCGGGATTTCAGATTTCAGCCTTAATTTTTATTTTCTGATGCATGTTGTCATTATTGTACACAAGTATAGTCAATTGAAACAAAAACGGTGTCAAAATGATAAACGGTTATGGAGATACGGAAGTTCTTTAATCGTTATTAATTTAATTAAAAGGGAGACAATTTTATAAATCAAAGACTTTGGGCAGCTTTCTCGTTCATTAAATAAGCGTTTTTAGTTTTTAAAAATTTGATGGTTCGATTGTCGATGTTTCTAGCCCTTGTTTTACGCAAAACATTTCAGGTTTTGATGAATAAAATGCTGCTGAGAATGAAAAATGGTGTTTTGACATTAGGTTCGATAAATCTTGTGGCTATGGAGAAAAATTAAATTGGTTGCAACTTTATGTCTGCCAGACGCTCGGGACACATTTTATTTTCTTTTTATGACTACAACATTACTGGTTTTAAAGATACAGAACCTTAGATAACGGACGTTTCTTTTTTGTGTCAGTATACATACGCAGTTACGTTAGTCGCTCTTCCAAGGCAAGCACACGATATACAGATCACTACTCTAATTTAGTTACTTGGACGTACATACATACATGCATATATGCAGATATACAGTGCAATACAGCGCAATGTGATATTTTGGTTGGTTGTGGAAGATGTTTGATTGCTTGATTGATCTGATGCTTAACGTCTACGGTAAACAGCTATGGTCATGTCGGGACGGTCAGTTAACCTAACCACACTATTCCTTGGCAGGCTTAGACCTCCTAAGCGGTGTTGTGGTAGATGTACTTGACAAATGGTTAAAAGTTGAGTTTTAGACCTTTTTGCGCACATGTCATCAAGTTTCATTTCATAGATCGGAGGTTATTTGATACTTTCGCTACAATATTGAATTATGTCCCGCCATGCAAGGCAAAACCAAGTACCCAGAAATTTACGGGTTGGCCCCTAAAGATCATGTGTAATTAAAATCTTAAAAAGTTCCTTCAAGAGCAGAGAATACATACAGAAGTAGGAACATGGGCCAGACTACGTAGTTTCGGCTAATTAAGCCTCGTCAGTGACCCTGACAATATCTGGTGACGAAACCAGAAAAAAAGCATACTGTAATTTCTTAATTTTAAATAGGCAGTCGATTCAAAGACCGATTAGTTTCAAAAGGATCCAAATAATATAAAAGACGATAATCAAGAATAAAAGTCTTATTCGACCTCAAATTTTAGATTTCTCAGAATCTATCCTCTGATCTCAAAGGATGTAAATAAACTATAATCTGCACTATGGATGATGTACGTGGAGACATTTTACGGCCGTCACACGGCACAATACCAGCTGCAGTGGGGTGAAATTAAAATCTTAAAATGTTCCTTCAAGAGCAGAGAATACATACAGAAGTAGGAACATGGGCCAGACAACGTAGTTTCGGCTAATAAAGCCTCGTCAGAGGCCCTGACAATATCTGGTGACGAAACCAGAAAAAAAGCATACTGTAATTTCTTAATTTTAAATGGGTAGTCGATTCAAAGACTGATTATTTCAAAACGATCCAATTATTTCTTCGAATTTCTACAAATGTATGCATAATAAAAGTGCCTGCCTATTTCATTTGAAATTGGATGCTATGATGCGAGGTAAAAATATTTGACAGCGAGTCTCTCAGCGGCCCGGAAAACTATGTTTGGAAAAGTGGTCGAGCAGGTCATGCCTATTATCAAAATCTCGAAAAGTTCCTTCAAGAGCAGAGAATACAAACACAAATAGGAACATGGGCCAGACAACGTAGTTTCGGCTAATAAAGCCTCGTCAGTGACCCTGACAATATCTGGTGACGAAACCAGAAAAAAAACATACTGTAATTTCTTAATTTTAATTAGGCAGTCGATTCAAAGACTGATTAATTTCAAAAGGATCCAAATAATATAAAAGAAGATAATCTAGAATAAAATTCTATATCCGTGCATTCTGCCCATGATCATAAATCGGCCTATATATTAAAGGTAAAACAACAACATAATTGATTGTTCTAAATGTAGGAGGCACTGGCTTACACAAGGGTTATTAATTGGGCCCCGGCACGAGAAAACCAACTAAGTGGCTGTGCGCCCAGCGCAGACTTATATCAGCCTGGGCATCCGAACGGTCTGATCAGACTATGCTCAGCGGTTAAAAGATAGCAAAGGATCTAAGCTATTACCACGCCGACAGCGATGACTCTGCTCAGACTGGGCGGATACCCAGGCTTTTCTGAGTCTGCGCTGGGCGCACAACTACTTTGTTGGTTTTGTCGTGTCGCAGCTCAATACAGCTAAATGATAGACAACTTAAGTAATAAACTTCATAATTAATATGTCAAAATAATTAGTTTCAAGCCAGATGATACAGCTGATGGCATGATAAAACAATTAAAACTTTATATAGTTTATAAAAATAAGCATACTGAGAAATAAAAGAAATGTCACATACATTCCCCTTCAAATTCTAGAAACATCACACCATTTTCTTTTATTGCAACATGATATTATTTATAGTAGGTCATCGTACGAAAAAAAACGAAAAAGTTAAAATAACCAGCGGCCAATAGGAGTAGACTGTCGAAACGGCTTACGCGTAAAAAATACCTAGTTTTGTCCAATCAGCCTTGCATAAGAACCGAAACATGACTAGTTAATCACTCTCTGATAATAGGCCGAAACCACTGAACTGTCCAGAGAGGGCCACACTCACAATCGGCAGCCAATCCCCGACTCCAAGAAGAGAAAAATGCCAAAAACGGACACATGCAATGCAAACAAACAAATGCATGGGAAGCGAGATGATCACAATGTTAAAGGGACTATAGAAACACAGGACTAAGAGCCAGGTTAAACTTTATAGTATTATGCACCTCGCAGTATAAAGCACAAAGCATCACAGAGTAAGAATAACACCGGGACTACCACCTCAGAACGGTAAGTAGAATACACTACCGATGGTGGTGGGGTAGGGGTGAGGGAGGGGTAAATATATCTGTACTGTCGACAAATTTCATCCTGGGTCCAGATGTAATTCTTAATACAAAAATACATAAAAGTTCGGTTCGCACAATGACTTCCTCATTCAATACAATATGCACCGTAGCGAAGACACAAAAATCAAATTCATCACTATGACCAAACATAAGAACACTGGTAGCTAATCTAAAACCCATTGAGAGCCAGAGTTACAGAAAGCCACTAATTGAACAACGGCGGGCCAAGTTAAAGACATTGGACTAATCCACAACCCACTTGTGAAATATTTAGGAAGAGATCCTCATGGAGGTGGAGGCCCGAACCATCGCCAAAACACGTATTGCGCAGGAGTGGCAATTAAAACGAGTAAAGCATAGCTATCGACCGTGATTGGGTTAACAACTATTCATGCAGTTTGTCACACAAAACGGAGGCTATATCCTATTCCTTAGCGGTTATAACCTTTCTGAATTGTTCCGATAAATTGAATTTCCCCAAGTTTTTTTCTCATTCTATAAACTAATTCACTATAGAATTCTGGTTCCGATAAATATTGTTGCAGCCATGTTAAAGCTTACATTGTTTTTCACCAACACACCGTGTCGCCGATAAATCTTTGAAATCGCATAATTTCCACTCGAAAAAGAATAAATTCAAAAGTAAAACAAGGACTTTACAAACCTTTGGACAAGACCCTAATTAATTCTTTTGTACACATCATACTGAAGTGAAACATGCACGCTTTTCGTTAAAATACATTGCTTTCTCTCGAGAAAACGTTCGCTCTGTTAAGTCATTGCCTTGATATTTGATTATATGATATGGTAACGTAGTATTCAAGCTTGAAAACATTATTTCATGGACAATTTGGAGGCATTAAAGCCTTTAGATTTGCTTTTAACTTCGTTAGTATGATGGCAGTAAAGAAAGAAGTTACAGTTTAGAAAATTCAATTCGTTTTCCTTTATCATTAGTTTCTTAAGACTTATACCGAAAACAACACTTACAGTGCTAAAACACGTATTGCGCAAGACTGGCTATTAACCAATTATCAGAAACACTAATAAAAGTATGCATTTAAGACAGTTAAAAGACAGTTCGATGAAACAACAAGGTCAACATATTTTTATGTCTTTGAAATTGACTCCGTTTAAAAAGTTTGTTTCACGCATATTTCGCAGACGGCTTCATGCATATTTCTTATGCTCAAATATTTGTGTGTGAAGTGATAAATTGTGAGCTCAGTCCCACTTTACGTTGCCTATGGGACTTTAAATACAAGTCGGGAAATTAAAATCTCAAACAGTTAAAATCTCAAAGAGTTCCTTCAAGAGCAGATAATACATTCAGGATAAGGAACATGGGTCAGACTACGTAGTTTCGGCTAATAAAGCCTCTTCAGTGACCCTGACAATATCTGGAGACGAAACCAGAGAAAAGTACACTGTAATTTCTTAATCTTAATTGGACAGTCGATTCAAAGACTGAGTAGTATCAAAAAGGGTCCAAAGAATATATAAAACGATGGTTTAGAATATAAGTATAAACCAATCTAAAATTTCAGATCTCTCAGAATATATCCTCTGATCTCAAAGGACGAAAATAAAATATAATCTGCACTATGGATGATGTACGGGTAGACATTTTACAGCCGCCACACGACACAACACCACCTGCAGTGAAGTAAATTAAAGTCTGTTAACAATGTGTTAAGACGCAATATTCAAAGTAATGCGCTTCAGTAACATAAACATTTGTTTGGGTGTGCTACAATCACAAACCGCAGCCAATGCATGACCCCAAGAGGGAGAGATAATGGACAGAATCTAACACTTGCAAAACAAACAAACATATGCACGGAAAGCACAAAGACCGGCTCCCTTTTCAACAAGCGAAGTGACCGCAACGATAGGAAGGAGGAACTCGAGTACAAAGAGCATGGAAAAACTTTAAAACATGAAGCGCCCCTTTGAATAAACCACAAACCCACACAGAATAAGAGCTGACCAATGTTTTAGAACGGCCAGTAGCGACTGTCGACAAACTTTACCCCAGGTCCCGATTGAATTCTTTTATTTCAAAAAACTTAAAAAGTTAGGTTCGCTTACTGGCTCCCTAGCACTAACCCAAACTCAATATATGCACCACAGAGAAGACACAAAAATCAAATTGATCAGTATGGCCCAGTTGAAGCAAAGGTTTGGTCGACCGCAAACCGGATAAGCATCCCCCCATCCCCCCCCCCCCCCCCCCCCCCCACACACACACACACCACCACCACCAATTTATTGCTGGCCGTTCTAAGGCGACACTTCTGTTTTGATTCACTTTTGTTGTTTTATGCGTTGTTTGTTGCTGTGTCTATTATTGATATTTTGTTTTCGATGTTAAGGAAAGCCCGGTGATCAATTACATGAAAATGGCTGTTCACCTGACTGCCGCTGGTGATGTCTTTGATAGTGTCTAATTTCGTACTGTCTTTTCCCACATGGTGTCTTGGGTGGGATCTGGGATTGAATTGTGTCAGTTCCTGAGAATTTTCCAACTTAATTTTGAACATTTTGTTATCTAACTGAGCATGATTATAGGAAATGAGCAGCTCATAATTACGTCAAAAACCTTAAAGGTAAAATCAAATTCGATCTTTTTTAAAATTCCAGACCTCTGTTTAAATGACAGCAGTCTAAAGCCCTTTTTTCAGTTGTCGTCACCAGATTCATACTCAAGAGTATTTTTGTCAGTTTAGAGAAAAATGGATTTGAATTTTCCAGTGACGTTTCAGTTTTGCTCAGTTTATGTTAAAGCGTAAAAATCCAAGAAATTAGCACACCCGAAAAATATGTTGTGAGGACTCTAATAATTTTAGCTCACATGAGCAGAAGGCTATTGACCATATTGTCCGTCGTCCACATTCTTTAAACACATTCTCTTCAAAAATATACAGGTCAATCAAATTCAAATTTCATATGAAACTTCTTTGGGACAAAGATCAATGAATGACTTGACCTCTGGTACATTTTTGGTCTATGTACTCATTTCGTGTTCTATGTATACCAATTTTTGTATCACAACTTTTCTGAGTCAAACACTGTTTTCCGATACAAATGCATGAGGAATCAAAGTTGACCTCAGCCGTCAACTAAGTGTCATCATTTGAGCAAACTTGGTAAAGCTTGAGCGTAAATGCTATATACATGTACTCACTTTAAAAGACATCGGTCAAATAGTTCCAAATGAGAAAAATGCAAATTGTTTTACCATAATTGGACATGGTAGCCATCGTGGCCATGTGAATAGCATCAACTGAGCAAACTCTTGTTCCTTATCCCTAGGAGGATCCATTTCACTTTGACTGGCCCAGTTATTACAGAGGAAAAGTGTACAACGACAGCCGATGGAGGCCTACCTGTTCATAAGCTCACTAATAAGCATTCGGTTCAGGTGAGCTTATTCAAAGCATCTAAGTTAATAACATTTTTCTGTTCTCTGATCTTCGACAAAATTTGTTGTTGTTTTACCTTTAATATATATGCCGATTTATGATCATGTTTGAGTTGCCTCCCTTGCAAATATAGGTAAGCCATCTTGTAGGTCAAAAATCTATAACACAAATAAAGAAAACTTACAAATATTTTTATTGAAAAAGTCGAGAACCTCTCCACTGTGACGGTTGCATTGATTAACAACTTTATTATTATTACTGATAACAAATTTTGAATAATAGCGGACAAAGTGCTCTTATTTAGAGAAAATTTTAAACTTCAATTATTTTCCTTATTTATCTTACTGATTTTGACCTACAAGACGGCTGACCTATATTTGCAAGGGAGGCAACTCAAACTGATGTAGGAACTATCAATAGGACAGGATGGCCTTCATCGTCTGTCGTTGTACACACTCGTTTCCTCTGAAATAACTGGACCAATCAAAGTGAAATGGATCCTCCTTGGGATAAGGAACAATAAAACAATTTCGTTAATTCAATGCTTAAATTCATGACAAACATTAATCTGCAAAAGTTTTGCACTGCCAAATACAGACATTATAATGCCAAAAATTCGTAGAAATCCTTCGAAAGGTAATGCATGCACTTTGAGTTTCCCATAAACAGAGCACAATAAAATATGGATTGATCTGGTAAACACGGTGAACCTTTTATCAGAAACGACACCTTTGTACTTGTTACTATCGATGATATGTATGTGAAAAACATATATCAGTATGTATTGTGTGTGTGTGTGTGTGTGTGTGTGTGTGTGTGTGTGTGTGTTTAATGGGGGCTGGGGATGGGGATGAAAATATCGTGTTTGTATTCCTCTTTTTATTTTGTGGTGTGGGGGGATGGATTGGACAATGACGTTTGCTTTTATATATTCGAAGCCCCTGCCTATATCAGGGCCAACGAAATTGATGGGCTGCCTGATACCTGTGCGGCAGAGCTGCTAGTAGCTATAGCAGGACCTAGGGCCGTATTCATAAAGCCACTTAAGTGGTTGCTATGCTGTTGCTAAGGCTAAATTTCTTTGAAGGAGATTCCCTACAACTATGAAATTTGCTCTGGAGGAACAGTCTTACAAAGTCTGTTCCTCCAGAGCAAATTTCATAGTTGTAGGGAACCTCCTTTATAGACATTTAGCCTTAGCAACCGCATAGCAACCACTTAAGTGGCTTTATGAATACGGCCCCTAAGTTTCATTTACCTCAGGTCGGGTAAAAGTCCTACAGATTCACAAGCAACGCCTCAACATGACTGAAATATTGTTTACAGGGACGTTAAACAACGAAATATATTAATGACAAATATGTTTAAATGAAAATTCTGCAAACGGAAGTTGTCTGATCCGTAACAACGACTCGCCTTGGAATCCGGTTCAAGAAATAATCAACAATACGTCCCTATCTTTAAGGTTTACTCCATTAACTTGACCAATATTGCATATATGAAAGTTCCCATTAGCCGGTCCTTTATTCATCTTGTTGCGTATACATTTACCAGTTTTGTAACCCGCCGTACATCATGCACGTCGCATCGATTGAATGTAATTCAAGATTCGTATGAATTGTCAATTTTCGATGTGAACACCCATTCCCATGTATGTGGTCGCCGGGCTAGTAAATCACAAACAATATACCAATAACAGACAGAGCAACAAACAGCACAACACAACAAAAAGGAACCAAAACAGAAGTGCCGCCTTGGGACGGCCAGTAATAAAATTACTGGAGGGCTTAACCAGTTTGTGGTCGACCAACCCTCGCCCTTGGTTCTGCATTGGTTCATCAGACACTTAGTTGTTCAACCCATCCAAAACAATTACCACTCACACAGCATACCAACGAAAGCATCAAAATTGACAATTAAGAGCAATTTATACGAAAAACACTAAACATCTATTTTTGACTATTTTCTGTTTGTTTGTTTTTTCTTTTAGGACTAGCCTTCACATTACATACACTATATCAATAACGGACAATACAACAAACAACACACTTAATAACCAAGGAGGGACCCGGGGAGCTCAACCGGTGTGCGGTCGAGCCCTTGGTTCTGCTTTGGTTTACCAGACACTTAGTTGTTCGGTTTGCGTGGAAGATTCCTAGCTCATACGTGTAATATCTGAGAAATATACAAATCAAAATTAAAACTACGATATAACAAACATGAGGACTCACAGAAATAGCACCACTGAAAATCCGGAGCAGAAAATAACTACCACTCAAACCACGGAGGGCCCGACCCAAGACGTCATGAACGGGTGTCAGGCACCAACTGTATGTGTTACTATTAGGTTTAGGTTGGCACCTTCATAAAGTCCTAGGCCCGACCCACCGTCGTGCAGTTGAAGAGGTAAGCAAAGCTGTTAACCTTGATTGGGTTAACGATCAAGCATGCAGTTTGTCGCAAAACATCTATACCATAACCTATCTTTCTATATCGAATTATTATCTTCTTAAAATGGTGAAGAAATTCAGTTTTACTAATTCATTTTAACACAAAAAGCAAACATATTAATTTAAAATGATTTTATATGCCGGGTCCTGCAAAACTCGCATTATGCTGAATATTTTTCAAACGTCCCTCGTGATCGTTTGGTATGCAACTGAAAACACATGCTTGCACAGGTTTACTGACCAAGAACTCATTTATGTCTCAGTTGTATACGAAGAGTGGCCAGTCACAAAAATGTGTAAAATTATTTGAATAAAGAAGAACATGGAATATCTGGAAAGGCCCTTGAAGATGCATTCGCCCATAATGATATGAAACAGTGACATAATACAATGATAATAAACAACCAGCGTGATTGATCAGGCGGCATAAAATCAATGTGCATCATTGTTTTTTTTCTGCACAGGCGATATAAGTGGCATTGTCTAGTCAATAAATCATAAGGGTTTTTTCAATCAAGGGGTAAACATAAAGTAGTTTTGGCCGAAAGCTATCTGATGTTATACTGAGTAGAAACTTCTTAAAGAGTGTAACTGGAAAGCTAAATATAATAGTTTTGTCAAATATCTTAGCTATTGCATGACCTATTGATCTACCCTCATTATTTGAGCAGGGACACAAGAAAACAACAAAGTGGCATGTGCGCCCAGGGAAGATGTCGATCAACCTGGGTATCCGCCCAGTCTGATCAGAGTCTTCGTTGTACGTTTAATGAGTAGCTAAGGGACTAAGCTAGCTCCATGCGGACAGTGAAGACTCTGATCTGAATGAGCGGATGCCCAGGCTGATCCGAGTCTTTGCTGGGCGCACATGCCACTTTGTTGGTTTTGCCACGTCGCGGCTCATATCTACCACTTTTGTACCAATGTGGCATAACTATGAATGCAGTTTTTTGGTTTGATGACTTTACAATTTTAGTTTTGTTGTTGTTTTTTACAAAAAAAATATGCAAAATAGGTGATCTTCGGAAAAAAGTATTTTAACTGAATTTACGTCACCACAGATTAGTCTAATAAATTATATTTTTGACGATATATAAATGTTAAGATTTGCCCGAAAGATCTAGATCTGCAGTAAGGAAATCAAAATGAAAGTGGCATTGCTGTGCTGCACCCTTCTGGTAAGAATAAGTTGCTTTGAAATTACTCGTACTAAGTTGCTTTACTTATTATCTATTTATTATTCTTTTTATTATTTTTTTAATTTATTTTTATTTATTTATTGTTGCTGATGTTGTTGTTTTGCTTTTCCTTTTTACAACTTTATATTTATGTGAATAAAATACTTTTGATATAAGTTATAAGAAAGTAAAGCTGCTGATATGTCATGAACTAACACTGGGACAGCTGGTTTTACCAACGCCGCTCTATGTTTCTTCCAACATTATAGTTTTCAAACAGTAAAAAATGTATCAGTCACTGAGATCGAATAACAAGAGTAAAACCTTCCTCGTAACTTTTTTAATACCTTCTGCTTTAGTAATAATATCATAACGATGGTTATCGGCAATAAACTTCGCATCAGAAGTGCGGTTGCATGTCTTAGTACTACCAAGTTCATGTGAAAGCGTATGTACATAATGAAGCCGTCAAACAACAACAACATTGTTAGCCACCTTGTCTGCAGGAGTCAACAACTACTGACAATAATCATTGTAAACACCAACAATTGCATACGAATATGGTAAAAGTCAGTGTGTGGGTAGAACATCTGTATTTAGGCCCTTTAGAAATGACTGAACGGATTCTAGAGTTCAATACAATCTTCAAATTGCACAACCCGCAGGTTTGCACTATAATCACTGTGTGAGTCCGTCCGTCCGTCCGTTATCAGTTAGCGAAAACCGTTATCAGTTAGCAAAAACGCTTATAACTCTTGAACCGCATGGGATATTTTGACAAAATTTTGCATATTTATACAGGTCAACTTTGTCTAACGACTCGCATGCATAACAACCTTATTTGATGGACGAGGCTTTGCTAAGCACAAGTTGAAAATTTACGGCCAACTACTGAAAATGCTCATACTCTTAAACACCGTGGTAAATATGGTTCAAATTTTGCATGCTTATGTATTTTAACATAGTCCAGCCACCGGCATGCAAAACAGTGACGAGGCTTCACCGAGCATCAATTTGGCCGGTCGAGCTCTTTTATTGAAAATGCTCATAACTCTTGGACCGCTTGGTATTTTTGCTTCAAATTTTGAAGACTTATGTAATTTAACATTACCCAGCCACTGGTATGCAAAACAGTGACGAGGCTTCACCGAGCATCAATTTACTTGGTCGATCTCTTTTATTTAAAATGCTCATAACTCTTGGGCCGCTTGGTATATTTGCTTCAAATTTTGTATACTTATGTAATTTAATATTGCCCAGCCACTGGTATGCAAAACAGTGACGAGGCTTCTCCGAGCATTAATTAGGCCGGTCGAGCTCTTTTATGGAAAATGCTCATAACTCTTGGACAGCTTGGTATATTTGCCTCAAATTTTGTATACTTATGTAATTTAACATTGCCCAGCCACTGGTATGCAAAACAGTGACGAGGCTTCACCGAACATCAATTTGCTTGGTCGAGCTCTTTTATTGAAAATGCTCATAACTCTTGGACAGCTTGGTATATTTGCTTCAAATTTTGTATGCTTAAGTAATTTAACATTGTCCAGCCGCTGGTATGCAAAACAGTGACGAGGTTTCACCGAGCATCAATTTGGCTGGTCGAGCTCTTTTATTGAAAATGCTCAAACTCTTGGACCGCTTGGTATATTTGCTTCAAATTTTGTATAATTATGTAATTTAACATTGCCCAGCCACTGGTATGCAAAACAGTGACGAGGCTTCACCGAGTATCAGTTTGCTTGGTCAAGCTCTTTTATTGAAAATGCTCATAACTCTTGGACCGCTTGGTATATTTGCTTCAAATTTTGTATACTTATGTAATTTAACAATGCCCAGCCGCTGGTATGCAAAACTTCTTACTGCACAATCCCAGGTTTGCACTATAATCACTGTGTGAGTCTGTCTGTCCGTCCGTCCGTTATCAGTTAGCGAAAACGCTTATTACTCTTGAACCGCATTCTATATTTTGATAAAGAAAGTTGATAATGTGTATAGATTCCATGTTTCTCATAATAGAAAGAACGTCACAAGCTCATCGCATATTCTTCACCATCCTCTTGAATAATGTCAGGGAGCGGCTGTAAAGTAGTGAATAACACTCCGGACTACCAATCCAGGGGTTGCAAGATCGATTCCCCGCTTCTCCGGTCTTTCGGATGAGACTCCATATGACCTCGTTGTTGGTGGGACGTTAAACCCGAGTCCACTCACTCACCATATAATGTCTATATACCATAGGTCTTCTACGAATTTTAAAAACTGTTTACACTTTCTAGTTCAGTGGTGGTAAGGCTTATTCACCGAATAAGGGATGCCACACATGTATCATTAAGCATACTATGCATGTGCAATCAATGCACTGTTCAAAATCTTTTACCTTGCCAGTTGTGCTTGAATACATGCTTAGAAATTTAAAGAGTAACTACACTTCATCCCTTTGACTCCTTAAAATGAAAGCATGGGAAATTTTGACTTCCTGATTCGAATCCTCAGACTCTGCTGTTGAAATATTTTAACTGGTTTCTTAATAAAAACTAGATGTTTGTGGGAACTGGACCTAAAACAGCTATTCAGAAGGCCTTGAATAAACGGCATATAAGCAATACAAGGTCTTGAGCAACCGTTTTCAAACTATGAGAAGTTGTTGACGGGCTTTCACCCAGCCAGTTTAGGCTTTCCAGAAACTAATGCTAATTAATATATCTCTTTGCAGAGACATAATCTTTCCCTCTTCATCTTATTCATTTTACTGTATATGCTGTACATACTCGTACTTGGATTTTCACTCAAGTGATATATAAACAAAGGTATGAATTTTGTCCTACAAGCAAATAAAAGTTCCAAAATGGTCTATAAAAGGTGACCACCTCACTACATTTTGGGACAGGAATGTATGTACACAATAGACCAAGGTCAGACTGTTCAGGGAGTGCATTAGTATTTCCAATTCTGTCAGCACTTTTGTGTAAAATTGATAATAGTCAAATCAGTGAAAGTCAAATCAGCTTAATTTCGGTTTACAATCACATCGATAGCGTATGTCAACATTAAGATATTATATCGGTAAGCAGTCAACTGTAGCAGAAAAGGCTAGAAATGTGCTAAAATGGGCAGTCAACCTTAGCAAAAATTGGTTACTGTCCGAACTGTTTTTAAAATTTGTATAAGACCTATACTGAAACATTTACTTAATTAATTTTATCTGCATTGGCGTTTAATAGGTAAATGTTCCCAATCACTCTGAATTCATTGTTCAAATCAATTATTATTTTGGAAGTTATTTTTCTCGGCGCAGCCGAGTATAATTTCACTTTTGTTCCACATTTCACAAGATTTTATTGGTCAAATAATGCGTTTTTTTTTTTTTTTCGTTCCTTTTGTACTGCACTGCATGAATACTAGCATTCTGTCAGATGTTAATTCAAATGTTTCTCTAGTTTTTAATTTTACAATGGAAATTTTATCGAATACAGACGCAGATATTCAAAACTTTCTTTTTTTCAGTATAGATTTACTTTTGATTTCTACTTTCGGTTTGATACACACAAACAAACATTGCATCATGTTGGTAACTGTTTTGGAATCAGATCAATCTCACGATTGACCGCGGTCCAAAATGGACAGCTCAATCTTGAGATAGGTCATTGTCGCTACCCAGTGCCAAAATTAAGGTTGTGGGTGCCTACTGATATAGCTCACTTGAGTCATATTCATGAAAGTTATTGTCAACTCTTCATCTAGAGACATATAACAATAAAAAAACCTCTTCCATTTAATGTGCGCCGATAGACATTTTTAAAGATTTTTCTTGTTTGTATTTGCCTCACCTTCAACAATATGTTTAAAACACCTATTAATCTGATCATGTCAAGCTAAATTTGTGCAAACGGTGAATACATTTTTAGACGAAGTGTGCTTCTTTTCAGGCTGTCTTCGCAGTCAGTATGGCGATTCCGTCGGTAGTAGAGGATCGCTGGTGGCCGCTTTTTCCTGGTAATCCGGTGGCATTTTGGGTGACGTGGTTTGCACATAATAAGCAGGTTGGCTTCGGGGGTTTTGTCATCAGAAATATAAGAGGAAGGGTAGGTTAAATAGACTTTTTCACATTGTTTCTGCACATGATACTTAAACTTCCCATGACTTTTCGTTGAAATCCAACCAGTACTTGCCGAGACTTCGCGTGAACAGAACGTATGTGCTATACATTTATGCTAAATGCATCAAAGGGCCATGGCTATGGGGAAAATAATCAAACAAAAAATGCCGGTAATATGCGCATTTACCCTTGGTACTTAAAGTCCCTATGAAGTTTCGTTTAAGTTATCTTAAGTTCATTTTGTTTGGTTTAAAGTTTAAACAGGCCATACGTAATGAATATGTAAAAAAATGAATATGCAAATATATAAGTTGTCTTTCTGTTGTACAGATAATTAACGCAATCAACAGTGCATGTTATTTATTTACACCTTCACCAGGTGTCATGAGTACAATAAATATTAAACTGATGAAATAATCCCAAATCGACAGTGAAATTGTCTGAAGGATTGACCTACATACTGACACTCAAGGCAAATAGCTAAAGAAATAAGGTTTATTAAGGTTTGATATTCTTAAACCGGTTAAGCTCCCTGCCTCCCCCCCCTCCCGACCTCCACCCCCACCCACCCAGTGATTTCTTTACTGGCCGTCCCAAAGCGGCACATCTGTTTTGGTTCTTCTTTGATGTGTTGTTTGTTGCTATGTCTGTTATTAAATTATTGTTTGTGATGTTTAGGCTAGCCCGGTGGCCACCTACCTTGGAAATGGCTGTTCACATGACTTCCGCTAATGATGTCTTTGGTGGTGACTAATTTTGTGTTTTCCTTTTCCCACATGGTGTCTTGGGTGGGATCTGAGATTGAATTGTGTCAGTTCCTGAGAATTTTCCTATTTTCTTAAGCATGAAATGGAGTGCAGTAAATTCAGTAAATTCCATGGCATATCGGATCGTAAATATTTTGTATTTGTTAAGTCAAAAGGAAGATTCAGATTACTATAATTGTAATATAATGAAAGAAACTCATTATGAAAATATGAAAGACTCGTTAAATCGCATATAATCTCCAGAAACTGGAAGTTAATTTGGCTCATTACTTGACCTAAAACCGGACCTGGAATTTAGTTTCTTTAAACTATTTGGATTTTAGGGGAAAAAACAGGAGAGAAAAAACAGAACATCTATTTGATTACTTAAATGACGGAACTGTTGATCATTACTTGATCACGAGTTGAATCAAACTTAACTGCTGAAATATGGTAAATTTACGTATTCCATTTGTCGATTTAATAATGTCGGAAACAAGATGTGAACGTATGTTGTACTCTTAACCCGAAAATTGCCTTAACCCAGAAAAACTGATCTTAACCCAGAACCTGTTATTGCTCCGAACCAGGAGAAGGACCTTCTAACATAACAAGCAGGGACGCGTATCGCTATCTTGGACGCGCATCGCTGTTTCTGAAAGCATGTAAATTATTGCAAGAAACTTTATTTTCATATCTAATTTTCGAGTCAAGGTTTGTGTACATTACATGTATTAGATTGACGTTAAAGATGATGAGACCTCAAATACACAAAAATATAAATCATTTAAATAATCTGTTTCCTATTTATAGAAATTCAGGAGAGTGCCCTGGTTTTCAAAAAGTTCTTACTAAAACACCAAGCTGTCAAGATGCATATCGTGATTTTTATTTGCTTCGTTTTTGGTATCAGTTTTGGGACAGATCGTTTGGAAGAATCAAGTGATAGTGAGAGAGTATTTCAGAAATGCATTTCTATCCACTTTCGTATGTTTTCCGTAGTTTTTATCAAATTGTGATGGACATGCGCAGGAGAGAGGTTCATTTCTTCTAAAGGTAGGTTTGTGCCCTGGGGCTTTTGTATATTGCTTACATAATAATGCATAGTAACAATGCTGCAGTTATGTTCTTATTTTAAATAAATGATGCTATGCGATGTTCGGAAATGGCGTCGCTAGTAAAACTCACTTTTGAACTTTGTCGCTGACTTTTGAATCAATTCGAAGCTGCTGACACAAATATGTCTTTTCTGTGGAAAATTTATACCCATTATGACATACACTGAATACCAGTCCACAGGATTTTGCAAGTTTTTTGTATATACTTACAGTTTGAAGGCTTTCTTACCAAATTTTAAGGTTTTCTCGACTACATATTAAGCTCTTTCCGCGCAGTGAATACTAAACAAATAAATCATTACAAAATGCCATCTTGGATACACACATTTTGGGCTGTCCGCCGGAATTTTATACCCCGCTACACAATTGTGACGGGGTATTATCATATATCTTCCGGTGTCCGTCCGTCCGTCCATCCGTCAGTTTGTCCATTCGTCCATCCGTGCTCACCATTTCCGATCGATAACTTGAGTATTTATTCACCGAATTTCTTCAAATTTTGAATACATATTATCTGGGATTGTTAATGGGCATAATCCGTCCGTTTATATCAGAGTTACTGCCCTTCTTCGTATTTGGCCTGTTAATCCTTTACTGTTTAAGATATCTGCATGAAATATCACTGATATATTTAACATCTAAGGTTACATATCGTGACTAAGGGCCGCCACTCTTACCTTTCCAGTTTTTTTTAGTTATTTGCCACGCTAGATCTGAAAATGTGTTATTTACCTGTAGTCCTGTAGTTCCTTTACTATATGGAATATCTGAATGAAACTTCACAGATATGTTTCACTTTAAAGGTTACATATTGCGATTGAGGACTGTTACTCTGATCTTTCCAGTTCATTAGTTATCCGCCCTTGATAGATCTGAAAAAAAATGGTTTATGGCCTGTTGTTCCTTTTCTATATATGAAATATCTGAATGAAACTTCACAGATATGTCTAACATCAAAGGTGTCATATTGTGACTATGGACCGTCACTCTGACCTTTCCATTTTATGAGTTATCTGCCTTTGATAGATCTGAGGTATGCTTTTTGACCTGTTGTTCCTTTACCAAATTGAATATCTGAATGAAATCCACTGGTATATAGATCACTAAAAAAATAAATAGTTACGATGCCCAGCAGTGCCGAGGTATTATTCAGTGGCTGTGGTGCTTTTATTTAAATATCGCAGATTTCTCCTTGGAGATTCTAAGGATTATTGTTTTTGTCTGCTACCTAAAACTATAAGACATACAGGTAAATTTAGTGATATCGCAAATATAAAAGTAAAAATCATCCATGTTCCTTGGGGGTTGGGGTGGGTGGATGGGGATCTCTCTATAAAAAAGGTTATAGGATTGTCAAGCGAAAACGCTCCCAAGAGTAGTGTCTCTAGAGATCAGTTCTACCACCCTAGGTCAGAGTATCGGTATATACTGTAGATATCTCTACTATTACACTGTCACATAGTACCTGTCTCTGGAGGTCTCTACAAGGACTCTAGTACATAAATCCTGTCTCTAAAGGTCTCTTCTAGCATTCTACAACATAGTATCTGTCTCTAGAGATCTCTACCATCACAATGTACATAGTGTTTTCAGAGGTCTCTACAAGCACTCTAGAACATTATTATTTGTCTTCAAAGATTGCAAAGAGCATTCTAGACCATAGTACCTGTCTCTAGATGTCTCTTTTATCACACTGTTACATAGAACCTGTCTCTACGGGTCACCACTATCACACTGTTACATAGTATCTGTCTCCAGAGGATCATACTAGCACTATAAAATATCATATGTGTATCAAGATGTTTCTGCTAGCACTCAACATCATAGTACCTGTCTCAAGTAGACGTTTTAGGTAGCACTCTAGAGTAATGAACCAGTCAGTGGAGGGATCTACAAGCGCTTTAGAAAACTGTTCTGCCTCCAAAGGTCCAAATCAGCACCCTAAATCACACATCCTGTTTTAGAGGTGTCTACTAGCACCCTTGCATATAGTATCTGTCTCCAAAGGTATCCACTACCACTTTAGATCTTAGTCCATTTCCCTATAAGGCTCTACTATCACAATGCTACATAGAACATGTCACTTGAGGCCTCTACCAGTATTCTAGACCACAGTGTCTGTCTCTAGTGGTATCAACCAGCAGTCTAGAACATAGTATCTGTCTTAGGAGGTTTCTACGGGAGCATAGTCCCTGTCTGTCTCTTGAGGTTTCTGCTAGCACTCTAGAGCATATTTCCTGTTTCTATATATCTCTACTAGACCTGTAGGGCATATTAGTCTAGTGTTTCCCCTATAGAGGTTTAGAAGAGTGCGAGGGAGAGGAATCCTATAAGCATTTGAGGGAGAGGAATCCTATAAGCATTTTGCTTTCATTCCAATCCCAGTAACTATTTTTTGTGTATATCTTATGTTGCATGTGAAAGAAATTATGAATAAAATATGTTTAAACTAAGAGTGCTGCACCCTTCTGCCTTTTGGCCTTACCCTTCTGCCTTTTGACCTTACCCTTCTGCCCTCAAATTTCAGAGGGTAATTTCATTCATATTAATGTCATTTTGTTGCAATATTCAGCTTTCTGTGTGTAAAAGAGGCCTTTTATAATGCTTATATTTACATGTCAATGCAAAAATAAGGTGTTTATACTGTTAGAAAGTGTTAATACCCTTAGTAAAACTGTCTCTGAAAATAATAGCTTCAGAAAAGTGCCCTTCAGGGTGTGTGTCACGCGCTAAAAGAGCCCTTTTTCTGGTCAGCACCCTGCCCCTTTTCCAGGCTAGGGGAAACACTGTATTACTTGTCTCGGTCTTTACTGGCGCTTAAGATAATAATAACTAACTGCAAAAAAGAAAGTGCCAGTTTTGGGCCAGTATCTAGAATTCTCTACTATCACTCTTGAATATCGTACCTGTCTCTAGAGGTCTCTACTAGCATTCTAGAACAAAGTTTATCTCTTTAGGCGTCTGTACTTGCACTCTGAACATATAACCTATCTATAGAGGTAGCTACTAACACTCTAGAATATAATAACTATCCACATAGGTCTCCTCAGGCATAATAGAGCATAATCTCTGTCTCTAAACGTCTACTGCCAAAGTACCTGTCTCTAGAGGTCTTTAATTAAATAGTACTAGCACTTTAGAGCATAGTGCCTATTTTTAGAGGTCTCTGCTAGCGCTCTAGACCACAGAAACTGTCTTGAGAGGTCCGATCTAGCACTCGGAAACATAGGACCTGTCTTTAGAGCTATGTACTAGCCATTTAGAACATATAACGTGTCTTTAGCCGTCTATCAAAGAACACTAGTAAATAGTAATTGTCTTTGATGCCTCTACATGCACTTTTAAAGGTAATACCAGTCTCTAGATATCGCTAGAGGCTTGCAGTCAATCTTGAAAAAATGCCTTCTTAAAATCTTACTTGTAGCACTCTAAAACATAGTGTCTGCCTCTCGATGTGCTTTCTAGCATTCTTGAACATGAAAAAGCATATTAGAACATAGTACATATATTCAGACCTCTAGAGCATGGAACGTGTCTCTTGAGGTCTAACCTAGCACTCTATAACATAGACCCTGTCTTAGGAGGTCTCTACCAGCACTCTTTAACAGTATTTGTCTTGACGTCTCAACTAGCACGCAAGAACAAAATACGTTTCTATAGGTCTCTGCTAGCACATTGCTAACTAATACACGTCCTTAGAGGTTTCCACTACGCTCTAGAACATAGAATCTGTCTCTACGGACCTCTCCTAGCACTCTAGAACATAGTACCTGTCTCTACTATGTCTAGATTTTTCTACTTACACTCTAACACAAAGTACCTGTCTTACGACCTCACTAAAAGCACTCTCGTACATAGTACCTGTCTCTGTAGGTTCCTACTAGTACTCTAAAACATAGTACCTGTATCTAGAAGATTCTAATAGCAGTCGAGAGCATAGAACACGTCCCTAGATGTTTCTAGTATCAAACTACCTCACAGGTACTGTCTCTTAAAGTCTCAACAAACACTCTAGACAATAGAACTGTCTTAGCAGGTCTCTGGTAGCAATTAAGTTCATAGTTCTTATAGCTAGATGTCTCTACTACCCTCTCCTCTAGACCACATAACTTGTCCCTGAAGCTCTCTGCTACCGCCCAAGTTCGCAGTAATTACCTGGATCACTACTACTGCCTCTGATAAGAGAACTTGTCTCTTTATATCTATACTACCGATTTAGACCATAGTTTTAGTCTGTCTAGACGTGTCTATCACCAACGTAGAGAGAGAACCAAGATTGTGAGTGCAAATGCATTCCAATGCTATGAGCTTTTCTTTTCTATCCCACCTATGCAAGAAAATGCTTTATTTTCAGCTGAATATGGCGTGATTAACATTGCAGTATTCTATCTGGTGAAATAGTTGCCCCATATTCAACATTTGCATGCTGTCTTAAGATATCTATTTACTATAAAAAATATATATGTGTCACAAAGGAAAATATATTTGCAATATTAAATACATTTATATGCAAAATATATATTTACTGGCAATAAAAATATATTTATTCGCATAAGATATATTCGTGCACAATAAAATATTTATTGACAATTTAAATATATTTATTTACAATACAATTTTCTTTTGTGATATAAAAATATGTTAATTTGCAACTCAAATGTGTATCGATAAAATTTATTCATTGGTTTAAACAATATAATATTTACTACACACTACATGATTACAAAACAGTACAATATACAATATGGTACAGGATCTGACGGTAAATTTATTCATTGTAAGTGCAAAAATATTTATTTGGCAAAATTAGCATTGTGTGGGATATGCTGTGGCATTGTAAAAGTAAATTTCATTGGCTGAAACTAGTAACTGGACAATTCGTTGCTTTTCCGACTCGGTCCTCGATCACTTCGCAAGCTTAACTCGTTATCATTTCTGTTTAGTTGCTTGGTCACCTCGCTACTTGATACATTCGTTCCTGTAGTATTCCAAAGATGAAGCGAACTTCTGTCATATAATGTTTGTGGGTGGTGTCGTGTTGATTTAGGTTCGTTAGATGTGCTAAAATGACCAAGGATCGAATTTACAAATGAAACACGTAATACAGGACTAGATGCAGAATCTCCAAAGAGACGGTTAGTTTAGGAAATTGGAGGACCAAAACAAGATATTTTCTAACTTTTTGCCCTAAATATCCATGAAAATGAAATATTTTTCCCACAAAAAGGGGGTGGGTGGATGGGGGCGGAGGGGATTAAAGCAACCCCACTGGCCACCTATGGATCCGCCCATATAATAACAATTTTGAAGGAAAATCGACTCACATTCTGCTATATAAGGACACGGATAATAAACTAACTTACAGAACCATTCAGTCTGTTGATAAACGTTGTGATATCATTCATACTAGAAATAGATCTTACATTTTTATCCATACTAGAGACCACCTAACAGCACCATTTATGCTGAAGATAAAGTATACTAGAGGCAAACCTTGCAATGTAGTTCCTACCAGAGACCACCTTACAGTACCGTTTATTCCGCAGATAAATCGTGTGACATCATTCATGCTAGAGATTCATACTAGAGATAAACCTTACGTTTTTTGTCCATACCAGAAACCAACTTACATCACTACTCATTCTGCAGAAATCTCGCGACATCATTCATACTAGAGAAAAATCTTACTTTGTCGTCTATACCAGAGACAACCTTGCTGCACCATTCATACTGTACATAAACCTTCTGCCATCATTCATACTAGAGACATACTTTACATTATCGTCCATACCGTAGACCTTACAACATACTTCATATTGTAGGTAAACCTTGTGTTATCATTCAGACTAGAGACAAACCGTACGGTAGGGAAGGATAAGGTATGGTAGGGAGTGTGGATGGCATGGATTTGATGTGGTGGGGTAGGGTATATTGTGATTTGCGGGTTAGATGGGTGAAGTTGGGTATGGTAAGTTAGAGAAGGGTTGGGGTATGCGGGGACCCTGACCTACCCATTTTCATGCGATCCCATCCCACCATACGCTACTCTCCCACTCCACACCACCCTACCCTACCTTACTCTATATTTTTTTATCCCGGATATTAGCACCCAGTCAGATATTTGATTTTGTATCCTAATTGTTATCGCATTGTATTTGCAGTTATTTTGAATGGACACGCCACGCTCACCCCGCCGTACCCCAAACTTCCTTTTACTCTACTTTACCCTACCCTACCCCAAACCACCCGACCCAACCGCACCAATTAACGCATCCTACCCTAACCTCTTTCATTGCATTTGCAGTTATCCTAAATGGATTCACCTTCCCACCCCACCTTACCCCACACCACTCCACCCCACCCCACCCTTCCCCACCCACACCTCACCCAACACCACCTTACCCTACCTTATGTTATATCTTTTATCCCGGATTCCTTCATTGCAGCTGCAGTTATCCTTAATGGATACACATTCTCACCTCATTCCACCCCGCCCCAGCGTACCGTACCCTACCCTAACCTTGCATATATCTCTGCCTCGCTCCGTCCCACCCCCCTCCAGCCCAACCCATTCAGCCTCCTTACCTACCCCGCTCCACTGCATCTGCCAGTCTGTCTGCCTCTGTATAATACCTTACGCCCTCATCTACCCTACCCTACCCTACCCTACCCAAGACTATCCTCCAGTTTGTTTTCACATTCTTATGTAAGCAATGGATGCTGCCATATTAAGTGTCAGATAGCCTATGGAATTCACCGTTACAAAACCATGTCCTAACCCACAATGCTAGCTTTACCCAATATATATTTTTAGCAAAATAAATTTCAATTTTTTGCAAATAGATGTAAATATATATATATTTTATTTTATTGTGAGTAAAAAAATATTGCAAATAAATATTTTTATTGCAATTTAAGATTTTTTCATATCGCACAAGTATATTTTTATGAACAAATATATCTTTAAATGATATACATATTTATTTTGCAAATAAATATATTTTTATATCTCAAATAAATATTTTTATGAACAAATAGACTGTTATTGCCAATCAATATTTTTAGGCAAGTAGATACATTTTTATATCACAAATAAATATTATTTTGTGAATAAATATAATTTTTAGTGTCAACAAATATCTAAATATAGACTGACTATATTACCAGATAGAATCTGCAACCTTTGTCACGCCATAGCAGGGACAGCTCAGTTTAATGCTGTTGCTAGTCGCAACATAGGTGATATGACACAAATTGCTTCAACAATTTTACCTGGGCTAACCTTGCTTTTATCCAAGGATAACTATCCCGAGGATAGCTATTCCCTGCTTAAACTTCTTTTCTGCAATCCACTTTAGTACTTAGTGCTTACTATCCGAGGATAAGTCTTAGTCGAGGGTGAAATTAAAATAGTTTTGTGCGATCGGCCCGAAAAGTTCAATGAAGATGAAGGTTAGGTTATATATATCCAGACATAAATGTATTTACGGCATTTAGGTATCTCGGAGTTTTCAAAGGCGCAAATTTTGGCAAGTCAACCCAAATGCATACCATCCTAACTCAAGAAAGTGGACTAACAATTGCCAGTGTGAGCGCAACAGGGTTTATATAAATTAGTTCGCTCTAAACTATCTCAGTGTGAACTCTAGTGAGATAACAATTCAATTTTAATCTAGAATGAGATTCACTTCGCTAGTGTCAACGGTCCTTGGGATGTCCACAGTTTCAGGATGGAAAAGTTAAATCTGACTGAGTTTCACGGCGTACTGATGCTGTGCATCAATGTTTTCTTGTTAACTATAAGAGATGCGGTATTTACTTTCATGATATAGCAGCGTCACTGGATTGTCGTATCACAGTATTATTGCACTCAATAACCAGAAATATTTGTCCCTAAGGATCACAGCTTTCTTGAAGCGGACACTGACGATGCAGATTGAACAGATCATTGGCAGGTGCCATGGCCAAGTTTTCGCCGGCCGTATGTGCCATTTTGTTTGAGTCGTAACGTGGCTCATTTCATATGGCGTTATGATAAACTTTCAAGTTTTTCTTTTGTAGGACTGGGGTACTGTAGGACCCTTTTTTGGGCCACCGGTTTCAAGATACAGAGCATTTCGTGTCATCTACAGAGTGCCTGGAATTGTAAGTTATTGTCACTGTCAGAGGGTGGTTTTCCCCATTTCCCCCCGGAAAAATGGTATAGGATAGACGACTATATAGTGGATTGTTCGAACCTCATAGAACCACTTTTACCCAATAGTTATTTTTCCCCCACCGGAAAATGGGCTATTACAGAATTTGGTATGGCTATTTGGTTTTAGTGGAACGGAACAAAACGGTACGGCATTGGACAGAGATATTAGGGAGGTTAACATTTAGAACTTGTACGAGTACGACTACTGGTAGCCACACGTACACGTACAAGTTAGAATTGTGGTTAACAATGCTTAAGATAAATGTAACTTGTACGTGTACTTGTAACCGAAAGAAATGCGGTGAATTATTTTAGTTGGTTAAAATAATAATAGAAAAGCTGTAAGCATGACCTTTCGTCGGCGTGTACGTTTGGGATTAACATTTTCTTGTCATCCTATTTCCTCCAAACCTATTATTTCGGCCGTTTTGGGGGGTTTTTTAGCTCACCTGAGCCGAAGGCTCACAGGTGAGCTTATAGTATAGGTAGGCATCCGTCGTCCGTCGTCCGTCAACATTTTCAAACGACATCTCCTCTGAAACTACATGGGCCATTGTAACAAAATTTCATATATAGCATCTATAGGCAGGGGGGAACCAATAATACTGTCTTTTTATCCAAATCGCTTCATAACTTTGGTTGCTATGGCAACTTAAAGTTTCCATTGATTTGTATGGGAAAAATTGAAAATTTGCATTTATTGCTATTTCTCTGCAGATAATTCGATACATCTTGTACAGAAATGTTCCTTGAGTAGCTCTCTATCAGCCACATGAAATTTATGTTAATTGCACAATTTGGCTGGTTGCCATGGCAACCGAATGGTTAAAAATAGAAAAAATATTCAAAAATTATCTCCTCAGAAACTTTGCAACCAATAAAGCTCAAACTTCACAGAAAGGATCTTGGTACTACCCTCTATGAAAATACTGTTTTTCTTGGCAATTGCTCCAGCAGTTTGGTTGCAATGGCAACTTAAAGTTGCTATTGACTTATAATGGAAAAATGGAAAATTTGCATTTATTGCTATGTCACTGCAGATATTTTGACAAAAGTAAAAAGTATGCAAAGATCAGGAACTGAAACAATCAAAATCCAAATCCAGCCCTCAAACCATAGTTGGAAAACTTTCATAGAAATGTTCCTTGAGTAGTCCCCAACCAGCCATATCAAATTTATGCAAATTGAACTATTTGTCTGATTGCCATTGCAACCGAATGGTTAAAAGTAAAAAGTATGCAAAGACCAGGAACTGAAACAATCAAAATCCAAATCCAGCCCTCAAACCATAGTTGGAAACAACTAAGATTACAAATAATCAAGATACAGAGAACATATGGCCAACCGAGTGAGCAGCTTGTTCCCGAAAGGTGGCCACTCAGCAACCCAAACCGAACCAAAAATAATAAGAACATACATAAGGTAAAACATCACAGAAACTCTGACACCAAAAACAGGCAGCAGAGAACCACAACAGAACTATCGCCTTGGAACGGTCAGTAATGAATTACTGGGGGGCTTAAATCGATTTTACAGGCCAAACCTCACCCTCAGTTTCTGAAGTGGTACAAAACATTTAGTTGGTTGTTCGGTTCGCATGATAACCCTCTAACTCGTCAATGAATCATCACGGTAAACACATAAATCAAATTTCAACACCATGAAGAAGCAAAGACGAGGACTCAACAGGTCTGACAGGTGGAGATCCCTGGCCTGCCAAACAACCCCACTAGAAATCTGAAGCAAAAGAAGGTCACCAGTTGAGCCCCGGTGGACCAAGCAACAGACAAAAAGGCTCCCGTCCCAACCAACTAAAATATATAGCTCCAGGTCGGGGCCATCATAGAGTCTGACGCCCGATCCCCCTGTGTGCAATTAAAGAGTGCAGCAAAGTTTCCAACCGTGATTGGGTTAATCACTAAGCATGCAGACTGTCGCATAACATTTAAATTATAGCCAATATGTTTGTGACGTATTATGACGTAATAAAAATAGATAGAATATTCAAAAATCATCTCCTCAGAAACTATGCAACCAATAAAGCTCATGCTTCATAGAAAGGATCTTGGTACTACCTTCTATAAAAAATACTGTTTTTCTTGGCAATTGCCCCAGCAGTTTGGTTGCTATGGCAACTTAAAGTTGCCATTGGCTTATAATGGGAAAAATGGAAATCCGCAATTTTTGCTATCTCACTGCAGTCATTTGGATTTTTTTCCTACAGAAATGTTCCTTGAGTAGTCCTCTATGATTCATATTCATATTAATTTTGTCCAGATCACCAAATTTGATTAGTTGCCATGATGGCAACATAAAGGAAAAGAATTTTGAAAAAAATATTCAAAAATCTTTTCCTCAAAAACTATATAGGGGGATGAAGCTGATTCTTTGCATACATGTTCATGACATTAGCCACTACATAAATATTGTTTTCTATTATTGTTGCCCACGTGGTTTCATTGCTATGGCATTTTAAAGTTTCCATAGACTAACAACTCAGTCAACATTCAAATTAGGCTACATCATACAATTTACTTTAGAGTTACCTACCCTTGAGTGCTGAGGATGAATGGACTCAGGTGAGCTACAGGACCAATGGTCCTCTGGTTTTTAGGTCGAAACTTAACGTTCTAATTAGTAAGTGCCACAACGAAAGCGTACAGTTCCGGCCTTTGCTCACTATCACAAACGGCGACCATCTTAGTAACACAGTTTCCGTGATAATTGCACTGTTACAAAGTTCCGTAGGTTAAACTGTAAAAGACCTGGCGTCTGGCTGCCATGCCCTTCAACGACTGCATTGTATAAAACCTTGCTTGAAATCATCATTTAATTTCTTTGCAATCAATAAACAATCAAATACTGAATTAAAACAACGTTATAACACGGTGCAATCAGTTGCCATCTTAAAAAGTTATGGTAATGTCCTGTACTCTTTATGGTAAAGGAAAGTCCTTACTATTGTCAGTTCACTATCTGCGTACACTCACTTCTTATCAACCACATCCGGATTTTTCATAACCCAGCCATTACAAATGGGGGGGCATATAGTATCACCGCTGTACGTACTTACGTACGTCCTGTCTGTACGTCCTGTACAAACGTACGTACGTCCTGTACGTCCCGTACGAAATGGTTTCCGTTCGATATCTTTTGAAAACATTGGTGTATTGAATTCATATTTTATACACAGTTATATAATCATAAAATACAGGTCAAGTTCGATGTTGGGCAAAATCCATCTTTCATTGTGGGAGTTATGGCCCTTTGTCGACTTCATTTTGAATGAAAAAAATGGTTTCTGTTCGATATCTATGAAAACATTGGTGTACTGAATTCATATTCTATACACAGGTATATAATCATAAAATACAGGTCAAGTTCGATGTTGGATAAAATCCGTCTATAATTGTGGCAGTTATGACACTTTGTCGACTTCATTTTGTATGAAAAAAATGGTTTCCGTTCATTATCATTTAAAAACATTGGTGTAATGAATTCATATTTTATACACGGGTATATAATAATAAAATACAGATCAAGTTCGATGTTGGGTAAAATTCGTCTATTATTGTGGCAGTTATGACACTTTTTCGACTTCTTTTTGTATGAAAAAAATGTTTTCCGTTCGATATCTTTTGAAAACATTTATGTAATGAATTCATATTTAATACAGGGGTATATAATCATAAAATACAGGTCAAGTTCGATGTTAGGTAAAATCCGTTTATTATTGTGACAGTTATGACACTTTGTCGACTTCATTTTGTATGAAAAAATGGTTTCCGTTCATTATCTTTTAAATCATTGGTGTAATGAATTCATATTTTATACACGGGTATATAATTATAAAATACAGATCAAGTTCGATGTTGGTTAAAATCCGTCTATTATTGTGGCAGTTATGACACTTTTTCGACTTCATTTTGTATGAAAAAATAGTTTCCGTTCGATATCTTTTGAAAACATTGGTGTAATGAATTCATATTTTATACACGTGTATATAATTATAAAATACAGGTCAAGTACGATGTTAGGTAAAATCCGTTTATTATTGTGACAGTTATGACACTTTGTCGACTTTATTTTGTATGAAAAAATGGTTTCCGTTCATTATCTTTTAAATCATTGGTGTAATGAATTCATATTTTATACACGGGTATATAATTATAAAATACAGATCAAGTTCGATGTTGGTTAAAATCCGTCTATTATTGTGGCAGTTATGACACTTTGTCGACTTCATTTTGTATGAAAAAATAGTTTCCGTTCGATATCTTTTGAAAACACTGGTGTAATGAATTCATATTTTATACACGGGTATATA
The DNA here is from genome assembly GCA_963989385.1 of Ctena decussata. Classification (NCBI taxonomy): domain Eukaryota; kingdom Metazoa; phylum Mollusca; class Bivalvia; order Lucinida; family Lucinidae; genus Ctena; species Ctena decussata. Next base: position 42,989,261 of record OZ022505.1, on the reverse strand, counting down.
ATCATAAAATACAGCTCAAGTTCGATATTGGGTAAAATCCGTCTATTATTGTGGGAGTTATGGCCCTTTTTCTACTTCATTTTGTATGAAAAATTGGTTTCCGTTCATTATCTTTTGAAAACATTGGTGTATTGAATTCATATTTCATAAAATACAGATCAAGTTCGATGTTTGTTAAAATCCGTCTATTAATGTGGCAGTTATGACACTTTTTCGACTTCATTTTGTATGAAAAAATAGTTTCCGTTCGATATCTTTTGAAAACATTGGTGTAATGAATTCATATTTTATACACGGGTATATAATCATAAATGACTGGTCAAGTTCGATTTAGGGTAAAATCCGTTTATTATTGTGGGAGTTATGGCCCTTTTTCGACTTTATTTTGTATGAAAATTGGTATCCATTCATTATCTTTTGAATAGATAAATGTATTGGATTCATATTTTATACACAGGTATATAATTATAAAATACAGGTCAGGTTAAATTTAGGGTGAAATCCGCCAATTATTTTTGGAGTTTTGGCCCCTTTTCAACTTCATTTCATACATCAATGTTTTCCGTTTGTTAGTTTTCGAAAAGTTTCTTGTTTCAGGGCATTTTCTTTTGGAAAGTTGCATGGCATCCATTTCTGTAATCAGATACAGAATGTTATCACATGTAACAGTCATGACACACCCTCCAACCCCCCCCCCACACACACACACTTCTCTTGATCCGAGAAGCACAATACATCTGCCTAAGGAAACCAATAAAACAAGTACCACAGAAGTCCGCCTTTGTGAACCTAGTTATCCTGCAAGTGCCTGTACCTTAAACAAGCTGCCATCTTACTTAGGGCACTGGGCGGGGGCATCCGTGTCCTATGGACAAATTCTAGTTTTCGAAAGCTTTAAGTAATTATACCGATCGACACAAGTCTATGTGTGCCTTAGCCTCTTTTTATCTTTTTTTTTGTCGCTTATTGGTAATGTAACCCATACCTACCCAAATCATAGTCCGGTGTTTTTTTTACATTTTAATTAGGATAAAATATATTCCGACCAGCTTCCCCAGCTCATTCCCATTTATGATGCTTATATGCGACCAAATGATCTTTTTAACTGTTGGCAAGTAGGTTGATGCTCTTGTGATCCAGAGGTCGTGGGTTCGACTCCAGCTAAGGTCACAAATCTTTTCTGCATCTGGTTTATTTCAGCGTCGTCCATATCTCATATACTTGCTCAAGTGCCGTACATGATCAAAATACTGTTGAAAGGGCCGTAAAACCCGAAATCATTCATCCACCCGTCTTAACAAACCTACAACAGATACTGACTTGTGCCTCGCATTTACAACCCTCACTGTAAACATTGGTCTAACTTATTTTCGCTTCACTGATTTTCAAGTGAACGCTTTAAATCATTTTTATATGCTCTCAAATTTGATACCATAATTTCGTATTCCAATCCGAAAAAAGAACTCAAAGTAAACGTTTATTAAACTACGTGTAAACGGTCTCCTAGAAGTAGTCAACGTCTAGAATTTACTTCTGACTGGTAGCGAGTATGCAATTTTTGAAGACGTATGCACACAAATCATGGCTAGACGTACACGTACAAGTTAAAAATCTTAACCTCCATATTTTACGGAATTAATCGCATTAGAAATATATCAGTTCTTCAAGGGAGTAATGAATGCGATTTATTCCGCAAAATAATTTGGAAATTTAGCATTAGGTCGAAAATAATAATCGAACTTGTCTCCCGATGGGAGTCGAGCCCACGACCTGCTTGAAAGGCGAACACTAAGTCCAGGCACTCAGCTGCGTGCATGCACAGATGAACGCTTGTACAAGCAGAAAATTATACAAATTTATCCTCACAACCACATACACTCATAGCCGTTTAAGCTGGCATGAAAAAAAAAAGCAAAATGCCTACCTGTTTTCACAAAAACAAAAACAATAGGCCCACGGGCCATGAAACTCACCAGATCTGATACTCTATCTCAAAATTGCTATCAAATTCGTATAGGCTCAACATTGCTGTCACATTTGTACAGGCTAATACAAAATATACAACTACAAAGTCTCAGTCTGACAGTCAGTTGAGTTGATAATAAAATATATAACTATTTTCCATATTTTGATTGCAGAAAATGCCTTTTTTTTAATTTCCCCCATCGTAAGTCAATGCAACTCTAATTTGCCATAGCAACCAAACAAAAGAGCCTGTTTTCATAACCAAAAACACATATTTTCAATTCCCCAGCCCAAGGATACTTAAGAAAAAATCTGACCCAATCCGCCTAGTGACTTCAGAAGGGAACTTTTTAAAATATCTTTTATCCTTTCTTTGCTTAATGGTTTCCATGACAACCAATAAAAGGAGCAGTGGGCCAAAACAACATATAGCTGACGAAGACTTCTCAAGGAACATTTTTATAAAAGTTTTGTCAGCAAATCTGCAATGGCTTGGCAGTAAATGCCATTTTTCAATTTTCCCCATTATATGTCAAAGCAACTCTAAGTTGCCATAGCAACCAAACTAACGAGCCGATTTTATAAAAAAAAAAACATAAATTTTCATACCCCCAGCCTAAGGATACTACAGATGAAATCTGGCCCTTATTGGCCCAGCGGCTTCAGAGGAGATAATTCTAAAGTATTTTTCCCATTTTTTTGCATTTTGGTTTCTATAACAACCAATGAAAAGAGCAGTGGGCCAAAAAAACATAAACTGGTACAACATTTCTCATGAAACATTTCATAAAAGTTTTGTCAACATATCTGCAATGGCTTGGCAGTGAATGCCATTTTTTAATTTTCCCAATTATAAATCAATGCAACTCGAAGTTGCCATAGCAAGCAAACTAAAGAGCTGATTTTCATATAAAACACAAACTTTCAATCCCCCAGCCTAAGGATACTACAGACTAATCTGGGCCTTATTGGCCCAGCGGCTTCAGCAGAGATAATTTTTTTAAGTATTTTTCTCATTTTTTGCATTTGGTTTACATGGCAACCAATAAAAGGAGCAGTGGGCCAAAAACATAAAGCTCATAGAAGACTTCTAAAGGAGCATTGCTATGAAAATTTTGTCAACATATCTGCAATGGCTTGGCAGTAAATGCCATTTTTCAATTTTCCCACTTATAAGTCTATGGGAACTCTATGTTGCCATAGCACCCAAACTAACAGGCAGATTTTCATAAAAATGCAAAACTTTAATTCCCTAATCCAAGTATGCTACAGATGAAATTTGGGCCCAATCAGCCAAGCGGCTTCAGAGGAGATGTCGTTTAAAAGTGTTGACGGACAGACGATGACAGACGACGACAGACGACATACAACGACGACGACGGACAACTGCCTATCCTATAAGCTCTCCCGGAGCCTTCGGCTCTGGTGAACTAATAAGACAAACTGATAGACACATGCATGCGGTTCTATCATCTGTTTTCCGGCGATATTTTTCGGAGAGGTACTTGCATTTCTGTTTTCAGTCCCGTAACACACTATCATGATTGGGAAGGGAGCTATGCATCGTGTTTTCCTGCAATCGTAGTACCGGGGAGGGGAGGGGGAATCCACTATATAGGGGATACGGCTATACCAAAACGCGTATAGTAGATTTTCCCCGGGGAAATAGTCATATTTCCGAGGAAAAATTCTTTATTGCCATTTTTCCTGTGTAAAATTCTACTATGGAAAAATCATAGTCATTTTTCCGGGGGGACTACTAGGTGGGGGGAGCTACCCTCTGACAGTCACAAGTATTAATTTATCCCAGAAAATATTTGATAAAACTGGCTTATAAAATGAGAATATTTCAGAAAAGTTGTGGTGTTTCACGCCACGTTAAACAGCTATGGTCATGTCGGGACGGTCAGTTAACCTAACCACACTATTCCTGGGTAGGCTTTGACCTCCTAAGCAATTAACCAGTACTAAGTGCGCATACTTTTGTCAGTAACTGACAACTGCCCTGCTTGAATAAGTGGAAGGAGAAATGAAAGTGTGTGGCCGGACCAGGTATCGAATCCGGGACTTCTGGCTCTTGAGTCTGACGCGCTACCGACTGCCTACCCGACCCGGCTTCAGAAAAGTAAAACCGATCAAGGCATTCATTTGTACCATACTCCATACAAATCCGCTATACAATCTTCTAGATTTCAGCTTAAATTACGGTTTTCTCGAGTCGCTTCATATATTAGCTTCATATCTAACTTTTGCTCTGACCTCATAATCAACCACCAAAAGTATGCGTAAAATTGATGCTTATGAATAATCAAATACATGTATGTGTAATAGATCTATGATTTATGTTGTACGTGTAGATTAATATCTAGAATTTTGGCTCATGGTCTTCTTTTGCAAAGTTTTTCATGTTCATTTTATAGATGGTCACGCGCATTATTTAAAGTGCTAACGCATATATAACAAGGGCTTCGCAAGTGGCGCATAATGCGCCCGTTTTAATGTCATAAAGGAGTTACAGAATGAACAAGACTGTTTACAAAAGGATAGACCGGGAGACAAACAGGGAAAACAACTTTGTAATTAATGACGGCAATATTATTTAAATATTTAACACATCAAATACTGTTAGTATAACAAAAAATCAGCTTCCAAGGGGAAGTGGCTCCTAAGCTGAGCAATGCCAAAGTCAAACAAGGGCGGTAATTCATAAACTTATCAAACTAGCTATACCATTCTTGGTTCTAATACATTCCCTTGACAATATACACATCACCATCAAGTTGTGTTAGAATATTCTAAACGGTTAATTTATGGAAATTTATGGAAGGGCAGATAATTCAGTAAGTAAGCCAGAGTTGTGGTTCTTGCTCAGGATACATTTACCCATTATTATACACATTCCTACAAAGTTTCATTTTAATATTTCAAAAGATTAAGGAGATATGGAGTGAATGGAAAATCCTAAAAATACTATTCAAAGGGAGGTTACTCCAAAATTAAGAAAGGGGCAGCAACCATTTTTATATGTGACACATCATCTTATGCTTTAAAGTTTCATCATGATATTCCAAACAGTTATCGAGTTAAGGGATGTACAAGATAAGTATACACAAAAATAGTCTAAAAGAACTAGTAAAAGGGATGTAACTCTGAAATGAAGAAAGGGAGAGTAACCATTGTTGTACGCGACACATCGTTGGGACTTCATACACATTGCTATAAAGTTTTATGAAGATATCCCAAACAGTTACATGTATCTAGTTATGATGCGCACAAGATCTGCAGGGTAAAAAACAATCAAAGGGGCATAACTTGAAAACTAAGGAAGGGGCAGCAACTATTCTTACACGTGACACGTTCCCCCTACCTAATACATATACCTATAAAATTTCATGAAGATATCCCAAATGGTTACTGAGTTATGGCGCGCACAAATATGTTTACGGGCGGACTATTCAAAGGGAGGTTACTCCAAAATTAAGAAAGGGGAAACAACCATTCTTATATGTGACACATCATCTTGTGATCATGCATATTGCTTTAAAGTTTCATCATGATATTCCAAACAGTTACCGAGTTAAAGAATGCACAAGATAAGTATACACAAAAATAGTCTAATAGAACTAGTAAAAGGGATGTTTACGGACGGACGGACAGCCCCGAATACGTCCGTTTTTTCAAAACGGGCGTATAATAAAACGCGAAAATTGTGCTTAAAAGTCTTAATTTGGCAAATGAATTTAAAACAAACGGCACTATCTGGTAAAAAAAAAAAAACATTTGGGTGATGTGAAACCTCTATGTCAGCCTCCAATCTTTTGAACAGTTGGATATTTGTTGTCAGAAAATTACATGGGAGTAAAACACAACAGCCACTACAACGTTTCCATTTGATCATACACGCGACAATGTTGTTTTTATTAACTAGACCAGTCAAAGAGACGTGTAGTATTTTCTGCAACTTAATTCATGGGCACAAGAAACAAGAAGTTTGTCTATCCAGCTTTACAGATGGTCCTTGATGGATTCATGATCAATAGATCAGAACCTGCAATAAACAGAAACTACGTATAACTATTACAGAATAAAATTATGCATTTGACATATGTAATTTTTTATGGACCAAGTACATATATGTTCTTTTTTTGTTTGGAGCCTGATTTATATAAGAATCGCCAATAGTTTGTGCTTGTACAGTATTTTTTGTAATTTCTTTTTCTGGTTCTGTTGATGAAATTTCGCCCCAATACTGTGCTCATTTAAATGATCTTTTAAAAACAAATAAAAAAAAAAGATAATCAAGAGCTATCGCCTGACAGCATTGCTCGTCTGAATTGGTGCTTGCCCATCACCTAGTCGCTATGGTGGTGTGAATTGCTATGCATAAAACTTCAGGCAAGCATGTCCATAATGACAACACATTTATAAACAAAAGCTATCTCAGAAATAAGTCTTAAAATAAAATTAAAATTTAAAAAATCCACATGAAATTACAAAGTCCATGAACTTAAGGTCAAAGAACTGAGGTTTGGGGGGGACGGGGGAGGGATGTATCAAAAACCCTGAACCATTATCTAACGTCAGTACGAGTATTGGTATCAATTAAGTCCATCGTGGCACTGTGAACTTATGTCTTCATAACTATAAAACTTTTACAAAAATCTTTAAGACAAAATTCTAAGGCGATGACCTTGACTGCAAGGTCGTAAAGTGGGGTAAGTATATAGTGTTTTGTAAAAACTCAAAAAGGTGTCTAACAGCAGTTCAAGTGTAACCTTAATCTATGCAAAGCATTATCAATCAGTATGCAATCAGAAAACTTCAATAAAGACCAAAATTTACTAAGTCCATGACCTTGATATCAAGGTCACTGGGCAGAATTGGATTAATACTTTATAAATCTCTGGACGAATATCTAACTACAGTGCAATTATCAAAAGAATCCATCCATGGGTTCAGGAGATATGGGTCTTTAAAAACATTTAACCCAAACATCCAATTAATAAAATGACAGTTTTCTAAGTTCATGACCTTGACATCAAGGGGGATGGGGTAGTACCTGGAAAAACTTTGGACCAATCTCTAATTACATTGCAAGTATCAAAGGAATCCTTCTATGGCTTGAGAAGGTATTAGGCTTAAAAAAATTTACCAAAACATCCAGTTAAAAAAAACACAATTTTCTGTCCATGACCTTGAAAACGAGGTCACTGAGTGTGATGGGGGTGGTACCCTGTCAAATTTTGGAACAATTTCTAACTACAGTGCAAAGTATCAAAATAATCCATCTATGGGTTAAGGAGTAGACTTTAACACAAACGCCGACGCCGACGCTGACACGGACGCCAGGGTGACAACAATAGCTATCCCTGAGCTTTCGTTCCGGCATGCTAAAAAGATTTCCCGACCTATCGGCCCTATTGTGGTCATGGGCAACTTTTTTCCTCAGCCCCGTATAATCTACCTGTAAACGACGATATCGCGTGAGCTTGAAATAGCATTGAATTAGATAGGACATTGACAGTTTTTCTTTTTTTTTTTTTTTGTCTTCCCTGAATAAAAAATGAAAAATGTTGTGTTAGGTCAATATAGTGCTCTTTTTTAGCTGCACATAGATATTTTTTTCAAAATTTTAAGTTTACATTTAATGCGGTCATTTTTGCTCTGATTGATATGGCCATCATTTCCTAATAGTATATAGGGAAAATAGAGAAAATGAGCAAAAAGTTACTCAGTTTTCTACGTTTTTCTTAAAGCACGGATCTTAAGTCAAAAATGTTGTGTTATCCTAGTATTCTACACTATCTTACAAATCTTTTGATATATTTTGTAGGAAAATCAAAGAAATATAAGTGCGGTCATTTTTTACAAACTTTATACTACCCTACATCCAAAAACTGAATTTTCAGTACCGCGCGTGACTATATCGAGGTGAGGAGAATTGTTGGGGACGTTGGTATGTTGGTGGAGACACGGGTATTTTTAGGCCTTACAGTATATTTCGAGTTGCTGGTAAGCGGGAATGATGCAGTGCTCTGAAATATAAAATAAAGGGTAAAGAATTAGAACATATAGTTTCTCATTTGCTACAAACGGCATAAGAATCCTAAAATTATTCAAAAGTCTCTTAAACTACTGCATTAATCCTAATAAAAGCCCTTTTTCTAGTGAGCACCCACTCTTTCCTGGTTAAAATATGGCCAGGACCATCTGGAACATCTTCTGTTTGCCACTTCCTACTGAGAGGTTTTTAGACATGGGCTGAGGTAGCACTTTTTCCATTCTGATATTCATTGGCTCTGGTACAAGGATACCGGCTTGCCTCGGTAGCTAAATACATCCATAAGGCCAAAACAATATATCAACATCTTTATTTTTGTCTTGGCTATAGATGCAATATATTTGCATGTAGCTCAAACTGTTTTATTTACAAAATGTTAATGAGATTATGGCATTTATGCACCTATCAATGTCCCCCCCCCTCCCCCCCCCCCCCCCCCCCCCCCCAGAAGTGGGGACTGTGGTGAAGGATTACCCCAGGTTATAGACAATTCAGAAAAAATTGGGTCATTTCCTACTCCTGTGACACAACCTTGTGTTTCAAATCCCCTGGACGGGTTAAAAAATAGACATAATTTCTTCTAGATTTTCTGGCCGAGACATCTACGAAACATGCTCAGTTCCAAGGTTGTCTGTCAAATTCCATGTGGTAGTGACTGCTTTATCCTAGGATATCTGCATCACCCCATTCATGAAAAACATTGGTAGGGGCATTATTGTATAGGAGAATGGCGAAGGCTTGGACGAGCTTGCCTGTCTGCGCAGTCTCGCCTGATCATTTGCTGCTTTTGCACGCCCGAAACATAGAGTTTTACCAGCAAATGAAAACCAGAGGACCATTGGTCCTGTAGCTCACCTGAGTCCATTCATCCTAAGCACTCAAGAATAGGTAACTCTAAAGTAAATTGTACAATGTGGCCTAATTTCAACGCTGACTGAGTTGTTAGTCTATGGAAACTTTAAAATGCCATAGCAATGAAACCACGTGGGCAACAAATAATAGAAAACAATATTTATGTAGTGGCTAATGTCATGAACATGTATGCAAAGAATCAGCTTCATCCCACTATATAGTTTTTGAGGAAAGGATTTTTGAAATTTTTCAAAAAAATTTCCTTTATGTTGCCATCATGGCAACTAATCAAATTCAGTGATTTGGACAAAATTAATATGAATATGAATCATAGAGGACTACTCAAGAAACATTTCTGTAGGAAAAAAAATCCAAATGACTGCAGTGAGATAGCAAAAATTGCGGATTTCCATTTTTCCCATTATAAGCCAATGGCAACTTTAAGCTGCCATAGCAACCAAACTACTGGGGCAATTGCCAAGAAAAACAGTATTGTTATAGAGGGTAGTACCAAGATCCTTCTGTGAAGTTTGAGCTTTATTGGTCGCATAGTTTCTGAGGAGATGATTTTGAATATTCTTTCTATTTTTAACCATTCGGTTGCAATGGCACTCAGCCAAATAGCTTAATTTGCATAAATTTGATATGGCTGGTTGGGGACTACTCAAGGAACATTTCTGTGAAAATTTTGTCAAAATATCTGCAGTGACATAGCAATAAATGCAAATTTTCCATTTTCCCATTATAAGTCAATACCAACTTTAAGTTGCCATTGCAACCAAGCTGCTGGAGCAATTGCCGAGAAAAACAGTATTTTTATAGAGAGTAGCACCAAAATCCTTTCTGTGAAGTTTGAGCTTTATTGGTTGCATAGTTTCTGAGGAGATAATTTTTGAATGTTTTTTCTATTTTTAACCATTCGGTTGCCATGGCAACCAGCCAAATTGTGCAATTAACATAAATTTCATGTGGCTGATAGAGAGCTACTCAAGGAACATTTCTGTAAAAGATTTATCAAATTATCTGCAGAGAAATAGCAATAAATGCAAATTTTCAATTTTTCCCATACAAGTCAATGGAAAATTTAAGTTGCCATAGCAACCAAAGTTCTGAAGCGATTTGGATAAAAAACAGTATTCTTGGTTCCCCCTGCCTATAGATGCTACATATGAATTTACTATAAGCTCACCTGTGAGCCTTCGGCTCAGGTGAGCTAAAAAGCATTTGCCTTTGGTTTTCTGCAGGCATCTTAGGCAGAGTTGTTATCTAAAACAGAAAAAAATAAGAACCCCTCACTGGCTGGCAAAATTTAGCTTGCCCCGCCAACTTAATATTCTACACCCAGCTCCTCTGCAGGTTAAGACAACAATGACAACAGATTATGACTAACATCACCTCAGATAAAGGTTAATCAGGACCACTATGAGTATGGTTCTTGCCTTGAAATTTTGACGCTAACCAGTTCCGCTGAGCTTACTGCACATGTTTCATGTTTAATAGTAACAATTATGAAATTGTACCATTATTTAATGCTGTTTAATTTAAAGAAGCGATCTATAGAGGCGATTTTTATAAGATCATGTTTATCTTAACCCAAAGTTAAAAATGATTCCGCAATATTAAGGAAACCTTGCGTAAGCTATTTGAAATAGGTTCTAATACTGTAACAGCCGCATAAATTTTACAAACAAACAAACTAGATCTACAGTTTGTGCTATCTGATAAAGACGGAAATACGGAATTTCTTTCCTAACGTGTTTATATCTTAAATCCTCCCAAAATGAGAAAAAGATCAAACAAAGCACTTTGACTTCGTATTATGCTAACCTTTAACTATGGGATTATTTTTGTTAATTTTTTATTGTCATTGTATTATTTTTTTGTTCTTTTCTAGGGCCTTACCTGCAGAGCGTTTGTCAAGTGGCCTCAAGCTCCTTTGTCTTCGATGACTTTGGAAAAAGTCGCTTTCTTCCCTGATTCTCACGGAAGAAGCGAGTGCTTTCCGACTTAAATACCGGTATAACTACAAACAACAAGATTGCAAGTCTTTCCTAGGTTTCCAAAATTCTTGTGTACATGTTTCTGCTCAAGAAAATTAAATTAACAATATATCTAAGAAAGTCAGTAGTTTATAAATCCCATGTTTTAATGATAGATGGGTTACTCAGTAAATACTGCAAATTATGCAATTATTTTTTTTTTCTTGCTGGCCAACATACAGCCAAATTCCACGCTTCCCTTAAATTATACAGCTTTTATATGACTACATACGTTTGCAAATTCGTTTTTAATATAAACGTACCATACCGAATTTAGTGCGACAGACGCGCGTTTCTGTATTTAACTTCTTCAGTGTCGCTACACCCCTGAATTTTGACGCCATGCATGCAGTATTTACATAGCGACCCCAATGCTAAAGAACCAGAATCAACGCCGAATTACTGAGTTGATGATATCCTCGGAGACAAACTGTCCACCAGCACAGTGGCTTGTATCACACTTTTTTTCAGGCTGCAGTCATAGGTGTATGTATTGTATTGGAAGGGCACTTTCGAAAAAATTTACTGAGCCACATGTAAGTTCTTATTGCGTTGAAAATTCTAAGCCTACAACTAAACATCAGAATGCTACAGTTCAAGTATGCTAATTCCTCCACACACTGGTGTTAACTAGTGCTTTCAATGCTATTTCCGGCATGTCACATGAAAAACTGATATCATTTGGGTGCATTTCCATAAACAACAACCATTTGTCTTCTTATACCATGAAAAGTTGGTTAAATCCACTGCAAAATGTGAAAAGTAAAAAAATCCATGCTGTCCTTCAGATAAAAGACGCCATGTTTGTGTTACTGGTTCTACACCCGCATATAGCCATCTGATTGGCCTAAAGACATGAATATTAATTTCAGCCAATCAAATGGCTAGTTTATGACATTCAAAATGGCTTCCTAAAAGGTTGATTTATTTTGACACGTTTGCTATTTTATACTTTTTATATGGATTTAACAAAGTATTCATGGTATGAAGTAGACAGATGGTTGTTGCTAATGGAGCTGTACATGGGAATATCAGTTTAACATGTGACATGCCAAAAATAGCCGTGAAAGCACCTGTTAACATCAGTGTGTGGAGCAATTTACATGGACTGGCTTAACTACATCGGTGGATTTTCATAACAAAATCAGAGTATTTTGGGCTGCTGCATTCTAATGACGAGGCTCTGGGGCATCTAGCAGGTACTGTTACATAGCTAAATATATACTTGAACTGTAGCATTCTGATGTTTAGTTGTAGGCTTAGAATTTTCAACGAAATAAGAACTTACATGTGGCTCGGTAAAGTTCTTCGAAAGTGCCCTTCCAATAAAATACATACACCTATGACTGCAGCCTGAAAAAAGTGTGATACAAGCCCCTGTGTCCACCAGTAATGATATCGACCCAGTGGTTTCAATATAAACGTACCATACCGAATTTACTGCGACAGACGCGCGTTTCCTTATTTAACTGCTTCAGTGTCGCCAAGCCCTATTTTTCAGGAGAAAAAAAACTACGAATGTGTCCAACGTACACAGATGCCCCCGCCTTAGGTACCTCCATCAAACTGTGCACAAGACTGCAGTAAGCATCAGTTTGGACCGTGACATGTGGGTCATGGTGACACGATTCTTGTAGATCAAGGGCACCAACCTACGTCATCCGACACGTCACTTATTCATCACAGAACACCTATCGGACAATCATCCATTCGGAATAGACCAACAAATCTCTTTATGTTGATAACTTTTCGAGAAAGGCCTGCATGCACTAAGTGCATTCAAAAAAGGGCAATATTTCAACATGAATATGACTCCATAAATGTTGTAGAATTCGCAAATACTTTGACTAAATACATCACAATATAAGCTGAAGCATGTTCGGTCGAACTGTTTGCAAAATTAACTAAGTATCGGAAGCTGACTCCCATGTAGTAAGATTCCTTTCATTGCCGCATTTGGTGCACCTAGTGGCTTTTTGGAGATGATGAAATTTACAAGATTTACGAAAAATTCCGAACACTGGACCATTCGAAATGGTGTAACTTTGAAAATACGTCACTTGCCGATGACGCAGGTTGATATGGGTGTATATTCATGCTGTATTCATAGACATAATTTTATATCCTAATACAAAATTTCAAGTTGCTGCAATAACAAGAACCCTAAAATCCACCTCTTACAAAAATATTAACCTTGCATAATCATCCAGCTAAGTCCAAGGTCAGTGGACCGTATTATATGGATCATCATGCCCTGATTCTGCATATTTCTGTTGTACTTATAAATCCTCTTTCAAAATTAATTTCAAGTAGCTACAATTTTAACCTTGCAAGATAAGCCCAAGTCCGAAGCCAGAGGACCACGGCATATGGATCATTACGCCCTGATTCGTGTGTATTCCTGTTGTACTTATAGATGTAAATCCTCAAACAAAATTTCAAGTTGCTACAATAACAGGAACCGTGAAATCTATCTCTTACAAGAACCTCAACCTTGCAAAATTGGCGTAAGTCCGAAGTCAGTGGACTTTGTAATGTGACTCATCATACCTTGATTCTTGTATATTCCTATTGTAGTTGTAACGTACGTGGCCCTAAGGTCGTCACCTCAGTGCATTTAAACGAATACCTCATGCATATGGTGACAGCTATTTACAGTTGCGTTATGGTACCGGCAAGACAAGCCATTCAGAAGGGATGTTCAATAAAGAAACTGGTCAATTTAATGCAGAAGACATCGAAAAACAGGCTGTTTACAGAGGAAGGGTCGGCCTGACGACCTTAGGACCTATGGGACCTTGAGTCGTCATCAGTAAGGCCCTAATGTCGTCATGGTCGTATTGTCTTTTTTTTTTTCATGTTTTTAAAGAAAACGTTCATGTCAAGAAACATATTAACAAAACTTTGATAATTTTGCCGTTAAATGATCATCTAACAGAAAGAATGTTATAATAATATTGCTTTAAAAAACAGATTGGCCTATGCAGAGTCTGGTCCGGGTTCTGATCAGATTGTTTTCCTGTAGCAATGGTGGTATATAGGTATATGTTTTAAGATGTCAAAAATATTATCATGGAAGATCCCGATAAGACTGCGCACTTTTTCTTTTGTTTTAGGTTACCTTATTGTCAAAAGTTCATCATTTGACAGATAACATTGTTGTCGGCGGAAATGGAATATAAAAATATTGGGATGTAGCTGACCAATTGAATTATTTGAGGTCTCGTAGCATCGCAGATTCTTTTATTTTATTTTACTTTTCTATTTTCATTAACAAAACACTCGAGTTGCACAAAGAGAAAATGTGTTTTTATATTTCTATATTAGGTTAAAAAGTGACAGTAAATGGGTAAATGCTGTATTTCTGGAAATTTACTAATGGGTGATTTCCTTTTCCACACCAAATCCGGCAAAACTGAAACTGTGCCTGTTTTTATAGACAACTTTGCTACATTCTTTGCCCTTAAATTTAAATCATTTTTGTTTCATTTGCTTATATGAAGGAAAACCAACATAAAATTGTTAATTTATACGGAAATAATCACAATATATGCTTGTCAAACTGGACTGAAAGCAGAGCATATAAGAAGTGGAGATAGGAAATTTTGTTGCCTAGTAGTATGTGCCCTAGAGTCGTCAGGTATGACCTAAAGTCGTCATCAATGTTCTTTGATGTCTATTTCGTTTAATTTCCTCTCTGACTGTCAAAGGTAAGAAAATCTTGATGGTTTAATGTATAATGCGTTTGGGCGAATGCAAAAATAGATCTGAAACTTGAATCTAGCGTGCTAATGTTGGTTCGCCATACCGATATCAAAACCAGCTTGCTCCGTCGACAGACTTCGAAATTTATGTAAAAATGGGTTACCTTGTTTCCTCTTCGATAGTTGGAAGAACATTTAAAACCAGCTTTAAATGTAAACTGCATAATAAAATTAAGATATTTATCTTCTGAATTTTGCCCGCTTCTAGACATTTCTGTGACTCAGATGGAAAAGAATGAAGCAAACAGACTGATGACGACCTTAGGACCCTGACGACTTTAGGGCCACGTACGTTACATGTAAATTCCCATACAAATGCAACAAGAAAGGCAAACTTTCTGTGACAAAGTGGCTTTGGTATAGAAAATAAATGCCACATTTTCATTGCCAAAATGCATATGGTATTGTTTATTTGACAAACAAAATTTGTCCGTGCGAGCAGAATATTTGCAAAAGAATATGTAACAAAGAAACTAGCTGTGGATATGAAGACAAGAGAACTTTGCTTATAATGAAATCGGTTTGATTTTGAAAAAAAGTTAATTATAACAAGAGGGTCATGAGGCCCTAAATCGCTCACCTGACCAGTTGGCAAGGTGGCTTTTTCTTATGTCAGAAATTGTCAAAATATGAGCCTTGGGTCAAAAGTCAATGAATGACCATGACCACTTGTACTCATAAATCTTCATGTGCTCATTAAGACAATCATAAATACCATTTTTAGACCAAAATCTTCCAAATTTTCAATGAAATCTTATGTTCTAGTATTTTCCCATATTTGACCATACCGCAAAAAAGTCAAGGTAAACCCAAGGTCATCATTTGAACAGTCTTGGTGGTACTCTAGTACTCCATGCTACTTACCGAGTTTCAGGTCATAGGTGTATTGGTTCTGGAGAAGGCAAATATTAAAGATTTATACCATAAATGGTAATGGCGGCCATGTTGGTCAAGTGACCTGGACCGTTTGAACAAATATTTATTCAATCAACCCCTGGAGGCTCTATATGCAATGTGTTTACAATTGGCCCTTTGGCTTTTGAGGAAATGTTTGAAAATTTCAAAATATGAGAGTTATGGGTCAAAGGTCAAGAAATGACCTTGACCTCTTGTACTCATAATTCTTCATGACCTCATTAAGACAACTGTATATAAAATTTTAGGCAAAAATCTTCAAAACTTTCCATGAAATCTTATGTTCTAGCATTTTCCCATTGAACAATCTTGATAGTACTCGAGTACCCAATGCTATAAACCAAGTCTCAAGGCCATTGGTCAGTTGGTTCTGGAGAAGAAGATTTTTAAGGTTTTCAACATATATGGGCGTGGCGGCCATGTTGGTCATGTGACCAGGACCCTTAGAAAATTTTGTTCATTCAATAATCCCTGGAGGCTCCATATGAAATTTGGTCACAATTGGCCCGGTGGTTTTTGAGGAGATTGTTTGAAATTGTCAAAATATGAGAGTTATGGGTCAAAGGTGAAAGAATGACCTTGACCTCTCATACTCATAAATCCTCGTGTACTCATTAAGATGACTGTATATACCATTTTAGGCAAAAATCTTCAAAACTTTCCATGGAATCTTATGTTCTAGCATTTTCCCATATTTGACCTTGCCGTAAAAAAGGTTAAGGTCAATTCAGGGTCATAATTTGAACAATCTTGATAGTACTTGAGTACCCAATGCTACATCCCGAGTTTCAAGACCATCGGTCAACTAGTTCTGGAGAAGATTTTTAATTTGTTTTTACCATATATGGCCGTGGTGGCCATGCTGGTCGTCTGACCTGGACCGTATGAATATATTTTCATTCCCTTAACCCCTGAAGGCTCTATATGAAATTTGGTTTCAATTGGCCCAGTGGCTTTTAAGGAGACTGTTAGAACTTGTCAAAATATGAGAGTTCTGGGTCAAAGGTCAAAGAATGACCTTGACCTCTTGTTCTCATAAAATCTCCATGTACTCATTAAGACGACTTTAGACACCAATTTTAGCCCAAAATCTTTAACAGTTTCCAAGATATCATATATTGTAGCATTTTGCATATAAAAGCATAAGAGAGCAAATTTGCTGTAAAAAAAAGATCAGGGTCAACCCAAGGTCATAATTTAAACAATCTTGGTAGTACTCGCGTACCCGATGCTACATACCAAGTTTCAAGGCCATCGGCCTATTGTTTCAGGAGAAGAAGATTTTTTTAGGTTTTTACCATATATGGGCATAGCGGTCATGTTGGTCATGTGACAAGGACCGTTTGAATAACTTTTCGTTCCTAAGGTCCCAGGATGCTCTATATGAAATTTGGTTACAATCGGCCCAGCGGTTTCAGAGGAGAAGATGTTTGACATTGTGGGCGGACAGACGACGGAGGACGGACGGACGACGGACCCTGCCTATACTATAAGCTCCCCCGGAGCCGCTGGCTCAGGTGAGCTTAAAAGACAATATGGCATGGTTTGTTTGTCCATGTAACTTTGACGAGAAATCTTTGTTCTTGTGAACACTGCTGCAAATATTTCATTGCCAAAGTTTATTTGACAAAGATTCGTTGTTACATTTTTATATAATTTACTCCGTGTGCACACAAAGTATTCTGCAAACTTTCTTCGCTAAAGTTTCTGTGACAAAGAACTTTGCTCGTTTGAATATAACTTAATAGGAACCGTGGAATCTACCTCTTCCAAAAATCATAACGGGAGTTTAACAGGATCACGTACGAACGTACACTTATGCACGTACGTAATAATGTACACATGTATGCACAACCGAAACACTATAATGCCCCCGGCATCATCCAATGGCGGCGGCAGGTCAGAGCATCTCTCTTCGAGCCACACTTACAGGTGCATTCTGCGAGATACTGTTGCTGCAGTCATCAGGTAAGAGACGCCTATATGTTAACTTGCGAGCACAGTCGGTACCCATCAAGCCACTTCACCATCTGCGTCTCGAGAAAGGCGAAAGACAAAGGGCATCAAAAAGGAGATGCTTTATGCACAGAGAACCTACAAAAAGCGAAAATAATGAAAAAGAATGGAAGCCAAACTCCACTAAGATTCCTGTCACTATGACAAGTCAGTCTTAGTTTAACCCTTTTGCACTTAGAACGGCCAAAACTCTATGGAGTTTTGGCTGTTCTGAGTGCAATAGGGTTAAGAATAGCTTGGAAATTTCACCAGATTTAAACCAATTTAGGTATTTACGTGGTGACCCCAATGCTTAAGAACCAGGATCAACACTGAATCACTGACTTACTGGGTTGCTGATATCATCGGGGACAAATTTTCATCACCAGTGATTTCAATATAAAATCCTGTGGTTTCAATATAAACGTACTATACCGAATTAAGTGCGATGCAGGTGTAAATTTCATTGCCATAAGAATTGTGCACTCCATTACATAGACTTAACTGACTACATCGTCGCACTTCTGACTAAAACATATGAGCAACAATGAGTTATAATTGGTACCAACTGATCTGCCGAAATGACCTTTCCATGTGATTCTAACGTATGAAACAGAAAGTGCACGGTATTTAAAATTAAGAAATTGCGTTATGCTTTTTTTTCTGGTTTCGTCACCAGACATTGTCAGGGTCACTGACGAGGCTTTATAAGCCGAAACTACGTAGTCTGGCCCATATTCCTACTTCTGTGTTTATTCTCTGCTCTTGAAGGAACTTTTTTAGATTTTAATTGTACCTCACTGCAGCTGGTGTTGTGCCGTGTGGCGGCCGTAAAACGTCTCCCCGTACCTCATCCATAGTGCAGATTATTTTTTATTTACATCCTTTGAGAACAGAGGATAGATTCTGAGAAATCTAAAATTTGAGATCGATTTAGACTATTATTCTAGATCATCGTCTTTTATATTATTTGGATCCTTGTGAAATTAATCAGTCTTTGAATCGACTGCCCAATTAAAATTAAGAAATTGCGTTATGCTTTTTTTTCTGGTTTCGTCACCAGACATTGTCAGGGTCACTGACGAGGCTTTATAAGCCGAAACTACGTAGTCTGGCCCATATTCCTACTTCTGTGTTTATTCTCTGCTCTTGAAGGAACTTTTTTAGATTTTAATTTAAACATGCGTGAACCTACTTGAGCAATACTGACAATTATATCCTTGCATTTAAAATACTTTGGTATCGCAAGGAATGAACAGACTTCTACTGTTTTAAAAGTCACGTGCAAGGGTCAAAGGGACAGTTCAATCTGAAGCAGCTTTATAGAGGATCTTACATAAGAGGTCCTGTATTACTGAATTTATTAAACGAGTTGGGGAAAAAGCTAAGATGCAAAGCTATGTATCGTATCTGTTTCCCAACAAGTTTAGATAATTTGATAATACAGGAGCACGAATGCAAGATTCTATTTATCATATGACACTAAAATCGCATTTTATTAGCAAATTGTGGTCTAAAACGTCGCGATTTCGCCATTAGAAAACCCGACATTTTTATGGACGTCAACGCGTAATGTTACGACATAATTTGCATATTTAATCTACTAGTTGATTATCATTTTTAATGCATGGTTTTATTACACTCAGATGCAACGTCATATGATAAATACTTTTACAGAATTGTATTGTATATTTATTAAGATTCGAGATCCTTTATAACATAATTTAATTTCCCTCGTCGAAGTATGACGCAATGGGTCATTCGTAAAGTAAGTGACGCCTCTCATCATTAATTATGCACAGGACCCATTGTACTCATTTTTGGATAAACTTTCTGTGAACGCCTTGGGTCTAGTGCAGAGATATTCATCGGGGTATGAAATGGGTCGCATGCTAAGTAAGTGGCTTCCGAAACTACTTTTGCTAGCGGACCTCGGTTACTATCCGAAAATTTCAGCTCTTCACTTAAAGTTACATCATTTTTAGGAATTATACCAATCAACAATATAGTTTTGAAAGAAATCATTTAAACCCATAACACATATGAGCCGGGACACGTGAAAACCAACAAAGTGTTTGTGCGCACAGCGCAGACTCAGATCAGTCTGGGCATCTGCTCAGTCTTATGAGAAGACTTCCCAGTGCTCTTAAAGTGTAAGAGTCTAAGCTACCTCCAAGCAGACAGCGAAGACTCTGATCACACTGGGCGAATGCCCGGGCTGATCTTAGTCTGTGCTGGGCGCACAGCTTTGTTGATTTTCTTGTGACGCGGCTCATTTATAAAGGTTTCATCGGCTCTGTCTTCAAAGAAGGAATAACCATTTGTCATCACTAGGCAATAAAAACATGCATTTGTGTAAATTATGTGTGCAAGTAACATGTACCGGTTAGTTGGAAATAAAAATTTGAACTTCATCAGCTTAGAAATGTGTTACAAATCTAAAGGTCCATTATTCAGGTTAACAGCTCATATATCGATGACCTCCTCACACCCCTTTTTATTAAGTAAACTGGGGTTTACCCCAGGTACACATTATTTTGCTATTTCATATGAATAATTTTGTTCTGAGTATAATTTTTCTTGAATATGATTTATATATTAATTTTAAGCTCTAAACTATCGTTCAAGTAGGAGCACAAACATAATTTTAGCCAATTATGCCATCTTATGCCATATAACAGTAAACATTCAATGTCAGTATATTTTGCATGGGCGTGTTATCGTAATGTGAGAGACTGCAGTGAAAATGTAAATATTTTAATATTGAAATCTATTTACTACTATAAGCTGCTGCCTGCCACAGAGAAAAGAATCTTGATTTCAGTGTCTTCCATCCATTTTCATAGCCATATAGCTTACATTTAAGTAATTCATGAGAGGTGCGTCAAAAAGGTTCTCAAAGTCCAAGATAAAAGTTTCAACCAATCTGCCCTTGTCAAGATTTTAGCCAAGCCGTTTATAACTGTAACCAACTGAGTTCAACATCTCTGCCTCTTCCGGAATGCATGTTGTCTGTCTGACAAAAGTCTATGCTCATCCAATGTGCCATACTATTAGAGCAAACAACATGTTCAAGTGTCTTGCATGGTACACAAATTAAAGAAACAGGTCGATTGTTGCAAGCCAATGACCAATCTCCGTTTTTTAACAGCAGGCATGTATTTGCAAGAGACCATTCCTTGGGAATTTCACCCATGTCAATAGATTCTTGGAAGAGGTGAGCAAACATTAGGCCTAATTAGGATGTGAGTTTTTCCAAGACTCTAGGATGCCCTAAAGCTTTTGAGGGGTTCAAGCCCTTAAGAAGTTTGTTACCCCTTTAGCTGAAACGAGAATGCCCTCCATGAAAGAAGCTGAGCGAATAGGGAGGGGAACTTGAATATTATCACTTTTGTTGAACACATCCATAAACTATTACATTCATCAGCCTGTTCCAACTCTGACTCTGCAACACTGCTGCCATTTCTCTTCTTTAGAGGTGAGTCTTTCTTTTGACTATTAATGTACTGGTAGAAGTCTCTGGGATTAACCTTAATGTCACCAACAAAGTTACTGACATATTAATCGTGTTCCTTTTTCACATCAGCCTTAATTGCCCTTCTCAACAATTTAATTTTTTACCTAAACTTGCTACTGCCGGTCTTTTTAGCCTTAGCATGTATCCTATTCTTCTGCGTATCTTTCTTCTAATCTTAGGAGTTATACAAGGAATGGAATAGGTAGAAAAAAGGTGTCGCCTTACTGGTTTTTATATCCCGCCACATGTTACTGGCAGGGTGTTATGTTTTCACGTTGGCTGTCTGTATGTCTGTCCGTCCATCCATCCACTATACGTACGTCCGTCCATCCATCCGCACTTCGTTTCCATTCGATAACTTAAGTATTTACAAACGGATTTTTTTCGAATTTTGCATACGCATTTGTACCAAGAATGTCTCGCTTGGGATTGCTAATGGGCAAATTTCGATTGTTTCTGACAGAGTTATGGCACTTGTCAATATACAAAAATAGGTTTTTGGCCTCTATTACTTCCATTACTATTTGGAATATCATGGTGGAACCTCACAAAAATGATCAAAACAACAACAGCTTTGTATTACCATAGAAATTTTGTCCTCAGGGATTACCTGCCCCTGCCCCAGGGTTCTATACATGTGTAAAATCATGAAAAAAATCAATATAAAATCAGAATTTGAAGTGTTTTTTCTGAAAGTTACAGCAAATGATTACAGTAATAAAAGCATTCTGTGACGCTCAAAATTTACCCCATCTCGGTTATCTGCCCCTGCCCCCGGGCTATATACCTGCATAAAATGATGATAAAATCTGTATAAAGTCATACTTTAGATAGATTTTTCTGAAAGCTGTTGCTAATGATAGGAGAGATGAAAGCTTCCTGTGATGATCAAAATTTGACCACAAGGGGGTCATCTGCCCCTACCGTGTGGCCACATACATTTATAAAATCACTAAATGTATGTGTTCAGAGTGAACAGGGATTTTTCAGGAGCTTACATCAAGTGATTAGAGAAATGAAAGTGTTTTCTTATGACAAAAATTATGTTACATGGGGTTGGCTGCTCCTGCCATAATAAAATAAATCAGCAAAAAGTCAAGAAGTGAAATATATTTGCAGTGGTGGGGTATCATGCAGTTGTTTGCGATGCTTTTATTGAGGGGATATGTTTTTCTGCAGACTCCTGAATAAAGGAAGTTATCAAGTCAAAGTTTTCCTGAACTGAGCGATTATCTGAGTAGCCATTGAAGTACCTATCTTTCGCAAAATCTATGCATCTTTTTCCTCATCCATTCAAAATCTCGCTTTTGGTACAAACTGATATCATATCTTGATCACTAAGTTTGTCTGGGGAATATATTTTTTAGAAATGACTAGAAAGAGAACTGAGGATTAAATCCAATGTGTTTTTCTCCCAAGTTAGGAATTGCACCATGTAAATCCTTCTAACGGACTCAGCATCATGTAAGTCCTTCCAACAGACTCAGCATGATCAGGTAAGTCCTTCCAACAGACTCAGCATTATGTAGGTCCTTCCAACAGACCCAGCATTATGTAAGTCCTTCCAACAGACTCAGCATTATGTAAGTCCTTCCAACAGACTTAGCATCATGTAAGTCATTCTAACTGACCAAGCATCAAGTAAGTCCTTCCAAAAGGCTCCGCATCCAGTAAGTCCTTCCAACAGATTCAGCATTAAGTAAGTCCTTCAAACAGACTCAGCATAAAGTATGTCCTTCCCAGAGGCTCAGCATCAAGTTAGTCCTTTAAACGGACTCAGCATCATGTAAGTCCTTCCAACAGACTCAGCATCACGTAAGCCCTTGCAACAGACTCAGCATCAAGAAAGTCCTTCCAACAGACTCAGCATCACGTAAGCCCTTGCAACAGACTCAGCATCAAGTAAGTCCTTCCAACAGACTCAGCATATGCATCTC
The DNA here is from genome assembly GCA_963989385.1 of Ctena decussata. Taxonomy (NCBI): domain Eukaryota; kingdom Metazoa; phylum Mollusca; class Bivalvia; order Lucinida; family Lucinidae; genus Ctena; species Ctena decussata. The sequence continues at coordinate 42,966,216 of OZ022505.1, read as the reverse complement.
CATCACTTGCTGAACTGTAACAGTTAAATACAAGATAAATTTGAGTTAAAAAGAAATTCTGAGATAAAGGGTATGGGATACATCAATTTTTGCCATTTTTACAAAGAGGAGCAATTATTGTGACTTCCTGTTTGCTGTCTTGGACAATAAAGCCATTCCAAAGTCAGGGTTCGAGGTTATAAAACTTGAGAATAATCTCAAACTCAAAATAAAGCACACCGATTGGTTGCTTCTGAGCATGTGCTCAGAAGCAGCCAATCAGTGTGCTTTATTTTGAGTTTGAGAATGTACTCAAGTTTTATAACCTCTGGGCCAGGTCATTTTCACAAAGGAGAACAACTTTTGTGAATTCCTGTCTGCTTTCCTGCATAACAATGGCAGCCCTTGGAGAAATTTTCCTTTAAGACTGCACCCCAATTGAGAATCGAGGCACAAATGAAAATGGCAGAGTTGCATCCCTGAAACTGGACCCATTCACCATAATATGAGCCTCGACACGAGAAAACCAACATAGTGGTTGTGCACCCAGCGCAGACTCAGATCAGCCTGGACATCCGCCTAGTCTGATCAGACTCTTCGCTGAGCCCTTAAAGGGTAGCTAAGGGCTAAGCTACCTTCATGCGGACAGCGAAAACTCTGATCAGACTGGGCAGGTGCCCAGGCTGATCTGAGTCTGCGCTGGACACACAACCTTTTTGTTGGTTTTGTCGTGTCGCGGCTCATATCTACTGATTCTCCATAAACATGAGCCTTGACACAACAAACCTAACAAAGTGAAATGTTCGCCATGTGAAGACTTAAATCAGCCTTTGCATCCATCCAGTTTGATCAGAGTCTTCACTGTGTGCTTAAAGGGTAGCTAAGGGTCTAACCTAGCTCCAGAAGGGCAGCTAAGACTGTGATCAGACTGGATCTTTGCTGTGCACATATGCCACTTTTTTGGTTTTGTCGTGTCCCAGCTCAAATGTGTAGTGGCTTTTCATAGATGCAGCTCTTATGTGATGCAACACATGTTTAATGAAGAAATGTTACCAAGCCTTGCATACTCTACCACACAGAATTGTCAGGGACTAACTTTTTGGATGTCATCTTTCAACTCAAGTCCAAACCATTTAATTTCATGGGCTTCTATCTCTTACCAAATTTAGAACATTTGCTTAAAGAACACTTTTCAAACTGATTTAAGGAGCCAGAAACAGTTGTATTCACAAACTGTTTATTCTGTTCAGCAATCAAAATGGCAAAATTAAGCATCTAAAAGGTTTCAGACTGGATCATGGATTAGTCAGTAGCTTTCTATTTCAGTCTTAATGTTTCAATATGAAAGCCATTATTACCTGCTCATCTACTATGAACCGTTTACTATTTCACAGTGGGCCATGGATGTCACAGTTGCTTTTCATTTTAACCCTTAATGCGCCAAAAAGCAGACGACAAAATTTACGTCTGCAGAATTTCAAAAAATGTTTCGTCCAAGGGATATTATATTAAGAATTCAAACACTAGAGGGAAAACAGTGTAGATTCAGATGAGGCGGCTCATTGTGCGCCGCCTCATCTGGATCTACACTGTTGGCCAATTCAACAATTTTAATTTTTGGCGCATTAAGGGTTAAAGCTGAACTTTATCAGTCTTAATATTTTGAAAATAAAACCATTTCCTGTTCATCTACTATGAACTGTTTGCTATGTCACAGTGAATTTCATTTTCACGTCTGCCATTAAACAGAAAAAAATATATATACATGTCTATAAAACCACATTCATCCAAAAGGACAATGATCTGAAATTCTAATTCTGCATCAAAATGTATTATATTCATTTGCAATGAAACTATTTACTTTTCACAAGCTGTCTGATTATATCTTCATTCAACCATGTAACTGAACTTACCTGCTTTATGACCTTGACCTACAGCCAGGTCCATGGCCATGTAGTCATCCTCATTTCTCAAGGTCAAATCAGCACCAAACTCCAATAGCAATTTCACACAGGCTGGATGATTGTTGAAGGCAGCATACATCAAGGCTGTGCTGTCTGTCTGGAAATAATTCCTTGAATGATTAGATGACAGACACACAATCATATGAGCCGCGACACGAGAAAACCAACAAAGTGGTTGTGTGCCCAGAGTAGACTCAGATTAGCTGGGCATCCACCAAGTCTGATTAGAATTTTCCCTGTGCGCTTAAAGGGTAGCTAAGGGTCTAAGCTACCTCCATGCGGACAGCAAAGACTCTGATCAGACTGGGCGGATGCCCAGGCTGATCTGAGTCTGCGCTGGGCGCACAACCACATTGTTGGTTTTGTTGTGTCGCGGCTCATATTAACCCTAAACTATAGCAAGTGAGCAGAGGCTCAATTATACCCCAGGCCAGTACCATTGCCTAATAAAATCTAACTGACTATAGATTTAATAGCAATGGATGGATAAGCAAAGGGACAGATAATTGCTTTCTAACTCCCTAGCAGACCTAGTTAAAGATTCCATCAGAAATATCAAAGTAACTTAACACAAAACATTAGTGTAACAGCTAAACAAATTTCAAACTCAAAGTCTGTGACTTTGACCTTAAGTCATCAGCAGAATCCAGAAAATGATAACTTACTTTACTGAAGCTAGATGTAAACCAACCATACACATATCAATAGGTTCCATTCAAGAGTGTTGGAAAATACATGCATACTTAGTCTAGAACAAACTTAACACAAATTTTTAATGCAAACTTATATATATAAAGTAAGTCTTCAACATATCAAATAGTTATGCAAAACAATACAAACTTACAAACAAAAAATTTTAATGCAAGTGTTATACAAATCTGTAGATCTGCCACCTTGACCTTAGTCAACAGCAGCATCCAGATGATATCAGGTAATCTTTCAGAATATATGTAAAGTTAAGCTGCTCAGCTACGCAACAGAATACAAACTTATCTTCAAAAGCATCACGAAATGTTAACCAGACAGATGGACAAACAGATGAATGAACAGACAGATTAATGAAAGGAGAGACGAATACTTAAAATACCTAATTATAAGTTGTATACAGGGGCTATAGTAATAATAAATGTAATCAAATCAAGATGCGACACAACAAAACAAAACCTTTAAGAACACAGCGAAGACTCTGTACAGACAGATCTGAGTCTTCACTGGGCGTTCTTGCAACCTTGTTGGTTTTCTCTTGTTGTGGGTCAATAAATCTACTAGCCAATAATGCACAGAACAAAGCCAGCAGGGTGGCTCACCATATTTTTCCAGTTATAATACTGGTTTCTGTCCTCTAGAATGACCCTGGAAACCTTAACTTGTCTTGTATAATTCTGATATAAAATGGGTTTCCCCTTAAAAAGAATTCCAAAAATCTAGTTCCATCTTATCAGATGGAGATAGATAATTTGGGATACTTTGGAAGTGAAAAAGCTTGTTTTATATCTGAATTAGAATGGTACAGTGTAGACCTGTAGGAGTCTGATCTGGGTCTATTTTGTTTGCTTAAGCACTTCTGCTGCAATATAAAGTGTTACTACAGCCTAGGATTCAGAGGTGCTGTGGACAAGTAGTTAGAGAAGAGCAGAGATGGTTGTGCATTTGAATCCGGGTTTACCCAGCTAGACAATGGAAAGTCTGTCAACCCAGCAGTGAATGGGAAATTTCTGAATGAGAGAAGGATAAGGCACTGAAAGGAGTGGAATGGACTCAGCCTTTCATACACTGTGCCCAAGATACAGTGGGTCTCTAACCCACTGCCCCCTATGGTCACAAAGATACAGGAATCCTTTACCTTATACAGCAGATACCAGTAAATACTCTTGTGCAACCAATATCACAATCAATGAAAACTGGCTACAAGCAATAAGATGGATAGTTGGATGTCACTTTTAAGTATGTTTAAAAGACATACTAAAAATTGCACTGACTGGCAGTATACTTTCAAAATCAACAACCAAAACAGATAATAGAAATATGCTTTAACATACTTTAAATCTTCTAATTATTGGGACATACAGATCTGACAAACAGTGCAGACTCAGATCAGGCCTAAGGAAGCAGTCTGAAGAGGTTCTACACTGTTTGCAGCCATTCCATCTACATCTTTTGGATGCATTACTCATTGATAAAACCAAATTGTTCTATCTTTAAGACAGTAACGGTAATTATTTTAAGTGTTCCAATTTTTAGAATGTTCACAGTAATTAAAATGGAAACTGCAGAATCAGATCACCAAAATAATGTCAAAAACCTTTGAAAAATCTAAAATTTATGTAATGTTGACAGAGCTCTAGATAAGAGGGGTATTTAATGATAATTGAGGGATATTATTTTTTTATTTTTCATTGAAACCATATGTTGTGACCCCTCATCTGAACCGTCTCGTCGAGACAGTTCAGATGAGGGGTCACAACATTTGTTTTTATGCAGAATTAACAAAAATTGTCCCTAATTATCACTAAATATTCCATCTCATCAAGGGCTCTGAATGTTGAGACTGAATACGAACCTCATCAGTATAATTAACGTCCACACCAAGTTTCAGCAAAAACTTAACAATGTCATGGTAGCCATAGCAACTAGCAAACAAGAGACCATTTTCTCCATGGTTGCCCACAATGTCAAGGTCAGCTTTCATGTGAACAAGATATTCCACTGTTGCCAGTTGTCCATTGGCACATGCCCATAGTAGGGGAGTGAGACCATGATCATCAACTTTGTCTATATTGCCACCTGTTATGACAGAAAATTTTATTACCCACCCTACCATATACAGGGTAATAATGCAGTTATGACTGTCTACAGATTGTGGTTTTCATGTTCAACTCACGTGACCAGTCAGTGCCTTTGACTATTGCCTGCCAATTGATGTTACCCAAAGCTAAGTGACATCACTCATTTAACGCAACACCAAAGTAGTTGGTGATATTCTTGCCTCTCCATGAATCAAGAACTGTCGCCCGGTCACTTGCTACAAACATAAAAGGAGTTTTCTGACTTCATACAACATGTTTTTACATTGCTTGGATAATAAAGCAACTACTCATGCTTTTGTGGACAACAGGCAAACTATCACCCCTTGGTGCTGTGGACGACCCTGTGCACTATAGCCCGAGGCCACCAGGCATTGAGTGACAGTGCATCAGATCATCCATTGAACCTTGGGGCAATGGTTCTGACTGTTGTCCCAGCAAGGCATAGAACACTTGTTATACATGCAAGATAAAAAAGCAAGATGTCAGAAAGCTCCATTTACGCCTGTCATCACTCAGCCCATGACCAGGCAACAGTTAAAAATATCCTCTGCAACTTTTTAACTGTTTAAATGGGTCATGTCACTATCAAAGCTGGAGAATGTCAAAAATATTGACTGGTCACATAATCAAACAGATAATATCTGATAATTCTCTATAAAACAGCATTATTCTTAAGAAAGGCCACAACTAATTTTATACAGAAATTAGAAGACAATATATCCAAGAATTATAGTGCAAAATAAAAACATGGTCTTCCAAACTGTAGGGCTTTATAATCATGGAAATTCTTGCCTCTCTATGAAGAACTGTCAAAATACCTCAGAAATGAACAGAATATCTTAGACCTGAAATCTTTCAGGCACCAATCATTACAGTAGAACTTCAATGGCTTGAACAGGCTTGGGACCATGAAAATTAGTTTCAGCGAAGGGTAGTTCTAGCCAATCACATTTGGTTTCTACATAAAGTGACCTCTAGGGACCAAGGAAAGAGTTCTAGTCCAGCTGGGTTAAAGAGACATCAGGGTTTGAGCCATTGAAGTTCTACTGTATTTTGAGCTTTCATTGAGTGATGAGAAACATTTGCTCGTAAATGTCTGTGAAGCCTGAAAGATGGACAAGAAAAAATATACAGGTCCACTAATTTTTGTGGTCTACCTATCTATGAAATATCGAAGCCCTCGCAGTTCCTGTTCTTGCGAAATGGTAGAACTGCGCAATGGTAGTGTTACATACAGAAAGATGCACAGAATTACGGCTGGACAGTCAGGCCCAAACCCATCTACCCACCAACTTCTTCGAAATCGGGGGCATATGAAATAGCAAAAACACTGAACTGTATCCATTCATCTTCGTACTACCTACCATCTTGTATTTCCTGTTTGAGATACACAAGTTCTCCCTGTGCTGCCATCTGGTGCAATGTCAAATCTGAAAATATAAACAGTTGACTCTCATTATCTCAAACACTGATATCCCAATGTACCTTCTTATATCAAAGAATATAGTTTAGACACATTTCCTATAGTTCTTTACATTTCAACTCCTGTTATCTCTAACTACTGGTATCTCAAAGTAAATTTTCTGGGACCAGAAAATTTACTTTGAGATAACAGTGGTTTGATATCAAATTCGACTCTGAGATGTTAAGAGAAGAGAGTGTAACAAACTGTTGATCCGGAAAGTCAGATAAATTTTATGAAACTGTAACAAGTGTCATACAAAAAGAGCACAGTGGAATCTTGTTATCCACTGTGAAACAAGATTATTTTGCCCTTCAAGTGCTAAAAAAGCGGATGACAAGCATTCGTCTGCAAACTCTCAAAATTTAAAAAAAAATGGTTCATCCCAATTACATCACACTGAGAATTCAAAGACTAGACGGAAAACAATATAGAGCTATATTTCATTATGTGCCACCTCATATGGATTTATGCTGTTAACAGTTTGCAAATCGAACTATTTTCATTTTTAACGCTTTAATGCAGGCTGGAATAGTGCATGTCATTGGCTGGAAACTTAAAAGTACAGTAGAACTTAGGTGGCTTGAACAGGATTTTTTTGGATGATGAAAATTAGTTCCAGCCAAGGGTAGTTCTAGTCATCCAGGGTTAGAACTACCCTTGGCTGGAACTAATTTTAGTAGTTCTAGCCATCCAGGGTTTCTATATAAAGCGACCTACAAGGACCCAGGAAAGAGTTTTAGGCAGCCAGCGTTAGCGAGCCTAGCCATCTGCATTTGAGCCATTGAAGTTCTACTGTAAAACACTAAAATCTATAAACTGCAGTGAAGAACTATTAATCAGCTATTTACATATCTCGACTGGCATTGCTGAATAAATTGGTTTTCCCTGGGATAAGTTCGGCAGCTATTCTTCTTAGGTTTATCTGCCATCTTTGTCAAAAAACCATAGGTCCATGCCCCAAACATAAAAGGTCATTTACTGCTATCATAAACCACTCATGAGATGTTAGTTGGAGTAATTGGTTATGGTATCTCAGAATACAGACAGTTCTACAGAGGGATTACAACATACATTCCAACAGAGAAATGAGCCAAGTCATGTGACTTCCAACAATGTGGCAATTTTGTCATGTGATATTCAGGATCATCTCACTCATTTATGTAGGGTAATCAGAGACCTTACCATGGGCTCTATGGCTTGGATCACTTACATAGATGGCTGATGTGACAAGCAAAGACTCTGATCAGACTGCACTTATGTGCAGTCTGATCAGAGCCTTTGCTTTTCACCAATGCCACATTGTTGGCAATCACATGACATGGCTCAAATATTGAAATTATTCCTAAACTATCTCTATCACCCTTTCTCTTCTGCAGCCCTGTCAACTTACTATGAAATACAGGAGTGGTAGTTTGAACATTGCCTCTCTGTAGATTGGTCATCACAGTTGAGGGCTGGAAAATAAAAACAACTAGGGCCCAGTTGTTGCATTGCAAAAGCTTCCCACATATTTTCAACAACAAAAATCAGTGTATTTGCTGATTAAGTCGTTAAACACTTAACAAGTTGGCCTCTTAACAATGCTTTGAACAACTGGGCCCAGGAATGTACCATAATTCTAAGTAAATGTATTGGGACAGATGGGTCTGAGCAAACAGTGCAGATCCAGGACTTACACTGTTTGCGGCCAGTGCTCCAGATAAGAAGGGGTAAAAGGGATAGTTTAGGGATAATTTTTCTCATTTTTCCATTTAAATATACATTCAGACCCCTCATTAGAACCATCTCACCCAGACAGTTCTAATGAGGGGTCACAACATATGTTTTCAATGAGAAATAAGAAAAATTATCTCTGAATTATCCCTGTTACCCCTTCTTATCTGGAGCTCTGTGTTTGCCATTCCATGTATCCATGTGCATCTTCTGGATGCATTACTGCAGAGTGAAAAATTAAACTGTTCAACTTTTAGGACAATTTTTCTTAATAATTTGGGTGTCTCAATTCTTTTAATTTTTATGGTGTTGTGCATGAAAATACATCAGCACGATACATAAAGACCCAACTACAGGTATTGCGATTGAAATTCCAAAGCAACCCAAGGTTAAATTCTGATCATGAAGGAACAGTATCACCTGTTCCATCAACATTTTTAGATACATCCCGTTTTTAGCATACCATATTTATTGGCAAAAAAATGGTGTTTTTCCATCTCTAGAGTAACCCCAAATATCTAAATCAATCTTATGATATTATATCTCATAAGACAGATCTAGATTTTGGGGATTGTTTTAGAAGGGAAAATCCCTGTCTTGTAACCAAAGAAACATGGTCATAACAGCAAGTTATCATCAGAAGAACCAGAGACGGTTCAGATGAAGGGTCACAACATATGTTTTTATACAGAATTAACAAAAATTATCCCTAATTATCACTAATTACTCCCTCTTATCTATAGCTCTGTATTTGGTTTTCTAGACTTTTGAAGTTTAGCCACACTGTAAAATTTGAATGATGCCTCTGACACACTAAATCTGCCATGGATACATTTTATATTAAGGACTTTCCTGGAAAAACGACTGGAATGTGTAGATCATATGTCATATTAGTTACCTGACCAGTGTCTTACCCTGACAGGAGTTTCTTGAGTCTTGACCTTTGATGGGGAGGGAGAACTGCCTGACCCACCTGAAAAGACATATGTACAATTAAGCTACGTGTATTAATGCCTAGCATCCTATAAATAGGACATAGGCAAACAGTGCAGACCCAGATCAGATGCGGCAGAATGCAGTTCAACGCAGTAACATGTTGGAATTTCAAACAGTGTAGACCCTGATCAGACTGCTCCTTCAGGATCTGGGTCTGCACTGTCTACCCAGACCCGTCACTCCAAATCTTTAGAACTTGTATGGTAGCTTTCAGAAACAATATAAAACTAGAAATGTTTTTCAGAGAAAAACTGATGTCCCCCCACCAGCCCATTTCCAATCCCCCCTTATGAATAAAAAAACCTGTGCAATTAAAATACTAGGCAAGTTTGGAGAAAATCCAGCCACTGGTTCTAAAAATATCCTTCATAGATGACTATGTCCTTGCAAATGAAGTCAAGGTCACCAAAATCTGATCAGCTCTGAAAGCTGACCCAATGATGTATCCATACAAGTCTGGTGAAATTCCATCCACTGGTTCAGGAGATATAGTGGTTACAAGAAATTGTCACCTAAGTCCTTCAGTGACCTTGAAAATGAGGTCAAGTCACCAAAATTTAATCAGCTCTTAAACTTGTCCTAATGATGTATCCATGAAAGTTTGGTGAAATTCCATCCATTGGTTCAAGAGATATAGTGAGTACACGAAATTGTCATCTAAGCCCTCCAGTGACCTTGCAAATGAGGTCACAGGCACCAAAATCTTATAGGCTCTCAAACCTGTCCCAAACATGTATCCATGCAAGTTTGGTGAAATTCTATCCATTGGTTCAAGAGATATTATGGGTACAAGAAACTGTCATCTAAGTCCTCCAGTGACCTTAAAAATCAGGTCAAGATCACCAAAAACTAATCAGCTCTTAAGCTTGTCCCAATTATGTATCTATGCAAGTCTGGTGAAATTCCATCCATTGGTTCAGGAGATATAGTGGTTACAAGAAATTGTCATCTAAGTCCTTCAGTGACCTTGAAAATGAGGTCAAGGTCACCAAAATCTAATCAGCTCTTAAGCTTGTCCCAATGATGAATCTATGCAAGTTTGGTGAAATTCCATCCATTGGTTCATGAGATATAGTGGTTACAAGAAATTGTCATCTAAGTCCTTCAGTGATCTTGAAAATGAGGTCAAGGTCACCAAAATCTTCTGAGCTCTTAAACCTGTCCCAATGATGTATCCATGGAAGTTTGATGAAATTCAATCCATTGGTTCAAGAGATATCGTTAGTACAAGAAATTTTCAGCTAAGTCCTGCAGTGACCTTGAAAATAAGGTCAAGGTCACCAAAATATAATCAGCTCTTAAACTTGTCCTAACGATATATCCATGCAAGTTTGGTGAAATTCCACCCATTGGTTCAGGAGATATAGTGCATACCAGAAATTATCACGCCATTTAAGTCCTCCTGTGACCTTGAAAATGATGTCAAGGTCACCAAAATCTAATCAGCTCTTAAGCTTGTCCCAATGATATATCCATGCAAGTTTGGTGAAATTTCATCCATTGATCCAGGAGATATTGTGCATACAAGAAATGTTCACGCCATTTAAGTTCTCCTGTGACCTTGAAAATGAGGTCAAGGTCACCAAAATCTAATCAGCTCTAGACCTTGTCCCAATGATATATCCATGCAAGTTTGGTGAAATTCCATCGATTGGTTCAAGAGATATCGTGCATACAAGAGTGGGACGCCGACGCTGACGCCGACGCCAACGCACCGGGAAATCCATTGAAAACAATATGTCCCCCCTCACCTTTGGTGGGCCATTGAAAACAATATGTCCCCCCTCACCTTTGGTGGGGGGACATAATAATCTACCATAAAATTCTAAATATTGGGACAGATATGTTTGGTTTAAACAATATTTTATTCATAGAAATTACATATATGTAGTACAAAAATAAATAATGGTACAAGATTTGACAGTAAGCAGTGCTTATATAAAAGCCATCTCCTGATATGTTTGAGCGAACAGTGCAGGCCCAGATCAGACTGCTCCCAGGGAGCAGTCTGATCAGGGTCTACACTGTTTGCCTTTCACCTGCATCTTTTGGATGCATTACTGCCTTGTATAACAAAACAGTTGTACTATTAGGACATTTATGGTAATTATTCTATGTGTCCCAATTTTTTAAATTTTTTAGTGCATGAAAAGATTTATCCTCTAAGTAGCAGACCTAGTTTTACTGAGTCTGTTCATGAGTACAATACTCCTCAATACTCTAAAACTAGTCTGAGGTGAATCTTATGTCAAAGACTTTTAAAAATAACAAATGCCCTAGATCAAGCCAGGTCCCCTATTTAAAGGCAGTGACTTTACCACATCACTATAAAAGTTGGCTGGTACCACAAGGCAGACAAGTGTGTAATATAACTATATTCTGTGACATTCTCCCTTTCTATATTGACTTTGTAGAGTATGAGAATCACTTGAAATGAGACATGTGGATTATTAATGTTGGGTGCCATTATTTACAGACTCTTAAAAATCTGCACAGTATCAAACAGACTGGGGTCCCTTTGATTCAAAGGTGAAAATTACCATGTCACTACAAAAGCAAGCGGAGCACCTTGCCTAGTGGAGTGAGTGATCGCCTTTTCACAGGGTGTCGCAGGTTCCACTCCCACTGGCCAATCTATTTCTTCAATCCAATAGACCAGGCAATCTGCACCTAGCGTACCACAAGTTAGTAAATATGGTAACAGGGTGGCAGGTTTTTTTGCAGTGTTGCTGAACATTGGTGGTGATGTCCGCCTTATCAAACTGGCACTTCTGTATATGTGCATGCAAAACACAACAAACACTGAGGTAATGTGCAGCTGCATGTTATGGTTATGTAACCAGGTCCCGAGGTTATAAAACTTTTTTCATGCTCAACTCAGCTGAGCATGAAATTTTACCTGCAAATAAACAGCAAAATACTGATAAGCACAGATGTTTTCTTGCTCAGCTAAGCTGAATATGAAATTTGCTCTGCTTATGAATATGAAAATGCCAACAGTAGTTGGCATTTTCATATTCATCAGCAGAGAAAATTTCATGCTCAGCTGAGTTGAGCATGAGAAAAGTTTTATAACCTCGGGACCAGGGACTGTCGCCTTGTTTAACAAGCATAATTGGAGAAACACAAATACACTTGCAGTACAATATACCATATACAATAACCTGTGACCTTCTCCCCGTTCATATATTGAATTGGTCCTCAAATTTGAGACAAACAAGAATCACTTGAAATGAGTCATAAGAATTTCTAATGCACATGTGGGCTATCTACTTTGAGCGCCATTTGTCACAGACTCTTACAAAAGATTAGATGTCCAGCAGAAGATCAAACTGGAGTCTCCTTTATCCAAAGGGGATGTAGTTCAAACCAAATTGCTACAAAGGAAGACAGTACAAGTGTATGATAATCCTATACCCTCTGACATTTATTTTAAAAACAATTACTGTAAATGTGCCAAAAATGGAGCTCTGACTTTTCCGGGGGGAAAAATAAAATCCCAACAGACCTACCCACTATTGAGAAAAAGGGTCGCGTAAGGGGAAACAAGAATATTTCTAAGGTTGGCCTTGACCTCCCTCTGGGCACACAAAAAGTTAAATCAACATTGAATCAATGTTGATTCAATGTAATAACATTGAATCAACATTGATTCAATGTTGATTTCCTGTTGTATGCCTGCTAGGCTGAATTTAGAATGTTTCAGCACTAAGCGACACTGTTAAAGAACCAGAAAATGATAAATTACACTCAGTAATTTAAGTAATTCAGTAATTAGAAGTACATAAGGGGAACAGTTAAGGCCACCATATAATTTATAAGACCAATAGGTAAGTTACCTTCAGCAAGTACTGATGCCACCTCCAAATCATTGAGTTCCTGGTCACTGTCTATAGGTGACACAAGTCTCAGAGCACTCAGCTTCTTCACTGGCGACAGTAGTAATCTACGAGAACCATCAGGAGACAGTTTCTTTGTGGCACCATTGTCTCTTCCTGGCTTTGATCTTCCTTTGGGTGGGCTCACTGCACCTTCCTCTGCAGAATGCATGATTAATTCAACCTATAAAACAAAAAAAAAGAAAAAATCGTCAGACCAGCTCTGCTGAAGAAGGCAATCTGGGCCCACTTAATCAAAGCATTGTTAGCCTAACAAGCTTGTTAAGAGGTCACCTCCTTAAGTGTTTTATGACTTAATAACCAAATACACTGATATTTTATATTGAAAAAAATGTGAGAAGCTTTTGCAGTGCCAGCTTAATGTCAGAAAATTCTTCAAGATAACAGCACTGAACTGAACGCAGAATATATGAAATAAAAATTAAAATAGAAAAGGAAGATGTCCCCCTCAAGGGTTAAGACCTAAAGAAAGATAGACAGATAGAAATGTGTAAAAGAAAGGCCCATTCCTGTTGTTCCAGGTCTGTTTCTGTCATTATGTCCATTACGGTTTTTAAACACACCCCTTTTTACTTTATTCTTAATTACCCTGTGCATAACACCCAGTAAGAGGGTGATGCAAGATACACAGAGTGACAGACTAACCCTGCGCATAATACTCAGTAAGACCACAGGTTCTCTGCTACAAAAACAGCTCAAACCCCTTTAAACTTGATGCAGGTATGCAAGAAAAATGCCTCAATTTTTTGGATTGCTAAAATGCCAGTTAGAAACACCCCAACAAAAGCTAAATTCTTACTTGTAAACATCATTTCAAAATGTATCTATAAACATGATAAATTTGTTCAGTTATGGTCTACGGGGTGCTGTAATCCTGAATTCAACATTTGCCACAAAATCTCGTCGCAACTACGCTGTCCAGCTTCCGGTGCTGCGCCAAAGTTGAGCATGTGCTTGTACGCTTTGAAAATCACACATCAGCGAAATCATTCAATTACTCTTAGTTTTAGATATGACCAATGTTGTTGAATCACTGTTTCCATGTATTACAATATTTTGTTTGCCCTAATTTCGGTCAAAACGTTTCTTACGAGTGAAAACTTGAAACAAACATGATGAAAATGATGTCATGACATTCATGTCAACAACGTCAAACCTCCACAGTAACATTGGCGTAAAATTTTCATTTGTTGACTGAGGCTTACATGTACTGACTTTTCGAACAAGAAAGATGCAGATTAGCTAGCGCATCCGCACAGTCTGATCGGCGATTTTGTTGTTTGATTACTGGACAGAGTAGGAAGCTGTACATTAAAGAGGATCATTATCCGCAGAATCACTTCATTTTTCCCGTAAATGAACCTGTTGACGTTGCTGTGTGACGTTTATACATCGGAAACTGGAGACCGTAATAGAGTCCCAACACAAGCTTGCACACCTAGCCATTTCTTCAAAATGGCTCATAGCCTGGATGTTTAGCGCTTATATTTAATAGCATACAACTTCAATGTGGTAAGACTAAGAGGATAACACAGGATAGACAAAAAGACAGACAGATAGATAGATATGACAAACAGGTATATAATCACTTCCTAAGTACTTTATCGCGGGTTCTATTTTACTGCGGCATTAACATACCTCACCTATACTCACATAATGCACTGGTCAGTCATTTGCAACCATGGCCCCCATGGGGCCGGGGATAGCGGGGGCATAGCAGGGCTTAAGTAACTTGTTTTTACCTAAGAGGTGTCCTGACAGTGCCGTGGATACGCAGGGCTTTTGATATCCGCCAAAACAGTGGAGAAAGTACTGTCGTGTCGGCCTATTTGGCGCATCGGCTTATTCAGCGCATGTTACGTAACGTCATTTACCGTTAAACACGTGTTGATAATTTTTGTCCGCTGTTTTCCAAGCAGTCCTTCAAGCGCAGATCTTTATATGCGGTAAAGAAGATCATTTCTGGCCAGAGGGGTTAGTTGCACTTGGTGTTATGCAGATATTTGCAGTTGTCATGCGGTGAATGTTACTTGCAGCTCGGAGTATGAAGTTGAATGCACACCGTATTTCGCAATCTTTATTTACAAATACAGTAGCTCTGAGTACACATCACGAATGTAGGTCAACTAAATTCAGCAGCATTTGTAAATAATAAATATCACTCTTTGCATGCCTTGCACAATTGCACATAGTAAAGAAGTGAATTATAAAATAACTCACTCAGCTAATGTCCAAAGGATCATGAAGCAAATACTTGTTGAAACTTTCCACAAGCTCCTTCTGCAGCCATTCTGCAGCCCGCAGAGTGATGTCATGATTATAGTTTGTTTACAAATTTAGCCCATTATTTATGTCAGGAATAAGACATTTCCAGAAGCTGCGTCGAACTGGCCGACAAAAACAGGGTCCCTCGTGCACAATGGTACATGAGTTTTGAGTTTCTTTTCATATTGTGATCAATACCAGATGGTGGATTTTTTAGATGAAATAAACGGTGATTATTGTACTTGATAACCACAATATCTGTTGTTTATTTTTTATTGTTCTTATTTACACAGTTAACGATTCTTTGCTTAAGTGCGCCGAATAGGCCGACAGCACTGTAATGAAATGTTTTCAACAAAATTAAATTCCGAATAAGATTTACATATTTTCGTTCAGAGTGAACATGGTGAACCCCATGGTAAAGTAGGAAGTTTCTTTGACGTCACCCATATCAGCCTGGTTGTATCCTCGAATGACCAGTTTCAGTGACCCTAAGAGTATTATATGCACAGTGGCAATGTTTCACATAAAGGCAGGATTTCTATAATGGATTATTTTAGTGAGGCATTCTAATTATTGACTGTTATCCAGACAAAGATGGAAAAGTTGAAACACTGAATTTTGGAGGTCTTTATTCTCAAGGCCTATATTTCGCTTACAGTAATAAAGACGGACCAGTTTCAGTGACCCCCACTCATTTTCTGAACAAGTTGCAATATGAAGCTGGTTGCTGTTGCTCAAGATTGAAACTCATGAACTGAATATAAAAAAGTACTGAAGGCAATGGCTGTATGTGCTTATCAAGAAAAAGATGACAGCATGGAAATTAAGAAATACCCTGTCAAAATAAGGGGGTGGGGTTACAAAACAAGCCAAAACTTGCATGCAAATTTATACATTTTATCCAAATGTTTTTTTGTATTTTATGTTGAAAATAATAGTAAACCTAATTTCAAATAGTATTTAGTCCCTGGTAAGATAAGATAAGATTTATTTAAAGTCGGCAAGTTTCATAACAATACAACATAAGCTCTTGATGAGCTTTTGAACCGACTGCTAAATAAGAGTATATGATCAACAAGTGTAAAAGAGCTGTAAGAATGAATAATCAGTTACAATTGCATCTGGCCTGGCTGTCTGCATGTCATCAGACCCAAGTGTCTGCACACCATGCAAACAACCATGTCAGACCCAACTACTTGGAGATATAATACGATATAAGAAATATATTATTTATCATACTCACTAGCCCTATAAGGAAAGAAACTGCCCTATTAGCACATTAAACATGTATAAGCACATAGGATATTAAAATAGCTTACATACTAGTCCGCATAGCAAGGGCAAGATCATAAATTCAGAGACCCACGACATTGTACTGGACGGTGGGGCTTCGCAGGTGGCAGCTCAATCGCTAAACAGCAAGCTTCACTCCACCGTCAAGTCAATGTGCCGTATCTTACCCCCACCAAAAGCAGACAGTAACTAACTAAACAAGGTAACTATAAAGCTAGCAAATTAAAGCAACATTCCGAAATAGCAACAATGCAATATGACTCACTTAGCAAGGGCAAGATAGACAAAGATTTGGACATTGCACTGGATGGTGGTGTTTCGCAAGTGGCAGCTCAATTGCTAAATAACAAGCTCCGCTCCACCATCCAATCAATGTACCCCGTCGTACCCCCACCAATTGAGCATCTATAGAAGTTAAAGAAGCATAAGAACTACTACGACACAATAAGCATAAATAGTTGGCTAAAACATTTAAAGCGTTAAAGCAGCTGAACAGTAAAACAACATAAAAGGTGCATATGATGCATCCGTGATGTGGAGCAAAACTGTTAAAATTTGGTATCACAGGCAGAGCAGGTGCAATTTTCCCCATTCATAGGAAAAAAGCATGAAAAATGGGGTTGTCATGACAACCTGTATACTATAAAGCTCTTCAAGGTAGAATGATGTTCTTATCAAACCTATAGTATACAAAGGCAATATGACTTAGTGCATATCTCTGCAAAAAAGAATTACTTGCTGCATCACTTTTTAAAAATATTGACAAAATTTAACAGGTCACTGAAACTGGTCAGTCACTGAAACAGGTCCACCCACGATACTGTCATCATTGGTTTATAAGAACATCAAATGACAGGAGAACTTTCACACTTCCACGAGAAACAACATACCCAAACTCGAAAGACAATAGATAACTCTTGTACTGTTTAATTGTAAATTATATCTGCAACTGCATTTTACTGTTATACTGAAGCGGGTGTAAATAAAATGCGAAAAGAACCCTCCTTTCGCGAAAAGAAGATTTTGTTTAGAATTTTATTTAGTTCCATATAGGGCCCTATCCGGGCATATTAATAACAATATATTACATAGCAAGTATTACAAGTACAAAAATACAACAAGCAATATTCATTTATGTAAATGAAATCTGCCAAAAGAAAGTGACTATACAGTGGGCTCGACAGTATCGGATCAAGCTCAATAAAACTCCTGTTTTGTTGTATGTGAATGCTAAAAGTATGTATGTTATTACACATAACAATTGCAAAATATCCCTTCTATCTATTCATGTCAAAATATTTACTAAATTTATTCCTTTAAGGGCAGATAACCTATCGAGACTAACAGGGAGATCTTACGACAGTAACGAATCAGGTGCGACAGTATCGGATCATATGATGTTATCTTATAGGAGAGTTCCTCCGAGGTATTCTGCCAACCTTCTTAGCTTCAATAATTTTGCTACATAAACAGCTGGTCCTATTAAACTCTCAGAGAAAACATTTACGGCCGTTCAACGATATTTTATGTGGTCCTTCACCAGCAACGGTTATGTCTGTTAAATAAAAGTTGAATGTATCTAAAAAGTACAAGCATGCCAAAAATTCTAAATTCAAAAATTCCCTGCGCCCCATAGCACGGAACTACTCAAACAGTAAAGAAAATAATCTGCCTTTGCAAAGTGTAAACCCTGATAAGACCGTAGTGTCTGATCAGGATTAACAAATTTACGGTGATATTCCGCCTTAACGATATTTCAATGCAATCAGTGTATAAACACTACGTGGTCATTCAACGAGTTCTCCGGCATTAGTGTGAGCCTACAATGTGTACAGATGTTCATCCGATGAACGCCAGTCATTATTGGGTTCACACACATGCGAGCTGATCTCGAAAGTTTCTTCAGAATGTTTAGCAGAAGCTTAGTTGTGCTACGCATAACCTTCATTATCATACGCTAGCGTGTGGGGCGTGGGATGGGGGATATTTTACTAAAAAAAGATGTTAACTTAGTTTTATACTGATCTTATTTGAAAGAAGACACAGCAGCCACTCTGATAGTCGATTTATGACTTGTTTTCAGCATCAACCATACATCCAACATACAGTTTTCCAGCTGAGGCCTGTATTTCAGTTCAAATTATATAATGATCCGTTACTGTCGCACATAGGTGCCCCACTTTTCAAGTCTTTAGTTTCACCAAATACTGGGATGTCACAAAAATAATGACTGCCTGCAATTTTAGGGATGCCAGGACACATTACAAAGCAAAATTGGTTTCAATCGCCTTATGATAAAATAGTTTAAATAACCGAAATCTATTTTGGGGTACCGAACAACAGGCAAAATGCAAGCGCCGCTGAAGAGGGGCCAAGCTTTTCAACAACTCCGATTGGTTTCACAGTCGCAGATTTCGATCGAATGTTTCACCCTGCACTTTGTCATTGGTCTAACTTGATGACTGTAATATAATGGTAAAAAATATTTGCTTCATTTGTGAGAAAAATGGGCGATAACTTACGAGTGATCCGATACTGTCGATGATTCGATACTGTCGAGTCCACTGTATCTAATATTTTAGCAGCTACCAGAATATAAAATTATTCCTAGATTATTCTTTTCTAATATCAAAACATTTATGAACATGTCTTGCAAGTCTTTTAATAACATTTTCATCTTCAGAAGTCATCAACCAAAAAAATTTACTATCTGGTGGTAAATGGATAAAATTTTCACAAGTTTTTTTAATATCACAAAATAGCTTCTCTCGCTCATCTGCATATTTGAGGCATTTCATCAAAAAATGAATTTCATCTTCACTTTCATTCGTATTACAATATTTACAAATTCTGTCAGCAGGTTTTATATTTTTGTATCTTCCCCTCTCTATTGCCAACTGATGTGAACTTGTTCTAAACTGAGTAAAACATTTCCTGGTTTCTCTGTTTTCGATAATATTAAGGTAAGTCTCTTTTTTAAAAATGGGTTTAAAAGCAAAATATGTGCGTAATTTGCCTAGTTTGATAAGTGCATTTTCTTCCACTTACCGTTATCGTACAAGTATTTACTTGTCTGTAGTGTTTGGCTAAGAAGGCTCGCATTTTCCATCGTTTCAATTCTTTTAAAGTATTTAATCATTCCAATTATTATGTCAATAGAATAGGGCGTTCTGCCCAAATCACCAACAACCGCCAAATTCGTTGTTTTTTATGTACACCTAAAATATATTTATAATACTTCATTGCTAGCCTATCAGCTTCAAAATTTTCATAAGCTTTTTCTATTTTAAATACAGGCTCTTTTCTTACCGCTGATGTTGATGACAAAGTTGTTCCCCAAATCTCGCTGCCATATAGTAAATTTGGTTTAATTGTATGGTCAAACACATGCAAACTTGTTTTAACGTTGGGAGAGAGCTCACCAAAAATACCTTTTAATTTGAAAAATGCCTTAAGTCCCCTATTATAAAGGTCTGCCCTTGCTCTGGAGAATGTACCAGAAGCAGAGAAAACTACGCCTAAATATTTGTATGTCTGAACATTTTCGATAATTTCACCATTGAAACAAAATTGATATGGTAACAATATTCCACTTTTATTAAATACAATAGTTTTTGTTTTTTCTATATTAATATCCAAGCACCACGACTCACAATGTTTATGACAGGTAGATTTAATAAAAAGAATTTAATGCTACTTTCAAGTAAAATGATAATATATCGATACTAATGAATGAAAACCAGTATGATAGGAAGATAAGGATGATAGGATGATAGGATGATTCACAGGTCCTGGTGAATGATTGTCCTTGGGCGTATCACCAGTAAAACAATTCTAAAGTTTTGACGCCATTGTCACGGACTCTTAAAAAAATCTCACACCCGGTCCGAGCACAGTCACAGCACTTGTCCTTGTGAGAATGGAGGTGGTCTGAATTCATTTGTCCAGTGAGTACCATTTTTGTATTTTACGTTTTTGTAAATAGTGGCAATAATAATTTTAAGCACTGATATCAGTGGATCTGAAGTCTGGGATCAAGTGCTTGTTATGAGCATTTGATATTCATAAGCAAATTATTTATTTTGCTGGCTGTATTGTAATATACATGTATTACAAGTTACTGATAAGCACAGTTTATTCATGCTTGTCTTGCATTATTGGCTGTGTAATAAGTGTTTTATAGCTGTCTGTATAGAAACTGAAGTGTATAGCACAGAAGTGGGTTCATCGTCCAAAGATAATCATTTCAGTTATTGTAAGTGATCAGGAGTTTGATTTTAAGCATTTATGACTGTTCTTTCCTGATAAACGATGTTGTCTTGTTAGAGTCAGGATTCTGATGCTGATTCTTAGGAATATGGAAATATATGCAAGACAAGCTAGAACATATGCACAACAATATGATGTTAGATACTTCTGATCCATGCATTATGTTTTACTTTATTTGTTGTTTTTAAAGATGATAAATGCATCAGTTACATATAACTGTACGTAATGAGTAGCAGAAGATAAAATTGCAAGTTTACTGTTCTGCGAATAATGAATTCATTACGTCATGGATCTGTAATTGTCCGTTATATTGTTCACAGGCGAGAGTTTAAATATGGTAGCTAAATGCACCTGTGAGCATTGTTAAGAGAAGAAACATTGCAGTTAGTAGTATTGATGTATTATTTTAATTTCAGGACTTATTTTTCCTCCTGTGAGATGATTCTATAATCCTACGTCCTGAATAAACTCTGTGTAGATAGAGAAAACTCTTGACTTCATCCTTTCATTTCTTGTGGCATGGCTTTTCTTGTGGCTTCTTCCGAGCTAGTTCTGGGTGGTTGAGAAACCATGGCTACAATTTGGCGCCCAAACGTGCAAACGTTACCCATCTATATATACAGAGACGTTCAGGACTGTGATCTGGTGTTCCTGTATAAATGGTTCTAGGAGATTGTCAACTGTGATCTGGTGTTCGTGTATAATGGAGCTGGGACGTTTTCGTCAGCAGAGACTACTTGATGCAGATTCTTTCCTTGATTGACTGAGATGACATCCACTACCCTCTAGGAACTTTATTTGTGAACTGACAGTTATAGTGATTCCTTCTTTTGAGTGTTTAGTGACTTATTTTGCTAGTATCATTCATGTCAGTACAGAGTGAGTCTACCCAGATGAAATATCCACTGCTATCATCGATCGGTGAGCTAAAAATTACAAAACATATTTCTTTTTTTGGTACATTATTTTTCTCTGAAATCAGTTGTTTATTTTCAGAATTTCAGTCAGTATGGACTTTACGGCAATTAACAGTATTTCAGGTTTGCATTATGCAAATTAATAGGCTGCTCCAAATAATTTGGTCCAATTTTGTGATGTTGAGGTGTTAAGTCTTATTATGCCAAACAAATAATAGTGAACATCTGCATATATTTCAGTTTCAACCCTGTTTGTTGGTCAGTTTCACCAAAAGTTTTAAAACTGCAGCCCTGTCTGAGCCAGCGTTGTCAGTTTAAAGTCTCCAAAATTTCATAACTGCAGCCCTGTCTAAGGTCAGCCTTGCCTGTCTGTTTAAAGGTCTTAATATTTTCTATTTGCAGCCCTGTTAGAAATTTATTGTCAGATTGTAGGTTTATGCAACCGTAACAGTTGTGTGATGCCTCAACTGCTATAATATTGGTGATATGCCATAATTGCTTGTCTGCTCTTATTTCACTGGATTGTTGATAAACCCTAAAATTGTTAACCCTTATATTCTTCAATAGAATATCTGTCAGTCTGGCTGTCTAAAAAGTTAGGAAAAGTGTGATTGATTTTTTTTTAGCCCGAAATGACTAAATACTATGTTCATGATGTTGAAGGGTCGTAAACTACAAAATTAGTTGTTTATCTTTCTAGGTACTCCTAAGCATTTTCTTTACATATTTATTGTGTTTAGACAGATTGAGAAGTCAATTGTAAGTGTGAAAGTCAGAAAGTCAAAACAACATATTTGCACATTTTTGCATGATTATTGGTTTTCTACTAACATTAATATGTACACGTTGAGTCATAAATAGTTAAGTACATGTAGTTTGTAGGTAACTGTATACTAGACAGTTGAAGTTAGTTCAGTAGCGGTTGTTTCCCTTTGACTATAAAGCATTTGCATATACTTGAGTTGATTAATAATGAATCATTCATAGAATTGATTCAAGTTTAGATTCAGAAAATAATAACAACAATATAAACATTAAGAGCCATTGTTAAAATGTATTGGTAATAGTTTAGAAATTTAAATTCAGTGATATTTTGGCATAAAGTGTTATAATTTTTCAAATCAGAATTTATTTTGTTTTACTTTAATCTGTGTTTACCAATATATTAATGTGTAGTCGTGATTTTGAAAAATATTTATTGAAAGATCCAATTTACTTACCGGTGTCAGAGCAGAAACGCAAACTGATCGTTATTTCTGATAGTAAAGGCTTTTCATTAGATAGATGTAGGGAGACATATATAGAAAAAAACATTGAATTTGATAGTCATGTAGGGCGAACCACCAAGCAAGCAGTTGATATTGTACAACATAACTTAAAAAAGTATCTTGATTGTTATAACAACATTCTCTTGGCAGTTTGGACATTTACTTGTGACTTCACAGATAAGCCAAGTCGAAACATTGTTCTTAATAATGTGACAGTAGATCAGATTATTTCAGAATGCAATAGAATTCAGTCAATTTGTGAGTTATATGGTAACAGAGTTAAAGTTATTTTCTTGGAGTGTCCATATTATTCTATATCCATTTGGAATCAAACTAAATGTGGTACTCTCAGGGATCAATTTATCATAGATGACAAATTATTAGAAAACAAAATTGATGAATCAAACTTAAGATTACAGTATATAAATGAGCAAAATAGCATTTCAGTTCCAAGATTTAGTCTGGATTTAAAGAAATTCAGAAAAAGTAATAGAGTTTACAGAACACAGAAAATCTCATTTGGTGTATTGAAGGATGGTATTCGCCCCAGTGATATATTAAGCAAATATTGGCTTAGGCGTATAGTGGATGCAGTTGTTCTGAAACAGTGCTTTGTTTAAAATCCTATTGGTACCCAGTGTATTCCTGTACATTTAAAGTTTATATATTTGAGACCTGTCTGATATCCTTCCAGCTGTGAAGATTTTCTGTGATTCTTTATATTCTGTGGTGTGTATGTACAGATATTTTTACTCATTCATCCTGTGGAAAACACTTTCAGGTACATCAATCATGAATCACTGAACACTGTCATTGAAATATTCTACTTCATTTGCAAATCTGTGATATATTCAGATCATTTCATATTTGTGAATAGTTATTATTTGCTGGTATCCAGTTGCTTTACCAAATGTGAATTAGTGTCAGTTTATCATTTTTTGGGGGAAAAGAAAATCCTTGTTTACGTGGAATCATTAACAGTTGCATTGTTGGATTGGACCAGGGGAGATAATTGTCTATACATTGAGTATGCCATATCTTTCCTGAATCTAATCTAACATATATGTCTAGATTTAGATGTGGAAAAAGTAAATTGATTACTAAATTATACGTTTGTGGGTTGAGACCAGGAAGGATACTTGTCTATACATTATGTATGCAATACCTTTCCTGAATCAAAATACTCATTACATTGTAGTATGGTGCTAATTTTCAATAACTTTTGACTAGTTTTCATATATGTTTGAAAAATCGTATGACACAGTTAGTTTCACAGTGGTAAAGTATAGCAACTCATTTGCTTAGGTCAGACTTTGATTACCAGAAGCATTCTCGTATTGACTCATTTGTGTATATGCTCATACTCATAGTGTTTTCCAATTTTAAAGAAAAATTTTTTTGCTTCAAGGGTGAACTTGCTTTTGGCAAGAAAAGTGGCTGTGTCATTCTAATTGTGATCAGACATCGGATGTACTGACCCAGCTTCTTAAAGCTGTAGACAGAATTGAGTATCAAAGCCGGCTTTTATAGCGACGTGGTAGAGTGCGGGACTGTCACGCAGGCGGCCCGGGTTCAAGACCCGACCGGAGCTCTTTGGTTTTTTATGAGTCCGTTACATCTGCCGACTAAGTCGTATGTTTCATTGTCTTATCTGAGATTAGCAGAAAGTAGGACATAAGTATTGTTGATCTCCAAGCACCAGTGGTGTCCGGTGAATAACTAGCATAGAGTTTCACTGTTTGAGTGTGCTTACAGACGAGACATAATATTCTCTATAATTTTTATTTACTTTTAATAGAAATTTTACATTGAAGTTTTAAGGTCAGGTGTATCTAAGTAAATATGGCTGAAAACTTATCTGAAGAGGAGGGTAGATTATTGATTGAAAAATTCAATCAGTTGAAACTTAAGCCAAAGTTTGATACAAAAGAGCAGTTAGATGCTTGGCTGAAGTCATATGGCACTGACGGTGATTTGTCCATTAAGACGGAACCAGGTGTAGCTAAAGCGACTGAACCTGGCACTACCACTGTGACTAGTGTTTCTACTAATCAGCAACCTAGAATTTCATTATTCTATGGTGATAAAGTAAAAGGGGAAGCTACATATGACCAGTGGGTCTATGAAGTGAAATGTTTACTAGTAGAAAAAACACATAAACCAGAAGCAATTGCTCAAGCTATAAGAAGGTCATTAAGAGGGGAAGCAAGCAATTTGGTTAGACGCCTAGGTATAGGTGCCACAATACCTGATATCTTAGATAAGTTTAAGAGCGTTTACGGTGCTGTGGACACAAAAGAAAATCTTCTAGCAAAGTTCTATAGTGCAAAGCAAGGTGACGATGAAGATGTAACTAAATGGTCATGCAGATTAGAAGATAGTTTAGCAAGTGCTGTCGAGAGGCAATTAGTTGACCCGAGTAAAGTAAATGAAATGTTACACAATATGTTTTATCAGGGTCTGAAACCTGCATTAAAAGACATATCGGGATACAAATTCGAGCAAATTAAAGATTTTGACAAACTAAGAGTTGAAATAAGAAAGCTTGAACAAGAACATTTAGTTGCTCCTTCATCGGACAAAGACAAAACCACTCATTGTAATGTGGTGTCAGAAGAAAAGTCTGAAATAACAGAGCTTAAATCTATGCTTCATTCTTTGACAAACACTGTGAAGGATCTTGAGAAAAAAATTGATGTTCCTCAAAATTCACAAGATAATCAACCCCCAACTACATATAATATAAATCAAAGCAGAAAAAGGGGTCGTGGTAATTTTCAGGGTCAAGGTCAAAGTCAGGGTCACCGATTTGCATATAATAACCCAAATTGCAACAACTCAGGTAATATGAATCAAAGACAGTCCCGTCAAGGGTCCCAAAACAATTTTAATAATCAGGGTTTTATAAATACCCATAGACCACAGTATAATCCAGCTAACAGAAAACAAAGCTATGGGCAAATGCAAGGTCAAAATCAACAGCAGTGGCAAAATGAAAGGACAGATAACCCTGAGTCTGATAATTTTAACACAGGTCCTTTGTGTTTCCGTTGTAGGCAATATGGACACTACCAGTGGAGATGTCCAGTTACTAGAATGGATCATAGTAAGCATCATTTAAACTGAATGAGACCTATGGACAGGGGTGGTCTGTAGGTAGTGGAAATAGAAAATGCCCCAAAGTATCTGAGATCGTAGGCAGCAGCAATGAATCAACTGTTTTGATAAACAATTTAGAAACTAAAGCATTGTTGGATACTGGTAGTTGTGTTAGCACTTGCAGTAAGAGTTTCTTTGAAAACAATTTAAATGGTGTACAGCTTATGCCTCTCGATAATTTTGTAGCTTTAGAATGTGCAAATGGGGAGATAATGCCATATTTTGGTTACATACAAGTTGACATACAAACTATAGGTATTCCAACAGACCATGT
This sequence comes from Ctena decussata, assembly GCA_963989385.1. Classification (NCBI taxonomy): domain Eukaryota; kingdom Metazoa; phylum Mollusca; class Bivalvia; order Lucinida; family Lucinidae; genus Ctena; species Ctena decussata. The sequence goes on along the minus strand of OZ022505.1, from coordinate 42,939,945 downwards.
TCAAAGTTGCATTTTATTAATAGTTCCAGATATAGAGTACAATTCGAAATTGCCAATACTGCTAGGAACAAATGTGCTAAGAGAATTCTTAATAGACTGCAAAGAGAAATTAGGTGATAATTTTTTGCAGAATGCTGCACTGTATACTCCTTGGTACTTAGCATTTAGGTGCATGAATGTTAGACAGAAAGAGTTAAAAAGAAATAAAAATAGACTTGCAGTAATCAGGAGCATTGAAAATAGTAATATTACTATTCCAGCAAACAGTACAGTTACAATTCAAGGCATAACAAGTAGAGTGTTAGATTACCATCCAACATGTGCTATGTTAGTACAAACAGAAGAGTCTGTTATTCCTAAAGATTTTGACATTACCCCAGCTGTAGTTCACTATACTCAAGGTCAAAATGGTATTATCAATGTTCAGATTACTAATGTAACCACATCGACTTTCACAGTCGCCCCAAGAGCAATTTTATGTGAATTGCAGCCAGTTCAAGTTGATTTAGATTATAAGATTTCACAGTCTGATGATACAGAGAAAGAATCTTTCATAGATAAAGTTTCTATTGAAACACTTGGCCTGTCGACCGATGAAGCTGATCAAATAAAGCACCTTCTTATTCAGCATCAAGATATATTTTCAACAGGTGATACTGATATTGGCCATTGTTCTTTTGTAGAGCATCATATCAATTTAACAAATGAAATCCCATTCAAACAAAGACATCTTCGTATACCCCCAGCAATGATTGATGAGATAAGAGCCCATCTAGAACAATTAGCAGCTAGTGGAATTATAAGACCTTCACATTCTCCTTGGGCATCAAACGTTGTCCTAGTTAGAAAACAAGATGGAAAATTAAGAAGGTGTATAGATTACCGTCAGTTAAATAAAAGAACAATAAGAGATTCATATGCACTGCCTAGGATCGAAGAAATCTTGGATACTTTGTCGGGCAGTAAATTTTTCACTGTCCTAGATATGAAATCAGGCTATCACCAGGTAGAGGTTTTAGAAGAACACAAATGTAGGACAGCTTTTACAGTAGGTCCACTTGGCTTCTGGGAATTTAACCGCTTGCCATTTGGATTAAACAATGCCCCTGCAACCTATCAACGTCTTATGGAGCAGTGTTTAGGGGATTTGAATATGAAATTATGTTGTATTTACCTTGATGACCTCATTATCTTCTCCAGTTCTTCGGAAGAACATTTAGAACGTTTAGATAAAGTGTTAAGAAGGTTAAAAGAGTGCAATCTAAAGCTGAACCCAAAGAAGTGTAAATTCTTGCAAAGAAAAGTGAAATACGTTGGTCATATTGTCTCAGAAAACGGGGTAGAAGCAGACCCAGAAAAGATAGAAAAAGTGGTAGGTTGGCCCACCCCCAAAAATGCTGAAGAGGTCCGTCAATTTACTTCATTCGCGGGTTATTATAGAAGGTTTATAAAGGATTTCTCCAAAATATCAAAGCCTTTAACAGAGCTTCACCCCAATACTTGCTTTAAAAATGGTAAAAAGGTAACCTCTGCAAAACTATTTCAGTGGGGTCAAGAGCAGCAGGATGCTTTTGGGAAGTTGAAAGAGGCGTTATCTTCACCCCCCAGTATTAGGATATGCAAATTATAGTATCCCATTTGAAGTGCATACAGATGCTAGCCAAAAAGGTTTAGGTGCAATACTGTACCAAAAGCAGGAAGGTAAGTTGCGACCGATAAGTTTTGCTAGCAGAGGCTTGAAAAAGGCAGAGAAGAATTATCCAGCTTCAAAGTTAGAGTTTTTAGCTCTAAAATGGTCTATAACAGAGAAGTTCAATGATTACTTATATGGGAATGAGTTTACAGTTGTCACGGACAACAATCCTTTGACATATGCTCTATCTAAGGCAAAGCTGGATGCCACTGGGCATAGATGGTTGTCTGCTTTGGTTAGTTTTGATTTCAATATCATTTATAGACCAGGTAGGGCCAACAAAGATGCAGATATACTCAGTAGATGTCCTGGAAATAGTGTTCAAGAAATCTCAAGTGAGTCTGTGAAACTTGTGTGTGGAGCTATAGCCAGCCCCCCTCTCTGCACCTTTGTTACAGCTGTAGATATTTTAGAAGCTACAGAATTTCCCGGCCAAACAATGGCACAAATGGATTTGAGAGAAATCAGGAAGCAACAGTTAAATGATAGTTTTCTAGGATTTTGGGTGAGGTCAGTAAGAGACAGAAGACAGCCTAATAGAGAAGAAATTCATACTAGGCAAGACTCTGTTATGCTAAAAAAATTTAGCAGTCTCGAAATGATAAGAGGGGTGTTATACAGAGAAGTTGAATCGGAGAATGAGAGAAAATGTCAGCTAGTTCTTCCAGCTTGCTATGTAGAGACAGTTTTATCTGGCCTTCATAATGATATGGGACACCCTAGTAAAGACAGAACATTGTCATTACTACGTGACCGGTTCTTTTGGCCAGGCATGTTCTCTGATACAGAATCATGGATCTCAAACTGTAGTAGATGTATCAGAAGAAAATCAAAGACGGATGTAAGAGCCCCGTTAGTTAATATCACTACTACATATCCATTAGAACTGGTATGCATTGACTATTTAACACTTGAGCCATCCAAAGGGAACATATCTAACATACTAGTCATTACTGATCACTTTACAAGGTTTGCTATGGCAGTCCCTACGAAAAATCAGACCGCAAAAACAACTGCAGATGTGCTATATAATGACTTCATTGTCAGATATGGAATACCTGCACGTTTACATGCTGATCAGGGTGCCAACTTTGAAAGTTGTCTCATAAAAGAGTTATGTTCTATCATGGGTATCAGTAAAAGCAGAACTAGTCCCTATCACGCCCCTGGGAACGGAATGACAGAAAGGTTTAACCGTACATTAATTTCTATGTTAGGCACTTTAGAAAGTGACCAGAAGAAAGATTGGAAAAAACATGTTGCCCCGCTTGTTCAGGCATATAACTGTATTAAGCATGAGAGTACAGGTTTTTCTCCATATATGCTTCTTTTTGGCAGAGAACCTAGATTGCCCGGTGACATTGCTTTTGGCTTACCTGACAAAGCTGAAGATAAAGGCTCATATTCAGATTATATTTCAGATTTGCAGGGTAAGATCAAAAAAGCATTTGAAATAGCTCATGAAAATGCAGAAAAGGCTAGAGATAAACAAAAAGCATATTATGATTTAAAATCAAGAGCAGCTAAGTTGCATATAGATGACAGGGTTCTTGTCAAAATTTTAGCTCATGAGGGCAAACATAAGTTATCAGACAAATGGGCAGAAGATATATATGTTGTTATAGAACAGCCAAATTTAGATATACCAGTGTATAGAGTGAAACGAGAAGATGGTGATGGTGGTGCAAAAACTTTGCACAGAAATCACCTGCTGCATCTTGGCGAACATTTTATAGAAAGTTCTAGTTTTCAGCGGAAGTCTGGAGCAGAACCAGTGAAGGATACAGTTGAAGAAAAAAAGACGCAGAATACGTCTAAAATAAATTCTAATTTTCAGAATATAGATAGAGACCCAAAACACAACTTGAACAAAGAGATGACAAAACCAGTCCCAAAACCCAGAAAACGCGTCATACATGCACCAAAATCTACAGACGGAGAAAAGGACGATGACAGTAGTGATGATGAACTAGTTGTTACAAAAACAACTGTTGAGACTCGGAAAGATATTACGGAAGTGGCTGATACTTCTGTTCATACTAGTACTGGTGAAGGTACTATTTCAATTACTTTAGATCAACCGGAAGATGATCCGATGACTGATGAGGACGCTTATCAGTCAGATCATCAGCATGATGTTGAGTTTCAGGAGAGATCTGTTGACACTGAAAATGGGAATTCAGTGAATATAGAGTCTAGAGAAGAAACTTCGATTAATACAGATACTGAGGTTGATGCTTCAGGTCAACAAAGATGTGACGGTAACACTCAGTGCGCACAAGATAGATCAGAAACCGTCTCAAGGCGTTCAGCAAGGGTTAAGAAGAAACCTGCGTGGCAGGATTCTGGAGATTTTTGTTTCAGTATACAAAAAACGAGTTATTTGTTGCAGTCTGTATTGTCGTCAGATGCATGTTTGGATCTTGATCCGAAAATTATTTGCGCAGTGGTGAAAGGCATTACAGAAGCCACATAATATATTGCTTTTCTTTACTGTGCATCTAATTATATCAGTTGTAAATGACGAGGACGTCATTTTTCTGGTAGAGGGGGAGGGTGTAACTGGAGTATATTTTACTATATTTTAGCTTATTATTATTATTATGTCTTGGTTTTCTTATTGAATATATAATATCAGTTTTTGGCGTACCAACAAATGAGTTGTATGCTTACAAGCTTTTTGGTAAAGCTACTACTTGTTGAAAATCTAAAGTGAACTCGTTTTTCCACGTGAAAAGCAATTATTGGTAAAATCTGGTTGGCTGTCTGTGAGTTGTTTTTCATAACTTTGTACATGATGTGAGCTTTCTTTGTCACTTATTCCTCGGCTTTGATACATGCAACATGTCTGATTTGTGGCTCTGAAGATGATTTTTGCATAAAATTTATCCATACATTTGAAGTTGCTCTTTGAAGATGTAGATTCTATTTTCAGTTAAAAGCGCACAGAGCCAGTCTTCTACAGCACAGCACAGTCACAGCACTTGTCCTTGTGAGAATGGAGGTGGTCTGAATTCATTTGTCCAGTGAGTACCATTTTTGTATTTTACGTTTTTGTAAATAGTGGCAATAATGATTTTAAGCACTGATATCAGTGGATCTGAAGTCTGGGATCAAGTGCTTGTTATGAGCATTTGATATTCATAAGCAAATTATTTATTTTGCTGGCTGTATTGTAATATACATGTATTACAAGTTACTGATAAGCACAGTTTATTCATGCTTGTCTTGCATTATTGGCTGTATAATAAGTGTTTTATAGCTGTCTGTATAGAAACTGAAGTGTATAGCACAGAAGTGGGTTCATCGTCCAAAAATAATCATTTCAGTTATTGTAAGTGATCAGGAGTTTGATTTTAAGCATTTATGACTGTTCTTTCCTGATAAACGATGTTGTCTTGTTAGAGTCAGGATTCTGATGCTGATTCTTAGGAATATGGAAATATATGCAAGACAGCCTAGAACATATGCACAACAATATGATGTTAGATACTTCTGATCCATGCATTATGTTTAACTTTATTTGTTGTTTTTAAAGATGATAAATGCATCAGTTACATATAACTGTACGTAATGAGTAGCAGAAGATAAAATTGCAAGTTTACTGTTCTGCGAATAATGAATTCATTACGTCATGGATCTGTAATTGTCCGTTATATTGTTCACAGGCGAGAGTTTAAATATGGTGGCTAAATGCACCTGTGAGCATTATTAAGAGAAGAAACATTGCAGTTAGTAGTATTGATGTATTATTTTAATTTCAGGACTTATTTTTCCTCCTGTGAGATGATTCTATAATCCTACGTCCTGAATAAACTCTTTGTAGATAGAGAAAACTCTTGACTTCATCCTTTCATTTCTTGTGGCATGGCTTTTCTTGTGGCTTCTTCCGAGCTAGTTCTGGGTGGTTGAGAAACCATGGCTACACTACTTTCAAGTAAAATGATAATATATCGATACTAATGAATGAAAACCAGTATGATAGGAAGATAAAGATGATAGGATGATTCACAGGTCCTGGTGAATGATTGTCCTTGGGCGTATCACCAGTAAACCAATTCTAAAGTTTTGATGAATTCGGGTGGTTTTTTTTTTTTTCTCTCTCTTTTTTTTTCTTTGAAGATATCTAGTACTGTTCCTTTTTTATGGGGGATATATCCTTTGACGGCCGGGGGTTTCAAGAAAATTGCTGGAAAAGGGGTCGGGGTTGAATATTTGACCCTAAATGTTTGCTTTATCTATTTGATGAGTGAAATTGAATGTGCAATTATCGGATACCACCATCGGACACCTAAGAATTGCTTTTTTAAATTTTCAAACTTTGATATTAAAAGTCTATCGACTTTGTGTGACTTGCAAAATATGTAGCTCATGTATGATTTCAGTAAACATCAGCTGTTGTATGAGGAATTGGGAAGCATTCATTATCTCACAGATAGACGGCGTAATATCTTGGTTAGGGGTACCCCCGTCGGACACTTTTATTTTCTACACGTGCAAACTGACTATGCATACAGAAATTTAATGAAACAGTGTAAAGTTATATAAATAAAAAATAAGTGGTCTTTCTCCCGAGCTCCCCAAAACCTCTCGGAGGACCTCATATAGAGAGAAATCAACATTGATAGAATGTTCAAGTTCTTGCTCTTCCTCAGCAAGAGCGTCAATGTCATCGACATACTCGGGTTGGTAATAGTTCTGCTTCCTGCGCTAAACTCTTCATCATGTTCTTCCAGACTTCCTATGGTTTAAACAATATTTTATTCGTAGAAACTATATGTAAATAGAACATAATGGTACAGGATCTGGAGAAAGCAAAATGCTTATATATAAACCGTTTCCTTTCGCACTTAGCTAAACCCGTAGTAGAGACAATGTTCTTGTTCTTTATATCTTGACCTCCTTGGTAGGAGAACCATGTATGAGGAGCGGCGGTAGTGTAGTGGATATCTCCGGATGAGACTTTAAACCGAGTTCCCGTCTCCATATGACCTCGTTGTTGGTGGGACGTTAAAGTAAAAAGCTAGGCAATGATCAGGAATTGATACCATCAAATCCCAGATCCCGCCCTCAAAATCAATAGGTGAAGAAGCACACACACACACGGCAAAATTGACACAAGTTCATGAAAGACATGTACGATAAACCGAATGAGCAACTCTTTCCCAAACAGGTGGTCATTCAGCTGCCCGAATCAAAAACAGCATCATCTATTTTTATCTATTTTATTTTCCACAAATTCTACAAAACAAAAGTCAGATTGGGTAGCAAAACAGGTGACCAAACCGCCAAAGAACATAGACAAGCAGACATAGCACAATGTAATATCAAGGAACCACAACAGAAGTGCCGCCTTAGAACGGTCAGCAAAAGATTACTGGGGGGAGGGGGGGGCTTAAACTTATTCAACTGGATCCAAAACTCGCCCTTAGCCTCCGTAATGGTTCAACCAAACTCAAACAATTGCAGTCCACTGAACAGACCAATAAATGCAACAATGTGGAAAATAAGAACAAATAAATTAAAAAAAAAAACATTTAACATCTATATTTACTTATTTTCTATTTTTTTTACTACAAAGCACGACGGGAAGCTGAGTGGGCAGCTACAGATGGCCAGATTGCTAGCGGACCAGACAAATATTTACAAGAACAACAATGAAGAACCACAGCAGAAGTACCACCTTGGAACGATCATTAATAAATAACGGGGTGGGGGGGGGGGTAAAACATCGGGGGGGGGGGCTTAAACATGTTTTACTGGATCCAAACTTCGTCCTCTGTTTCTGCAGTGGTTCGGAACATTTAGTTAGCTGTTTGGTCCGCATGAACACGCCTGGTAAACTATCACAGGTACCTCCGACGGAGGTACCGATAAAAAGTTGTGACAGGCACCTGGAGCTGCCTGTGACTGTCCAAAAAATGACGACAAACGGTAGGTTTTCCTCTTTTTTGACAAAATATAAAATAACCAGGGAGTTTATTAAAAATCAAAAAGTGCTATTCGACCCTTATAGACATAAAGTTTTGTCACACATTATATCCCCCTGAACTTTCCATATTAACCAAAGATACGACTTTTGAAGTGGCTTTGATGTCAGCCCACAGTACTCAAAACATAAAGAATTCGGCCGTTTTTGGTCTTAAATGCAGTGATCTTGCATACGAATCTATTTTTCTCTGCACAATGGTGTTAAGGTAACCTCCTTGCTCAAATGTAAATGTCGATTGACTACAAATAAGGCTTGATTTTTTCAAAACAACAGCTTGAGGTACCTGCAATGGCGTGGAGGTGCCTGTGATGTAAGCAAATATAGTGAAAATCTGAATAGTTATTGCAGCTGGAAATATTGGCATCTTCTCTAAACCACTGCCTGGAAAGAATCATTCATTCAACGTCCCATTAAGCTATCATACTGCGTATATCATGAAATTCCATGTTAAAATTTCTAAAACACCATCTCAATGAGTTATAGCCCAATTTGTTTCCGCTTCTGTTAGTCAAACATGGACGAATTTCACATAGTTGCTGAAAATTATCTGCCTAATTCAGTGTTAGAATCGTTATGAAATGTGCGCTTAGATAAGAGTCAACATTTTGTGACTGGTGATGACTGTGATCGGGATGTGCTGGCTATGAGTCGTTCCAACTTGTCAGAAATTGTCGAGGTCACACGTCATGCCAGCTACACGTATGGTGTGTCAAATTGTCAAAATTGCCGATATCCGTCAACAGGCATACACGTACAGGTATCTATAGTGTTGATCCTTTTGATACCTCACATGTGTCGCTCGCATGTGTCGTATGACGCTCCCTGTATGTGTTAACTTTGTGGTAACTAGAGTGATAGGTGCTACAAGTGATTCAGTCTGGGTAGTTTTGAATTGTTGGCGCTAGAATCCAAATACATCCGTAAGGCCTACAGATTACATTATCGGCAGGTGACATGTACCGTTTAGTATATTGAAGTGATCGGAATCTTACTGTAAATAACGTGTAATTCAAAGTCTCCGAACAGCCACTGCATCAAATTTGGTAACAAAAGAGCACTTTTACTACATAAAAGTCATCTTCTGAAACGTTGTTTTTGCAAACGTTTCGAGTAGCTAGCATGGCGTGTGACCTCAACAATTTCTAACGATTTGGAATGACTAACAGGCAGTCATCACCATTCACAAAAACGCTGCCTCTTATTTAAGTGCATTTCATAATTATTCTAACACTGAATAGGCAGTAAATTTTCAACAGCTACGTACAACTCGTCAATGTTTGACTAACAGATACGGAAACTAAACGGACAATAACTCTTTGAGATGATCTGCTTTGGATTTTGGATTTTAGTTGTGAAGCATCAATGTTATGTGTTCTTATGTGTCCGCTTGTCTGTAGTCTTCTGGCAGTAAGGTTCTATACAGCTGCCCACTTTTCTTTCTGGTTACTTTTGTAATTTAAAATATAAAATATGTAAAACAGAAGTTAGCGTTGTTTTCATTTGGGGTAGGTAAATTTCCACCTGTCTGGGAAAGAGCTCTTTATTCGGTTTACCATGCGTGTCTTTTATGAACTATTGTCAATGTATACTTACTTCCATCTTGGTTTTGAGAGCAGGATGTAGAATCTGATTGTATAAGTTCATGATCATTGTCTGTCATTTTAACAAAACTATGCTTGATATTCGCATTATGATAGATTAAATTGCGACGTTGAATGAACGATTCTTTCAAGGCAGTGGTCTAGAGATGAAGAATATCAATATTTGCAACCGCTATAAATCTTCAGATTTTCGCTATATTTTCTTACATCACAGGCACCTCCATTCCGTCACAGGCACCTCCAGTTGTTTTTTTTACCGATTCAGCCTTATTTGGAGTTTATCGGCATTTATATTTGGGCAAGGAGGTTTACTTTAAGTCAGTGTATCCAGATCAATAGATTCTTATGCAAGAAAAGTGCATTTAGGACCTAAAACAACCGATTTGTTCTTGTTTTGAGTACTTTCGCCTGACCTTAAAGCCACTTCAAAAGTCATATCATCTGTATATATGTAAAGTTCCCGGGGATATACTGTGTGACAAAACTTAATGTATATAAGGGTCGAATAGCATTCTTCGATTTTCAATAAACCCCCCTGGTTATAATGTATTTTATCAAAAAAGACGAATACCTACCTTTTTTGCTTATTTTTGGTCCATCACAGGTAGCTCCGGATGCCTGTCACAACATTTTATCGGTACCTCCGCGGAGGTACCTGTGATAGTTTACCAGGCGTGATGAAGGTTTAATCGATTCTGATACAAATCATAAAAGGTATTTCATTAATCTTCCTTTAATAAATAATCGACTTACATACTATCTTTAAGGATAGACCCGTCACTTCATCTATACCTACATATTTTCAAGATTCTGAACCACCAATAATTTGTTATGAATATAATAATCCCATTTGAAACCCTATATTTAATTTCAATCAACTTGTTTCAGATCTTGACATTCATGCTAACACCCCTGAGTCATGAGACTGTAAAGATTTTAAATTTATTTATCCGGCAGCTGGTCATGTTGTAACTGGAAAAATTGAAAATCATTTCAGATTCAAGAATTCGTTGCATAGTTTCTAAGGGTCCAAAATACAAATTTCCTTCCCGCATCGATTTCAAAAATGTAGGGGAGGAATTGCATCCGCATTTAATGAGTTCGGTGATCGATGGTGTAAATGAGAGTATATTGAGCCTCATGCCTTAAAGGCATGGGAAGTAAGCATCTTCAAAATAGTAGATATACGTATTAAAGGTGGGGGGGGGGGGGTCTCCATATGGGCCATTTTCTGGTTATGAATGGATTTTCACCAAACCTCACCAATATCTTTTTGTAAGTGTTGGCTTTTATGTGCTGAAATACTGATCTCATCAAAAGTGTATTTTGAGTGGAGTGCAGTGTCAAATGGGGTGGGGTAATTCCACCCAATACCTTACCATGTATCATTGTTTTCAATTATTTCTATAAATAATCATGACTGATTAAACAATTTTGATTTGAAATCATACAGGCATATATGCTTATTAATTGGGTTATCTAGCTTACCACTGTTTGCTTATTCAATACCAATATATGAGCTTATAAGTGGTAACAGGAATTTTACTTATTTTTGCTTCTCCAGCTTTGCGAAAAACCACAATTTTTCATTATTTATCCAGATATATATAGGAAACTTTGTAATTATATTGACATGATAGTGTGCATTGCAGAATTATGAGAAAAATATCATAGGCATATAAAAATCTGAGTTATCTGCCCTTGATTCAAGAAAATATAAGTAATTAAATTGAAAATGTAAGATCGAAATTCTACACTGGTATGTATAGTTTTGATTACTCGTTTGCTCCTGTTTCTAATATTAAAGTGATTTATGAGCTTTCGATTCCATATAGTGCCCATGATATCACACAAGAATTGTAACTGAACAGCAGAGCTCATCCTGTTATGAGCTTGTAAGTGGTTACAGGAATTTACTTATTTTTGCTTCTCCAACTTTACGAAAAAACACAAATTTTCATTATTTGTCCAGATATATAAAGGAAACTTTGTAATTATATTGATATGATAGTGTGCATTGTAGAATTATGAGAAAACTATCCTAGGCATATTAAACCCTGAATTATATGCCCTTGATTCAAGAAAATATAAGTAATTAAATTGAAAATATAAGATCGAGACTCTACACTGGAAAGTCTATTTTTGATGACTCTTTTGCTCATGTTACTGACATTAAACTGAGTGTTGGCCTTTAATTCCATATAGTGCCTGTGACATTACACAAGAACTGTAATTGAACAGTAGAGCTCGTCTTGTTATATGCCACTTAACTGCATCACATTCAAGATACCATTTTCCGACCCAAATTTTGATTTATGGATTTTAGTTACTGATATTTCAAATGTTATTGAACACCTTAGTTTTGAATATCAAAGTCTCACTGAAAACTAATGACAGAGACAGTGTACTAGACCCTCCTTCCCAACACATACGCAATATTTTTTATATCTGACAGTGATCACCCTAATCTCACACACAAGCTGTGTGAGGACACTCCTAAAACTCAGGTGGCAAGACAGGATATGAAAGTCCTGTAGAGGGCAGGGATGCAAGGCATATACATAAACCCTTCTAAAACTGGCTCAGCTAAGATGGGTTGGCCGTGTCACCAGAACAAATGCCGGATGAAAGACATTCACAGACGCTGTCTGAGATACGTTTACCAAAGAAATATTCTGAGGAGAACTTTAGGGTGAAAATGTTAATATGGTTGTCAGAAGATATGATACAAGAACACTCTTAAAGAAGAGAATCTGTGAGGCTAAGCAAAGGCATAAAAAGTGCTAAAACAGAGATCATGCATCACCCAGTGGTACTTCTGTCCCCAGATTTATCTTGCCCTATTTGTTACAGATAATGTAGAGCAAAATTTTAGCTAATCAGCCACCAAAGCCCACACTGAAAATACTAGCACTGCTAACAAGTAAGATTAGGATAATCACTGTCAATTATAAAAAAAAAAAAATACGGCATGTGTGTTGGGCAGGAGGGTCTAGGACACTGTCTCTATCATTAGTTTTCAGTGAGACTTTTAAATTCAGAACTAAGGTATGTTAATAACACTTTATATATCAGTAACTAAAATCCATAATTAAAACTTTGGGTCGGAAAATAATATCTTCCATGAGATATAATTAAATGGCATGTTACAGCATGAGCTATGCTGTTCAGTTACAGTTCTTGTGTAATATCACTGGCACTATATGGATTTGAAAGCTCAACAATCAGTATAATTCAGAAAAATGAGCGAAAGAGTCATCAAATATATACCTACCAGTGAAGAATTTCTATCGTACATTTTCAATTTAATTACTTATATTTTCTTGAATCAAGGGCAAATAATCCAGGTTTTGATATGCCTAGGATAGTTTTCTCATAATTCTGCAATATACACTATCATATCAATATAATTACAAAGTCTCTTTGTATATATCTGGACAAATGATGAAAACTTGTGGTTTTTCGTAAAGTTGGAGAAGCAAAAATAAGTAAATTCCTGTTACCACTTACAAGCCCATAATATGATGAGCTCTGCTGTGCAGTTACAGTTCTTGTGTGAAATCATGAGCACTATAGGGAATCGAAAGCTTATCAATCACTTTCATATTAGAAACAGGAGCAAAAGAGTCTTCAAAAATATACCTAGCAATGTGGAATTTCGATCTTACATTTTCAATTTAATTACTCATATTTTCTTGAATCAAGGGCAGATAATTCAGGTTTTAATATGCCTAGGATGACTTTCTCGTAATTCTGCAATGCACACTATCATGTCAATATAATTACAAAGTTTCCTATATATATCTGAACAAATAATGAAAAATTGTGTTTTTTCGCAAAGTTGGAGAAGCAAAAATAAGTAAAATTCCTGTTACCACTTATAGCTTTATATATTGGTAAACAGTGGTAAGCTAGATAACCCCATCAATAAGCATATATGCCTGTATTATTTCAAATCATAATGGTAAATCAGTCATGATTATTTATAGAGATAATTGAAAAAAAAAGATACATGGTAAGGTATTGGGTGGAATTACCCCACCCCATTTGACACTGCACTCCACTCAAAATACACTTTCGATGAGATCATGAAAGCCAACGCCTACAAGTAGATATTGGTGAGGTTTGGTGAAAATCCATTTGTAACCAGAAAATGGCCCATATGGAGACCCCCCCCCCTTTAGTTCGCAAAACATTCACCTTTTATCCCCTAAACCTAAATCTACTTTTCGACACCTACAGCGAGGGAATCCAAGCATTTCATAGAAAGTATGTTTTGGTTTCAGCAGACAAGGCCACAAACAACGTTGTTGTTGTTTGACGACTATTTTACATTAACAGGACCGGGCCCAAAGGGGGGGAGGGCAAAAGGGGCACGTGCCCTCCCCCCCCCCCCCCCCCCCCCAAACGACCGCGAGTCATAGCTTACCCCCCTGTTAAAAAAAATCTCTACATTTCGCCCATTTTCAGCGTGTAAAAGTACGCAAATTTGTTGTCCGGTGGTGCGTGATATTTTCAAGTCAGGTGTTCTGGCGTACGCCAATGTTCAGAAATTATATCATCCTTCAAATAACATTTTATCGGTATTACCTTTGACACGCGTCCTGTGAGCTTTGTGATTTTACCGGTTGACCGACTCTTGTCAGTGAGAACCGTGACTACGTATTTAGCTCCGCCTATTGTCCAATTGGAAGTATTAATATTACAGCGACAGCCTAAGCTCCGCCCTTATTTAGAAATGACACCGCTGGATGTAAATTAATGCGACCGTGTAACATGAATTGACAGTTTTAAGTAATCTTTTGATCTTGGCGGCTGCTTTGATGCACCACTGTCTGACTGTAAATAATACTTGCGCTTGCGAAAAAAATGAGGACGCCAAACTGAAGTGCATTTCTAAACTAGATATTACTGAAATAGTTTATTTCAATACGTCGTATTTTTTCCAACTCCGGTTAATCTATATATCACATTTTATCTCCGTAACCCACAGTGGCACTTCTGTCCTACTTTCATGATAATTACATGAAAACGGGACAATTATACTTTAATTTGGTCTTTCAATGATTTTTTTGCAGTTAACATTTACTAAACGTCTGCTTTATGCATGTTATGTGTGCTTGCAGCTGTATTGATTTATATGGGATATCCTATAGATGACGTCACAGTCTACTTGGGTAGATAACTCGTGCGCGACTAAATCGATTTATAGGAAAGGTGTATAGTATCGCAATTTCGGACGTAGCTAACGGTCCGGTAAGCGTTTCGTAAGACCAAAACTACTCGTATTCTGATGGATGTAAGCATATTTTTTCATCCTGGGATGCCAAATGCGACTCAGCAGGCAGAAGGGTTTTAAAATTCCTAGCGAGAACCCTGGACGTAACGTGTACATTTTAGTCAGCTGGAATTGAAATAAAACTATCAACTTACAAAATGTATCTTATCTTTCAATCAGAATTACTAACTCTAAACATTTAGTGAAACAAGATAATGGTGACATCTACCAGTCCAAGCAAAGTGGTTCAAAACACCCAGTCCAGAACATTTCACCCTTTTTACCAAGGTATCCCGTTTGATGTCTCAGTACCATTTCAGAACATATTGGCTACACATATACTGCAGCCATGCAGATATACTGCAGCCATAAGTAAGTGTACAAACACAGGGCTATAGATAAAAAGTGTCTGATGATAATTTGGGATAATTATCTTTCTCACCAAAATATATGTCATGGATACTCATTAGATTTGCCTGGTCGAGGCGAAATGAGTACCTATAACATATATTTTCAGTAAATAATAAAAATCATCCTCTGAATACTCCCCTTGACTAGAGCTCTGAAACTAAAGGTGAAAAAAAAAACAGCAATCTGTGTTTAATATAACAATACTTTATTTCTCCCATAACTTTCGACAGCCGTTGCGTGGAAAAAAAGTTGGACTTCCTAGATTTTCCTGCGGGACTTCCAAATTTGAGGGGTAGGAAGTCTGGGACTTCCTGAATCTGAAAGTTAATGGAAGTCCTGCACAATCATTGATTAATTATTTGCATGCCAGGTCCAGTACCAGCATAAGCTGAAACTGAAGCAAAATATTGCATAAAGTATGTCAAACTGGCTTTCAAAATCAAGTTTGAAATCTGAAATTTTGACCAAAAACAGGCTTAAAAATGCTTCTTCGGCACTACAATTTTCTTTTTTTTTTCAAATCCCACTCTCATACTCTCCCCCCTCGCGGCTTACGCCGCTCGAATCATGCCTTTGGCATTCTGTGCCCTCCCCCGTCTTCAGGTGCTCTGGGTCCAGCCCTGCAGCCTATATAATACATCAGGCAGAGGCCGTATCGTTCGCCCGTATAACATGATTGACTAGTAGCTAGTCCACTGTGCGTTCGTGTGCAGCACAAATGAAAGTACGCTGAGGCGTAGCTAAAAAGTTATGAAAAACGTGTTACTTGTGTTTCTAAGTGTTCCTTTTTGCTCCAAAAATACTCACACTCAATATCTTTATTCAGAAGTAACGAAGATATTACCATTTCGTTTAAGACGTACGGACAGGGGTGATACTCCCCCTTAAAAATGGCGGGGCCATTATAACGTCAAAATTTTCCAACAGTATCAACACGTCGCTTCTCGCTGGCTGACGTTTGGTTTTACGTTGCTGAAAACGTTTGCTACGAGTGCAGAGAAGTACATGTACACGTTGAAAGGTGAAAATGTGACAAAATGCTTAGAATGGGGATAATTGTATTCAAAGGGACAATAGAGACGGTAAATTATATGTATTATGGGCGCAAATTGCATTTTACGGTTCGGCTGATACGTCACCGTAAAAAAATAAGCGACCGAAAATCTGACGATAAACCTCCCCAAATGGTACTTTGGGGTATGATTATCCCCTAAAACATGCGTCAACGTTTGTGTCTGAAATTTATGAGCCACGCATGCACAAAGTTTGCTTAACGGCATACGCATAACAGTCTAGTCGGTCCTGCAGGCTGGTCAGAGCCTGTGTTTTTCCTGTATTAATCCTGAGAAATCTACAGGTACAAGACGAAGGCTGTAACTAGATTACACTGATTCATGTATGGGTTAGCAAAGTTTTTGCATGTTGCGGCTCAAAAAACTTCTGGCATCTAAGTTTATCTTTTATACTGATCTCTACAGTGTAACTGTCTAATTAAATTTATTATATACCTATCAATGATTCACCCTTTGAACTGCCTGTTTTCTGGCCAACTGATACAGCCAGCCGTATCAAACTGACGTTTTCTGAATCCGTATCACTATCCTTTAAAACGAGGCTACGTCTGAGTTCCAGCTTCAGGCGCGTCATTTTCTAACGTGCATCGTAGAAACGAGAACCAGAGAAACGGGACTAGTGACGTAACGCCAACATTCACGTCAAAAGGCGCGCCTCCATAGTTCAGTCAGTAGCGTTTGTCTCACGACTAGCTACATACCTCTACCGCGCAGGTTCGAATCCGGGTCGATGCATTAGCGCTGGCAAGTATGAATGGTTGGCTGTTCCCTAAGGTATATAATAAACAAATTATTATAATAGTAACTTGATCTGCGTAATGTATCACGTCTCATGGCTGAGCTCATACCATCGGATCACCCTCGACGCAAGCGTCTCGGGTGATCCGATGGTATGAGCTCATCCACTCGAAGTGATACATTACGCCAGATCAAGTTACTATTGTAATAATGTGTATGTATTGCATTTAAGGAATACATTTTTGAAAGCACTAAAGCTTTTCATTTTAAAACCAACGTCAGAATCCTGGTGTAAAGGCAACACAACAATTTGTTTACTCCGAAATCGTGTTAACAGTAAATACAGCTTGCCTCCGAAATCTCTGCAACCTGCCTCCGATAATCTTGTTAACAATAAGTACGGTACAATCGAGTTTTTCTGAACATTAGGACAAAATTACGTTAATTGGAACCTGAAAACTCACGCACAAGTCGAAAAAAGATGTTTTTTAATGAAGATGTCATTCACTAGATTAGATATTCTTCTCTGCGTATATAAGCGAATAAAAATCCATTGCTATTCAAAAATATTGAAACTTCTGATTCAAAACTGATTTCAGATTCTAAAGGATGAGTACAGAACAAAAACAGCGCTGTCTATGCTTTCTTCGTCATATGTTTTATGATTTCTCCATTTTTGTCTTAAGTCTTATGAATTTCTTTTGGATAAGATACAAAAGTATTTAGCAACCTCCGAAATCTCGATATCGGGTTTCCCTGGGTGAGGTTGATCCTTCTGTCCTTATAAATTGTATGAGCCCATTTGTGTATTAAGGGGGCATGGACGGACGCTCGGCGCCCCGTTACTGCGGCTATGGATTCGTTCCGCTGAGGTGCGGGGGCAACGTCGATATGAGAATTGAAATACTACTGTGTATTAAGGGATATCTGGTATAGTTTATTTTTTGTCATCTTTATTTTCAGGAGAAATAACCATTTATCGAATGCTAACAGTGTACATCCTGATCAGACGCCGCATAATGCGGTGTCTGATCTGGCTGTGCACTGTTCGCCAATGTCCTGTTATGGGATACTAGGCATTATTCAGAGGTTGGGTTCAGAGTTGGCAGGAGCACCTCAGAACAGATTTTTATACTTCATTATTTCCATCATCAGCAGATTCTGTGCCATGTTTTCATAGATTTTAAGAGCGCTTGACAAGGTATGGCATGCAGCATTATAGATCACCATACTGAAGTACAATATCAATACAAATCTAGCGTCAATGAGTACCTCTATGGCAAGGCTATAAGCGCAGTTCAAATGAATGACAGTACAGACGAATGGTTCAGAACACCAGCTGCAGTTAGGATAGGATGCCTTCTCTCATCCAAACTCTTCAACAGTTTTCTCAAAAGGATTATGTCTGATGCCCTGGAAGAACATAATGAAAAAGTTAGAATAGGCAGCAGAATTATTATCAATATGCAGCTTCCAGATGAAATTGACTTTCTAAAGTTTCTTGCTGCGGAAGAGCTGGAATTAGAAGCCATAGTTGGAAGTCTCGTAGAGATCTGCACAAGGTATAAGATAGAAGTGCCGAGATGACCAAACTGATACCAATCAGTGCCAATAGCACCCACAAGATCAAGGTAAAAGGACAGGACGTCGGAAATGGAAAAAGCTTCAAATACCTTGGAGCAATTGTTTCAGACGATGGCTCAAACCCGGAGGTTCTCTCAATAATTGCATACGCCACGTACTGCAGCTCTGACAAAGCTAAAAGCAACTTGGAGAAAAAACAACATAACTCTGGGATCAAAGATAAAACTGATGTGCTTCCTGGTCATATCCATATTTCTCTATGTCTGTGAATCGTAGACCTTTACGGCAGAGTAAGAGAAAAGAACGCGGGCCTTGGAGACGAGATGCTACCAACGGTTACTGATTATCTCGTACAACGACCACTTAACTAATAAGGATGATCGCAGAAATATCAAAGCAGCCTTTGAAGACTAATGCGAATTCCTGACCATGGTCGAAAAACGGAAACTAAGGTGGTTTGGCCACATCTCAAGGTCTTCTGGCTTAGCTAGGACGATTCTACAGGGCACAGTGAAAGGAAAAATAAGTGTACAGAAGAAGAGGTGGGAAATAGAAGTGATCGCAGTACCAGAATCATAAGTCCGAACTCATAAACCATATAAAAATTGACAAATCCATAGTAATTAGAAACACAGACATGAATTCCAAAACAGAGGTGTGATCAGGTGTTAGCCAGCAGTAAGAATCACCTGCTTATTATAAACACCCGCCATGTCTATGAATCTGATGGATGAGTCAGTGAAAATAAAAGTGCAGTACTTAAAATTCATGCTTTGCTTCGCCCGTGGCCATCAAATCGAAAATAAGTTTAGAAATGGCCTCATTGTAGAGATCGGCGTGGTCATGGTGTCTACCTTGGAACTTTTAAGTGTTGACACAAGCTTCGCTCTGCGACAACCCTTTGACAAAAATTACTGGCGAGCAGCTTTCCTCTGTCAATAAAATCTTGATATTTGAAACAGACTCTAGCACAGCACAGCGGACAGATATAAACTCCGTATGCAGCTGCTGAAAGAATATTGCTACTCAAAACTGAAAAGTTTACTATGGGAAAATTGAAGAGTAAAAAGATAGGCAATGATCAGGAACTAGTGTACTAGTAATCAGATCCCACATCCCGCCCTCAAAACCAAAAGGGAAAGAGCTTATATACATCAGCTTACAATAGTTCACAAAAACACTCACGGTAACCCGTATTACGAGAAAGTTCTGTATGTGGCGTAACATCTTGGTAAGCACCATAAAGACAGAACTTCTGAGAGCGAAATATCTATGATATACCTATATAGATAAATCTGCAAAGGCGGTGTATATATATACACTGCTGAGGTTTGGTACCAGTAAAACATGTTTAACCCCCCCCCCCCCCCCCCACCCCAGTAATCTTTTGCTGACCGTTCCAAGGCGGTGCTTCTATTGTGCTTCCTAGATGTTACATTATTCTATATCCGCTTGTCTGTCTGGTCACCTGTTTTGCTACCCAATCTGTCCTTTGTTTTGTTTTGTTTGTTAAAAGTAAAATAGATAAAAATAGATGTTGATGATGTTTTTGATAAGGGTTGCTGAATGACCACCTGTTTGGGAAAGAGATGCTCATTCGGATTACCTGCGTGTCTTTCGAGAACTTGTGTCAATTTTTCCGCGTGTGTGTGTCTGGGTGCATGTGTGTGT
Organism: Ctena decussata; assembly: GCA_963989385.1. NCBI lineage: Eukaryota > Metazoa > Mollusca > Bivalvia > Lucinida > Lucinidae > Ctena > Ctena decussata. The sequence continues at coordinate 42,919,904 of OZ022505.1, read as the reverse complement.
GTGCTTCTTTCCCTATTGGTTTTGACAGCGGCATGTGGGAATGGATTGGATTAATGCCTAATCATTGCCTATTTTTTATTTTATTTTACAATGCCATAATTCATATATAGCTGTCTCCGATTTTTTATCACTGCTTCTTAAAAATAATCCCAAGACAACGTTGTCCTGTCCATATTGCGGATTTTGTATTTATCTAGGTTCCATACTGTCTCGTGAAATTGAATTATCCGCATTTTATATAGTATTTAGCAAAAAAAAAGTCTTCCTTTCTACTAAAGTCATAATAATTTTGTAACGAAAACAAGTACTCTTGTCAGCAAGAGCCTTTGCACGGGCCAATTTAAACCTGTCAAAAGAATAAAATTAGTGCAAAAAAATGAAGCCGCTACAATCTTTTGAAAATGACGTTGACGTCGATTTCAATAACGGCATAAGAATTGCGCATTGCTTTTCGAGGAATGAACCGATTATAGGTGTGCCCCTTTTAACTATAGGCAACTATTGACAAAGATTTATTTTTAGTATTTACAACGATATTTGACTTGAAGACTCGCACTAAAAAAAATCACACTTAATGAGCCCAGTGGTATGACCGATGCCTAATAAAATGCGTTGTAATTCAATAATAATGCCTTTGTACAATGTTGGTATAATTGTAAAGGCAAAATGTAGTGCTTTCAATACATGCGTAGCACTTGTCCCGAGCATGCCGCTAAAACAAGGTTATGAGGCCACTTGCAAAACTTTCTGAACACCCATCGTATATTGTCTGGACACTGACAACTCTGATGTTCAAACAAAATATTCTGAATTTCATTAAAATGCTGGAATTTCTTATCAACAATATTTACGTGGAATTCAGCGGACAATATTTCAACAGACTGTTGACATTCAATGGCCACTACCTTTGCCCCATTACTTGCCGACTTATTTCTTCATGGATGAAGCGAAGTTCATACGGTAATAGAAGTAACCAGACAATATTACGTAGACAATACAGATGAGTCTACTTTCTCAATGTTGGTTTATTTGATTTCCATATTTGTATTGTCATAGTAATGTAGTTTTACACTGTAAAATATACAGGTATACCTGCCTATCCAATATTTAACAAGAAATATCTTTAAAAAAGATAAACATTGCCAGAGAAATACCCAGATAGCATGCCAACGTTGGGCCAACGTTGGCATAAGGTGTCACCGTTGGCTGAGCGTTGGCGTTGGGAGTACAACGTTGGCCGAACGTTGGCCGAACGTTACTACAGCTAGGTATATGTTTGCTCTAGGCACACAGGAATTAATTATACTTCGACCTATGCTGGTTCAAACTTTATTTCATAGCATGCTGTGTACATTTTTCATAAAAAAGTATGTCGGCCATTAAACGGTCAGCCAACGTTGGGCCAACGTTTTCACATGCGTATAAATTTTGCTAAGTTTTATGTGGGTTGAGTAACGTTGGTCCAACGTTGGCTTGACGTGGGGAATTGAACTCCAGGTTTCAATGATAATTAGAAATGAATATGAATTTGTCAATTTATCTATGTATGATTCAACTATTCAGTATCATAATTATCATTAAATGGGCTTCTTACAATTTGTTTATGTTTTTTTATTTATATTTATTACTATTTGTCTTGGTATTGCCTGCTCTGACTTTGACTAGCATGTACTAATAATTCAATGAAAAAAATATGAATTTGTGCATTTATAAATTTCATTGCATAATATAACAATATAGATTTAGGCATTATGATAATGCTAATCATAAGCTTTGTTTATTTACAATATCTGAACGAGGTACATAGAAAAGTGGAAATCTGTAAGTAATTAGCGATCACACAGCAAGGAGTCTTTTGTACTCCGATTTTATTACGAGCAAGGTCTGGTTACCAAGGAAACGATCCCCATTCAGCAATTAAGTTGTTAGTACTTCTGTTATTAATGAATTTCAGACGTACCAAGTGCTACACATAGCTAGGGATTTGAAGAGCAAAGATTGTGTTCTTTGAATAGAAAATTATAAACGTACGCGCAAAGTCATAAACTCAGCAGTATTCAATACTTCAATTCAAGGAGATGGTATATTTAGCTTAATACATTTCAGCCATAATGTCTTCGCGCGAGAATCGACCTTAGGCATATGTACTCAAATCAGCCTGCGCAACTGCGCAAGGTGAAATGTAGCTTCACACATTTGATTAACCAGGATTAATCAGGCAGATTAAATGTGTAAGCGAAGAGGGAATAATGTGATAAAAAGTTGCATATGCCCAAGCTGATTTTAGTCGTAAAGTATATGAAAACTGCATTAAGTGATCAGAGATTCGCAGTATTAGGGATTGCATTTAAAAGTCAGTATACGTTTGAATTGCTGACTCTTGTTTGTGGGCATGGAATTAGTTACTCTTACCGGATGCTTCGCAGAGAGGGAGGAATTTGTTTAATTTCAAAGTATCATGTTGGTTTAAGGTGGCACAACTTGACCCAAAGTGAAATTTTTGCGTTGGCTGCTTGTAGGCCATAAATGTTGGCGCAACGTTCGCCCAACGTTGTAGGAAAAAATTTACAACGTTCGGCCAACGTTGAGCCAACCGTTGGCTCAACGTTCGCCCGATGAGCAAAGTTACGTTGGCCCAACGTTGGCATCCAACGTTGGCCCAACCAAACTGACCACCTTAAGCCAACGTTGGCCCAACGTAGGCATGCTATCTGGGTATTAAGTGATAAAGTGCCGGGCACGGCACCTCGGTCGGGAGCGTGTCCACTGCGAATGCTAGCGACACCGAGTTTGATCCTCGCGTCCGGTACGTTCTTTCGTTTAAACATTTACCTATCTTCCGTTGATTTTAGAAGAACAGGAGTCAGTTCAGAGCGAAGGAATGTGCACTCAGTACTGGTAGACTGCCTCTGTTAGGCTTGCACAGAAACAGTGTGGTTAGGTTACTTACGTGTTCGACAAATCCATACGTTCAGTGTCCGTTGTTTCTTTCTCCACTGTAGTTTACTTCCATTCTTTTTACAATCTTAGCTTGTTCTTATTTCCTTTTCCCCTTATCTATCTCATCCTTAGTTGTTGTTTTTTTTATGTATTTTTTTCCTTGTTCTTCTCTTTTGCATACTATAAATATTTCGCCGTTACATATGTATATAAATTTCTTTGTTTCGATTCAGCCCCTAGACTTGAGAGGTGCCTGGGTCAACTCTTGGATGGGCTTCGTTGGTTCCAGGGCGGGTACCCATTAGAAACGCCTTATAGCAGTTCTAATGTGTAGCCGTCGCAATATGTTACTTATGGAGAATTGGCTGTTATCCCCGAGTTGTCAACAGGCACTCTCTTGTCTTGGCCACTGTATATGAGCACAAAATTTGTTTTATATATACTCTATTATTTTGCACGTCATTGCCGTATTGTACAATGTATGTTTATATCACTTTGTGGGGAGGACCGTAACTAATGTTGATAGAACTTGTGGTCCAACCCAATTGCTTGTACTTTTGTGGCAATAAAATATGTTTAAACTAAACTTACGTGTTCGACATTTCCCCGTTATCAACCGGGCCGTAACCCCTCCCCCGCTCACTCCCCCACCCTCAAAAAAGCAAACAATTAAGTTATGTTTTGATAACTTGATTACCCGCAAATAAGCGATACCCGAATTGGCATTTTTCTTAAACACTGGCACTTGAGTTTCAAAGTGTATATACTCAAAAATGTCCGAGAAATTCATTTAAACGTACACTACACAAATGTGTCTTCACAGTCAATGTACATATCTAAAGTTTACATATGGTCACGACTGTGATGACACATTTGTGTATTCGCTTTTAAAGGAATAAGTCGGACAATTTACAATCTCTTTGGAACTCAAGTGCCAGTGTTCTTAAAGACCAACTAGTCAGTCCTCCGTCTTTTTTCCGTCAACCTTCGGAAAAAGCTGTGTGTCAAGTCCAATACGATTGGCTACAGGCCGATCTGTTTATTATGCCCCCAATTTCGGAGAAATTGTGGGGGCATATTGGTTTGGGCCTGTCCGTCTGTCCGTCCGTCCGTCTGTCCGTCTGTCCGTCTGTCCTCTATCTCTAGAACCGTAAGAGCTAGGAGCTTGAAACTTTATACACATGATCAGTATGAAATATAAGCGAACACGTGTTTTTTCTTTTTTCCGCGGGTCACATATTTTAAGAGTTATGCCCCTTTTTCGACTTAGCCTGTGGAACCTTGTGAACAAAATATCTCAAGAACCCCTGATGCTAGGATCATGAGGTTTTGCAGGATGAGAATGCCCAAGGTGTAGATGACCTGATTAACTTTTGAAACAAATTCGTGAATTTTTGACCGAGTTATGCCCCTTTTTCGACTTAGTGCATTGTAAGCCTATGGAACCTTGTGAACAAAATATCTCAAGAACCCCTGAAGCTAGGAGCATGATTATTTGCAGGAAGATACTGCCTGTGGTGTAGATGACCTGATTAACTTTTGAAAAAAATTCGTGAATTTTTGATCGAGTTATTCCCCTTTTTCGACTTAGTGCATTGAGGCCTATGGTACAAAGGTACCCTTACATATAGTCAAGAACAATAAGAGCTAGGAACTTGAAACTTTATACACATAATAAGCAGACCCGTATTTTTTTATTTTTCCGCCGGCAATGTATTTCCAGAGTTATGCCCCTTTTTCGACTTAGCCTGTGGAACCTTGTGAACAAAATATCTTAAGAACCCCTGATGCTAGGAGCATGATTTTGTGCAGGAAGATACTGCCTGTGGTGTAGATGACCTGATTAACTTTTGAAAATAATTTGTAAATTTTGGATTGAGTTATGCCCCTTTTTCAACTTAGTGCATTATTTGACTATGGAAGCTTGTGAACAAAATATCTCAAAGAACCCCTGATGCTAGGATCATGAGGTTTTGCAGGATGACAATGCCCATGGTGTAGATGACCTGATTAACTTTTGAAACAAATTCGTGAATTTTTGACAAAGTTATGCCCCTTTTTCGACTTAGTGCATTGTAAGCCTATGGAACCTTGTGAACAAAATATCTCAAGAACCACTGATGTTAGGAGCATGATTTTTTGCTGGAAGATACTGCCTGTGGTGTAGATGACCTGATTAACTTTTGAAAATAATTTGTAAATTTTGGATTGAGTTATGCCCCTTTTTCAACTTAGTGCATTATTTGCCTATGGAAGCTTGTGAACAAAATATCTGGAGAACCCCTGATGCTAGGATCGTGATTTTTGCAGGTTGATATTGCCCAAGGTGTAGATGACCTGATTAACTTTCGAAAACAATTCGTAAATTTTTGACTGAGTTAAGCCCCTTTTTCGACTTAGTGCATTGTAAGCCTATGGTACAAAGGTACAAGCATTATTGGATGAACCTTCTCTAGAGACAAGCATATGGTTGGGGGCATAGTGTTTCATAAACACATTTTCTAGTTATACCGGCCAATGGAATGGCGTAAAATGTGGGTCAATAGTAAGGTTAGACGTTGCCTGGCGGCAACGAATAAATGCATCCATTTATCAACAATACACATGGTTAAATTACGTGAGAACTAGCTACTTTTTTCGTCTGTTCAAACTGATAATTTTTGAAAGCGTTGGAAAAAAGTTATTGATAGGACAATGCTTTCAGTGCATTAGAGCTTTTCTCATCTGTTCAAACTGATAATTTTTGAAAGCGTTGGAAAAAAAGTTATTGATAGGTCACTACTTTCAGTGCATTAGAGTATCTTACGACCTAAACGCATTTTCAATAATGATGGTTACTTTTAAGATATTGTGCCGCAAATTAGCCTCCCATCTTTTCTTATATAAATTCATTTTTCATCAGCATGTCACTCGATTTCATATTCTTAACGATAGAGAACAACAAAATAAAACTATCTGCTAAGTTTCGAGTCGATACTTTTTCTAGACGATTCGCCGCCTTAAAAGCGGGTAAAAACGTCTTAAAGAGTACCTCAACTTCACCTATAGGTACATAGCTGATGTTCTATCTTTGAATAATTTAAATATCTCGAAAGTTATTGACCTCATCCATCCCTGTGAACGTGAAATTAAGGATACTATAGAGTCAAGTTCATCTGCCTCTTATACTTAGATTACTATCTCTGTATTGACAATCTAAGATTTATGACAAGAGATACGACTTCTGGGGTCGTATTTATAAAACCACTTAAGTCGTTGCTATGCTGTTGCTAAGTTTAAATTTCTATGAAGGAGATTCCCTACAAATATGAAATTTGCTCTGGAGGAACAGTCTTTTTCAGACTGTTCCTCCAGAGCAAATTTCACAGTTGTACGAAATCTCTTTCATAGAAATTTAGTCTTAGCAACAGCATAGCAACCACTTAAGTCGTTTTTTTTTAAATACGACCCCTGTTTTGGTTCGTAAATGTTATGTGTTCTTATGTACGCTTGTCTATTGTCTTACATATAGTATGACCGGAAATTATTGAGAATTGCATTTTTCATATTTTAATCCTAGTTGTTTCAGTAAATCAATTGCATGGTAGAATATTAAGAAAGGACTGTAATACATATTTTCTAGCTATGATCTTCCATTTTACTTGCATTTTCAGTAATTTGTATCAGTTTGTGGGACCAAGGGGTCTAAAATCGCAAAATAAAATGAATTTCTAGAGTTTTTTTAGAAGCAGAAGTCTTAAACTAGACAACACTTCTTTAAGCAACACATTCTGGTTGGTATTAAATATTTTTAAGCAATATCAGGTTGATCGATGATGTTATATCCCAGCAGGCACATGACGTCAAAATGACGTAATGCTGACGTCGACACAACGTCATTACGTCGTACCGACGTCAGTACGATGTCATTTCATTGTGTCATAAAATATTTAAGTCTTGATGTCGGTAACAAAGTTTTGTAAGCAAATGAAATTTGGGTTTGGCGCATTAAGGGTAAAATCACATAAATTTTAGGCTCTGCAATATTTAAGATAAAGTTAAATGAATGTTCAACAGGGTGATCTTATTTTCTGATATCATATTACATATAAATCCTTAATGTTTGTTATTGTATATTTATACTTACCTGTCGTTATTACTTTTTATTCAGTGCTTACATCCAGTATCCCACTCGCTGAAAATTAACCATTTTTCTTAGAATTTGTTGAAAATCTGAAAACCTATCTCTTGTTCAGATCCTAATAATTTCTTATAACATAAAGTAATGTAAAAAGATAGGCAATGATAAGGAATTAATACAATCAAATCCCACAAAGCGGAGTTGCTAATTGTACAGCGGTATTGTTTCTTTATCTGAAAAAGTAATTATAAATATACATTCTTTCTTTAGCATTTCCTTATACACATTTTATTTCAAATTTCATCTTATTTTTGGAATTTTGCTAAAATTTTACTCTTTGTTAATCAAAGGGGAGATAATTCACATCTTGCAGATGACTGACAAATATCAAATTAAAATCTTAAAGAGTTCCTTCAATAGAAGAGAATACATTCAGAAGAAGGACATTGGCCAGACTACGTAGTTTTGGCTAATAAAGCGTCATCAGTTGACCCTGACAAAACCATAGAAAAGCATACTAAAATTTCCTAAATTTAATTGGACAGTCGATTAAAAGCCGCCACATTGTAGTTCAGTGATGAATACATGAATATCAACAACATATTAATTTCATATAAAACTAGAAAACTACTGACTGAAATTTGGTAAAAATTCTCAATAATTTCCGGTCAAACTGTATATGTTCTAGCAATATGGTCACCTGTATTAAACTGCCCACTTTGCTTTCTGATTTATTTTGTCATTTCAAATGTAGATATCGCTGTTGTTTGCGGTAGCTGAGTGGACAGGGGTGAACTTTCGCTAAGTTTGCCACCACTACTAGGGTAGCTGAGGATAGAACTGGGTGGAGAGGAATTGTTGTAAAATCAGCTGCGGTTTCTGGATGACCTTGTTTGATTAAGAAGTAGCATTGTATTACAATAAAAACATATACATTGTAGGCAAAAACAGTTAACACTGTCATTTTTTTTCAGCAAAAAATAGCACACTTGGTTTCATATGTAAACAAAGGAATGGATGCGTCACTACTGTATCACGTTTTTTTATTTGGTAGTCAGATGCCTGCAAACTCTTTATATTATGACACATTTGGGTGAACATAAACTTTTGTCAGACAGACAACATGCGTTTCGGAAGAAACATAGTTGTGAAACTCAGTTGATCACGGTTATAAACGACTGGGCTAAAATCTTGGATAAGGGCGGTCAGGTTGACACTTTGGTCTTGGACTTCGAGAAAGCTTTGGACAAACACCCTCATGAATTACTTAAATGTAAGCTATACAGCTATGGAACTGGGTATTGAAACTGTGAGTATGACTGGCATTTTGGAGAAACTTAAGTCGGAATCTCTGAAAAAGAGAAGGAAAGATACTATAGATACTCACAGTCCTAGAGCGAGAAAGTCGTATTCTCATCGACTGGTTCTCCCGAAACCGCATGAAGGCAAATCCTGATAAGTTCCAGGCCTTTGCTATGGGGGAGAAGACTTTCGGTGAGAAACCTACTTTCAAACTTGGGGACGCAGAGATCGAGTGTGAGGAAACAGTAAAACTACTAGGTGTTGAAATTGATTATCTACTAACTTTTGACAAACAAGTATCAAACATGTGTAAAAAGGCATCTCAGCAAATAAATGTTCTCAAACGCATAGGTAAATATCTAAACTTTGAATCACGTAAAGCCGTTTATCATGCTTTTATCATGTCAACCTTCAATTTTTGCCCCCTAGTATGGCATTTTTGCTCTAAAACAAATACAGAAAAACTAGAAAGAATTCATTTCAGAGCACTGAAATTCATTTTCCAGGATTTTGAAGCAACATACCAAGATCTGATTACGAGAGCAGGTACTACAACCTTGCACTTGTCTCGTCTAAGAGGTCTTGCTCATGAAACTTTCAAAATCATAAATGGAAATTCTCCTGTTTACCTAAAACAATTTATCACTCTCAAAGCTTCCAGTTACAATTTCCGATACACCAACATTCTTAACCTTCCTAGAGTTAGAAGTGCACGGTACGGTACTAACTCTTTTAGCTTTCAAGCAGCCAAACTATGGAACACACTCCCTGAAGAAGCTAGGAAAATAACTTCTTTTAATGTTTTCAAACGTTTTATCAAGGGATGGAATGGAGTTAGCTGTAAATGCAATATGTGTAAATGATTTGTCTCCCTTGAACCTCTCATGCTGCTCAGTGCTTAGCCTTGGGTGCCTTTCGTCTTTCGTGATAGGGATTGTTGCTGCGCGGGGTGTGCAACAGCAATACCTATCTCTTTCACTTTCGGCCTAAGGTGTTGTGCTGAGGTGCATCTATCAGAAATCAGTCGTTTTAAATTTAAATTTCTTAACCTATTATAAATTATGACCTTGTCGTATGGGTGTCTGCTGGTCAAACACCTCCGTCCAAAATTTCTTTTTAAACTTTTAATATGTAAATTATCTGTGATACTCTTTTATAAAATTGTTATTCATGTAGCTATAGGTACTGTGATATTTTATGCATGTTAGTTAGTCGGTCGTAAAAGCTTCTAGGAGCTTGTGTTAAATTGTTTGTAAAACTTACCGACTTTAAATAAATTTTACTTGACTTGACTTGACTTGACTATAGACATAATGCTTTATAAAGGTCTGAAGGGTGCAGCCAGTATACCCATAAATGACCTTGTTCCCCAAAGTAGGCGTACCAGGAATCATCATTCCCTGGCATTTCAAACTCCATTGACTGGGACTGACATCTACAAGTCCAGTTTCCTCCCCCAGACCATTAGAGATTGGAACTCCCTGGAAGATATTCCTCTTGTTCTGCATACAAGAACAAGAACAAGTAAGGGCTAGGGAATAGCTTCCCTGATCACAGGTCCTGGTGAATGATTGTCCTTGGACGTATCACCAATAAACAATTCTGATTCTGATCTGATAAATATATATATTCTTTGCGGTACATTGGGCAATCGTGCGGTATTTAGTGTGACCGAGAAGAAAAAAAACGTGCACGTGCTTGTATTTGCAGTTATGCCCCTTGTTACTAATGAATATTCGGTATTTTCCGGTAAATTGTACCGGAAGCGATAGTCATACACTTATTTTCTAACTTAATATATGCATTATTGCAAATCCGCATGAATAGTCATCATAAGTAACTTCTACGGTTTGTCTTCGGTGCATAAAACTGAGTCTGCGACAAGACTGCAACACCCACTGAAACACTTTTTCGTCGCCTGACGTCATCTTCGGAAATTTATATATATGGCGGCGCGAATTCTATGTTAATCACGTGACCTTTCTGCTTTTGTAGCGCAATAACAGGTACGACTGGCTGTCAAGGAAAACCCGATTTCTTGTCATTTGACTAAAACAGAGATAATCGCCATTTAGCGATTCCATTTTGAATATATTTATTTTGAAACTGACTGAATTTTGTTTGTCTTTGATATCTTTAGCGTTGGTAAGACGCAAGTGGAAAAATTGATGAAATCAAGCATGGCGTCACATGGTGAAGTCATTCCGAATGTTTTTGTTCGTTCTTGCCAAATCTAACAGACGATTTTCCATTTATGTGATTAGGAGCTATCTGCTGAATTATTTCGAAATCGCGCCCGTAGAATTTCAATGCGAACTGAATGAAACAAGTCTCTTAGAAATGTTGTTTGGTTGTTTTTGGCGTGTTATTTTTCTCCACCCAAAAAGAGAGAAAATGGCATAATTAGCAACCCGAAACTGAAACTGTAAATTGTCCTTCCGTAATCATAAGAGGCATTGGAATCCAGAGCAGAAATACCAAAACCCGAAACAGAGTCGGTGTCATTTTTTGTGCTGAATATCTACATACCTGATTACATCAATTTTTGTTAAAAATTAAATTTGGATGAAACTGGATCTAACTAGAGATCACAAGAATCAGGGATTTTATTGGGTCCGTGGAAACACCCCAAACCTCTACCAAACCACCCCCCCCCCCCCCCCCCCCCCCCCCCCCCGTCCCCTCCACACATACACCAACTACGCTCTCACTCATCCCAAACAGTATTTAGACAGACCCGACCAGTACGTGGACACTACCAGTACGCGGACACTTTTGTGTTTGGCGACAAATAAACTATAAGATACTTTTTAGATTCAACTGACTTTGTGATATTTTTTCAAGGCACCATTTCTTTATCGTTTTGTCATTCACGTTTACATTTTCACAACACATTCACGAATTTGCAGGGCTAATGCAGACTGGTATCACGATCTCTGCTTCAGTTGACTGCGCCAAAGGCTGAAACAGGCAAAGTAAACAGCCATCTGTCAATATGAATTAAGAACAGCCTTTTACGATGTTAATCAGTTTTTTGGTAACTACATGTATCAATAAATTAATTTAGTATTGCAGCGCATAAATGTCATCACAGTTTACTCAGATTCTAAGGTGTCCGCGTACTGGTATGATAAGCCAGTTTCATACAGCAAATAGCTTGGCCTCGATAGTGTTACTTTGCGCATGCGCAGATAATTTTTTTCAAGTGTTCCTTTTGTCTATATTTAGCACAAGGATTTTCCTAAATTGTGTGCCCATCTGGTAATCTGGAACACGTTGGAGTCTTAAACATTAGGTAAAACACCCTTAAAAGTGTCCGCGTACTGGTCGGGCCTGTCTATATAGATTCAAAATAAAAAAACACTTAAATAAGTGTTTACCCATGATATGTATGTATCTCTTTTAATAACTTCAGGTTTAAATATTAATGAAAAATTAATAATCTCAGTATGATAAAGTAAATTATTTTGTACGTTTATGTATGTCACGCAGGGTGGGGCGGGAGGAGGGGGCGACCATTTATACCACTCCAAACCAGCCACCCTGGATACAAACTAGAATCCCACCCCTTGCGCAGTGGCACGTTAATTAAAGAATGAAGGGGGCTGAGGGGAGGAAAGAACTTATACTCGCCAATTGACCTGAAATGTTGGTGTCTGGTGGGGGAGGGGGTGGGGTTCTAGTTTGTATCCAGGGAGGCTGGTTTGGGGTGGTATGAAAGTGGTTTGGGGTGTTTCCACGGACCAGATTTTATTTGGCAAGTTTTACCTCCAGTAATGGGAGTCTATTATTCCCAATCCAAAATGTCCTTATATTTCTCAGTATTGTGAATAGTTTCCCAAAATGAAGAAAAACTGGGGATTTTTTTTTTCAGTAAATGGACAGGTAATTCTCAAAATCAGATAGGTATAAAACACCTGATCTACTAAAATCTGTGATGGTCTTAATGTCTGTGAGGGTATCCTCAAGGTCATCACAGGTTTTTATTTAGGCTGACATGGCATTTTTGGTGAGCTGTCACAGCATTTCTGTTGGGCTATCACGGCATGTCTAGTGTTCGGTCAAGAGCTATCATAAAATACCAGTGGTTGTCAAGGCAATTATATCATTCACATCCCTTTTAAAGTCATTTATAATACTGACAATATCAGGAAGGTTCGTTTTGCCATTGACACTAGCATCCTAAGAACTTCACATTGAAGATTTAGCTGATGCTCAGTTATAAGCTAAAGCAAGTGTAGAGAATTTGAAAAATCCCGAAGCTGAACCCATTTCAACATTGCCCTTCTGACCTATATAAATGAGCTTACATATGCCTCATTGCAGCTAATTTAACATTCTCAAACTAGTCAAAGGCTTGAAAATTTATTCAAATCATAAACCAAGGATTGAACAAGGGGCGGTATTCAATGGCTACCCTATCTACAACGAACTTGAGATCAGCATATGGACTAGGGCTTCTACGTTTACAAAATATTGTAAACGTTTACACGAGCGCTAGAAAACGAAACGATTCCGTTTAAACGACACATTACCTGTGAAATTTTATTCTTAGTATCGGACATCTCTTGAGACGCCCCCCGAACGTTATAATTATTATAATTATGTTACCACAGTGTCATCCAATAATGCGCTTTCATTTTCGGGGGGTCAACCCGAAGTTTACAGTAACCGACGGTATTAAAAACACGTATTTACTATTGACCAATTTCCGATGGCAGCAATTATATCCACCGTATTTGATAATGACATGGATTAAATTTATAAAACATCGGACATAATTATCCTGTTAATTGATACTTACTGTCAACGTTACAAGCTGCAATTATCTCACTTTCGCGATAAGCTTATCCTGTGAAACACAGGTACCGAGGTAGTCTTAATTTTTTCTTTTGCACAACACGTGTTGTCGGCAGACATAACCTTGCCTTTGATCTGTACCTTATAAAATTAGCTGCCGATTGTGACGTAACAATTTGCTGGCAAAACATGTACAGGCCATGCTTTGCGTAGGGTACACAGAAGTTAGAAAATAAAGATTTTAATATTAGACGTTTCCAAGGACGCCGTCAAATACATGAAGATTGACTACTGACGTGCATAAGGTACACAGAGATTTTAATATTAGACGTTTCTCGGCAAGGACGCCGTCAAGTACATTAAGATTGACTACTGACGACTGTATAAGATATTATAACTTGTTGGTGGTTTACCGGGTGTTCAGGTTCGGTTAAACGCTGTGTGAATTTTGTAAACGTTTAGCACATATACACGAACCGTTACCGTTTATCCGTGTAAACGTAGAAGCCCTAATATGGACTAAAATTGATGGCTCCATATTCAGGGCTTTATCCGGTATATTGGGAAAGGGACCTTTTTCCTAAAATTGGGAAAATATTTAGGCATTTGGGAATGAAAATTCTAAGGGTAGGATGCAAAATTTGAGAATTCTGCATGATTTTACAAAGTTGCACTTGTCAGATCAAGAAGATGGACACAGTACCTTAGCTAAGGAGCGTATCTTAGTATTTACACAATTAGATTGTTTGAAAAAGCAATTAAAATCAATTTGTAGCATAAAGAACAGCAAATGAAATCTCTGATAAGCAATGCAGGCAGGGATTTGCCGGAGCAGATTTTTATCCGGCGGGATTAGAACTGACTACACAACATGAAATTTCTACAACCTTTGGCTTGTTCTCCACTGTTGTAAGTGCAGTGAATGTAATCAGAGAGACAAATACAGAGAACCAGGTGTTGTGTAAACACATGACATGTGACAGACAAATGGGGCCTTCATCTGCTAGAAAACCCAGGCAGACAAAAGCGAATGGCGAAGCTCATTACAACAAAATAATCAGGCTAAGCCTCTCAAAGCTCGATCTCAAACTCGTAGTAAATGACAATATTGTAGATCTGATCGATTCTTGTAATTTTGCATTCTATGTGACCTCATCAGTTCTTAAAGAGCTCATGGGAAACCTCGAAAATAGAAAGTGAAAGTAGCATTCCATTCAGGGGGAGAAAGGTGTCCAAACAGACTAACAGCATAACTCGAAAATATGTAATTAATATATGTTTAATATGTGAGCCGGGACATGAGAAAACCAACAAAGTGGATGTGTGCCCAGTGTAGACTCAGATCAGCCTGGGCATCTGCCCAGTCTGATCAGAGACTTTGCTGTCTGCATGGAGGTAGCTTAGATCCTTAGCTACCCTCTAAGCGCTCAGCAAAGAGTCTGATCAGAATGGGCAGATACCAAGGCTGATCTGTGTCCGCGCTGGGCGTACTTCCACTTTGTTGGTTTTCTCGTGTGGTAGCTCATTTGTTATATATGTAGTGGTTAAGAGTAAGGGTGCGCGGTAAAACCGGTATACTGGTGAACCCCGGTGTTTTACAGCCGAGTATGTTGTCCGCGTACCCGTACGTTCCGGTAAATGTCACTTGTTTTTAGCTCACCTGAGCCGAAGGCTCAGAGGTGAGCTTATAGGATGGGAGTCGAGTCGTCGTCCGTCCGTGGGTGGGTGCGTGCGTCAACACTTTCAAACATAAATATCTCAGAAACCAGTGGGCCGATTGCAATCAAATTTTATCTGAAGCATCATTGGGGTGGGGGAAAGGCTGCATTAGGTTTTGGTGCCGATCAGCTCAGAACTCTGGTTTCCATGGCAACAGATAGCCCCCATAGGGTTATAATGGGGAAAACGGCGTCATCACGTTTTCTCGACTGTTTTTGATTAGATCCTTATCATACTTGCAGGTAATGATGACATACACAAGAGCTTGGGTGAGTTCGAACTTTGGCCAGATTCGAGCACAGACTACGGAGTTAGCTGCCCTTGAGCGTCTGAAAAAAATCCCATAGGGTTATAATGGGGAAAATGGCGTCATCACGTTTTCTCAACTGTTTTTGCTTAGATCCTTATCATACTTGCAGGTAATGATGACATACATAAGAGCTTGGATGAGTTCGAAATTTGGCCGAATTCGAGCACAGACTACGGAGTTTGCTGCCCTTGAGCGTTTGAAAAAAATCCCATAGTGTTATAATGGAGAAAACAACGTCATCATATATTTTTAGAAAAACTTTGTCATCGCTCTATTGCCTACATTTCTCAACGGATTTTAAAATAACTTCACACAAATGTAGGGCGTGACAATATCTTGAGCAAGTTCGACTTTCAGGATGCTGCGCCCAAGGTCAAGGTCACTGTGGCTATTTTTAGAAAAAACTTTGTCAGCGCTCTAGCACCTACATTTCTCAATGGATTTTAAAATAACTTCACACAAATGTAGGGCATGACAATATCTCGAGCAAGTTTGACTTTCAGGGTGCTGTGCCCAAGGTCAAGGTCACTTTGGCTATTTTTAGAAAATCTTTGTCATCGCTCTAGCGCCTACATTTCTCAATGGATTTTGAAATAACTTCACACAAATGTAGGGCATGACAATATCTCGAGCAAGTTCGACTTTCAAGGTGCTGCGCCCAAGGTCAAGGTCACTGTGGCTATTTTTAGAAAAACTTTGTCATCGCTCTAAGGCCTACATTTCTCAACGGATTTTGAAATAACTTCACACAAATGTAGGGCATGACAATATCTCGAGCAAGTTTGACTTTCAGGGTGCTGCGCCCAAGGTCAAGGTCACTGTGGCTATTTTTAGAAAAACTTTGTCATCGCTCTAGCGCCTACATTTCTCAATGGATTTTGAAATAACTTCATACAAATGTAGGGCATGACAATATCTCAAGCAAGTTCGACTTTCAGGGTGCTGCACCCAAGGTCAAGGTCACTGTGGCTAATTTTAGAAAAACTTTGTCATGGCTCTAGCACCTACATTTCTCCATGGATTTTGAAATAGCTTCACACAAATGTAGGGTATGACAATATCTCGAGCAAGTTCGACTTTCAGGGTGCTGTGCCCAAGGTCAAGGTCACTGTGGCTATTTTTAGAAAAACTTTCGTCAGCGCTCTAGCACCTACATTTCTCAGCAGATTTTAAAATAACTTCACACAAATGTAGGGCATGACAATATCTCGAGCAAGTTTGACTTTCAGGGTGCTGCATCCAAGGTCAAGGTCACTGTGGCTATTTTTAGAAAAACTTTGTCAGCGCTCTAGCACCTACATTTCTCCATGGATTTTAAAATAAATTCACACAAATGTGGGGCATGACAATATCTCAAGCAAGTTCCGACTTTCAGGGTGCTGTGCTCAAGGTCAAGGTCACTGTGGCTATTTTTAGAAAAGCTTTGTCATCGCCCTAGCACCTTCATTTCTCCATGGATTTTGAAATAACTTCACACAAATGTAGGGTATGACAATATCTCAAGCAAATTCGACTTTCAGGATGCCATGCCCAAGGTCAAGGTCACTGTGGCTTTTTTTAGAAAAACTTTGTCATCGCTCTAGCACCTGCATTTCTCAACGGATTTTAAAATAACTTCACACAAATGTAGGGCATGACAATATCTCGAGCAAGTTTGACTTTCAGGGTGCTGCAGTCAAGGTTTTTGATTAGATCCATATCATACTTGCAGGTAATGATGACATACGTAAGAGCTTGGATGAGTTCGAAATTTGGCCGGATTTGAGCACAGACTACGGAGTTAGCTGCCCTTGAGCGTTTGAAAAAAATCCAATAGTCTTATAATGGAGAAAACAACGTCATCACATTTTCATTTTTCTTTGGATCCTCTTTATACTTGCAGGTAATGAGGATATGCATAAAAGCTTGGATTAGTTAGCATTTCGGCTAGATCCCACCACTGACTATGGAGTACCTGCCCTGAGCATCCAAAAAATCAATGTCGCCACTTTTTCTTGGTTTCTACTGATCTGATCCTTTTCAGACTTGCAGGTAATGAGGAAATGCATAATATCTTAAACAAGTTCAAATTTTGGCCAGATCAGGCCAACCACTACGAAGTTAGCTGCCCTTGAGCGTTTGAAAAAAATCCCATGGTGTTATAATGGAGAAAACAACATATCAGGCCAAGATCAGGCCAACCACTACGAAGTTAGCTGCCCTTGACAGCTCTGTCTATTGTGCCTTTGATCGGATACTTTTTAAACTTGCATATATTAAATGAAGGCATACATGTACATAATGTTTTGGATGAGTTTAATTTTCAGCCTGATTGGACCACTGACTGTGGAGTTAGCTGCCCTTGAGCATCTTAAATATCCCTATAGGTTTACAATGTCTCTCAGGTGAGCAATTGTTGCCCTTTGGGCTACTTGTTTTAGAAAGCCAATACTTGCTATCGATATTGATTTTCGATGAAGATTAAACACCCAGTCACCATTGGTCATTAACTTTAGCATGTTTAGAAGGCATGATGTTGCGAATGGAATCCCCGTCGCTTATTGGTTAAGCAATTACTTTCGATTCTAATTATAGACCGGTGAAGGTCAAAATGGACGACCGCGAAGTAAAAATCAGTCGTTGAAAAGCAGATGTTTGGAGTCAAATTGACTTGAAAAAAAAGGCAAATCGGACTCTAAAATCGATGAAAACGTTGCCATCTGCAGGCTTTGCAGCAACACAATAAAATGTACAGGGGGGGCGGTACGTCTAACATATGCGGAGACATCATGCACAGTTGAAATTCTGACATCGGACAAGAAGAAAGCTAAACTGGTTCATTTAAAACGACAAAACATGACAGAGTTTTAGCATTTATTAAAGTTATAAGTGAGTTAACAAATATAAGAAACATCATTTTCAGAATGTTCATGAAAAGCAAGTTGACCGCAATAAAATCAGAGAGAAAAATTCATGTGAATAACAAATACGGTATACTGTGGTATGTATCGCGGCACAAGCCTGCATACCACAGTATACCGTGGTACAGTTTCAAAAGGCGGTACCCAGCCCTAGTTAAGAGAGCTGTGTCTCCTGTCTCTTCAGTGATTCTGTAAAAGCAAAATAACCTAGTGGCAATAAGGAAGCAGGAAAACTTAAATTCTGTTTCCTGAGAAGTTCAGCAGGTGACTTCAGCTGTTGTCAAGTGATAGTAATTAATAAAATTAAGTAAGTTTAATTTTTTTTTTTTTTTTTTTTTTTCTTTGACAGAAATTGCAAATCTGTATAGATTTGTCACTTTATCATATTTTCTTTGTACAAATATGTCAGGAAATCGATTTGTAAGATGTCTAAGGTGTTTAGGTAGACTCCCATCTTGTTCGGCCACTTTTACAAAGGGGAGCAACTTTTTGAGACTTTTGTTTGCTTCCCTTCAAAAAAGGGCTCTACCCTTTAAGGAAAGAATTTGCTCCTGGAAGAGCAAATTCTTTCCTTTAAGACTTTACCCCTTCCAAAATGGAGGCAAAAATGTTAATGACAAAGTTGCTACCCTTAAAAATATACCCAGTTACCTTAAATCTAAAGCTGTACCTACCAGGTAGTGGCCCCAGGCTGCGTCAGGGGTTTTATTAACCATAAGTCTGTTGGTCCTGGACCAGTGATTTTTGGGCATGACCAGTTGATGTCTTTGGTAGCTGGTCCTACAGACCAACCGATTTTGAAATTAAATAAAAACATGATAACAAAGAATAGCGGAAACATCGGGAGGACTGTTTAAATTGTGGATAAGTTGGTCCTGTGTACCACCAGTCATTCAGTCCTTAGCAAAATGCCTGTGACTTATAAGCCAGAGGTCATGGGTTCGATACCCAGTCTGGCAACTTACTTTCATTTCTCCTTCCGCTGATTCAAGAAGGGCAGTTGTCAGTTACTGGTGAAAGTAAATGCACTTAGTACCGGTTAACCGCTTAGGAGGTCTAAGCCTGCCCAGGAAGTGTGGTTAGGGCAACTGACCGTCCCAACATGTCCATAGCTGTTTACCGTGGAGTGGACATTAAACAATAACACACAACCAGGTAGTGGCACAAAGATGAAATAAATGGATGAGGTTTCTGAATCTTTACAGTTAATTATGTCTCTTTTCAGACTATTTTGTATATAGAGTATTGTAAATACTGTATAGAATGAGGACAGGAACAGGCTCGGGCCGTGGCGGCCGGCCCAACAGAGAGAAAAATGCCGGCACAAAAGTGACCACCCAAACACAGGCACAGAACTCACAGAATGCCAAGACAGAAGGGCAACAGAGTAAAATACAGGTAATATTAGAGAGCTCCATGTATGAGGAAAATTTGCTGATAATTCTTATCTAAATCTGTTATATCTATATAAATGTGTCCTGGTGCTCCCTCAGTAGAACCCTTCCTTAGCCCATTATAAAAAGGTAAAGCAACATATTTGAAAAAATGAAATTAATCTCAAACTAGTAATTCTAAATAGTATTTCAATGCTATCATGCTCTCAGTATTTCAGCAAACAATTATTATCATAGGTTTGCCATATGTTCTCTGTATCTTGATTATTTGTAATCTTAGTTGTTTCCAACTATGGTTTGAGGGCTGGATTTGGATTTTGATTGTTTCAGTTCCTGGTCTTTGCATACTTTTTACTTTTGTCTGATCCATTGATAGATGAGTCAGTGCTCCAGATAAGAAGGGATGACAAGGATAATTTTTCTTATTTCTCAATGAAAGCATTTGTTGTGACCCCTTATTAGAACCATCTTGGCAAGACGTTTCTTATGATGGGCCACAACATAAGTTTTTATGAAGAAGTACTGGCAATCATCCCTTAATTATCCCTATTAGGGTCCAGGGATCTCCCCAGACCATTAAGGCATGTCGCTTGCAACATGCCTTTAGTGTTTCCCCCAGAAATGAAAAAGGGCATGGTAAATTTTCTCAGAAAAGGGCACTTTAGCGCGTGAATTTTCACAAAAAGGGCACTGTATATGCTTTCATTCAAAGACCCTTGTTTTAATGGACATTAGCTTACAGAGATTAATACTGCTAATAAAGCATTAAATCATATCATTCTTTCCTTATTTATACCTGCAGTAGCATCTTTATCTTGAAATGCAGTAAACATAATTAAGCAAATAGAGCCTGCATATGACGATAATACATAAATAAAAGCATCGTAAACGACTGCGTAATACCCCGCCACTGCAAACCAAGGGCAATAACTCAATCAAAAGACATCGAAATCTGCCCATTAACAATCCCAACCGAGAACTTCCCAAGATCAATGCACATGCCAAGTTTGAAGAAAATCCGTAAATAAATACTCAAGTTATCGAACGGAAACAAAGTGCTCACAGACGTACGACGGACGGACGGACACACGGACAGACAGCGGGAAAACATAATACCCCGCCACTAACGTGTGGCGGGGTATAAAAAGAATTGCATCTGCTCTGTACTTTTTTATTATCCCCCGACCGAAAGGTTCGGGGGATATAGCGATGAGCCTGGCGTTTGTCCGTCCGTCCGTCCGTCCGTCCGTAAACACTTTCTTGTCCGCTCTATATCTTGAATACCCTTTGGAATATTTTCATGATACTTCACAGTTATGTAGAACAGGTCATGACGATGTGTCGCGTACAAGAATGGTAACTCTTGCTATTGTACTTTTTGAATTATCTCCCCTTTGGTGATTTTTTGGCAGATTCGTGTCCGCTCTGTAACTTGAATACCCTTTGGAATATTTTCATGATACTTCACAGAAATGTAGAACAGGTCATGACGATGTGTCGCGAACAAGAATGACAACTCTTGCTTTCTTACTTTTTGAGTTATTTCCCCTTGATAGTTTTAGGTGTGATTTTTGGCAGATTCGTGTCCGCTCTATAACTAGAATTCCCTTTTGAATATTCTCATGATACTTCACAGATATGTAGAATAGGTCATGACGGTGTGTCGCGAAAAAGAATGACAACTCTTGCTTTCTTACTTTTTGAGTTATTTCCCCTTGATCATTTTAGGTATGATTTCGTGTCCGCTGTATAACTTGAATACCTTTTGGAATATTTTCATGATACTTCACAGGTATGTAGAACAGGTCATGACGATGTGTCGCGAACAAGAATGACAACAACTGCTTTCTTACTTTTTGAGTTATTTCCCCTTGATGGTTTTAGGTCTGATTTCGTGTCAGCTCTATAACTTGAATACCTTTTGGAATATTTTCATGATACTTCACAGATATGTAGAACAGGTCATGATGATGTGTCGCGAATAAGAATGACAACTCTTGCTTTCTTACTTTTGGAGTTATTTCCCTTTGATGATTTTAGGTGTCCGCTCCATAGCTTGAATACCTTTTGAAATATTTTCATGATACTTCACAGATATGCAGAACAGGTCATGACAATTTGTCTCATACATGAATGATAACTCTTGCTTTTAGACTCAGTGAATTATTTCCCTTTGGTAGTTTGAGCTGCTGTTTGAGTCTCTGCTCCATAACTGTATAACCCTGGCCAGCTCCAGAATTTGAATTACCCCTCCACATTCCCGTGACCCCTCCCGCACCCCCCCCCCCCCCCCCCCCCCCAAAAAAAATTTTTTCTCCATATTTGGATTCTTTGTCCAAATTCACTTACTAGAGAGCTCAAAATTAGATTTGAAGGGCTTGTACTTTAGAAGTTATTCACACATTTTGAAAGTTGAATGTATCGTATGCTATACATTTGTGTATATGGTGGCTGTTTGAGATATTACCTCTTTTTAGCAGTCAAGCATACTGTTTTAGTCTGAGTGTTAGATAATCATGCATCTGTTAACAGTTAATGTCAATCAGAAGCATAAAAGAACGACAATATATTACTAATATGTGTTTTGAAGTGCACCCTTTTTACCAAGGCCCATGGGGGTCTTCGGTCGGGGGATTTGCCATCTCCTCTGATGGCTATTTTTTTTGTGTGTCAAGCTACTCTTTTTTTTCTTCTAAATTTCAAGAAACATAATAGCCTAAAACATTTCAATATCCTAATTATTATTACAATTTATATTTTATTACATGTATTTATCATTATTGTCCTTTATTTATCTTTATTATGTCTCCCCCCTTAAGGGTCGGGAGACATATTGTTTTTCCCCGGGCTTCTGTCTGTCCGTCCGTCCGTCTGTCCGTCTGTCACAAATCGTGTCCGTTCTATAACTTGAAAACCGCTCAAGCTATATTCGCGAAACTTCATATAAATATCAATCAACATGAGACGACGTGCAGAGTGCAAGAATGGTAACTCTGGCATTTATACTTTTTGAGTTATTTTCCTTGGAACTTAGTCCATCACAAAATCCTGTCCGTTCTATAACTTGAAAACCGCTCAAGCTATATTCGCGAAACTTCATATAAATATCAATCAACATGAGACGACGTGCAGAGTGCAAGAATGGTAACTCTGGCATTTATACTTTTTGAGTTATTTCCCTTGGAACTTAGTCCATCACAAAATCGTGTCCGTTCTATAACTTGAAAACCGCTCTAGCTATATTCGCGAAACTTCATATAAATATCAATCAACATGAGACGACGTGCAGAGTGCAAGAATGGTAACTCTGGCATTTATACTTTTTGAGTTATTTCCCTTGGAACTTAGTCCATCACAAAATCGTGTCCGTTCTATAACTTGAAACCCGCTCAAGCTATATTCGCGAAACTTCATATAAATATCAATCAACATGAGACGACGTGCAGAGTGCAAGAATGGTAACTCTGGCCTTTATCCTTTTTGAGTTATTTCTCTTGGAACTTAGTCCATCACAAAATCGTGTCCGTTCTATAACTTGAAAACTGCTCAAGCTATATTCGCGAAACTTCATATAAATATCAATCAACATGAGACGACGTGCAGAGTGCAAGAATGGTAACTCTGGCATTTATACTTTTTGAGTTATTTCCCTTGGAACTTAGTCCATCACAAAATCCTGTCCGTTCTATAACTTGAAAACCGCTCAAGCTATATTCGCGAAACTTCATATAAATATCAATCAACATGAGACGACGTGCAGAGTGCAAGAATGGTAACTCTGGCATTTATACTTTTTGAGTTATTTCCCTTGGAACTTAGTCCATCACAAAATCGTGTCTGTTCTATAACTTGAAAACCGCTCAAGCTATATTCGCGAAACTTCATATAAATATCAATCAACATGAGACGACGTGCAGAGTGCAAGAATGGTAACTCTGGCATTTATACTTTTTGAGTTATTTCCCTTGGAACTTAGTCCATCACAAAATCGTGTCCGTTCTATAACTTGAAAACCGCTCAAGCTATATTCGCGAAACTTCATATAAATATCAATCAACATGAGACGACGTGCAGAGTGCAAGAATGGTAACTCTGGCATTTATACTTTTTGAGTTATTTCCCTTGGAACTTAGTCCATCACAAAATCGTGTCCGTTCTATAACTTGAAAACCGCTCAAGCTATATTCACGAAACTTCATATAAATATCAATCAACATGAGACGACGTGCAGAGTGCAAGAATGGTAACTCTGGCATTTATACTTTTTGAGTTATTTCCCTTGGAACTTAGTCCATCACAAAATCGTGTCCGTTCTATAACTTGAAAACCGCTCAAGCTATATTCGCGAAACTTCATATAAATATCAATCAACATGAGACGACGTGCAGAGTGCAAGAATGGTAACTCTGGCGTTTATACTTTTTGAGTTATTTCCCTTGGAACTTAGTCCATCACAAAATTGTGTTTCAATTGTGTCCGTTCTATAACTTGAAAACTGCTCAAGCTGTATTCACGAAACTTCATACAAATATCAATCAACATGAGGCGATGTGCAGAGTGCACAAATGGTAACTCTGGCATTTATACTTTTTGAGTTATTTTCCTTGGAACTTTGTCCATCACAAAATTGCGTCTCAGTCGAGTCCGTCTATAACTTTAAGACCATTCAAGCTATATTCATGAAAGTTCATACAAATATCAACCAACATCAGACGACATGCAGAATGCACTCTGGCCTTTATCCTTTTTGAGTTATTTCCCTTGGAACTTTGTCCATCACAAAATAGCGTCTTAGTCGAGTCCATCTATAACTTTAAAATCATTCAAGCTATATTCATGAAAGTTCATACAAATATCAATCAACATCAGACGACGTGCATAATGCAAGAACCATAACTTTAGCATTTATACTATTTGAGTTATTTCCCTTAGAACTTTGTCAGTCACAAAATTGTGTCTCAGTCGTGTCTGCTCTATAACTTGAAAACCATTCAAGCTATATTCACGAAACTTCAAACAAATATCAATCAACATTAGAAGAATTGCATAGTGCAAGAACCATAACTTTTGCATTTATATTTCTTAAGTTATTTCCCTTGGACCTTTGTCAGTCACAAAATCGTGTCTCAATCGCTTTATTACTTGAAAACCGGACAATCTATATTCATGAAACTTCATACAAATGTCAGTCAACACTAGACAACCTGCAGAGCACAGCATTTATTCTATTTGAGTTATTTCCCTTGGAACTTTGTCATTCACAAAATCGTGTCTCAATCGTCTAAGCTCTATAACTTGAAAACCGTTTAAGCTATATTCATGAAACTTCATACAAATATCAGTCAACATATAAATAGACGATGGCAGAGCACTGTAACTCTTGCATTTATATTTTTTGACAAAAACTAAATATGAATATCAGTCAACATTACATGACATGCAGAGCATAACAACTATAACTCTTGCATTTATACTTTTTATTTATTATGAATCCCTGCTTCAGGGTAGGGAAACATATTGTTTTTCCCTTGGCGTCTGTCTATTAGTCTATCACAAATATCTTTACTGGATACGAGCTCATTGTTTGCATGAAAAATGACCAGTATTTGC
Organism: Ctena decussata; assembly: GCA_963989385.1. NCBI lineage: Eukaryota > Metazoa > Mollusca > Bivalvia > Lucinida > Lucinidae > Ctena > Ctena decussata. The sequence continues at coordinate 42,894,809 of OZ022505.1, read as the reverse complement.
ATTAGAAATTGTATTTAAAGTTTCCGTTTGAAATTGTATTTAATGACTGATCCTTTTGACATCAGAAAGGGGGGAGACATCTGTTTTTTCGTAAAAAACAATTCTAGTTTATTTATAATTCTTACTGACCAGGATTATCATTAGGTCTGTATTTGAAAAAAAATCTGGCACAGAATTGCCTCCCTTTAATTTCTATTCATATCTGTTTCAGTTAGCTTTGTTTATCTTCTTCACTCAAGTGGGTTTTGTTTAAGGATACTCAGATGTTGAATACTATTAAAAATATATATATATAACGATGTTCAAATTCTATTTTGGACAAAAAAAATCGGCATATACAAGACAGAAATATCAAACTTGCATAATATGCGTAATTATTTTTAGACCAGAATTTATCAAACGTCTCGAATGTAACCTATATATAATACGCATATCGGAAAAAAAAGCCTTACGGGATTAGCAACAAGTGAAGACAGTGATCAGCCTGCACATATGTGGGTCAAATCAGTTTTCCAAAATACAGTCCATGAATCCAAAGGAATCTAAAAAAAACTTCTAGAAAAATATTAAAACAAATTAAGTCTCTAAACGTAATGGGCATGTTGATTTGTGTAATTGTGAAACATGGCTATTGGCTCCTTTTCTTTCAACAAGCCTCACTTTGATCTTACCCCGTAACCGATATTCTGCAGATCTGTCAGGTATTTTCACGGATCAGTTAGTTTATTAGCGAGTGGACCATAACAGGATTAATGCCAACAGTTGAGGTTACTTACGGTGTCAAAACAGTTGAGGCAGTGAACGTGTACCATTATCTCCTTATTGGCAGGTGAAGTTTAGAGCAAAAAGGGTATGGCGCTGGAAAAAAGGGCATGGCACTGGGGAAAAGGGGCATGGCGCGGCGCCATGCTAAAAGGGGCTAGGGGAAACACTAGCCTTCCTCTTCAAATTACCTTTGCAACATGCTTTAATTTCCAATGAAAATTTATTAAAGTGCTATTATTTTCATTTCCTAGCCTGTAAAGTTGTTTTAAATGCATAAAGGATCATCAGTAAATTATTTATAATATGAATTTAGGCTAATTTTGACAAATCATTGCTATAGTAAGGATTTTAAAATTTGATCAACAAGTAAAATCTGATTTTTGTGCTATAAGCAATATGCCTTCTGAAATTTCTGGAGAGAACACTGTTACCCTCCTTATCAGACTATCTGGAGCACTGGAGTCTTACAGCTGAACCAAGTAACTTGTATGTTCATGAACCACAACAGAATCCAGGGTGAGGGCTATGCGCCTGTAAAACCTGTTCCAAGGCAGTGCGAAATAATATGCTTCATGGTTTCCTATTCTTGTCATTGGTTGTCTTAAATAATAGAATACTTTAAGAAACACTTTTAGTCATTGCAATAAATGACATTTTCTTTGTTGATCATGGGTTACTTTAAGTAGTATTCTGCAGGTTATATTTTGTGAAAAATAGGAGTGTAACAATACATCGGACTATCAATGTATTGCAATAGTAACTCGGCCGATAGTACTGCATCGATAGTAAAGTGAGACATCGATGACTATCGCCGATAGTGTTTTGGACTATCGATAGTTTCGATAGTCTCCTACATTACAATTTTTTCAGATAATTTCCACTGTTGCCTTCTTTCTTTAAAGCGAAAGTGAGCGGCAGACTGTTTGTACAAACATGGCTTCCGTTAGCCGACGTATGGCTGTATATTACGTCTGGGTTTTGCTTCCATACATCAAGAAATTTCACCTCTGGCGTCAGGCATATATTTGATAAGTGTTACATACGGCTGTTTGATGTTTTCCCGACGTATAACACTCCCAACGTTAACACGTGTCATAACTAATCTGATATACAGAGCTCCAGATAAGGGGCATTTTTGCGATTTTGATGCAAAGAAAATGGGTAAAACGCCTGCAGTCCCGAACTAATTCCTCAAGAATAACGTTACTCCCACTGAAAAAGGAACTGACGTATCATGAAAAAAAATGGAAGCGTCATTTTAGGCATAGGAGTTCTTTCAAATTCCAGAAAAATGAATTCGCTCAGCCGCCACTGATAATAGTCCAGTGCCGAAACAGGTCACAAAGATCAAAGCATTTCGATCAGCTTTTGATGTCAAAGATTTAGTCGCTAACGGCACGTGCCGAAAGGTTTACTTATTAACCTTTCGGAACATATGTTTATTATACCTTACAGTCTGTAAGGTAGACCCGGCTCAGCCTGCGTGTCCGCGGGGCCTGATCGTACGCACACACATGTATATACGAATAATTTGAAATATGAAATTTAATTTGTTAAGCTGTGCAGTCCGGTTATGGTATAGTATTTTCGCATGAAGCTATTCCGCCAAATACCGCTGGACAGACGAATTATATAATAATCAGAAGACAGTCGTTTTATACGTATTTTCTGATCAGGCTGCGCAGGTATTATTTCTAACTTGCCCCTACTTTTTTTTGTCAAATCCTCTAACAATGTTCCCCAGGAGGCTCAGCTTAACGAATTCGTGGTTGCACACTCTAGGTACTGAGTCTGTCTGTCCGTCCCATAGTATTCGAATTCGCAATATGTGCACCACTCGGTCCAGCTGCGAATGTCTCAATCGTAACACACAAGATAATCGAAAATTGTTTCTGCTGGCCCGCGAATGTACGGTTATCTTTCTGAATTGATGTCAAAGATTTAGTCGCTAACGGCACGTGCCGAAAGGTTTACTTATTAACCTTTCGGAACATATGTTTATTATACCTTACAGTCTGTAAGGTAGACCCGGCTCAGCCTGCGTGTCCGCGGGGCCTGATCGTACGCACACACATGTATATACGAATAATTTGAAATATGAAATTTAATTTGTTAAGCTGTGCAGTCCGGTTATGGTATAGTATTTTCGCATGAAGCTATTCCGCCAAATACCGCTGGACAGACGAATTATATAATAATCAGAAGACAGTCGTTTTATACGTATTTTCTGATCAGGCTGCGCAGGTATTATTTCTAACTCGCCCCTACTTTTTTTTGTCAAATCCTCTAACAATGTTCCCCAGGAGGCTCAGCTTAACGAATTCGTGGTTGCACACTCTAGGTACTGAGTCTGTCTGTCCGTCCCATAGTATTCGAATTCGCAATATGTGCACCACTCGGTCCAGCTGCGAATGTCTCAATCGTAACACACAAGATAATCGAAAATTGTTTCTGCTGGCCCGCGAATGTACGGTTATCTTTCTGAATTGATGTCAAAGATTTAGTCGCTAACGGCACGTGCCGAAAGGTTTACTTATTAACCTTTCGGAACATATGTTTATTATACCTTACAGTCTGTAAGGTAGACCCGGCTCAGCCTGCGTGTCCGCGGGGCCTGATCGTACGCACACACATGTATATACGAATAATTTGAAATATGAAATTTAATTTGTTAAGCTGTGCAGTCCGGTTATGGTATAGTATTTTCGCATGAAGCTATTCCGCCAAATACCGCTGGACAGACGAATTATATAATAATCAGAAGACAGTCGTTTTATACGTATTTTCTGATCAGGCTGCGCAGGTATTATTTCTAACTCGCCCCTACTTTTTTTTGTCAAATCCTCTAACAATGTTCCCCAGGAGGCTCAGCTTAACGAATTCGTGGTTGCACACTCTAGGTACTGAGTCTGTCTGTCCGTCCCATAGTATTCGAATTCGCAATATGTGCACCACTCGGTCCAGCTGCGAATGTCTCAATCGTAACACACAAGATAATCGAAAATTGTTTCTGCTGGCCCGCGAATGTACGGTTATCTTTCTGAAACCATTTTTTTTTTTTTTTTGGTGAGACAGCGTACATGTTTTCCCGTTTCAAGATTTACGATGCTCACATATTACCACGTGGTTATCGAGCAGACGATCTGCCTATGGCGTCATCAACCGGCCAGTCGCGTCTGTATGCTATTTCTATATACTTTTTTCCGCGTTCACACTGCGCAGACGTTTTCCGGCTTTTCGAATATACGCAATGTGCGTTCCCCGATAAGGCTGCGCTGACGTAATACGGTAGCAAGAGCTAAGCTAGTCGCATGTACACTTATCCTCTTGCTCCATCAGACTACTGAGACTTGACAGCCGTTTTCCGCTGATGGCTGATCGGAATTTTTTTTTTTCTATCTTAATTTCAACAGTGCGAAAATAATGCATTCTGATCAGGTCTACTCAATTATTGAGCACAATACTAACGGCAGCGTTGATGTGCAATAACCTGCTCGTTTATGGGTCAGACATTAGAGCCGCTATAAATTGACTGTAATTGTCACGTGCAGTGTATCCAGGAGACGGGTATTAAAAGGTACCTGGTTGCATACACCGATAAATCAAATCAGCCTGCGCAAACCGGTCTTTCCTGTTCACATCTAACAGTGATCATGAGCTCTGTACCTAGCGACAACTAAATATTTTCAGTAAATTAAAGCCCTCACGCGCTCCATTAACAATGCGGCTCATTTCTCCCAGCGGTAATGGATGGGGTGAGTTTACCGTTAATAAGCAACCGCGGAAACTTGTTAAATCCTCAGTTTTCAGAATCCTCAGGATTTATGGTTTGTACATACAAAAAAAAAAACAGAACAAAACTTTATTCATGTTGGTAAACATGTCTGGTCACACATAGGTGACATATGATATTTATACAAGTGGCAAGTAATATTTACGAAAAAATATTATTAACAAAAATGTTTCAGCTTCTGTCAGCTGATTGTTCAACATCTCCAGATGCACAAACCATTCAGGGAAGGCAAAATCTACTATAGACAGATAATGGTTGGTAGCCCTGGAGAATTCAGTTGGCCATTAGAACACATTTGATCTCTTTGGCCAATCAGATGAAACTACAAATGATTGAAATGAAAGGTCTGAAATGTAGGGCTTTATGCATAAATATGCCAAACCAGTGCACATTTGAAAAATAACTAGAAACTGTGTTTATGAAACACAATGATAGATTAAACTTTGCAGATGTTAACCTCTGTTATACACATTTTATACATACAAAAAAAACAAAATGGGAATGATACCATATTCATTATTTCCTCCTTAAAACAGGAATATATTTTTCAAACAATAGTATCGCAATAGTATTGCAATAGTAGTCAACAATAGTAATAGTATCGCAATGGTACTTCTTGCAATGTCAATACTATCACAATAGTCATTTTTGGACTATCGTTACATCCCTAGTGAAAAATGTAAAAAGAAAAAAAAAAAAAGTCCTTTTCTGGTAAACATAGCCTAAGTTGGCAGAACTTTGCATTTGCATTATACTTTTCTAAAACTGGGGAGTAGTTGTATCACCAGAGAAAAAATGCAGCATGCCATTAATGATATTGCCTCACATTGCAGGGCTCAGCCTACAGGGAAAAGTGGGAGAAATAGTCTCCCTAAGCTGAATGACTTCTCCCTATTTTGAGATGAAGGGAGAAGTCAAAATGTATAAGACATATAGAGAAACCAAAATTTGGGATAACACTTGAACTTCTCCCTGAAATTCAGAAAAAGCCGCAAAACTTCTCCTTGTCTGAGAACCCTAGGCTGACCCCTGACATGTACTGCCAACCTTTGGAGAGTGTTCAATCAGATTTTGTTTTGTTACAGCCAACAGCAGAACAGCTCCGCCTGGCACAGTTATGTCATGTACAGAATGACACCAACTCTGTTGAAGATGCTGAACAGCAGAAAAAGATCAAACAGGTATGAAAATATAAATCAGTTAATTCCCATGATCCCATGACTGAACTTTGCAAAATGCAAACTTTAAGCACCCCTTCCGGCTCTCAAGATGAAGTATATTTTGGGATATTAACAGCCTAACAGGGCTGAAAAAATCTTTAAAAAAAAAAACGTCATGCATTTGTGATTTGAACATATGGCCGCAAACAAACCACGTTAAAAGTTGATAATGCCAACCACTGAGCTATTTTGACTCATGGTATATCCGGCAGCATTATAACAATTATAATATGGAAATAGGTCTAACTTTGTACAAGGTAAATACCTGTTTCCCCTTTCAGTGGTACATGCTTTATTTACACCAATATTTGTTAATAACACATTATTGTTTGGGTGTTGTAGATATTTACACAATGGATTGTGTAGCTGGTAATGCAGATCACGCTCCAGCAGTAATATAAGTGAGATGGCCACATGCTCTCATCTGTCTGGTTTTACCATAACCCCATCCACCCCAAGGTACCCCAGTACTTTTGCCCATACAAAATACATGTAATTCAGCCCCACTATATTCAAGTTTTTCATTTTCACTTCCTAAACTACACTACGGAACTTACACTTTCAACTTTTGGTGCTCTGTTATGTTAGCACTCTCCCCCAACATAAAGAATCATTATACCATCTCATCAATCCCCAATTATTATTCTGCGTGTTCAGAATCCTACATTATAGTTTATTATCATTAATATTGTCACATGAAGAGTGTCACAGCATAATGCAGTTGAAAAGAAAATAGTCTACCATATCAGGGCACTTAAGGGACTGTCTCCTTTTGTTGCTGATTGACGTATGGAATAACCCTCTTCGGTGTACAACATTTTGTAGCCATTTTAGTCATTGGTTTGTGTGGCTATGGCAGTCCTGAAGTACATGTTCTCCTATTCCTAAGTACATATATGCCCAAACATCTGTGTCACGAGATCAAGAATGAGTTTGCTTGGTACCTGTCTCACAAGACACTTCAGGTTCTATGCCTCATTCTTTGTGTTAAAATGCTAATTTTATATCGCTAAACAGGTATCTACTCGGCTCCTGCAAATCAAATTTGGACTTGAACTGCAATTTTCTACCCACCAGTACGTTTTCTTCCTTTTCAAGGTGTGTCGTTAACCGCAGCTGTGATATAAGCAATTGAAATCTCGTACAGGCATCAATGATTTTCTGCAGATTTGTTTCAAAAATCCGTTACTCAAGGCCATGCTTTCTACTTTCAGTTTTCAATTGACTGATCTTCAGTCCACTATTTTTCCATGCATAAGGGAGACTGATTCATTGGTTTATTTGTATTTTTAGCTCACCTGAGCCGGAGGCTCAAAGGTGGGCCTATAGTATAGGCAGGCCTCCGTCGTCGTCTGTCCTCCACACTCTTTTAACATCTTCTTAGAAACCAAATTTCATATGAAGCCTTTAAAGGATGGGGGAATCAAAGTTTCTATGTTTTTCAGGTGATAGATTTGACAGGCTGTACTCAGGACAAAGCAGAAATCGCCTTATTTGACAACAAAAATGACATCACAAGGGCTGTCAATATGCTGTTGGAAGGTGAAGCAGACCAGGTGGGTACTCAGTATTACATCAGAACTCCAGATAATACAGGGTTTGTAATTGTATGATTTTATATTCAGCATGGTTTTTTGTCTCGCCTGCGAAGCAGAGGCGAGACATGTATTGCTTTTCCGGTGTCGGTGTCGGCGGCGGCGTAAATTTTTGTCAAGTTTTTGCGTTTAGGTCATTTTCTCAGAAACTACAAGGGCTAGAGCCATGAAACTTGGATCATGCATACATCAGGAAGAGTAGATCTCAAAGCCATCATCAATGTTGAGTCTTGGCCTACATTTTACGGTTGACTGACTTTGCAATTTTTTGTCAAGTTTTTGTGTTTAGGTCATTTTCTCAGAAACTATAAGGGCTAGAGCCCTAAAACTTGGATCATGCATACATCTGGATGAGTAGATCTCAAAGCCATCATCAATTTTGAGTCTTTGACCTACATTTTACGGTTGACTGACTTTGCAATTTTTTGTCAAGTTTTTGCGTTTGGGTCATTTTCTCAGAAATTATAATGGGTAGACCCATAAAACTTGGATCCTGCATACATCTGAATGAGTAGATCTCGAAGCCATCATCAATATTGAGTCTTGACCTACATTTTAAGGTTGACTGACTTTGCAATCTTTTGTCGAGTTTTTGCGTTTAGGTAATTTTCTCAGAAACTATAAGGGCTACGGCCATGAAATTTGGTTAATGCATACATCTGGAAGAGTAGATCTCAAAGCTATCATCAATATTGAGTCATGACAACTATTTTACAGTTCACTGACTTTGCAATTTTTTTGTCCATTTTTCACATTTAGGTCTGTTTCTCAGAAACTATAAGGACTAGAGCCATGAGGCTTGGGTCATGCATACATCTGGAAGAGAAGAACTCAAAGCCATCGTCAACATTGAGTCTTGACCAATATTTTACGGTTCACTGACTTTGCAATTTTTTGAGTTCAGGTCTGTTTCTCAGGAACTATGAAGGCTAGAGCCAAGAAACTTGGTCATGCATACATCTTGGCTGATTTAGCTCTGTTTAGTGACAAAGCGCCAGCAGGCGAGACACCTAATTCCGCGGAATTCTTGTGTTCTTGTGAACAGGTGTTCTGAGTCAGGCGGGCCCCATAGCGCAATCAGTAGCACCTCTGACTCAAGAACCAGTGGTCCCCGGTTCGATACCCGGTCCGGCCACATACTTTTGTTATGCCCCCAATTTCGGAGAAATTGTGGGGGCATATTGGTTTGGGCCTGTCCGTCTGTCCGTCTGTCCGTCCGTCCGTCTGTCCGTCTGTCCGTCTGTCATCTCAAGAACCGTAAGAGCTAGGAGCTTGAAACTTTATACACATGATCAGTATGAAAAATAAGCGAACACGTGTTTTTTCTTTTTTCCGCGGGTCACATATTTCAAGAGTTATGCCCCTTTTTCGACTTAGCCTGTGGAACCTTGTGAACAAAATATCTCAAGAACCCCTGATGCTAGGATCATGAGGTTTTGCAGGATGAGAATGCCCAAGGTGTAGATGACCTGATTAACTTTTGAAACAAATTTGTGAATTTTTGACCGAGTTATGCCCCTTTTTCGACTTAGTGCATTGTAAGCCTATGGAACCTTGTGAACAAAATATCTCAAGAACCCCTGAAGCTAGGAGCATGATTTTTTGCAGGAAGATACTGCCTGTGGTGTAGATGACCTGATTAACTTTTGAAAAAAATTCGTGAATTTTTGATCAAGTTATTCCCCTTTTTCGACTTAGTGCATTGAGGCCTATGGTACAAAGGTACCCTTACATATAGTCAAGAACAATAAGAGCTAGGAACTTGAAACTTTATACACATGATCAGTATGGAAAATAAGCAGACCCGTATTTTTTTATTTTTCCGCCGGCAATGTATTTCCAGAGTTATGCCCCTTTTTCGACTTAGCCTGTGGAACCTTGTGAACAAAATATCTCAAGAGCCCCTGATGCTAGGATCATGAGGCTTTGCAAGATGAGAATGCCCAAGGTGTAGATGACCTGATTAACTTTTGAAACAAATTCGTGAGTTTTTGACCGAGTTATGCCCCTTTTTCGACTTAGTGCATTGTAAGCCTATGGAACCTTGTGAACAAAATATCTCAAGAACCCCTGAAGCTAGGAGCATGATTTTTTGCAGGAAGATACTGCCTATGGTGTAGATGACCTGATTAACTTTTGAAAAAAATTAGTGAATTTTTGATCGAGTTATCCCCCTTTTTCGACTTAGTGCATTGAGGCCTATGGTACAAAGGTACCCTTACATATAGTCAAGAACAATAAGAGCTAGGAACTTGAAACTTTATACACATGATCAGTATGGAAAATAAGCAGACCCGTATTTTTTTATTTTTCCGCCGGCAATGTATTTCCAGAAGTATGCCCCTTTTTCGACTTAGCCTGTAGAACCTTGTGAACAAAATATCTCAAGAGCCCCTGATGCTAGGATCATGAGGCTTTGCAAGATGAGAATGCCCAAGGTGTAGATGACCTGATTAACTTTTGAAACAAATTCGTGAGTTTTTGACCGAGTTATGCCCCTTTTTCGACTTAGTGCATTGTAAGCCTATGGAACCTTGTGAACAAAATATCTCAAGAACCCCTGAAGCTAGGAGCATGATTTTTTGCAGGAAGATACTGCCTATGGTGTAGATGACCTGATTAACTTTTGAAAAAAATTAGTGAATTTTTGATCGAGTTATCCCCCTTTTTCGACTTAGTGCATTGAGGCCTATGGTACAAAGGTACCCTTACATATAGTCAAGAACAATAAGAGCTAGGAACTTGAAACTTTATACACATGATCAGTATGGAAAATAAGCAGACCCGTATTTTTTTATTTTTCCGCCGGCAATGTATTTCCAGAAGTATGCCCCTTTTTCGACTTAGCCTGTAGAACCTTGTGAACAAAATATCTCAAGAGCCCCTGATGCTAGGATCATGAGGCTTTGCAAGATGAGAATGCCCAAGGTGTAGATGACCTGATTAACTTTTGAAACAAATTCGTGAGTTTTTGACCAAGTTATGCCCCTTTTTCAACTTAGTGCATTGTAAGCCTATGGAACCTTGTGAACAAAATATCTCAAGAACCCCTGAAGCTAGGAGCATGTTTTTTTGCAGGAAGATACTGCCTATGGTGTAGATGACCTGATTAACTTTTGAAAAAAAATCATGAATTTTTGATCGAGTTTTCCCCCTTTTTCGACTTAGTGCATTGAGGCCTATGGTACAAAGGTACCCTTACATATAGTCAAGAACAATAAGAGCTAGGAACTTGAAACTTTATACACATGATCAGTATGGAAAATAAGCAGACCCGTATTTTTTTATTTTTCCGCCGGCAATGTATTTCCAGAAGTATGCCCCTTTTTCGACTTAGCCTGTAGAACCTTGTGAACAAAATATCTCAAGAGCCCCTGATGCTAGGATCATGAGGCTTTGCAAGATGAGAATGCCCAAGGTGTAGATGACCTGATTAACTTTTGAAACAAATTCGTGAGTTTTTGACCAAGTTATGCCCCTTTTTCAACTTAGTGCATTGTAAGCCTATGGAACCTTGTGAACAAAATATCTCAAGAACCCCTGAAGCTAGGAGCATGTTTTTTTGCAGGAAGATACTGCTTATGGTGTAGATGACCTGATTAACTTTTGAAAAAAAATCATGAATTTTTGATCGAGTTTTCCCCCTTTTTCGACTTAGTGCATTGAGGCCTATGGTACAAAGGTACCCTTACATATAGTCAAGAACAATAAGAGCTAGGAACTTGAAACTTTATACACATGATCAGTATGGAAAATAAGCAGACCCGTATTTTTTTTATTTTTCCGCCGGCAATGTATTTCGAGAGTTATGCCCCTTTTTCGACTTAGCCTGTGGAACCTTGTGAACAAAATATCTCAAGAACCTCTGATGCTAGGATCATGAGGTTTTGCAGGATGAGAATGCCCAAGGTGTAGATGACCTGATTAACTTTTGAAACAAATTCTTGAATTTTTGACAAAGTTATGCCCCTTTTTCAACTTAGTGCATTGTAAGCCTATGGAACCTTGTGAACAAAATATCTCAAGAGCCCCTGATGCTAGGATCATGAGGCTTTGCAAGATGAGAATGCCCAAGGTGTAGATGACCTGATTAACTTTTGAAAAGAAATCATGAATTTTTGATTGAGTTATGCCCCCTTTTCGACTTAGTGCATTGTAAGCCTATGGAACCTTGTGAACAAAATATCTCAAGAACACCTGATGCTAGGAGCATGATTTTATGCAGGAAGATACTGCCTGTGGTGTAGATGACCTGATTAACTTTTGAAAATAATTTGTAAATTTTGGATTGAGTTATGCCTCCTTTTCAACTTAGTGCACTATTTGCCTATGGAAGCTTGTGAACAAAATATCTGGAGAACCCCTGATGCTAGGATCATGATTTTTGCAGGTTGATATAGCCCCAGGTGTAGATGACCTGATTAACTTTCGAAAACAATTCGTAAATTTTTGACTGAGTTAAGCCCCTTTTTCGACTAAGTGCATTGTAAGCCTATGGTACAAAGGTACAAGCATTATTGGATGAACCTTCTCTAGCGACAAGCATATGGTTGGGGGCATAGTGTTTCATAAACACATTTTCTAGTTTCTCCTTCTGCTGATTCAAGAAGGGCAGTTGTCAGTTACTCACAAAAGTATGTGCACTTAGTACTGGTTAAAGGCTCAGGAGGTCTAAGCCTGTCCAGAAATAGTGTGGTTAGGTTAACTTGCTGTCCCAACATGACCACAGCTGTTTACCGTGGACGTAAAGCAACAAAACAGCAACAAACAACAGCATGGTCTGAGTCAAAAGGAAACCTTTATACATAGTATTTTATGGTTTTCTGTGTAGTGCCATGTGGGGGCTGTAAGATGTCTCTCTGTACTGCGCCATAGTGCTGTTAGGTGAAACAGTTTTCCAATATCCAGGGGCCGTATTCATAAAGTCACTTAAGTCGTTGCTATGCGGTTGCTAAGGCTAAATATCTATAAGACTGTTCCTCCAGACCAAATTTCATAGTTGTAGGGAATCTCCTTCGAAGAAATTTAGCCTTAGCAACAGCATAGCAACCACTTAAGTTGTTTTATGAATACGGCCCCAGGTGTATTGTAGTATGAGCAGACCAAATATTGAAAAGCGGTACCGATTTGACCGTACCATTTCTTGCCGTACCATTTCTTGTAAGGAACAGTTTACCGTTGTGATTATTACAACCAAACTTCTGCAGAATTGATTAAAATTGTGTGAGCAGCAAAAATTAAACTTGTCTTGAAAGTAGATCAACATTATGGTTGCTTTGAGGTAAAATTTAAAATGTCTGAGAATACACCTGAATCTGAATAGAATACCTCTGGATTTCTGCCAAGGTTGACTCACTGCGACGTAACAATCAAAATGAGCCGTGACACAAGAAAACCAACAAAATGGCATGTGCACCCAGCACAGACTCAGATCAGCCTGTGCTTCCACCTGGTCTGATAAGAGTCTTAGGCCCGTAGCTACCCTTTAAGTGCCAAGCAAAGACTCTGATCAGGCTGGCCAGATGCCCAGACTGGGCGGATGCCGAGGCTAATCTGACTCTTCCCTGGTGGAACATGCCACTTTGTTGGTTTTGTTGTGTCGCGTGCATATTATGTTAGTTATTTCAGGTTTTTCCATCTTTATTGGACTTCTGATAGTGAAAAGAAAAGTAACATAGCCATGTTTTATCTTTGATTTTCCTATACTGAACAGCAAGGCGAGTGGCGAGAAACTGGTAAAAAGAAAAAGAAAGACAAAGGAAACAAACCAGACTCGTCGTCACAACCAACAGAAAACAACATAGACAGTAAACAAGACAAAAAAGAGAGCAAAGATCGTATCGATATAGACAGGGACAGGGATCGGGAAGATCTGGACAATGACAAAGATTACAAACCTGTTGAAAACTACAGACGAAGAAGAAATGACAACAGGCCACCACGGCTTTCAAGAGGGCGAGGACGACCTGACAGAGGAGGGGATAGGCCAGACAGAGATGACAGTGAAAATGACAGAGACAGAGGGGATAGGAGCTATGACAGAGGCAGAGGGCGGGGCAGAGGCTTTGGAGGTCCACGGCGGGGTCGTGGTGGTGGCAGTGGTGGGGGAGGTGGAGGAGGGTATGTTTGTTATTTCTGCACAGACTGTCTAGGCAGTAATTTCAAGACCCTGTTATGCCATTACCTCTTTGAGACTGGGGAATTTTTTGATAACATGGCAGTTTTAATCGTCATAATAGGATTAAGGCAACCAATAAACAAGAGTTTTCGTCTTTTAAGATGTATGGGTAAATTTCAAACGGAAACACAACTAGCTCAGCATTCCAAATAAGATTTAGAGTAAAATTATCAAGTATTTGCGTTTGTACCCAAAAAAGTACATAGTGGGCCCAAGTAGAACTGCTGTGATGACTAGATTTCAATGAGAGGTTGTAACATATGTTCTAGGAAAAAATATGAGCAGCGACACAAAAAACCAACAATGTGGTCGTGCCCCCCAGCGCAGACTCAGATCAAGATCAGCCTGGGCATTAGCTCAGTTTGACTAGACTTCGTTAAAGTGCTCAAAGGGTAGCTAAGGGTTTGAGCTACCTCCATACGGACAGCGAAGATTCTGATCAGACTGGACGGATGCCCAGGCTGATCTGAGTCTGCCCTGGCCGCACAACCACATTGTCGGTTTTATCGTGTTGCGGCTCATATGAAGAATTACCATAGATATATGGTCAAAACCTAGCCTCATTAGGAGGTATGTGTGGTTGAAAGTTCTGTTCTCCCTCTTCAGAGGCAAGTCACTCCATTCGAAAAGAACTTCAGTAGTCCAGATAAGAAGGGGTAGAAGGGATAATTTTGAGATGATTATCGGTACCTTTCCATAAAAAAACATAGTTTGTGACTCCTCATTAGAACCGTCTCTGAGAGACGGTTCTAATGAAGGGTCACAAACTATGTTTTCTTTGAGAAATAAAAATTATCTCTGAATTAGCCTTGTTCCCTCTTCTTCTCTGGAGCACTGGATCTTTCTGGAAACCCTCAGCCTTAAAAAGAATTTGCTGGATTATAAATAAGAACAGCAACCTATGAAAAGGAAGGCTAATACATGCCGTTCACAGTGATCTGTCTTGGGTGTATCCATTCACCTTAAATGATTGCCAGAGCAGAGCAGTTAAGAGTGATATCATTCATCCTTGGAAATAACCATTCCCAGCCTGTCCTTTCATACTGATATATTAGTAAAGTGAAAGCAGTCTGTTTACAGGAAAAACTCTCATAAATATTTGCAACCTTTCACCGTTATCAGGACCTCTGACTTCATTTGCAGGGGTTTCCGATCAGAGCAGCCACGTCAGCCCAGGTTTGACAAAGGACCAGAAATTGATACCTGGACAAATGAGACAGCTGAAAATGCAGTAAAGGAACCAAAAAGTGAGTTCTCAGGTATGGCGGTTTATCTCTTCTTCTTTGATACTATTCTACTATTGAATTAAAAGTACCATGGGAAGGGAAATGACATGTAATTAAGATGGTGCTGTATAAAGTGCATTAGAATGTATTTCAATATGATTTGAGGATTTTAAAAGCATACTTTGTAATCTATCATATAAACCCTCTCATATTTGGTGACAAACGCTATGCCTAGAAGACACTTCAAGCCAGATATTATAATAAGTAACTTAAGTTCTGAGTAGTTACAATGAATACACCAAAGAAGTGAGAATAGCAGACTGGGTTCTATTGAGACAGGAGCGACTGTAGTGTAGTGGATAACACTCAGGACTACCAATCCAGGGGGCGCAAGATCAATCCCCCGCTTCTCCTGTCTTTCGGATTTTAAACAGAGGTCCCGTCTCTGTATGACCTCGTTGGTGGGACGTTAAACCGGAGTTCACTCACATTCATTGAGTCTGTTCATGACCAGTAATAAAAGTTTGACTCTGGCCATGCACCCTAGCACTGGCTTAAACACGAAGCAGAGCTGTTTAATGAATTCAGTGGTCCCAAAGGACCAGAAAATATATTATCTGCACTATAATATGCAAGAAATGGAGCTATTCACTAATGTTGATGCAAAAAAATGACAAAGTCGTCTGTTAAATAGTCCGATGCTGCAGATAAGAATAAGTAACATTTATAATATAGGAATAAGTTCACATATGAGCCATGACATGACAAAACCAACACAACAATGTGGTTGTGCACCCACCGCAGACTCCAATCAGCCTGGGCATCCGCCCAGTTTGATCAGACCCTTCACTAAGCGCTTAAAGGGTAGCTGAGGGTCTAAGCTACTGCCATGCAGACAGGGAAGGCTCTGATCAGATGGGCAGATGCCCAGGCTGATTTGTGTCTGCACTGGGGGCACAACCTAATTGTTGGTTTTGTCGTGTCGTGACTCAATTATTTCTGCGCAAAAACAAAAGTTGTGACTTTCCATTAGAATTGTCTCACTGAGGTCACAACATAGGTTTTCATTGAGAAACAAAAAAGTTTATATCTCCGAGTTATCCTCTAAGCCCTAACATATGGTGCTTTTGAAATACACACAAGATTATATGTCTCAGTATGAGGCAGTTCTGATGAGAGTCCGCAAACATAAATTTTTGTAGTAGTAAAAGCATTATTAGAATTTAAATATGAGTTTTTATGGAAACAATGAAACAACACTAAAAGAAGCTCTGGTCTGATTCATGTATTTTCTGTTTGTAGTCTCAAATTGGGGTGACTCAAAAGAAGATTGGAACGAAGACATTGACAGTTGGACGGGCAGTGTAAGTGTATGTTATCAATCCATTTCTATAAACTAGTATATCAGGGAGTATGACAGTGTGTGATTAACATTACGATAGAACTTTCAAAGGCAAAAGTGTTTAAAGGATTCAGATCATTCTGCACATCTGAAGCAAATCTTCCCTTTAATAGTAGACCCAGTATGAAGGGCTTTGTTACCTCCATGCGGACAGCAAGGACTCCGGTCAGACTGGGCAGATGCCCAGACTGATCGGAGTCTGATGGGTGCACATGCCATTTGTTGGTTTTGTTGTGGCAGCTCAAATCTTAGGAGTAAAGGAAGTAATTTCCTCCTACCTATACATAAGAGAGACCCAATTTTGGAAGGGATAGGTCATCCAGGGAAGCAAACAGACATTCACAGAAGTTGTTCCCCTTTGTAATGGCAGATAAGCATGGAAGTGTGCCCATAAACATTTATTCCTTATTCAACAAATTGCACAATAGAGCTCCAGATAAGGTGGGTTTTGAGGATAATTCTGAGATAATCTTGCTAAATCCTAATGAAAATATATGTTGTGACCCCTCATTAGCTCGCCTGAACGAAGTTCAGGAAGAGCTATTGTACTACCTCCGGCGTTGGCGTTAGCGGCGGCGTCAGCAAAATTACGTTAAAGTTTTTTTTAGATGATGGTAAAGGCACTGTCAGGCGAGCTATCCTGTCCCGGTTACAGGTCTTGTTAGCTCACCTGTGAAGGTGAGCTTATAGTATAGACTTGGTCCGTCGTCCGTCGGCGTCGGCGTCGTCCACACTTTTAAACATCTTCTTCTCAGAAACCACTGGGTGGATTGAAGCCAAATTTCATGTGGAGTCATAACAGGATGGGGGAACAAAAGTTTATATATTTGGTCCAGGTCACATGACCAAGATGGCCGCCACGCCCATATATGGTAAAAACCCTTCAAAAATCTTCTTCTCCAGAACCAAAAGGCCTATGACCTTGAAACTTGGTATGTAGCATCGGGCATGCGGGCCCATCATAATTTATATAAATCATGACCTTGTGATGACCTTGACCTAATTTATGACAAGGTCAACTTTGGTACGTTAGGCTTTTATATGGGAAAACACTTAAACGGTGGATTTCTCAGAAACTATTTAAGTCTAAGGTACAATACTTGGTATACATGGTTGACTAAATGACCAGATGAAGATATTATGTCACTAAAGGTCAAGGTCATTCCGTCCGACCATCCGTCGTCAAGATTTTCAAACATCTTCTCCTCTGAAACCACTGGGCCGATTGAAGCCAAATTTCATATGGAGTCTCAGTGGGATGGGGGAACGAAAGTTTATATATTTGGTCCAGGTCACATGACCAAGATGGCCGCCATGCCTATATTTGGTAAAAACCCTTCAAAAATCTTCTTCTCCAGAACCAAAAGACCTATGACCTTGAAACTTGGTGTGTAGCATTGAGCATGCGGGCCCATCAAAATTTATACAAATCATGACCTTGCGTTGACCTTGACCTAATTTACGGCATGGTCAACTTTGGTACGTTAGGCTTTTATATTGGAAAACGCTTAAACAGTGGATTTCTCAGAAACTATTTAAGTCTAAGGTACAATACTTGGTATATATGGTCGACTAAATGACCAGATGAAGATATTATGTCACTAAAGGTCAAGGTCATTCTGTCGGACCATCCGTCATCAAGATTTTCAAACATCTTCTCCTCTGAAACCACTAGGCCGATTGAAGCCAAATTTCATATGGAGTCTCAGTGGGATTGGGGAACGATAGTTTATATATTTGGTCCAGGTCACATGACCAAGATGGCCGCCATGCCCATATATGGTAAAAACCCTTCAAAAATCTTCTTCTCCAGAACCAAAAGGCCTATGACCTTGAAACTTGGTATGTAGCATTGGGCATGCGGGCACATCATATTTTATACAAATCATGATCTTGCATTGACCTTGACCTAATTTACGGGATGGTCAACTTTGGTACGTTAGGCTATTATATGGGAAAACGCTTAAACAGTGGATTTCTCAGAAACTATTTAAGTATTAGGTACAATACTTGGTATACATGGTTGACTAAATGACCAGATGAAGATATTATGTCACTAAAGGTCAAGGTCATTCTGTGGGACCATCCGTCGTCAAGATTTTCAAACATCTTCTCCTCTGAAACCACTGGGCCGATTGAAGCCAAATTTCATATGGAGTCTCAGTGGGATGGGGGAACGAAAGTTTATACCCGGGGTCTGGGTCACATGACCAAGATGGCCACCATGCCCATATATGGATCTAGTTATCTTGGCTAAAGGTCGTTTGTCTGTAATGTGTCAACATTTTTAAAGGACTTCTCCTCTGAAACTACTGGGCAGATTTCAATTTAATTTCAAATGCAGCCTTCAGGCAAAGCGGGAAACAAAGTTTATATATTCGGTCCACTCACATGACCAAGATGGCCACCATGCCCATATAATGGCAAAAACCTTGAAAAATCTTCTTCTCCAGAACCACGGGGCCAATTGCCTTGAAACTTGGTATCTAGCAACTGGGACTGTAGTACTACCAATTTTATATAAATTGAGCATATACTGACAGGTGAGCGATCGTTGCCCTTGGGCGACTTGTTAGAATTGTCTTGCCGAGACGATCCTAATGAGCAGTGTCTATTCTAGAAACTGAAAATGAGGGGGGATTTTCCCCCCTCCATCTCAAAAATAGGGGGGATTTTCAAAAAATAAGGGGGACAATTTTCGAACAGACAGAAAACATTTAGCTCATAAAACAGACATTTACACATTTATTCCTGTCCAAGACTATACAGTAATCTGAACTGACTTTAGACATTAGACATTTATTCCTGTCCAAGAATTTACAGTAATATCTTAACTGACCTGCTTTACCCAGTTTGAAATCGATATTCCTGTTCTAAATCCTATCACATTCCAGTTACATATTTTCTGAGTTATTTGAAGGTTTTAGTCTTATATCTAAGTATTTCAATGGGTTTACAGTGATAATTTTGCTGATACATAGTTTTTCAGCGATTTATAAATTTCCACCGCGGGTATGCTAACCTAGGTGCGGGTGCGGGTTACGCATCTTACCCACTCTCTAATGGAATTCGTTCCGGTATTTCATCGAACCCGTGAAGTCAAGGGAAGCTACTCTAATGGACATAATATGGCGAAAACAACTTCGGCAATGATGGCTTGATGCCTTTTTATTCAAAACTGCGGTATTTTCTGCGAGGCAAGATTAAATTCTTGGTTTTGGGACGTTTTCATTGTTTATTTTTTACGCGGGACTGTCACGCATTTGGTCTGAATTTATGCGGGATATGAGAAAAATCAGCGTGAATCCCGCAATCGCACATCCTAGAATAGACACTGAATGAGGGGTCACAACATATGGTTTTATAATAAAGAAAATAAGGAAAATTGTCACTAACTTATCTCTGTTACTTCTTCTTGTCTGGATTACTGGCATAATTGACTTTTTCATGTTCAGTATTGGGGAAGGCCCATTTAATAGGGAGAGTTTCATAAAAGTTAGCAGATTAGCAAACTTTGCAGACCCTGATGTAAGAACAGTCTGAACAGGTCAGTCTTAATGTAGGAGCTGTCTGAACAGGGTCCATACCGTTTGGCAGTTCTCACAGGTCTAGTTAACAGAATTTGTATGATATGAATGATATTTTTCAGTTGGCGGAGTCAAAAGTATTCACAGCCTCTGGGGTACAGAGCCCTCCAGTCCAAGAGCCATCGCCAGTTCCATTGCCTGATACAAATTCACTATCCAATACGTAAGTATTCTTGAATGTCTTCTGGATATTTACCTCATTTTTCAGACTGAGGTGCTTTGCTCGCTTCTTTTTGACTGTTTTCAGTGAGCACCTGGGTTCGAGGTTATAAAACTTGACAACATTCTCTAACTCAAAATAAAGCACACTGATTGGCTGCTTCCGAGCACATGTTATAAAACTTGAGAATAATCTCAAACTCAAAATAAAGCACACTGAATGGCTGCTTCCGAGCTTGTGCTCGGAAGCAGCCAATCAGTGTACTTTATTTTGAGTTTGAGAATGTGCTCAAGTTTTATAACCTCGGGGCCTGGTCATCTTTACAAAAGTTATTAGTTCTATGCTGATGATTCTAAGAACATTTAATGGTTGTCGATATTTGGATATAATTTTTGTTAACATGCATTGTTCACACTCTTGATTAGAACTACCTTGCTGAGGTGGGGCAATTTTAATAATAAATAGCAGGACAAATCAAAATCTGATCTACTTGTCGGATAAATAGTTTCTACTAGAAAAAGCTGAAGTACGTCTGAGCTATATATATATATATAATTTACACATTTTTCTGGGCAAGCAAAAGTTTTAACTTGTTCAACCATACAATGGATATGTCAGGCCCTGAAACAGTCTATGTTTTATGGAGGAAACGAAAAATTGTCATCATCAGATCTCACCCAGAGCTGTGATTGGTTAATTTGCAGGATATTTTGTTAACAATGAACATATTGAATTACAAAGATGACATACCCCAGAATGAATTACCAAGACTTGTTTTGTTTCCCACTTCAGGTTTACCAGTAATTTGACAGCTCTTCTACAAAAACATCCGTCAAATGATATGAATGCTGATGCCAACTACATCACACAGTTCAACCAACAAGCTACAGAATCCATAAAAAATTCTATTGGCGTAAGTCTGAAAAATTCTTACAGTGTCAGGCACTAACAGCATCCTTTGCAGTGTTTGCTCTTGCATAATGAGACATTCAGATGTCTTCTGCATAACTAAAAGATAACTTCACACTTAAAACTCTTCCATGTGCTGAAGTTAAATTGACCCTGACACACCATATTAATCCTATTAAAGGCCCCGGGGGCATTGCATTTTACAGAAGCGGGGCATTATTTAGAGCCTAAATTACAGTAAATCAGCCACTGCTTAATACCTCTGATAAACAGTATTAAGGTGACAGGGTCTACTTGTAGAGGAAGCGGCTCTACTATTTTACCTCCCTTTTCAGCTGGGGTCAACTCTTAATGGAAAGAATTTGCTCCTAAAGGCCCTGTCACACTAAAACGTTTCAGACAACGTATGCCAACGTATGAAAAATTTATCCAATACGCTGGCATACGCTGGAGATAAACCATCAAACAGCAGCCGGTTTTGGAACGCACACATAGCGTACTGAAACGTATAAATAACTTATTCACAACTTATCCCTAGCGTATACATAACTTATACAAGCGTATAACAGCGTGTTTCCAGCGTATCTGTAGCGTTCTCGTCTTATGCCGAACGCATGCACAACGTTAGTCTAACTTACGCCGACCTTATGTATAGCGTGTTGGAGCGTGCTTCGACGACCAGATGTAAAGCGACGGCTCTCTACGACACTTTTTATTGTAGTGGACGTTGATCGATGGACATGCCTAAAGAACGAAAATTAGAGAACTTTGCAGGTAGTAGCTGACCACCTGCATGCCTACCGTCGTCCCAATCATCACCCGACTGCCGTGCCTACGATGGTAGCCAACCTCCCTCTCGCGCAGACTCCAATGCCTCTTTAGTGGTATCCGTGGCGGCATCTGCAGCAGCTGTGGTGGCATCTAAAGTATTAACTCCCTCTCAAGCCCCAAAACGACAAGCAGAAGCGGTCCAAGAAGAGTCCTTATTTAAAAGTGATGAATTGCTGATCTGTATCCAATATATATAGCTGAAGCCCAGGTCGCTGGCGGATATGTTACCTAAATACGCTCAGTGCGTTCGTGATACGTTGAATACGTTCTAAGGTCGTCAGGCATAGGTTGGATACGTTCTGGATACGCTCGGTATAAGTTACAGGTAAGTTACCGATAAGTTAGAAATAAGTTACGCGTACGCTCCACAATGGACCTGCTGGCTGCCGACGTATGTCAATGTATGATTAACTTATAAGTTACGTGCATGAACGTAAGCATAACTTACCTGTTGCCTACAGCAAACTTATGACTAACTTATAAACAATACGTCGGCGTACGTTGAAAATTTTATGCATGCACAAAATTTTGGGCCGCATTCGACGTACAACAACTTATACCAACGTATTTGAGCGTACTCGTAACTTGTTCATAACGTACCCCTAACTTATTCAACGTACACCAGCGTGTTTACTAAATTTCTCATACGTCGGCATACGCTGATGCTATACGTCACTGTGTGACAGCCACATAAAGGGGCAAATTCTTTCCTTTAAGAAAAGACCCCATGTCAAAGAGCTAAGGACCTCATCCAGAGAAGCAAACAGAAATTCATGCAAGTTAATATACCATACTTTTACTGGAAAAAAGGCAGGGGGTGTTTGTTAGAGCAGGAGCATTTATTAGAATTAATACGGCAGGCATTACAAAGCAGTTAAGTTTAGACTAACTATATTACAACCTAGCGGCACAAAAGATTAATTTCAGATCTTAGATAGAGCACTTTCATGTGTGAAAGGCCAAAAGCTATGATGACTCTAATTTGAACACGCTCTTGTGCAGTAAGAGCAGTTTTAGACTTTTTGAGGTACAAACTAGCAACAAGAGCTTGAAAATTGACTACATATTGTCCAGAAGATTTTGTGAGACAGGGGTTTTATGAATAAGGATGAATTTTCCCAAAAGGTATCTTAATTTTTATTGATCAGAAGTGTAAATATTTATTTCTGTCACAGTATCAATATCAAAGCTTAAAAATCACATTTTCTAAGTGTTTTATCTGAGTGATAAATAGAACAGTTTGTAAACATGAATATGACATAATCAGATAGGAAGCAGAAAAAAACACATGCTATAAAATATTTAAGTACAAACCACAAGATTTTCTGAAACAAAGGGATATTCTGGAAGAGAGCTCTGGTACTTTTGGGTGCAACTGCCTTAGTGTGTAAAACAAAAAGCTCTAAACATCTGGCTAGTGTGTAGGTAAAGAAACAGAAGTTGATAGTGTTGGGTGTGAGAAAACTGAAGAATACCTTATTTTTGGATCAGAGGATTGTGTGGGAGGTTTAAACCCTCTGATTTGTGACTAGATGCTTAGATTTCTCTGGCATGAAGAGAAACTATCAGCAAGTTGTACTTGGTGGTAAAGCAGACACAGAGTTCTGCATAATTCTTGTATTTTATTTGCAGAGTATTGCAGAAGAATTAGGGCCTCAGTTAAGCTGCATATTTGGTATTTAGTACATGTACATAGAAACAGCTGGCTATAAAGTTGTAGGGATTACCATGCAAGTAAAATGTTCTACCAGAGCTCCAGATATGAAGGGATTACAGAGATAATTTTTCTTATTTCTGTCAAAAGAACTTGTGTTGAGGTCACTCATAAGAACTGTTTCGGCCACAATGTATGTTTTTATGGAAAAATAAGGGAAATTATCTCTAAAATAGCCCTGTTTCTGGAGCACTGCTATTTCTTCCTTTAGATTGGTTCCTCAAGTCTCAGCTCAGTGTCATCACAAACAGCATCAAATGTTAGTGCCCTGGTTTCCCTCACACAGAATGTTGCCTTGCAGCAGGATGGTTTAGGCTCAAGCTTGCCAGGAGCTGGTCTCGGTGGTTCCACTGGTCTAGGTGGTTCCAGTCTGGCTAACAGTTTAACAGGAACTGGCCTTGGGGGTACCAGTCTAAATGTAAATCCATTAGTGGGAACAAGTTTAGGAAGCAGTCTGGGAGCTGGTTCTCTACCTGTGAATAGTTTGACTGGTTCTTTAAATGGAACAAGTTTAACAGTGAATAGTGGTTTACCTGGAACCACAGGTTTATCCGGTGGAAGTGGTTTGTCTGGTGGAAGTGGTTTAACAGGAAATACCAGTTTAACTGGAAATAGTGGATTAACAAACAGTGGATTGACAAACAGTGGATTGACAGGAAATAGCGGATTGACTGGCGGCAGTGGATTGACTGGTAGTAGTTTATCGGGTAGTGGGGGTTTATCAGGAAATGGCTTATCGGGAGGAAGCAATTTGTCAGGATCTGGATTAACAGGCACCAACAGTTTATCTGATACAAGTACTTTGACGGGAAATAGTTTATCAGAGAATAGCTTATCTGTGAATGCGTTATCGGGCACTGGTTTGTCACGAGACAGTTTAACGGGAAGTTCGTTATCTGGTAATAGTTTATCGTCAGTAACACCGTCAAATCTGCCAACGTCTCTAATGTCTCAGTCAGCAACAATATCCCAAAATGCCATGCTGCCGCAGAGACCAAAGCCACAGAAAACAAAGCTACCACCACCATCCAAGGTAAGATAAGAAAAACAGAGTTTGAAAGAAAAACTGGAAGTATGAGTAAGGGTGATATTTTTCCAGAAACACACTGGTATCTAAACTCATTTGCTCTGCCTCAGTAATCAGATGCTAATGGCATCAGCTTGCTGATGCAGAGCAAATGAGACTCCACGCATGTTCATAAAGAAATGACAAAACAAAAAAGCTAAATTGTTTGTTCCTAGAATATCAGTTCTCTGTCATGAGCAATGGCTTTAAGTTTGTTTTAAGTATGTAACACAGGGTTCGACAAATTGGGATGAATTTATACAATAATTTTCAGGTAATCTCATTGAATTCTCCTTTTGAAACTTTTGCCATGGCTCTGCATTATAATGTTCTGTGGCTGGTGGGTATACCGATGGGCCAGATTATGTCACGGGCGAGCAGTCCTGATAAGGGGCCACATTCTATTTTCCCATGAAACATTGCCCTCAGAATTGCCTTACTGAGAAAGTTTTAAAAGCAGCGGCCCGGATAAGATAATTTCTGCACATTTTCTTTAAAACCTAAATTGTTACCTTATTAGAACTATCCTGGTGAAAAGCTCCATATGAGAGGGTCCTACTGTGTTTATATGGAGAAATAGAAAATTATCCCAGAATGTGGGTCTCTAGAATAATCATAGAAATCTTACTGAAGCCAGAGCTCCAGATAAAAAGGGAATAATTCAGAGATATTATTTCTTCTTAATGAAAACATGTTGTCAACCCTCATTAGAACTGTCTTGGTGAGAAGGTTCTAATGACGGGCCGGGCCGCGTAGCGCAATCGGTAGGGCACCTGACTCATAAGTCAGAGGTCCTGGGTTCGAAACCCGGTCTGGCCAGATACTTTCGTTTCTCCTTCCCCTGATTCAAGAAGGGCAGTTGTCAGTTACTGGCGAAAGTATGTGCACTTAGTACTGGTTAACCGCTTAGGAGGTCTAAGCCTGTCCAGGAATAGTGTGGTTAGGTTAACTGACCGTCCCGACATGACCATAGCTGTTTACCGTGGACGTTAAGCATCAAATCAATCAAATTTAATGACGGGTCACAACATATGTTTCTATGCAAAGAAAATTATCCCTGTTACCCCTTCTTATCTTATTTCTCATTAATAGATTCCGGCGTCAGCTGTAGAAATGCCAGGCAATATGATGACCACGTTAGACGTCCAGTTTGGTAATCTAGAGTTTGGAACGACGGAAAGTTCAGCATTCTCATTTGGAGGAAATGAATCTGTATCAAATGCTTACTCTAGCTCAGTAACAAACAGGTAAGAGTTTACTGAGCTGCTACACAACAAAACCAACAAAGTTGCATGTGCCCCCAGGGATACAGACTAACTCATTTTTCATAGGAGCAAGCTGGGCCCCTAAAAACTGAAAATTAGTCGCCCAGCCAGAAATTTAGGGGCCCACATTTAAAACGTAAGAAACATGAGAATTTTTTATTCAGAATCTGCACGAGATTTGCACCGTTTCCGTAGGCTTTGTAGTAAATCCTCCTTTTTTCAGGGTTTTGCTTCCTTTTAGCTACCGGGTGTGAAACACCAGCGATGTTTCGCCACATTATGCGCGAAAAATTTACAAATGGTCAAGATTTACTGTCAAACGGAGGAGGCGGCCATGTTGTTTTTCGATAGTGAATAAAGTCCAACGCACAAGTATGACGGAACACCGAATATTCAACGCATATATCGGTGCGGAAGTCTGCAATGGTCTTTCAGGTGGCAGAATTTTACTCCAAGGCGAAAACACGCCAGACACTCGCTGACAGCTGATGATCGCAAGCTGGGCGAATGTCATTCTAATTTTTGGCGCTCCCAATTTTTTACTCGCAGTGGGTGAGTTAATTTTTGGCGCCCACCCGATTTTTTACTCGCAGTGGGTGAGTGGGCGACCGCTAGTCTGTATCCCTGGCCCCCAGCGAAGACTCAGATCAGCTGAGGCAGTGCAAATGAGATTCCATGTGTGTTTATAAGACAGGGTGTCCACAGTCAGGGAAAAAGTCAGGGAAAAAAAATATTTTTTCAAGGTCAGGGAATTTTGAAATGTGTCAGGGAATTTTGGAATTTAAGCAAAAAGTCAGGGAAAAGTCAGGGAATTTTGAAATAACAAGTCTATGAATGATAAAAACATCAAGAATAAAGGCTAAGGCAGTTTCTTTGTGTTTGGCTAAACTTACTGTACAACATATACCTCAGATATACTAATGAGGACTATGTAAAAATCATAACCCGGAACCGGAAAAACGCGTTAAGAGAATCGTTTAGAGAGAGTAAATAAGCTCCAACGAGCTTTCACAACTCTTCAAAATCAAGAATCAATCAAGAATCAATCCATTCAGTGCAAATACTGAAGCAGAATCGTGGATACTGATCCAAGAAAATTTTGACCAGTACGATACTGATTGAAAAAAAAATTATCTGGAGCACTGTACATGTATGTTTTTAAAATGTGGCAACTAAAAACATTCTTATTTGTTTGTATTAGTTAAATTTCATTCTATCTTTTATATGATTGACCAGTTATTGCTCAGTTAACTCTGTGGATAAAGACATTGTGGATTAGCATGCCAAAATGGACAAAATGCAAGCTAACCTAATAAGGGCTATTCCAGTAAAATCTATATGGGGGTGGAGGACGGCACTTCAGTTTTCACATAGCCTACGCAAAATGAAAATTTTCTACTGGTATGGCCTGGGGTTATTTTTTATTTCTTTCAGATATAACCAGCAGGGAAAAAAAATTCTTAGCATTGACAACCCATGGGAAATTAAAAATAAATATTGAATCATTTATTCTAAATTAAAACTAAATGATTATTTAAAGCATTAAATGAATATACAGCATTTACATGTACTGTTTGCCAAAAAAAAATGAATAAACCTTCTTTATACTTAATTCCTGTTGTTTTGTTTATTTCGAAGGGAAAAAGCAAACTTCAGTGACTTTATATGGCTGTTTTAACCTTGTATGATAGATTTTCCAATCCATGAATGGTCTAATTTTTGACAATTCTGGCAGCTCTTCAAATACTATGAATTTCAAAATCTAAAGGACAAAATCCCTATAAAATCACTGAAATTACTTTTCACTGTAATGGAGAAATATCCATTAGATAGATTAATCGGTTTTACATCCCTTTCAACAGTATTTCAGCTCATTTTGACCCTATGGGAGGTATCTGTGTCCATGGAAATCAGAGTTCTGGTCCGATCCAGCCCAAAACGTAAATATACTCATGTTTGATATGTTTCCAATACTTAAGGTCTATACGGTAAGCCTTTCACCGAGTTGAAAGGTACCGACGTTCTCACACGTGTTGGCCAACTGCCAGCTGTGACTGACTGACCTAAATTTAGTGGCCCAAGTGAAACAGACTGATCAGCCGGCGCACCTGCACAGAATTTCCATTGTCAAATGAGTCTGGGCGGATGAGCCGACTGATCGGAGATTTCATTGCCATAACACACTGTGAGGCTTTTTAATGTAGTATGGCTCATTTAACGCTTGATAGCCGTCGCGTGCAACAGATATCTTATGGTCTTGTGCATCTGCGCAGTCTGATCAGTCTACCTTATATCAACGCGTCAATATCATTTTGGGATGAACGGGCTACAACTGGCAACCAGTGCGGGTTACTCATTCTGATCAATACATACGTGATTACCGAGCGTAAAACTGGTAGTGCAATGGTTAAAGAGGGTAATCTTGTCGAATCCTGGATGTTGATTTCAGTTTCAGATCAAAGGACGCCGCCGTCTGACAAGTGCAGCTAAATTTGTCAGACTGAACCGAGAGGCGGGAGAAGGTATCTTAACCTAGGCAAACGCTGATAGCAAAGACTCGTATCAGCCTGCGCAGTATTGTAATGCGACTGACGTTTCCTTCTTGGGGTTATGAGTCTCAACGTTTCCAAAGAAAAGCGAATACTTCCGTGGAAGCTAATCAGGCTACGCTTGCTTCATAAGATACATTTTATGTGATGCGGCTCACCGTCCGCGGTGAGTATAAGTTGTTTCATCAATTGGTGTCGCGTGAAAATCTGAAATGAAGACTAATTAGTCTCCGTTGACGAGGATTAATATACCGGGGTAGATTGTTCATCCGAACAGAGTTAACTGTCATCAGATTTTTCGAGTGCGCATACTAATCTGCGTCGTCTGTGAATGCACAAGCCGTTAGGTGCCTTTTATATAGCGCCGTCACAGAATAATTTCATGGTGAGATCGCTTCAACGCGTTTGGAATTGTGGGTGTGCAAATGTCCAAAACCAGCCTGCGCTGTCTTGTCCTTATATAGGTACCTATAGTTATCTTTTGTAAAACTTGAAGATGGCCAGATTTTGTTTTAGCATGCTACCAGTTGCCTTGGAACAAGACTGCGCTATGTACGGCGCTGGCGTAAAATTTACTGGAGAAAACCCAGGACAGGCATGGAGCCGACGAACGAAATCTCGAAGTCAGATCAAGGTTTTCCCGCGCGGAAGTTATGCAAGGAATAGAGGACCTTGAACGGACAAACAAGACTCGGATCAGCCTGCATATCATCTTGTCTTTGCGCATCAGTAATTCTATGGATTCAAAATAATAAATAGCCAAGACGTAGACTCTGAACAGTTTCTGAAGATGCGAAAGCTGTCGGAGACTTCATTGGTACATTCGGTGTCACAACATACTGATCGTAAGTGTAAACTTCAAAGACACCGCTAGACACTGACAATCGATCCGTGGCACATGCAGTTTTGTCCAGATGTGTCAGAAGAAAAGATACTTATTGCATATGCAGAGAGAGCTGACATAGCTCAGCCTGCACATCCACGCAGTCCTATCGGAGGCTTCGAACGTACATGAAAGCTGACGGAATCGAACAACGATCAGTCTGCGCTGATGTGCGACTTTGTACTTTGACGTTACCCAATCGGACTGCACATGCAACATCAAACGTACCGATTTTTCCCCCATTGCGCTAATCAAGTCCGCCGTCGCGACCGATCCGATCAAGGAGGCACATGAAAGATAAAAAAATTCAAAACAAACTTACCTTGTTAGGCCACTGTACAAGGAAAAGTGTGAAACCAATTAGTAATTAGTGATCTAAGGATATAATTACCGGAGAGTTAAAAACAAACAAACACGTAAGTTTTTCTAATCTATTTTATTTCATCATTTGTATACAAATTAAGGTACCCAAGCTAATCTCTTTAATTGCGGGACATGTTAAAATGCCTGAAGCACTGCCGACTGGAACAGATTTTATGCTTGGATTTTATAGAAATGGCGGGAGCGTGATCGTAAAAATTGGGATACTGACAAAATCAATTAATTTACCAGCTTGTAAGATAATGGGAAAGCTCAGGGCTTCCACTAACTTTCAAAATTTGGAAGTCCAGACTTGCATGGTGTCAGATTTGGACGTATTGAGAAATTTTTTGGAAGTCCGAAGTTACCTCCCCCCCCACCCGCCCCCTCCCTCTCTCCCATACTGTTGCGTTCTACGAAGGGAAGCCTGAGCATTTGCAAAGTCTAATCAGAGTCATTGCTGTTTGTTTGTGAACAATACGCAAGTCCTGAGCACTCTAACAACTGAAGACTCGCCTAAGTTATAATGGTTGCACTGTCTGCTATTGCATAATATTCCCTTTCATTGCCGCCGAAAGGGCCGCGTTGGAAATACGGTGACTTACGGAACGTATAATGGCACGGTTCCACCAAATAACTCGGTTGTCGCTAGGTCGATGTTCATTATTATTCATGTTAGATGCGAACAAGAAAGACCTTTCTGACTGCTTAGTTGCGCTGGCTGATACGATTGTTAGTTATCGGTGTGTGTACTAGGTACCTTTGGCCGTCTCACGGTTAAAATGGCACTGTGTAGGGCTCGTGTATATACTCGCAGCGGCGTCTTTGATCTTTACATCAAAGAGAAAACCTGCTCGACCCATAAACGAGCAGGAACTACCGTTAGTATTATACCGAATATATAATCGCGTAGACCCTGATCAGAATGCGCCATTTCTGTGCACACTGTACGGCATTATTTTCGCACTGGGTTGCATGACGATATGACTAGGTGATGATAAAACTAGGAAATCGGTGAAATGGACGTTTCAGTATTCGTATTTTAATAGTAATATTATTCAACACAGTGTATATTACCAGAGCGTAGATCATAACACGTCGGAAATAGCGACTATAATATTAACAGTGTATCTTTGCTTTGAATCAACACTTTTCGCGGAAGAAAAACTCCATTGACGACAGTATGGATCGTGACAAGACCTTCCGTTGTAAGGGCAAGCGTTAATATGAATGTGCTTGAAGCTTCATGATTCGTGTGTTATGGATACAGTCACAAACTTTTGAAGTCGGCATATACGCCTCACACATACAAGTCAGTTCTCGCGATCGTAAAAAATTCACCCAAAAGCTAAGCCATCGTGATTTGATAAGTTGTTTTGCAGACTGCCGTACGAGGTTGAATCTACGAGTGGGCGTTATTTTAATAATCGATTTTGACAGGTAGGTGTTCCGACGTGTGTTACCTGGATCAGTGCTCTATACGGACAATCTCAATTGGCCCGTAGGCGGTCTTTTCGTCTGGCTGACACCTGCGTTAATCCGATTAATTATGACACGTGCTAGAATTTTAAAGACAGTGGCGATATTTTATACGTCGGGACAAGATCAAACGGCCTTATGTGACAATTATCGGGCGTATGCCAGACGCCAGAGGTCCCATTTCTCGACGTACGGGAGCAAATCCTGGGCGTAATATACGTCCATACGCCCGTTAACGGAAGCCCTGGACAGCTGCAAAAGGAATTAATTTTTGGCGTCCCAAAACATAGAATTATTATGGTAACCATAAAAATCTAGGATTAAACTTTTGTTTATACCTCAAAGGTCGCCACTAAAATTTCCGGTGGTGGGTTTTGAGCACTGGTGCGGGTGCGGGTGGTGGGTTTCATACCCGATCGGGAAATAGTGGTACCGCCGGTAACGGCTAGTGGTCCGGGTTTTAGTACCGGAAACAGAGTTTCAAAATGGCCGGTCATTTCTAAAATGCGATGTCTTTGGTAATTTTATCGGATTTTAATGGATTTTCCTTTGTGTCTGCACAATTATCGGACTAGAAAGAGTAAAATTGATCCAACCTCTTGGTTTCTGACAACCTACGACAAATAATTATTATTTTAAAACACAGCCTACGAGAGATTACCAATTTTCAATGACCCAGTCAACAGTTATTTTTTTTTCTCTCTAACACCAGCCTACGGAACATAAAAAATAGCCTTGCCGTCCGCCACCACCATATAGATTTTAATGGAATAGCCCTAAGATTTATATCTCTTTCATAAGTATGCACTTCCAAATGAAATTGATATAAGTCTTTTTAGGCACTTCAAAATTTAATGATATAAAAAAGACTTGTATAAATCTTATTTGGTTAGCTTGTATTTTTGTCCATTTTGTCATGCAACTAATTTCAAGCACCACATCCAACAGTATAGATTACTTTTGTAAATTCATGTTCATGTATGTATGTAGAAAAAGAAAAAATAGAAAACAAAATCAAAGAAAAACAATTAAAAAAAAATAAATTAAAAATAGAAAGAGTAATACAATGACAATTGGTAGTAAAAAGATAGTAAGGGTTGGCGGTAGGGGAGGAGGAGGACAACAGATTTTCCTGTATTATGACATGCATTTAATTTCAAGCACTCATCCAACAGTATAAATAACTTTTGAAAATACATGTACATGTATGAATGTAGAAAAAGAAAAATAGAAAATAAATTCAAAGAAAAACAAACAAACAAAATTAAAATTACACGTATAAAGAGTAATACAATTACAGTTGGTAAAGTAAAAGGTGGAAAGGTTTGGCTCTATGGGAGGAAGAGGCCAACAGATGTCAGAACTTAACGTGCAAAATACAAAGAAGTTAGTCAGGGAAATTTGATTTTAGTCAGGGAAAAGTCAGGGAAATTTGCTTTACTCAAATTGTGGACACCCCGTAAGAGGTGACAAAGATGGATGCACATGCCACTTTGTTAGTTTTGTTGTGTCGCGGCTCAACTAAGTTTAAAAGCCTTAATGTGGGTTTGGATAATAGTGTGGGCATCCCACCAAAGGTGATTGGGGACCTAAGAGGAAGTGCAGTTCCTGTTAGCGTTGATGTTAGTTATTCATGTATGATGTTTAATGCTCGAGTTGGTAGGTAATATTGTCACCGGACTTCCATGGATGTATCACTTGTACAAGCAAAAGGATGGGTGGATTATTTGCTGTTTTACATCCTTTTCAACAGTATTTCAGTCATATTAGGACGATGGGAAGGTGTTAGTGGTAAGCTGTGTGTCTTGGAACACCAGTTATGGTTGGAAAGAATTCTACCTTCAGCTGAATTTTAATCCGAGCCGCTAGCTCAGCAGGCAGGCACTTAACTCACTAAGCTACTGGAGCTCCTACAAGCCAAAGTCAAGGTCATCAAAACCGGGTTGTAATCAAAACCGAACACGGTTTTGATGACAAGACAGTTTTGATGACCTTGACTGCAATAGTTAATTTCATATTGACCAACAGTTGCCAAGTGAGGTCAATATGAATTGTTTACTGTTCATAAGCAGTTCATGTTGTCTGAGACTAAAGTCAGTAGTTGTTTATTGTATGAAAAGAAACTTTTTATCTGAAGCATATGTCACTTTAGTAAACTTGACGTCAAATTTCAGATTATGTTTCTTTATAGACCGTTTGACATGAAGATGTTACATCACAAGCTATGTGACATTTAAGAAGTTAAGTCACAAACCATGGAACATTAAGTATTGTTAGCCTTATGTGATTAGCTTCAGAACCAATCAAATGCCTTATATTTATAGATTATATAATTATGCTTGAGATGTAACCTGCTGGTTTGACAAGAAACCAGTTGTTGATATAATAAGCTATTAAATGAATTCAGGGATTAAAAAATCCACTTGTCCGCTAAAAGGATGCTGAATTCAGGGCTTGAAAATTTTCTGTTTGCCATGGCGAGTGCCATTTGCTGAAGGACAAGTAAAAATTTTGCCTGGTCCTGTTGAAATTTACCGAAATTGACTTCAGCTTGGAAGAGCTTCATGATCCACGGAAGCAAACAGGAAGTCACAAATGTTGTTTCTCTTTGAAACAATAGTTGAAAAACATGGTGTGTATCCATACAGCTGAGTCTACGTCCATATGTAGCACTGCAATGTTTATTTCTTATTTTCAGCACATCCTCATCTTTAAGTAACCATGGGAATGGGCAGATTGGTCAGCTTAGTCAAACTAGTGAGACCATGATACCCACCTCACGAATATCAGGATCTCCAATGTCTGCCCTGGAACAAACCTCACCGAGAAACAGTGTTCTTTACCAGCCGTCGCCATACACAACTCCGGTGAAAAAGGAACCCGTCGAAAATAAACAGGTGGGTAATAATTATAGTTTAATTAGGCTTTTGATAGGTATGCAGCAGTGCTCCAGAAAAGAAAGTAAGTTCGGGATAATTTTCCAAATTTGAAAACATACAAAGTATTTTTCCCTCATGGAATGCGGTTTAACAGATCTTTAGATCCTGATAGCACGATCCATCCAATATGCAGTCTTTCTCACAAATAAGGAGACTCACACAAATAGGATTGTATGGATTTTCTTAGCATTGTTGTTTTCTTTATTGGTGCAATATTTCTAAATGCTGTCAGGCTTAAAAACTTCACAACTACCTTGCAGTTGTTTTCTTTACAGATCTCACCTCCGGACCCCATACCAATGCCTACTCAGCCAGATTTGAAGTCCAATCCACTCATCAATTCTCAGACAGCTAATGCTTTAGCCCAGGGTATGTTGTATGCAGGTGGATAAATGAATTTTATGATTTAGCTGTGACATGACAAAACCAACATAGTAGCATGTGATCAAAGTCATTGCCGTGTGCTTAAAGGGTAGCGAATGGTCTAAGCTGCCTTTATGTC
Organism: Ctena decussata; assembly: GCA_963989385.1. Lineage (NCBI taxonomy): Eukaryota > Metazoa > Mollusca > Bivalvia > Lucinida > Lucinidae > Ctena > Ctena decussata. The sequence continues at coordinate 42,860,386 of OZ022505.1, read as the reverse complement.
GACAGCTAAGAGCGATCAGACTGAGCTGATGCCCAGGCTGATCTAAGTCTTTGTTTGGCGCACATGGCACTTCTGTTGGTTTTATTGTGTTGCGGCTCATGTATAATCTTGATAGTTGTTGCATTCTTCACACTGTAAATTAGGATCCATTGCACACAGCCTTTCATTTGTGCCCCTTTGGGAATGTAAAGGAGAGCTTAGGCTGTATTTATGCTATAACCCTGGCTTGGTAGTCCAAAGGGTTAGTGTCAGTGTCCTTGATCAGGTTTTGCCTTATATTTCCAATACTGTTTAATGGATTAACAGTATAACTGGCAAAGTGGATCAGTCTGACACTGTGAATGACCACATACTATTTATAGATTCCTGTGACCAACAATTCATGGTTCGGTAATTTTGACGTTATTTGAGCTTTATTATGTAAATATCCTGGGATAATAGTTCAGTCTGACACTGCAAAGGACGGCATACTATTTGCAGGTCCTTGTGACCTATATTTCATGGCTCAGTGATTTTGCTATATATTTCCAAATGTGCATAATGGATTAATATCATACTTGACACTGTGAATGACCTCATAGTATTTTAGGGCACTGTGACCAAGTGGGTCATGTTTTTGGGTTAATTTGACACTGAATGACCTCATAGTATTTTAGGGCACTGTGGCCTACATTCAATGGTTCAGCAATTTTGCTTTATATTTTAAGCACTATTTAGTCACTCCTAATGATTCATCATACCTGGGATAATGGCTCAGGTGATCGCATATATTTGTAGGTCTTTTGAATGGTGAGCCGGGCACCCATTAGGAGCGTTTTGCTGTCTTATGACAACTCCTGTTTTCATACTGTCATCCTCTGAATGTGACTGAAAAACTGTTTGAAGGGAAGATCAAGGTGCCAGATTGGCTGCTTTTGAGAAAGCAAATTTTCATCTTAGATTTTCACGTTTATGAAACAGTGAGTTACTAACCTATGAGTAAAACTAGAATAGTTGCTTCTTCTGAGAGAAAGGTGGCATATTGCATTTGCAAACAGCGAAGACTTAAACCATTCTGTGACTCAGTGCATTTATTTTATGGCTGTGCTTGATACAGGTTCATACATTTTGTGTGCAAACTGCTAAGGTTCTGATCAAACTGTGCATATGCTTGCATCTGTAAACATCTCAATGTAAAAATTACAATTTATTTTCTTTTCACTTTTCAGTGTCATTGGCAGCCAGCAGCATTGATTCCGGAAGTCTGAGTTCTTTTACAAACAGCACATCGACCTATCAGACCTCAGGGTTTCAATCTCACAAGCCTGCACCGGGATACTCAGCTAAACCTGGTGCCTATCCAGGAAACCAGTATCAGCTGGGCTCAAGTCAGACACAGACTGGTTCAAACCATTTTGGTCCCAGTCAGACTGGTGCTGCTGGTTCCAGTTCCAGTCAGTTTCAATCTAGTCATCACCAATACAGACCAAATCAGGGCTACCAGTCTGGGCAGAGTCATTATGCATCTCAGCAAAACCAGTACCAGACAACAGTTACTCAGCCATCCGGGTACCAGGGTAGTCAGACTGGTTATCAATCAAATCAGTCTGGTTATCAAACAAGTCAGTCCCAATACCCCACCAACCAGTATCAATCATTTCAGACTGGTTCTACATTCCAAAGTCAGACAAACTTGCCATCAAATCAGACAAATCAGAACTCTCTGTATCAGAATGCTTCGGCTGCATCTTATTCCACTCAGCCATCACAAACTTCATTATATTCTCAAAACTCTGGCTCATATTCCAGTCAAACTGGCTCATATTTAAACAGAGACCATTCTGCTGGTGCATCATATCCAAGTGCAAATCAGACTGCAAACTCCCATTTTAAGGATAATAATCAGTCCGGTGCAAGTTCATATAATTCATCCAAAACAAGGGACACCCAGTCTGATTCCTCAGTTTATAACAATAGAGACACCCAGTCTGGCACTGCGTATTCTAGTAGTAGAGACACCCAGTCTGGTTCTGTGTATACTAGTGATAACCAATCAGTGACTTCGTACAGCAGAGATAGCCAGTCAGGTTCTACATATGGTGATAGTCAGTCAGTGACAGGATATAATAGGGACAGCCAATCAGGAAGCAGTTCTTTTAATAGAGACAGCCAATCAGCAAGTGTGTCTTTCACACGTGAAAGTCATTCAGCTGGATCATATAAACGAGATACTCAGTCAGCTAGTGGATCATATACTCAGTCAGGTGGATCTTACCCAAGAGAATCCACTTCAAGTTCTTATCCACGGGATGCTTCTTCAGGTGGAAATTATCCACGGGACTCTTCAACAAGTAGTTCTTATCCACGGGACTCAACTACAAGTGCATCATATCCACGGGATACATCTAGTGATAGTGCTTTCAGTCGTGACTCACATTCGGGGAGCACTACTTATAGTAGAGACTCTCAGTCAACGACACCATCTTATAAAGATGGACAGTCAAGTTCAAATTATAGAGACACACAGGCTGCCTCTGGGGCATTCAGAGAAAGTCAGTCTGGATCGTCGTATCAGCGGGACACAGGTTTGGGAACTGGTGCATCTCAAACTGGTTATAGTGCTAAATCTTACAGTTCAGGGACTGCCCCCGTGCTCCCTGCTCCTACTACAAGTCTACAAACTTCTCCATTACCAGGAAGTAAATTAGTGGACTCTTTCTCAAAGATCGGTGTTAAAGATAGTTCCCTTGACACGAGACAATCAACAACAACCCAGGTAAACTATGATCAATCACCCTATACATTGGCATGAGAAATATCTGATCTTCACCAGTCATATATGGTCAACACAGGTTTCTTACAGGTCAGTGCCAGCCAGTCATTGGATGGCCATGCCCCTGTAAAAGAGTATTCTTAAAACAGACTGGTCTTGACAATATCATGACTGACATTGATCAGATCTTTTTAAGGAATGAATTTTATTTTTCTGAGGTTTATCGAAGTGTAAACAACATTGGGTCGCGTGCAAAGTGAATGAGCCCCAAACTTTGCTAGAGACCCAATGTACACTTCGATAAGCATCAGTAAAATTAAGTTCATTGTGTATATTTACATTCGTTTTAATCAAAACTTTGATGAAAATATGTTAGCACTAAAATTTAAGCAGTTAAACACTTGCACCCAATTTTTCTTCTAACAGCAGAACAGAGCCAGTGAAGGCGCCAGCGTCCAATTAGAAGGTTTATTTTGACGTCATTTAAAGTTGAGATGTCGCGTGGATCAATGTAATTATTGGAATATAAACTACATTGCATTCCAATGGTAAACTATAGGGCTTTTCAGTTAATACAACTGACTATAAATATTTACATTTGAATGCACAGGGTGTTGGATTCTGTAATGTAATTAGATGGAAAATGAAAACAAAGAGCATTATGGCAGGGCCCTGTGGCCTAGTAATAAGTTGTGATGCCAATCAGAGCCCTAGATAAGAGGGAGTATTTGATGCTAATTAGGGATAATTTTTGTTAATTATGCATAAAACCATATGTTGTGACACCTCTTCTGGACCGTCTCGCCCAGACAGTTCTAATGAGGGGTCTCAACATATGTTTATATTGAGAAATAAGAAAAAATATTTCTGAATTATTCCTGTTAACCCTTCTTATCTGGAGCTCTGGCCAATGGGCAGATAGGCAGTACTTGGCATTCCTTTCTTGTTCAATAGAGGAACAACTTCTGTGACTTCCTGTTTGCTTCCATGGATGATGAGGCCCTTCCAAAATGGGGGCTATGCTTAAGAAAAATCTTTGCTCCTTGAGGAAGCAAATTCTTTTCATAAAGAAAGCTCCCAATGAAACAAAAAATTCTGGAAAAATCACCTTCCCTGGAAATGTTTCATTTGCTGTACACCCCAACCCTTTAATACAACAAATATTTCGTAAATTCTTTCAGTTACCATCAAAGGAAATAGTGTTTTGTTGGATCCCTAGTCATGTCAACATTCGTGGAAATGACCTTGCCGATAAAGAGGCCAAAACGGCTTTAAACTTACCAGAAAGTACTTTTCGAATTCCACATTCAGATTTTAAATCTCAAATTAATACATATACCAAATCAAAATGTCAAACTAATTGGGATAATCAAATTCATAACAAACTTCGACAAATTAAAACAGATTTTCACAGCAAGGACAAGATATTATCAAATAGAAAAGAACAGACCGTTATTACCAGATGCCGAATAGGGCATACCAGAATAACTCACTCGTTTTTATTAAATAATGAGGTTGCACCATTTTGCATACCATGCAACGAAGTCATTACTATTAAACACCTTCTTGTATCATGCATTGACTTTAACCATATCCGTTCAAAACATTATAAAATTAATACCATTACCGAGCTTTTCAGCAAAGTTTCTTCTGCCCATATTATTAATTTTTTAAAGGAAGCTGGTAGGGCTGGCACGATTAATTGAAATATCGGTTAATTGGTCGATAAGCAAAACGAAAACAATTATCGATCGACGAAATTAAGTAATCAATTACCTGCTGAAAATGTCCTGTCACTTTCTGCAATAAAATATCAGAAATTTCTCTCGTTATTCACCTCTTATTTCCTTCCAAATGATAACGGAAGTCTCGGAGACCAACCAGAAACGTTGAAGAAGAAGAAGAGTATTTGTGATAGGATGAGTAGGTTGTAACGAATAGCATAAACCCGTTAATGTGTTCTGGTCAGTTCAGACGACCAAGTTAATGTTTTGCACAAAACCCGGAACATTTTATCAGTTCAATAGCCTCGCTTATAATTTTAATCCAGTCTTTTTAATAAAATTATTAGAATTTAGGCCCTTATTAACACGCAAATCGATAGATATTGTCCCGGTAGTTGTACTGAAAGTAGGTACTACCAACTACCGAAGGTTGCTTATCTGAATCTGAAAAAAACAATATGGTCGCTTGTTTTGTTATTGCCAATAAAGCCAATTAGCGTGGATTGACATATCAGAAGCCAAGATTTAATCAAAGGTAATTGATAATTTGAATAGTTATCAACTGTATTGTTTGTTAGTGTACCTTGTCAAAATGTTTTAGCACAAATCTGTGCCACCGAAGCTTCTAAACATACCCATTTTCAATTTGCCTCGTTCAGTGATTACTAATCGGTTAATTATCGAAACGACCAGACCGATAATCGATTACCATTTTGGCTTCGATTAGCCAGCCCTAGAAGCTGGACTTTTTAACAAGATATAGTCTTTTATTGTACATAACGTTTTAATCATTCGGACGTATACACAATACTTTTAACACCTGGTCACTTTTGAAATTGTCTTATATATAGAAACGTTTTATATTGTTGACGTTTAGACGCTATATGCCCTTACCAGGGTTGAGCGTCTATAAATAACTTAAACATTCATTTTTATCCCCCGACCGAAAGGTTCGGGGGATATAGCGATGAGCCTGGCGTCCGTCCGTCTGTCCGTCCGTCCGCCCGCCGTCCGTCCGTCCGTCCGTAAACATTTTCTTGTCCGCTCTATATCTTGAATACCCTTTGGAATATTTTCATGATACTTCACAGTTATGTAGAACAGGTCATGACGATGTGTCGCGTACAAGAATGGTAACTCTTGCTATTGTACTTTTTGAGTTATTTCCCCTTTGGTGAGTTTTTTGGCAGATTCGTGTCCGCTCTGTAGCTTGAATACCCTTTGGAATATTTTCATGATACTTCACAGATATGTAGAACAGGTCATGACGATGTGTCGCGAACAAGAATGACAACTCTTGCTTTCTTAGTTTTTGAGTTATTTCCCCTTGATAGTTTTAGGTGTGATTTTTTGGCAGATTCGTGTCCGCTCTATAACTTGAATACCTTTTAGAATATTTTCATAATACTTCACAGATATGTAGAACAGGCCATGACGATGTGTCGCGAACAAGAGTGACAACTCTTGCTTTTTTACTTTTTGAGTTATTTCCCCTTGATTGTTTTAGGTGTGGTTTCGTGTCCGCTCTATAACTCATATACCTTTTGAAATATTTTCATGATACTTCACAGATATGTAGAACAGGTCATGATGATATGTCGTGAACAAGAATGACAACTCTTGCTTTCTTACTTTTTGAGTTATTTCCCCTTGATGGTTTTAGGTATGATTTCGTGTCCGCTGTATAACTGGAATACCTTTTGAAATTTTTTCATGATACTTCACAGATATGTAGAACAGGTCATGACGATGTGTCGCGAACAAGAATGACAACTCTTGCTTTCTTACTTTTTGAGTTATTTCCCTTTGATGATTTTAGGCGTCCGCTCCATAGCTTGAATACCTTTTTGAAATATTTTCATGATACTTCACAGATCTGAAGAACAGGTCATTTGTCTCATACATGAATGACAACTCTTGCATTCAAACTTTATGAGTTATTTCCCTTTGGTATTTTGAGCTGCTGTTTGAGTCTCTGCGCCATATCTGTATAACCCTGGCCCCCTCCACAATTTTAATAACCTTATACCTTTTAGAATATTGATGAACATGCTGTGATATTTTATCAGTGTTCCTAACTCTCTCTCTGACCCCTCCACTTCCCCCTCCCCCCCCCCCCACCCCACCACCAAAAAAAAATTTTTTTTTCCTCCAGATTTGGATTCTTTGTCCAAATTCACTTACTAGAGAGCTCAAAATTAGGTTTGTAGGGCTTGTAGTTTAGAAGTTATTCACACATTTTGAAAGTTTAATATATCATATGCTATATATTTATGTATATGGCGGCTGTTTGAGATGTTACTTCTTTTTAGCAGTCAAGCATACTATTTAGTCTGAATGTTAGATAATCATGCATCTGTTGAACAGATAATGTCAATCAGAAGCATAAAAGAATGACAATATATTACTTATATGTGTTTTGAAGTGCACCCGTTTTACCAAGGCCCATGGGGGTCTTCGGTCGGGGGATTTGCCATCTCCTCTGATGGCTATTTTTTTTCATTTGCCGTAAAATGAATGAAAACGTATCTACTATATAAAGCTAGGCTCGGCTGTTCATAGTGTTGTTAGCTTAACGAAGACATTAGTTGTGGATTTGTTAAGTCTTACAGTACTCACAGAATCAGTTGCGGTAATATTTTTTGGTCAAAACATTTTTTCGACAAAAAATGGTTTTTATGCATATTACGTTTGAAAATTTAACAACAACATTGGACTCCATTACTAACAATGTCATTAGTTTTGACAAACTGGGCCCTGATGTAAAAGTTTAAGAGTTTTGAGTGCTTATCAGTTCAACATTCAAAAATTTTGAGCTTACTGTTACAGCCATGGGGAAAATATTTAGTTTACACTAAATGGTAGTCAAACATGGCTTTGTATTTTCAGTTTGAGCTTACTGTTGTTTGTGTTTTCAGTTCGATGTTTCCACCACAAGCACTGTGTCGAAGAGTAGTACTAGTACAACATCTCTCTCATCCATAACGACAACAGTTACGACTTCTTCTTCTGCGACAACTGTTGTAACAAGCAGTAGTACAACCAAAGTGTCAACTCTGCCAAGCACTTCAGCATCATGTAAGTAATCTGCTCAGAGCAGAGGCACAGATTAATGAGGGTTTGAGAATTACTACACGAGTTTTTGATAATACCCCACAGAAACATATGTTGTGATTCCTCATTAGAAAGGCCCGTGTCAAGGCAGTTCAGATAAGGGGAGTGCTTCAGATCAGAAGGGATGACAGGGATAGTCTAGGGATAATTTTCAATATTTCTCTGTAAAACATATGTTGTGACCCTTCATTAGAACCGCCTCACTGAGACGGTTCTAATGAGGGGGTCACAACATATGTTTTCATTGAGAATCTGGGAATTATCCTCAATACCCCACCTTATCTGGAGCTCTGTAAGGGGTTACAAAATATGTTTTAAAGGAGAATAAGGGAAACCTGGTATTCATATTTGCTCAGAAACTGGCATTGATTTGAAGTCTATTTCTCACAAACTAACCCACTTCCAGTCATCATACATGGCATTAAATGTTTTCTTAAGCTGGTCTCTTTGATTGTTTAACTTCTTTATACCTTTAACCTTTATCTCACACTGATGACTGGAATTTTATGTCCAGACTTGCATCCTTCCTAGCTTGCTAGTCCAAAATGAATTTGTGCAAACTTTTATACATAAGTTCATCAAACCTAACATACACTTTCTTCTAACCTTGATCTCTACTATTGTGGAAGCACAAGGCAGGGGCGACATAGCATTCTGCGGGATTCTTGTTGTAGTAGTCTTCTAAAATGTAAATATTAACAATAAAGTGTGAGAATATAGAAAAATCCTAGTGAAATTCATAAGTGAGTTGCAGTACTGAAATATGGCAATGGATAATTACATGTGTTTTTAGCTCGCCTGAACGAAAGTTCAGGAAGAGCTATTGTTGTCACCACGGCGTCAGCGTCCGCGTCCGGATTGGATGTTTTGGTTAAAGTTTTTTAAAGACCTATATCTCCCTAACCCATTGATGGATTCTTTTGATACTTGCACTGTAGTTAGATATTGGTCCAAAGTTTAACATGGTACCACCCCCACCCCAATCCTTGACCTTGATGGCAAGGTCATGGACTTAGAAAATTGGGAGTTTTTTGGGACTGGATGTTTTGGTTAAAGTTTTCTAAAGCCCAGTATCTCCTTAACCCATGGATGGATTCCTTTGATACTTGCACTGTAGTTAGATATTGGTCTAAAGTTTTCCAAGGTACTACCCCCACCCCCCTCAGTGACCTTGATGTCAAGGTCATGGACTTAGAAAATTGTCTTTTTATTGATTGGATGTTTTGGTTAAAGTTTTTTAATGACACATATCTTCTGAAACCATAGATGAATTCTTTTTATATTTGCACTGTAGTTAGATATTAGTCCAAAGTTTTACAGAGTACTACCCCAGCCCTGCTCGGTGACCTTGATGTCAAGGTCAGGGACTTAGGAAATTTGGTCTTTATTAAAGTTTTCTAATTGCGTACTGATTCATAATGCTTGGCAGAGATTTAGTTTACACTTTAACTGATGTTAGACACTTATTTGAGTTTTTACAAAACACTATATACTTACCCGACTGGATGACCTTGATGTCAAGGTCATGGACTATGAGTTTTGTCTTAAAGTTTTTGATTAGTTTTATATTAATGAAGACATAATTTCACAGTGCCACAATGGACTCAGTTGATACTAATACTTGGACTGATGTTAGATAACGGTTAAAAGCTTTGATACATCCTAGCCCTGCCCTCCTCCCCCTACCCCTTAGTTCTTTGACCTCAAGCTCATGGACTTTGAAATTTCATGTGGATTTTTTTATTTTTATTTTAAGACATTTCTGAGATACCTTATGTTTATAAATGTGTTGTCATTATGGACATGCTTGCCTGAAGTTTTATACATAGCAGTCCACACCACCATAGCGACTGTGTGATGGGCAAGCACCTATTCAGGCGAGCTATGCTGTCAGGCGACAGCTCTTGTTTTGTCAGTTTTCAAAATTTGTTAAATCAGAATTTTAAGCTAAAATATAGAGTTAAAGCTTAAAATAGAGAGTTAAGCAGTATTCTATCTGTGTATTGATTGTTATGTTTCTATAAAATGGTAAGACCTCATTTAAAGCACCAAGAAATTAAAATAGGTGAATTTACAGACATTGTAGATCCTTATGAGGCATCTTATAATAAGCTGCCTCATCTGGATCCACAATGTTTGTCCTGTAGTCTTTGCATTCTGAATATGATACAACTTGGATGAAAAGTTTTTTTCTTAATTTTTGCAGACGTAAATATGGTCATCAGCTGCTTTTTGGTGCTTGAAGGAATGGGTATCATGGTTATCTTAACGAGACTTCTCATTTCAATGTTACTTTTTGAGAAACAGAAAAAAAAGTCTTCTTAAATCTTGGACATCTATAGAGATCTGTAATTTTAATATTTCAGCGACAAAAGCCCCACCTAACTTACCCCCTGGTGTGCCATTGATGAGTCAACAGTATATCATGGGTATGGGGCAAGCCGGAACTTTGCCTTATTTTGTAAGTACATGTACATGTAGATTGCTCTTATTTAAGGCTATCAGAGGTCCAGATAAGCCTGCAAATTGAGGATAGCTTTGAGGAAATTAAAGTTCCTGCTCCCTAACAACTTAAATTGTGACCCTCAATTTAAACTGCCTCCAACTAGGAGTGACAACATAAGTTTTTGGTGAGAAATAAAGAAAATTAACCTAGAATTTTCCTCAAAACCAATCTTCTCTGAAGCCTGTTCCAGAGCCCCAGATAGATGAGTATTTGAACAGAATTTGAAGATAATTTCTGTTGGTTTTCTTCAGAACATCCATGTGGAGGCTATTTGAATGATTAGTCACAACATATGAGCCACGACATGGCAAAACCAAGAAAGTGGACGTGAGCCACGCTAAGACTCGGATCAGCCTGGGCATCCGCCCAGTCTGATCAGAGTCTTTGCTGTGCACTTAAAGGGTAGCTAAGAGTCTAAGCTAGCTCCATGCAGACAGCGAAGACTTGATTAGACTGGGCGAATGCCCGCCCAGCCCTTTCTTAATCATCGTTGGGTGCACATACCACTTGGTTGGTTTTGTGGTGTCGCAGCTCATATATTTTTGTGGAGAAGTTAGAAAAATTTTCACTCAGAACTGCCATCAAATACTCATCTCATCTGGGCCTCTTCTATTCTCACAAGAGTTCAAAATCTTACCTATCCCTGACCTATGAATGTATGCAAGCTAGCTATGATGATAAGAACCCTGATTTATGAATCACCAATGTATTTTCATTTACCGGATTCTGAGCTAGTGACTGATGTTTGAAAATTTCAGGATATGTGGAGTGTCACAACAAATAGTGCCTTAGGGTACACACAAACGGATATGTGGAGTGTCACAACAAATAGTGCCTTAGAGTACACACAAACGGAAAAGCCTCAGATCAGTCTGCGATCCATGCAGTCAGAAGTCAGTTTTCATGAACCATCTATGGAATTTCTGAGGGTTCTACAGAAAAAATAATCATACTTAACAGTGATGCACTTTCGAACTGTCAGTTTTCTGGCCATCTGTCCTTTTCCAAAGATATCAAAGAAAGATCAGTTTGTTCATAGAATAAGAGAACCTTAGATTATATGCTGCTTAACAAGAGTTTCTAGATAAATAAGTTTTGACAATATTATGATGTTAACATTTATGTTTTCAGGGATTACAAGGTTTGCAGGGATTCCAACAGCCGTTATATGCTCCAAACTTTGAAGAATTACAGGCCAATTTACCAACCTTACTTCAAAGAATGCCAGCACTGGTAAGATCTTACTATCTTAACACCAGCAAGACAGTGAGAAATACCCTATTCTGACTTTGCCAAGTTCATTTAACGCCAGCTCACTATATTCTGCCATCACCAACTTTGTTTAAAGTGGACGTGTACATTTTCAGGGGAAGCAACTGTGCCATTTTTCAAATTGACTCATTTTCCAATTTTCAATAGGAGTCAACACTTAAAGGACAAAATTTGCTCCTATAGGAGCAAATTCTTACCTTTAAGAGTAGCCCCATTTAGGAAGGGTTTCTTCATTTGAGGAAGCCAACAAGAAATCCCAAAAGTTGTTCCCCTTTATAAATAAAAAAGGGAGGAAAACATGAAAATATTCCAGTACACTTAATACCAGCTAGTAGATGAAGTTTGCACAGCAGAATATGATGTTTCTCAATGATTGATATGATTGATGGTTTGCCCAAAGCTCTGTCAAAATGGATCTAAGACCTTTAATAAAAGCTAGCTATGATGAAATAAATCTTGAACCCTGATTTCTGAGAGTTTTTGATTTGAAAGTTTTCTGAGCTGGTTTTGCTAACATACTTCAGTTTTGGTAGCTAGGATTTAAAGTTGGGCATATATGATAAGAAAAGGCTGTAATATTGAGATTTATCAGGGAAATTGAAAAGCTAGGTAAAAGTATGGGTATTGGAAAATTAATAGCTATGGCAGTCTTCAGAAAAAAAAAATTGTTCTGCTCAAGGGGGCAACACTATGGCAGGCTTCAGAAAAAAAAATTGTACTGCTCATGGGGAGCAACACTTTAAGAATTTGAGCAAAGTCTTTCTTTAAAGAGTAAACTTGAATTTTATTGTGATACCTTTAGCACTGTAATGGTAATGATTATAATTACCTATTGGGTCCATAAAAGGGTATGGAAAATTTGAAAATGTCAGGAAATTTGAGGGAAAGTCAGGGAATTTTGAAGTGGAAGGTGAGTGGCAACCCTGTCTCAAACAAATGCTAGCTATGATGAAATTAATCTTGAACCCTGATTTCTGAGAGTTTATGACTGGAAATTTTTCTGAGCTGGCTTTTCAGATATATACACTGCTCAAAATATCTAAAGTACATGTAGCACTGTATATAAGTTGCATAGGTTGGTTGGTTGGTTGATTTGATGCTTAACGTCCACGGTAAACAACTAAGGTCATGTCGGGACGGTCAGTTAACCTAACCACACTATTCCTGGGCAGGCTTAGACCTCCTAAGCGGTTAACCAGTACTAAGTGCCCATACTTTCGCCAGTAACTGACAACTGCCCTTCTTGAATCAGCGGAAGGAGAAACGAAAGTATGTGGCCAGACCGGGATTCGAACCCAGGACCTCTGACTTACGAGTCAGGTGCCCTACCGATTGCGAAGTTGCATAGGTCTCTACATAAAACTTTCCATCATCGAAACTAATAAATGAGCCAGGACACGAGAAAAAAAAACACAATGTGGTTGTGCACCCAGGGCAGACTCAGATCAGCCTGGGCATCTGCAGCACTGTATATAATATGCATAAGTCTCTACATAAAACTTTCCATCTTCAAAACTACTAAATGAGTCAGACATGAGAAAACCAACAATGTGGTTGTGCGCTCAGCGCAGACTCCGATCAGCCTGGGCATCCACCCAGTCTGATCAGAGTTATATTGGAATTATGCTGCTCAAAATTTGCTAAGAATCACTCCTATATAAACCCCATAAAGAAAAATTTTGAAAACTTGTTGCATTATAGAGTGCTCAGATTTTAACTCAGTTTTCAACTTCAGAATGAAGAAACTTCAGAATGAAAGAAGAACATTTTTAGCTAAAAAAAACAAATTTTTGAAATTTTTTTACTAAAAAATAATGCGTTTTTGACCAAAAACCACAACATTGATGAATTAATCAAAAACTTGATTCTTACCTTTAGATATACAGGTTTACCACAAAAGAAACTCTTTTGTAAAGAATTGATTCTTAAAGCAAGGTTAAAGGTAAGCTTGGTTGGAGCCAGAAGTCCTGGGTTCGATACCCGGCCCGGCCACATACTTCGTTTCTCCTTCCGCTGATTCAAGAAGGGCAGTTATCAGTTACTGGGGAAAGTATGTCCACTTAGTACTGGTTAACTGCTTAGGAGGTCTAAGCCTGCCCAGGAATAGTGTGGTTAGGGTAACTGACCATCCCGATATGACCATAGCTGTTTACCGTGGACGTAAAACAAAGGTTGGTTGGTTTGAGTTTAACAGCCCTTTGAGACAGTATTACAGTTTATATCGAGCCATCATACCCACTATGACTGCGCACTTAAGCTTCTGCTATGGCAAATTTTTATACTCCATGGCATGTTTTGAAAAAGTAGAGAAAGGAAAGGCAATGGAAAGTTTTAGACAGTGTCTATGAATTAATTCTCAATATTGATGTACCAGAAATTTAAAAATGCTTTTTTTTTTGGGGGGGCGGGGGGGGGGGGGGGGGGGGAGTGCTGCCATGAAACCATAAAAGTGATCCCAAGTAAATTTTGAGTAGTATACTATCAGATACGTCCCTTCCTATGAGCTCTGCAACTGAGTAATTGATTGGCCATGTTTGCGACATTTGAACATGTTGACTGAGACAAAGCTAGCCATGATGAAATATAATCTTGAACCCTGATTTCTGAGAGTCTTTGATTGAGAACATTTCTGAGCTATCTTTTCTGCCAAATACATCAAAGAACTTCAAAAGAAACACTGAATACAGTAATGACCCTAAAATTTCTGACACTCAGAAGTTGGACAATTATTGTTGGAAAATTCGTAGAATTGGAGTTTACACACCTTAATGTATCCAAATGATGCTTAGTGAATGGCAAATGTTGTAGACCCTGATCAAACTGCTCCTTCAGGAGAGTTGGATCTGGGTCTACAATGTGTGCTAAGACCTGTCTGTCGGCATATTTAGGGTCATTACAGGACACTCTCTTGGTGTTTCACAGGGTGCTTAGCACCTGAAGTGCCAAAAATGAAAATAGCTGAATTTGCAAACAGAATAGATCAAGATGAGGTGGCTCAAATTTGGGTCTACAATGTCTGCCCTCCAGCCTTTGAATTCTCAATAATATTTAGCTAGGAAATTTTGCATATGTAAATTTTGTTGTATGCTTTTTTGGCACTTTAAGAGTTAGCTAGCTGTCTTTGAAAACAGTTTGATTAAAAGCAAAACTGTTGATTAAAAGCAAAACTGTAAGTAATAACACTTATACTTGTACCTACTGATAGTCAAGGTTCTTAACTGAATCAGATTTATATCAGCATGAAGGTAGCTGTGATGAAATACCCTTTGAACCCTGATTTCTGAACGTCTCCATGATTGGTTATTATTCTGAGCTGGCTAAAAAACAAATGTGACTTGAAGAAAATACATGACCTTCAAAAAGTCATTTTAGGTATTTTCCATTGTTGTATAAAGAGATTCTGATGATTTTAAGTTCTGCTCAAAAAATATTTTGTGTTTTTCAGTAGGAGCAATAACATTTTGCATGTAGAAGTAAGAATAACTGTCTCTGACGTATCAGTTACTGCTCATCCAACTTGCAATCACGGCATACACATAGTGTTGCCAGTCAAGTTTTTATTTAGCAACTTTACCATGCGACTTTATCATTCGTTGAATAAAAATACCGTAATGTGTGTATATATTGGGACACCTGAAAAAAAAAATTTCCATTTGGGACAAATGGAAATTTTTTTTTTTAGGTGTCCCAATACTTAAGCACATTACGGTAAGTCATGCAAAATATTAGACCTAAGCAGAAAACTGTTCACACTCAAATAGCATGGACTTCTTTTTGCCTCTAATTATTCATTTCTAACTTCTCAATTCAGGCTGCCAGTAGCTTGTATGATATGACTGCCGCTGCTGCCGGTTTACCTATTCCAACAACATTGACAGCAGGTACCCGAGACCAGCAACAAACTGTTCCCTCAGTACCATATTCTGGAGGTAGGCCAATTTGTCTTTGCATGGGGACAGAGATTTAAAAAATGAAACAGCTGTAATCTGATCAGACGTGTGACATTTGGATAGTGTAGACCCAGTGTTGAGGCAAGGTCCATGACATTTGGACAACTACATGTATATGGGTAGATGTGTAAACGTCGCATGTTCTCTGCGGAGTCATTTCCGTTTCATATATTGATTCCCTGTATTGCTTTCATGTCTTCAAACAGTGACATGGCTCTGCTCAGACTGTATGTACATGAAAGTTGATACGCATGGGCCATGTTGTTAGTCAAGGTTTTGTAAGTTTTCTAGAATACACAGTGGCATTTTTTTTGCTTGCAATTTGTTGATTTCCCTTACTAAGGCTGGCATTAGTTTTGAACAAATGGGCTCAGTTCTAAGATTTGCCAAATTAAGTATTGGAACAGTTGTTGCAGTTGTCCTAAAACCTGAACAAGCTGCATGTACAGTCCATTGATATCTAAACAGTGCTAGTGGAATGGCAAACACTGCAGATGCTCTTCAGGGTCCATTTGTTGAAAGCATTGTTAGCTTAACTTATTGCTAGTCAAGGATGCGTTTTGAAAATGTAAGGTCTCATTAAGTGATGAAATAGTTTTGTACAGCCAGGCCCAAACTGCAGAGAAAAGCTCTGATCTGGGCCTATATTGTTTGTTCTAGCAAATCTGTCTCAGAATTGTGGGTCATTATAATAATGGAGCCAGATGAAATTGATGATTTCCAGCTATGAGGAAAAATAACTTCTTGTCTGAACTTAAATGTTGACATTTTACCGGATTCTGAGCTGGATCTGAATTTCTACATTAATAGTCATGCTCTGTATCTGTAGTGAGAACATTTTGTTGCTTTACAACCCCCACTTTGTCATTTGTAACATATCTGTTTCCTTGCAAAGCCCTTATACAATAGTAGCATGTACAATTATTATCATTTTTGGGGCACTCAGCAATTAACTTTTCTAGTGCAATCTCTCTACAACAGCCAACAGCCGGCACAACCAAGGGGCCAATTTAAGGCGAATGGGTACACTTTCAGAGGAAGCAGATCCACAGTTTTCTGTTTTGCTTCCCTTATAAATGGGGTTAACTATTCAAGGAAAGAATTTGCTCCTCTAAGAGTAGACCCCCTTTTAGAAGGGTTGTGTCGTCTAGGGAGGCAAACACGAAGTCACTAAAGTTGTTCCTTTTTGTGAAAACGGTAGAAAAAACGTGGAGGTTTACCCATGTGCCTGTACCTCAATTACAAGTGGAGTCTGCTGTCCAGTAATGTGATAAATTGCCAATGAAACTGCAAACAGTGCGGTTTCTGATCAGATCAGACTGCTACAGAGAGCATATCTGTACCAGTAGTCAGGGTCATTATGATAGTTTAACTGAACATGCCCAGCTGTGAGGAAAAATAAAATATGATGTCGGAACTCAGTTGCTGACTTTTACTGGATTCTGAGCTGGGCAGCCGTTTCAACAGATATTAACTGCCAGCCATATTTTATAGAGCCTTCTTGTGGTCATGGAGAAATAGAGTGGTGCTGGTATGTTCATTCATTTGTCTGAACTTCCATTAGTGCACTCATGAGTGGTGCTGGTATGTTCATTCATTTGTCTGAACTTCCATTAGTGCACTCATGAGTGGTGCTGGTATGTTCATTCATTTGTCTGAACTTCCATTAGTGCACTCATGTCTTAATTTTTAATTTTCATAGGACAGCAAACTTCACCTTGGTGTGCACTACAACAGGTCTAATTGGTTCTCACAAGACAAGGTCACTGTGACCTACTGTGCTGAAAATTTACACCATTTCCGGTTTTCAAGCTTGGCCCTGTATCTTGACTTCTACAAGCGTCTGGCGATTAAAACTTTATCAGTGCATGTACCTGCTTGATACAAAACTAGGTCACAGTGGCCTGCCAACACAAAGGACACCCTGTTTACCCTGTCTCGGCTTGCATAAGCCGCAGGCCTTTGGAATGCCATCAGTGCATACACCAAACTGCACATGGTCATTTAAAGAAAACTAGGTCACAGTGACCTTTTGTTGTAAAATATGACACGTCAAGTTTTCCAGCTAGCCTCTCAGCTTCAATAAGCAGCATACTTTCATCTTTCAGAGTCTGCACCTAACCTCTCTGGGACTCCTGATATGAAATTGGTCTCAATGACCTACTGTCTTGACCAAGCAGAGAAATTAATACTAAAAGATGGCAAATCAGTACTTAAAGACGTAATGCATATTTGATTGAAGCACTATTAAACATGTCATTCCAATACTTAACCTATTTGAATAGTGTCAGAGGGCTGATGGGCTTGACATGCCAGCCGTGTCCATCAGGTTAAGAACTAAGTAATGAGGAGTTGAAAACAGGTAGTTTGTGTACTCTAAACACAATATTTCGATTTTGAGTCTTTTCATTCAAAACAAGATTCTTAGCATTCTTTAAAGATGTACATGTATCCTTTAACCTGTCTGGACATTCTGTGCTATTTTGCTATTTTACTGTGAGACCCTGATCAGGTGCTGTGTTTGCGGCATGTGACCTGGATCTACACTGTTTGCTAATGTCCCTTTAATTGGTGGTCGCCTCCAGGCATTATTGGGTTAAAGAAATAACATTATCAATGGTTTTGTACTATTTGTATTTACAGTGACAACAGATACAAGCAAATTGAATCGAGTTGAGGCCCAGTCCCCAGTTCCAAGCACTCAACAGAACGCCACCCAGTCACATCAACAACAGCCGTACTTTTTACAACCGTACAATTACTACTATCCATCAGTGATACCGGGAAATTTTCCATACAGTGTGATACCAGTAAGTATAGTGACCATAGTTGTTGTGGATTTTAAGGTGAATGGGAACACTTCTAGGGGAAGCAGGTCTGCCACTTTCATTTTGGCCTCCCTTCTCCATACGTTTGATCCCTGTTGGAGGCAAAATCTTCTCGACAGTAAACAGGGTCCACTGCACACAGCTTTTCATTGTCACCCTCCCATCATCCTGATATAACTGAAATACTGTTAAAAAGGACGTAAAATCACATCCATCATCCGTCTCAATAGGGGTGAGCTCGTAAAGGAAATAATTTGCTCCTCTAGCAAACTTTTTAAAGAGCAGACTATTTTGGAAGGGCTTTGTTATCAGAGAAGCAAAATAGAAATCAGAAAACTTATTGCTCTTTGTAAAAATGGTGGAAAAAACATGTAAGTCAGTGTCTATTCTAGAAACTGAAAATGAGGGGGGATTTTCCCCCATCCATCTCAAAAATAGGGGGGGGGGATTTTCAAAAAATAGGGGGGACAATATTCAAAGAGACAGAAAACATTTAGCTCATATAACAGACATTTATTCCTGTCCAAGACTATACAGTAATCTTAACTGACCTGTTTACCCAGTTTGAGATCGATTTTTCTGTTCTAAATCCCTATTACATTCCAGTTACATATTTTCTGAGTTGATTTGAAGGTTTTAGTCTTACATCTATTAAAGTATTTCAATGGGTTTACAGCGATTATTTTGCTGATACATAGATTTTCAGCGATTTATAAAATTCCATCACGGGTATGCTACCGCAGGTGCGGGTGCGGGTTACACATTTTACCCACTCCCTAATGAAATTTGTTCCGGTATTTCATCGAACCTGTCAAGTCAAGAGAAGTTACTCTAATGGACATAATATGGCGAAAACAACTTCGGCAATGATAACGTTTTATTCAAAACAGCGGTATTTTCTGCGAGGCAAGAGTAAATTCTTAGTTTTGGGACTTTTTCATTGTTTATTTTTTACGCGGGACTGTCCCGCATTGGGTCTGAATTTATGCGGGATATGAGAAAAATTAGCGTGAATCCTGCAATCGCGCATCCTAGAATAGACACTGGGAAGTGTGCCCATATACATTAAACCAACTACTGCAATCATTGTAAAATTTGAACAAGTCGATTAACTATTCTGAAATGTGTTAAAAATTGTTTTTTGACGCATTTCTTGATAATCATGTTTAAATCTAGGTGAATTGCTCAGATATAGCCCAATATTTGGGATTATTACAGTAGTCTTTTTATTTCTTGAAACCAACTTTCTGTTGACTAAGTAACTTTGCTTGCAAAATGAAATTACTGAACAAACACAATTTTACAAGAGTTACATTAAGATCATTCTGGACCCATTAATGGTTCTCATTTTGCATATCAGCAAAACAAAAAAGTTTCAGAGGCCTATAGTGCTGGATCACAGTAGTCGTCATGTTCTTTGCTTTGATTTGGAAGTTAAAAGGTCCTTTGCACGAGTCTCTGTCAGTTCAAGGACTACCATAGATACCCAAATAATTTGGCCTGAAAGGATTGAAAGGATGGAGCTATCTCATCAATATATTTGCTGCATGCCTTGATCAAGCTGCTCCTAAGCTCAGCTGTTCAGTATCAGTTGGAGGCTGAAGCAGTTCAGATATGGGATCACAGTATGTGTGTGTATGGAGAAAGAATGAAGAAATGAGCTGCAACATGAGAAAACCAACAAAGTGGTTGTGCACCCAGTGCAGACTCAGATCAGCCTGGGCATCCACCAAGTCTGATCAGACTTTTTGCTAAGCACTTAAAGGGTAGCTAAGGGTCTAAGCTACCTTCATGTGGACAGCAAAGCCTCTGATCAGAATGGGCAGATGCCCAGGCTGATCTGAGTCTTCGCTTGGCGCACAACCACTTGTTGGTTTTCTAGTGTCACAGCTCAAATAATAATTTCAGAATCACAGGGATTATTCTGGCCCAATATTTTTGTGAGATAAAAAATCCCATTAGGTCAAAATTAATGAGAAATTTTCAAATCTGATGAGATTTTTTCTCTCGCTGGATCAAAGTTAGTGAGAAAATTTCAGTTCCTGTTGATTCATTGCATGAAATATAAATCATAATGTTTAATATAAAGAAATTAGGTTTTGTTTTTCTTTATTTCCAACAATTTATTAAGGAAAATAATTTCATTAAAATGATCAAATATCAACTTTCAAACAGTTTATCTCAGACTGTATAACCGTAATGATCCCAAGTTTTTTGACAGATATGTCTGGGCAAGCAGTGCCGACCCAGACCAGACTGCTCCTAGATTGGGGTCTTCACTGTTTGCCATTCCACCTGCATCTTTTGTAGGCATTACTATGTGGTAGGTAGAACCTCAAGTGTTTGTTTGAACTTTAGGTTTACAGCAATTTTTTTTGGCTGTCAAAAAATTTAGGAACATTACAGTAATAAACCCTTGTCATGCTGAACCTGGATATGCCCCATCTTTGCAAACAGTGCAGATTGAGATCAGATGGCTTCTGAAGAAGCTATCTGATCTGGATCTTCACTCTTTGTCATTCAGTTTCTGAAATTGTAAGAATAAATTACATCAAGAAATCTGACTGGTTGATAATCAGAAGTGTGATTTGACAGGGGCCTTGCTGTTATTATTTTCGTCGACCCCCGACCCCCCCCACCCCTTGACCCCGGGTTTTCGGCTTGTTTATCCACTCTCTCGGTCGCGGAGTCTTGGAAGGCAGATAATGGGGTCGCCGAGGTCTCTACGGTGTAGCAAAACTATCTCAAAATGCCCTCTCGGCTCGTTTGGGCCGATATCAGTTTCCTTTTCTTCGTTTCTGCCTTTGAAGACTCCATTTTGCAATGAACTACAAAAGCGCTTGCAAAATATGAAACACTGATAGCAGATTTTCGCTAGAAGCATTGCAGTGACATAGACGATGCTGGTTACCCGCATATGTAATGCAGGTCGTTTGGCACCAAACATTTCCAGAAACCAAAGCCTACAAAACAATCCGAATGTACCGAAATGGTCCGCATGTGCGAATACAGAAAAACACAGTGCGAATTGAAAGAATTTCTCGGTGCGATTTTTTTCTCAATCAGCGAACTTTTTTGCGATTTCGTGTAAAAAAATGTGAGAATATCGCGAAATCGCGGCAGAAAATGATCCCTGGAATCACTGTTTAAAAAAAATCAATCTCAGAATCACTGTTAACAAGAAAAATGTTTAAAAAAATATAATCGGCGCAGATTAAGGGGAAGTGTGTTTTGTTATATGTCTCTAGATGAAGAGTTGACAATAACTTTAATGAATATGACTCAAATGAGCTATGTTGGTAGGCACTCACAATCGTAATTTTGGCACTGGGTAGTGATCTATCTCAAGATTGAGCTGTCCAATTTGGAATTCCACAATGGACCGCAGTCAGTCTTGAGATTGACCTGATTCCAAAACAGTTACCAACATGATGCAATGTTTGTTTGTGTGTATTAAACAGAAAGTAGATATCAAAAGTAGATCTGCACTGAATAAAGAAAGTTTTGAACATCTGGGTCTGTTTTCGATAAAGTTCCCATTTTAAATTTACAAACAAGAGAAACATTTTGAATTAATATCTGACAGAGTGCTAGTATTATCGCAGTGCAGTACAACAGGAAAAAAAACGAAGATTAAATATTCATTGACCTTTGATATTATTGGCTAAATTTTGACATACATGTTATTTGACCAATGAAATCTTGCGAAATGTGGAACTAAAGTGAAATTATACTCTGCTGCGCCAAGTAAAAAAGGCCTACCATTATATCGCGCTGTTTACTCTCTCTTAACATTTTAGATGCCTCAAGTGACGAATGCTGCCCATGCGGGAACACCAGCTAACACACAGTACCAGAAGAATTATAGCTCTCACCATGTACCTTATGGCACCGCTAAAGGTAAGATCAGCCATGACAGGAAAAGTTGCTGAGTATATTACAGAGCTCTAGATAAGAGGGAGTATTTGATGATAATTGGGGATCATTTTTGTTGATTCTGCATAAAAACATGTTGTGACCCCTCATTCTGAACAGTCTTGAAGAGACGGTTCAGATGAGGGGTCACAACGTGGTTTCAAAGAGAAATAAGAAAAGTTATCCTTAATTATCATCAAATACTCCCTCTTATCTAGAACTCTTGATATTTTCATTGCATTGCTCTGACTTGATTGCTGGATTTACATGCTGGTCTGAGCTTTTGCTGTTTGTGTATAAATGCATTAAGCACCCATTTTGCTTGTAGAAGTCATGATAATTGTTGTTATCTTGATTGATGGTAATTTTGATGTTGCTTCATGTCACTATGTATAAAAAACATATGTTATTCTCCAGAATAGAACTGCCAGCAGTATGGTCCTTATGTGGGGTAGAAACAGTTTTGTCTTGCCCGCGACTAGCATTACTTTTCTGGTTTCGGTGGCATAAACTTTTGTTGAGTTTTCAGGCTGAGCTCTGTTTTGTGACAATGCGCTGACAAGCAAGACACCTATTTCAAAGAATTCCTATTGAAATGACAGTGTTCGTAGTCTTTCAATTACAAGATGACAAAGAGGAAACCTAGAAAATTTTTAATGTTACTTATCGATGTCCACAAATTGTTCCTGCATGGTGCAGATGTTTTATATGTAAAGCGACAAAAGAGCAGTCTGCAAAATTTCAAAAACTGGTTCGTCCGGGCTATATCATTTTCAGAATTCAAAGATCATGAGGGCAAACATGGTAGATCCGAATGAGGCGGCTCATTATGAGCCATCCCATCTGGATCTGCACTGTTTGCAAATTCATTTTGGCACTTCAAGTTTTAATTGTTGCCTACCTGTGGTTTCAATCTAAACAGTTGTAAATTTAAATGTTTTAAAGTCATTACATGAAATTATTTGGACACCATACCTTATAGAGTTTAGGACAAAACCTCACAAAAAGTCACACAACCTTCAGATGTTTTAAAGTCATTACATGAAATTATTTGGACACCATACCTTATAGAGTTTAGGACAAAACCTCACAAAAAGTCACACAACCTTCATATAAAAGAGAAGCCGCTCAAAAACGGTGCTTTACACATATGCGTACAACAAAGGCTAGGACTGGCCTGCATATATGTACAGCCTGATTGGAGCCTTTCATGTTCGCACACACCAGTTTTGTACCCTTGAGAATTTGCAGGCACAGAGCAAAGGCTGCAGCTGGACTGCACCATTTCATAGGCTGGCTTGTGTTTTGATATTCATGGATATGTTAAGCAACGGTGTTGTGTGACACAGTCATGGATATGTTAAGCAATGGTGTTGTGTGACACAGTTCATGTTGATATTTCAGTGTATGATGATTTAAGTCAGCAGTCCCACGACTTTACCAAACCACCCTATGGTACCACACAGACTCAACAGAAAGGGACTGCTAATAGTACGTATAGAAGAGCTTATCCATAAATTTCACATTGGGTGGGGAAGTCAGTGCTCCAGAAAAGAAGGGGTAACAGAGATAATTCAGGGATAATTTTCAATATTTCTCCATAAAAACATGTTGTGACCCCTCATTCATGGTGGTTCTTTTGAGGGTTCACAACAAATGTTTTCACTGAGAAATAAGAAAATTTATCTAAGAATTATCATTAAAACCCTACCTTATCTGGAAATCTGCAGAAACAGTATAAGAGCAGCACCACGACAAAACTAACAAAGTGGCATGTGCACCTAGCCAAGACTTTGATCAAACTGGGCATCAACCCAGTCTGATCAGAGTCTTCACTGTCAGCTTGGAGGTATCTTAGAGCCTTAGCTACCATTTAAGTGCTCAGCAAAGACTCTCATCAGACCGAGCGGATGCCCAGGCTGATCTGAGTTTTTGCTGGTTGCACATGCCATTTCGTTGGCTTTGTCATGTCATGGCTTGTATTTCTTTATTGTATTGGTTGGAATAATCTAGTAATAGGTTATGGGTAAAATGCAGCCCCTGTTTATCTCATGCATTGGCCAGTTTAATCTGGAATATATTGACCAGGTCACCAGATCCAAAAAAAGACCATTTGCTTTAAATGAAATAAAAGTGCAGATTGGGGCATCTTATTAAGAAGCAGTTTTTATCTGCAACAAGGCTCACAGAGCATGGAACTAAAACAATATGACAATGTGAACATGAGCCAAATTGTATCTTTCCCAAATTGCAGTCTTTTAAAAGTGATTCATGTGTCGTATAATATTCACGTTTGAGATTTCCATAGCTAATTCAGGTTTCTTTGTTTTTTGGTATTCATGTGTGTTCAAATATTCATAGTAATCTTTAGCTCAATGGGATCCTCCTTTCTTTGGAGGTTATTTTCACCAAGAAGACTTTGTCTTCCATTTTATTGGTGGAGCGGGGTGGGGTGAAGACAGGGGGCTCTCAAAAATCATAAGAATTTGCTTCCGTGAGGAGGAAAGTCTTTTCTTTAAGAGCAGCCCCAATTTTCGAAAGGTTCATTGTCCAGGAAAGCAGGACTTTTTATGCTTTGTAAAATGGGAGGAGCCCCAGTAGCTCAGTTAAGCACTGGCCTACTAAGCTATTGATGTAGGTAAGAATCCAACTGGAGACGGAATTCTTTCCAACCAGCAACTAGGTGAGTTAAGCACTGGCCTGCTAAGCTAGTAGCCCAGGAGACTGGAGGCAGAATTCTTTCCAACTGTAAACAAAGTTTCATTGCACATAGCCTTTCATTATCATCCTACCATCGTCCAGATAGGACTGAAATACTGTTAGAAGGGATGTAAAATGCAGTTAAAATCCATCCATCGATCATGCTTTGTAAATGCGACAGATTAACATGGAAATGTATCTGTTTACCTTATATGAGCCCTGGTAGCTCAGTTGGCTAAGTGCTGGCCTGCTGATCTAGTGGGCCAATGTTAAATTCCTGCTGGAGGGGGGAAACTTTTCAACCATAATTGGGGTTCCATAGCATACAGCATTTCATTATCACCCTCCCATCATCCTGATATGACTGAAATACTGCAGAAAGGATGTAAAATTGTAAGTCTTCCATCTATCAGTTCAACTTATATTTATTTTGTTTTGTAGCAACTGTGACTGGGGCAGGAAGTGCAGGCACTGATATTCAAGTACCAGCTTATGGAAAAACCCATGCCCAGGTTAGTAGAATGTCCGATTGATTAAAGATTTATAAGCATTTTAATGGTGATAAATGCTGAAGCATTTAAGGTGAATGGGTGCAGTATCAACGGAAGTATCTCTGCTATTTTAATGTTTGCCTCCCTTTTTTACCTGGGTCGATTCTTAGCGAGAAAATTCTTAGCTTTAAGAGCAGACCCCATTTCAGAAGGGCTTCATCAGGCAGGCAAGCAAACAGGAGGTCATAAAAATTGTCTTCCTATGTAAAAAAATGGCAGAGAAATATGGTGATGTCATTAAGCCTTAAAATCACAATTGCAGGGTTGTCACAGTCAGGGAAAAACACTTTCGAAAATCGATTTTTTTTCCGGATCAGGGAATTTTTTGGTTGGTCAGGGAAATTAGAAGTTACTTGTAAAGTCTGGGAAAAGTCAGGGAATTTGAAAATTAATGACTACAGCAGTCTTCAGAAAATTTACTTGGGAAAAAGATGTAATTTCTAGAGAGATAGTCTAGACACTTTTCCTTCTGATTGGGGGCTACTCTTAAAGGAAAAGAAATTGCTCTCTGGAACAAATTCTTCCTCTAAGAGTAACCCCCATTATTTGGTGTGATAAAATAAGCACTGTAAAATTAGCTTTCTGATCGGTAAAAAGGGTATGGAAAACTGAAAGATGTCAAGGAAAAATCAGGCTGGTTCAGATGAGAGTAACAACATGGTTTTTATACAGATTTTCAAAAATTATCCCAATTTATCACCAGGCACTGCCTCTTACCTATGAATCTTAGTACTGTTGTTGTCAAAAGGAAACAAGCAAAGTAATAATGCTTTTTTCCTCTTTATACAGCAGGCCTTTGACAAGCAGGGATTCCACACTGGCACCCCTCCTCCATTTAATCTTCAACTGGCTGCTGCTGCCACTCAACAGCTAGCTGCTGGGAGCCAGGCTGGAGCGCTCGGAGCACCTACAACCCCATACGGAGCCCCATTTGTCCCAATGATGACACACCAGCCTCACTCTCAGATGATACATCACCCACAACTGGTACGTTTAAACTTTTTATGACTGTTCTGGTCTTTGTAACGCCACAGACCGTCAAGTACAGCAGCAGAAAAACAACATCCATGCAATTTTTGAGAATTTAGATACTCACAAAGCATCCATGCAATTTTTGAGAATTTAGATACAAAGCTCCAGAAAAGAAGGGGTAATAAGGATAATTCAAAGATATTTTTTTCTTATTCTCAATGAAAACATATGTTTTGACCCTCATTAGAACCGTCTCAGCGAGACGGTTCTGATGAGGGGTCACTGTATGCTTTTATGGGAAAATAAGGAAAATCTGGAGCATTGTACCTATTTACAGCAATAGCATACTGTCCAATATGATGGATGTGAAAAAGTATGGTGTGGCTAGTCAAGCATTTTACTAAGTTTTTCTGTACCATATTATTGTACATTGAATGGATAGATAACAAGCAGAATTTTAGGTCTGTGTGGTGAAAAATATGTGCATTCAAAAAGTGTATACTTTCTTTTGCCTATTGAGTATATTTAGTAAATATTAACCCCTCCTCTTTAACCATCATTAGGGTTTGCATTGTGAAATGTAGGATGTATTCAGTCTAAAAGAAAAGAAAGGAAAAAATAAAAAGAGGCACAGTTCTGTCCAAAAGTTTCATGAAATTTTTGTTTGATTCTTTTTCTAACCAAACAAAACTTTCATTTTTTTGCAGAAGTCCCCATCGTAAGAAATACTAAGACAGTCAGATGAAGGGAGAAAAAGATCGCAATTGGCTTGGTTTCAGTGTTCCCTTCTGTCCATTTCCAGGTAATTCCTCAGCGGTAATATCTTTCAATCTTCTTGCAGGATTCGGCATCAACATCCACAAGAGGCAGTCAGCAGACTGGAT
This sequence comes from Ctena decussata, assembly GCA_963989385.1. NCBI lineage: Eukaryota > Metazoa > Mollusca > Bivalvia > Lucinida > Lucinidae > Ctena > Ctena decussata. The sequence continues at coordinate 42,833,218 of OZ022505.1, read as the reverse complement.
CCCACTCGCAGGCCAAGTCTGTGGCAAAGACTTATGGTGGAACCTACTGGGGGTCAAACTAATGATAAAACATGGGACCAGTCTTAACATATTTGAGCCACGTCACGACAAAACCAACAAGGTGGTTGTGCGCCCAGGGCAGACTCATATCAGCCTGGGCATCCGCCCAGTCTGATCAAAGTCTCCGCTGTGCGCAAGGAGGTAGCTTAGACCCTTAGCTACCCTTCAAGCGCTTAGGGAAGAGTCTGATCATACTGGGCGAATGCCCAGGCTGATCTAAATCTGTGCTTGGAGCACAACTGCTTTGTTGGTTTTCTCGTGTCATGGCTCATTTAGAACTCCCGCTAAGGGGGGGCTACTGGATGATAATTTTTAAGATAATGTGTGTTAAGCCATCATAAAAAAACAGTTGAACCACTCATCAGAAGCACCTGTATGAGGTAGTTCAGATACGTGGCACAGTACATCTTTATGGAGAAATTACTGTCCAAGCCCCCACTTTTTAAGGAGCTGTGATATTCTTTAAGATTTAGCCCACGGATTGTAGTTGGTCTGACCTTGAATTTTAAAAAGCGGAAGTTTAGGCTTCAGAGTTAAGAAACATATTTTCAACTCGGCTGTAAAGGCTGTTTCACATTAAAAAGATACAACTTAATAATATTGAACAAGTAAAGGCATGTAGGAGTATTAGGAATCTGAAATGCCCTTGAATGCTTTTTGAAATTCAAGGCCAAGACCAATTTACCGATAATACGAATAAACTGCATAAAGAGTAAAGGTAGTGTTATGGCTCATGCAAGTAATGGCCTGTGTATTTGATCAAGGTCTGTTTTGATGGCTGATGTGCAGGCTGATAAGTATTGATATTTACATTTGCAGTCAGATTCCACCTTTTCTCTATATGCACAGATTCTGTGAACCAACTTTATTTTGTGTGTAAATCAGATCACTACGTATGCAGAATGATTGGTACATGTATTATATGAGAAAAAGTATGTCCTGGCCCCTCATTAGAACTGCTTTACCGAGACATTTGTAATGAGGGATCACAACATACGTTTTATGGAGAACATGAATTACCCCTCTAATTTTGGGCTCAGAAAATAACATCATCTGCATCAAAAAGAGGCATGTCTTCAAAATTTTAATTATTCAAGCCATGAAATAAAGCTGGTTTACCGTAACTTGATCAGTCTCAAGACTGTCAGTATGAACATTATTAAAGAAATATAAAAGTAGATGAAACAAAAAGTGCATAATTTCCTGTCCCTGTCTTAATACTGTACAAGATCTGATAAGAAAGCGGTTACTTCATTCGTAACAAGTAATCCATACTGATAGTCCTGTGACTGAACTTGGGAGTGTTGGTTTTGAGTTTGCTAATGCAGAAGACGTTTGAATTTTATTTTAGTGTTTGAGATGCTATGAAAATGTATTTGCTGAAAGTATATTAAAGGAAAAAAAAGATAAGCCAGAATTGCTGATATTTTTCAAGTGTAAAAGTTCGAGAATTTATATAAATATTAGTTTGTAAAAGTTACATAAGAAAGTAAGATTTACTATTTTGGAAAGAACAAGAGGTTATGAGAAAGAGTTGTATAATTTAAGTTTTATATGATATCTGAAAACAATATAAGATATTGAAACAAATAAGCTTGCGTAAGCTGAAGGGTCACTGTTAAGATGAAGAACAAAATCTTGTGTACATTGTAGTTTAGTTGGACAGGTATTATTTTCGTATATATTGGTATAGCTGTTCTTTGTAATGTAAATAGTTTGGTATTGAAAGACGGTCATGAAGTTAGGTGAAATATTGAAACAATAGTTATTGCAGTTTAGAGATCAGAAAAAAGAATGGTCTTCAATGTTAAGGTATTTATTTTTGTGGGCAGACAAGTTGGAGCATTGGCAAGTTTTCCCTGTACTTTTATATACTGCCAACTTTTTGCATATTTCTTATTCCAATAAGTGTGGCCCAGAGTGATGAATTCTGGAACAGCTGTTATTTCTGCATAAAGACAACAGCTTGCCAAGACAATTCTAATGAGTTGCCATGACATAAACTTTCTATTTCTGCATAGAAACAAAGAGACAGATATTTGCAACCTGTTCTAAGTAAGACAGTTGGGAAAGTATTTCCCAGAATTATCAGCTATGAGCTTCCTACCCATCTGGAGCAAGTTGACTATTTTTTGAAGGTATGTCGGCTCAGAATTTTCTTGATTTATTAAAGAGTTCATTTCTGTTTCTCAAATCACAGACAGCTATAGCTACTAAGGTATCCATTATATACCAATACACATATATTGAAGGGCAACTTGCTTGTACCACAAAAATATATACTCTAACTATATGATAACTTACATAAACAGAACATTTTCTGTGCTGTATTGATAAATAGTCTACATTGCCTAACAGACTGCTTAAACAGAAATAGGGCAGTGTACGTGTCAGACTATTAAAGAAAGAGAATAGTAGCTTGTTATATCCTTAAAAAGCTTTAACATTTTGAATTTCAAAGTTTATTCAACAATTATTAACATGCCAAATTTACCTTAAATATTTGGACAGACACCTGAGCAAACAGTCTAGACAGGAGCCCAGTTATTCAAAACTACCAATGTCGTTAGTGAACAGGATGTTAACATTTCTATTGTTAATGTCCCAAATATGCCAATATTTTTTATTGAAAAAATGTGAGCAGCTTTTGCATTGCAAAAGCTTCTCACATTTTTTTCAACAAAAAATATCTGTGTATTTGGTTATAAAGTCATAGAACACTTACCGAGTTGACCACTTAACCATCTCGTTAGGCTAACGTTGCTCTGAACAACTGGGCCAGGTTCTAATGATTGGTAACAATTTCACAAGCATCTTCTGACAGGACAAAGACCTTTTCAAATATGAAGCTGGAGGAGTGCATTACAAAAACTGCAGAGGTGTCCGAAAATTTAAGGTAAAATGGTATTAAGTATTTTCTTAGAATTAAACCATTTTGAGGTGAGATGTCCAGGTGAGCCAACATTTGGGGATTCTAACCACAATTTTCTTACTTCATTCAGAGCCCCAGAAAAGAGGGAGTATTCGGTGATAATTAGGGATAATTTTTGTTACTCCTGCATAAAAACATATGATGTGACCCCTCATCTGAGCCGTCTCGACGAGACGGTTCAGATGAGGGGTCACAACATATGGTTTCAATGAGAAATAAAGAAAATTATCCCTCAATTATCATCAAATACGCCTCTTATCTAGGGCTCTGTTCATTGTTAAGTGTATGGGTACAGCTCCATGTTTTCCTATCTTTGTTACAAATGGGAATAAGTTTTGTGACCGTGTTCGCATCTCTGGACAAAGAAGCCCTTTCAAAATAGGATCTACTATTAAAGAGAAAAATTGTCTCCTAAAGGAGCAAATTCTCTCCTTTAGAGTTGATCCCCATTTGTAAGGGAGGTAAAAAAAATGGCAGGGTTGCTTCCCCGAAAGTGTGTCAGGTCACCTTAATTAAAATGTACCAAGAAAAAGAGGTTCTATATGGCATATGAGAAGAGTGATTTGACTGGATTCAGATCATATCATTCATCCCCATTTGCTTTAACTCTCTCGGTATCTTGAGAAAACAAAGTAGGACATGGGGATGGCTTATCTGATAGCAAGAAGACACACACAGAGCTGAGTCTTGTGGTTTTCATATTTGCTTTTAAGCAGCTCATATAGCATGGCTCACACTATTCCTGCTAAGATAACACTTTTTTAGCCCAAAATGTTGGCTTATCTGTATTTCTGATCTGTTAAGAAAATGTTGTACAGTCATATGTGTACTTTTAGTCTGATAGCCGACTTTTCTGCTTTGCTTTCATAAATTTTGTTGCACAGTGTACCGGTAATATTAGTAAGAGTGAAATAATTGTCTGGAAACTGACAGATGAAACTTTAAGAACTGATTCTCTGAATACTGTATTAATCCTATGAAATGCCCCTGCTCTAATAAACACCCTCTGCTTTTTTTCCAAAAATAATGTTATATTAACTTAACTTGTATAAATTCCTGTTTACTTCTCTGGATGAAGTAGCTCCTTGAACTGGGGTCTACTCTAAAAGGAAAGAATTTGCTCCTACAGGAGCAAAATTTGCTCCTAGAGGAGCAAATCCGTCTCTTTACAAGTTTACCATACCCCTACTGAGAAGGGAGGCAAGAATTAGTACAATTACTTCCTCTGAAAGTATACCCATTCATATTAATACTGTATATTAGAGGTATTTTTGCAGTGGCTGATTTACTGCAATTTAGGCTCTAAATACCCCCCCCCCCCCCCATTTAGGCTCTAAATACCCCCCCCCCCCCCCTCCATAAAATGCAACCCCCCCAGGGCGTTTAATAGGATTAATACAGTATAGTGTGGCCCTAATTTATCTACATATTTATGTTTTCAGCTGTCATAAGAGTTTGAATAAAACTATAAAATTGATTAATTGACAATTACCTGCTTATGCTATGACTGCATTTTGTCCCTGCCTGGCAAACATCAAGAGCTTTGTGTCTTCAGCTGACAAACATTCATTGAAGTACCCTCCGACCCGTTTTTGCGGCTAAACAAAATGTGTTACACTGTGCAACTATAATTGAAATGATATATGGAACTTAAAACAGATTTGTACAGTGATTAAATAATTTCTGAATGTAGTTTGTAATTTTGTTTGTGAACTGTATCTGTGTTAAACTTTTCTCTTGTATATTTCATTGTAAATATAGTAAAAATATATTTGTATATTGTATAATGAACTTGATGATTGCCTATATTATAATTACGATGTGTTTGATGTGCTGGAAAAGGGAATATTAAAACTGAAAGCTTCATTGAATTTATTACATGCAGTGCTGGGTTTATTGCCGTTTCTTGACTTTCATCTTTATAGCGTAATATGTGATATGAAATGAAAACACATGGCTACGAGAAATGTTACTGTAGGTATGAAGTTTGATTTCTTTTGCTTCCTAAATCCATTATTCCATATAAGGGATCTTTGCAAACAGTGTAGATACAACAGGGAATGAGTTTTTTTTTCCCTGACAAACATGGTTTGGCACCAGATACAGATATATTTGGTTGGAAAAATATAATCAAATCAGGCACCCCTTCCACTGGAAATTCACCTGTCTGAAATGTGAAAATCCACCAGGTATGCATATTCTTTGAGCAACCAAAGCTGAGCTACAATTTACCATAATGATAATGGACATCGGAACCTGTACTCTTCTAGTAATATGTAGTGGACTGTTCCACCATGAGACACTGTTTTTCAAGTGATATACCAGAGCCCTAGATAAGAGGGAGTATTTGGTGATAATTAGGGATAATTTTTGTTAATTCTGGATAAAAAATGGTTTCAATGAGAAATAAAGAAAATTATCCCTCAATTATCATCAAATAGCCCTCTTATCTAGAGCTCTGATATACCAGTTAGCTTTAGGTTCGAACAGCCTGGCCACTGATTCGAAGGTCTCCCCATACACAGATTTTAAAATACAGTGCCCACACATTGGGCCTCTAAGGCTCTGACATCTCCATGTTTGATGATTGTATGTAGGAGACTTAGAATTTTTGCAATAGATCCAGGATTAAGAATCTTTAAGCTTACTGTAGTGGGAGCGCTAGATAAGAGGGAGTATTTGGTGATAATTAGGGATAATTTTTGTTAATTCTGCACAAAAACATATGTTGTGACCCCTCATCTGAACCGTCTCGATGAGACGGTTCAGATGAGTGGTCACAACATATGGTTTTGATGAGAAATAAGAAACATTATCTTTAATTATCATCAAATACTCCCTCTTATCTGGAGCTCTGATCACATACTGATCATTCCTTGTGAACTGAAACATGTTCCATTTTTAGGGTGCATTGGTTGAAATAGAAGTTGTTTTGCAGTCTTGGCATAATTCCCATTTTTAAATTGCAGCCTGTTTTCCCTTTAAAATGTGTGATCTGATCAGTTTCATCCTTGGCTTTGTGATATTGATTGTATTTTAAATAAAGAATGATATCACCATCTATTCGTAATGTAGTTTGATGGATACGTTAATTCTAACATTTGATTATGGCATTGATGTTGTGCAAATATGGCTAATCATAGTATGCAAGTACGGTATGAGGGCTTTTTAATTTACATGTATTTACATGGATAATATTCTTTCTTGGAAAACAGGAATTCAGACATCCTAAAAAGAAAATTAGTAGACAGCCCTTTGTCAGTCAGCTCTGCAGACTTGGTTATTCACATGATAGAAATTGATGAATTATGGTGTATGGGTGCACCTCCATCTTTTTTTGCTATATTTACAAAGGGGAACAACTTGTGTAATCTGGTTTGCTTCTGTGGACAGCAAAGCCCTTCCAAAAGGGGTCTACTCTTAAAGGAAAGAATTTGCTCCTATAGGCTGTTTGCTTCTTAGGCTCAGAACTTTTCAATCGTCCCTAGTAACTGTAGTCTCATCAAAATGTTGTGAGTACTGGTTAAGTTTGGTCATGATTCTTCTCCAATCTTAGGTGTGTCAACATCTTTGCAATTTCTCACATTGCCCCAAAATAATCAACAGTTTCAAGGGTCCAGAATGTCCCTCCGTCTAGCTTTGATGGTGCACCAGCCTTCACCAGGAGGTTGTTTGTTCTCTTAAAATAGACCTTATTACAGAGATTCGATGAGTGAGAAAGAGCAAAAGAAAGAGAAGCAAAGCAACCAAGTCCTGTCCTTTGTCAGTTTGAGTGACTATTATTGCATATATACCATAAACACCCTGTCTCTAACACATGCTCCCTCTTTCTATCTTTGTGAAAAAATGGCCAAATTCCAGCACGATCAGCTTTAGACCACCATAATTTGTTATTTAATGCCCAAATTTGGACGAGTGCCTTTTATACCAGCAGTGCTTGTCATTTGCAAAGCCCCAGGGGGTTTATAAGAGGAAATACAGTTTTTGAACATGAGAACACAGCTCTTTAGAGGGAAAATGGGCTGCAAGAAAAACAACAGTCCAACTTTGTGTTTGTTGCACATTTTGTGTTTAATTTTGTGGAGGTATTTTAAACAGTATATAAAAAGAAAAATGAAAACATTGTATATAGATGTCTGCTTTTAAATCATTGCTTTGTGTTGTAACTTGCTTTAAAATCAAACTTACATCTCAACCTGTAGTTTTTGCTATACCGGTAATTTGTTATTTGTAACTTGCATCATATAAAAGAGATGAATTTATTTTCTTTTTCCTTTTCAATATCTTGGGAGTGCTAGTGATATACTTTGCCTTGTAAGAGTCCCCAGATCTACCACTTTAATTTGAGTCCTTTAGCACTTAAAGGGCCAAAAATGATTGTTGAATTTGCAAATAGTGTAGATCTAGATGAGGCGTCTCATAATGAGCCGCCTCATCTGGATCTACACTGTTTGCCCTCTAGGCTTTGAATTCTCAATTTGATACAGCTTAAAATATTTTTTTTTGTAATTTGCAGATGAACATTATGTTGTCTGCTTTTTTTGGCACGGTAAGGAGTAAAAATGTGTAAGTTTATCCTTACTGAGCACGATTAGGAGCTATCCTTTTGCCTTTAGTTTTGCTTCCTGCAAACCCAAACAGATGGCAGATCCTCTAACTTCAAGACAGAAGAATTTGTCATCGTAAATTGGCATATTAGGGTTACTAGTAAGTTGGTTTCATCTTCAGCAGTATAGGAGAATTCTATAAGGCATGAAGTTGTTATTCATTCATGATCACACCACATGTCCTGAAATGATGTTTTCTCACATTTATTCTGGAGATTATTCTGTCAGCTCTAAATCTTTTGACCTGAACTGTTTCTGTATTGGATGAGTGCACTATCCATCAAAGGATTTTGCATAAAGTCATTGGTCCATACATTTGGGAAGTATATGGCATGTATCATAGTATTGCTAGACTTTTTTTGCGGTTTATTCCAGTTCTGACAGATTGAGTCCTCGTTGCCCTGTTGGTTAAGCACTGGCCTGCTTGGTTCAATGGTAGCATGAGGCAGAAATTGTTTCAATTGTAAACTAAGTTCAATTGCACAGAGCCTTTCATTATCACCCTCCCACACTCCTGGTATGACTGAAATACTGTTGAAAGGACATAAAATTGCAAGTCATCTATCCATCATCTGACAGATCGAGACAATATCTTGAGGATGTGTGGGATGGAGGATGGTGGAGGAATTGACGCTTTTGCTTTTTAGTTTGTTTTATTTGACCTTGGGTAAATGCCGACACTTGAAGCAAATGTATGCTGTTTTGGATGACTAAATTACATGTAATAGGTTTTCTTCTGCAGAATACAATGCTATGTGAAAACATTCATTTCAGGTTGTGTAGTACTTTGAGTTTATACTAATTCACTTATTTTCATGTAGCTTATTATTTAGAACTTAGAAAATTAATGTTATATTAATCCTTCAGAATATTATAATCATTTTTTGTGGTTTATTTAGGATTTCTCTTATAACAAGAATATTAACTTACATATTGGTCATCACAGTTGTAAATTCATTGTCATTTCTTTTATATATACATATATTCTATAACAAAAAAAAAGTGATACATTGTAACAACAGAGCTCCAGGTAAGGTGAGTTTTGATGGAAATTATTGAGTGATTCATCTTTTTTTCTTCTTTTTTTCGCATAAAAGCAGTGTTTAGAAGATTGAAACTGTATCAAGCAGAGATTGAAAATTGTAAATCAGGAATTATCTGCAAAAGTTTTATTTTCATGAAACTTCGCTAAGTTTCATGAAAATAACACTATCGCAAATTTCTCATAACCTTTATAAATATGAGAGTTTGTGAATTCTGAATTTTGCAAATACAGTGAACCCTGATTAATTAAGAATTGAAATTTGATTTTTCAGCGTTCATCGTGTGATGAAGCCAGTGGGCGGAGCTAAAATTCCATGAATCGCGAAGCGCTTCTTGTAGAATTTTAGCGACGACCACTGGCTTCTTCACACGATGAACGCTGAAAAATCAAATTTTTATTCTTATATTTACACTTTATTAGTGAACCTCTCTGTGCCGTTTTCGTGGTAATTTAGTGTAGAATAGGCAAAATACGGATGGAAGAAAAGTTAGTTACGACGTGTTCAGCCATAACGTTAAACAGCCGTCGCCCTGACGTGGCGTCAATCGAACGTTACAAGAACCAATCAAGACGTTTGTTTACATAAGACGTCGCTTGACGACAACGTCACATGATCAATTGGCCTTCATCGGTGTATGAAGCCAGTTGCTCTAAAGGGTTCACCTATGGGAAGTCAGTGGCAAGTGTAAATATTTTACTATGACAGCATTTGATACCAAAGGCGTTGTTGTTAAATTGAATTTGCTTGTGTATAGAATTCGTGTGTGTACACAACAATTTCAGAAGAAAAATACGCAACAGTTATGGTCAGATTGGGGTTCTGTTACTTTTAATGTGGTTATAAAGGGGGTTAACTATTTTCTTCGACTTTTATTTGCAAAAAATAAGAATAATGTGTTATTCCCGGTAATTTTGCAAAGAAATGTATGTGACTGTAATATACACTTTTGTGAAGAAAAATGAAGCTGTAAGGAAAATATTGTAGAATTTCCATGAAAAAGTCTCATTACCTGGAGCTCCAAACCTGTATATTTCTTTTCTTTGTTTAGTGGTTGTTTTGCATGTGAATAGTTGTATTTGTGTGGTGTCAGTCTGTCACTGAGTTTGTGTTGTTTTTTTCTGCACTAGACTTGGAGCAATTACGATATGTCTTGTATATTATTAGCCTTGTTGAGAAATTTTGCTTTTTAATGATGCTACAGAAAGATTTATCATTGTGACAGTAATAAAATTCTAATGTGAAGTATAGCACTGTGTTGGTTATGTTTTCCCCACCCACTTATTTATGTGGATGGTGTAGTTCACCTTGTTTATTTTACCCTTGGAAGTTAGAGATGGAACATTAAAGGGGAAGCAACTCTACCTTTTTTTCCTCCATTCACAATGTAGGTCTCTAGAGTAGACCCCATTTTAAAAGGGCTTTATCACCCAGAGAAGAAAAGAAGTCACAAAAGGACGGGGAAACATCAGTTCCCATACATGTTGATAGTTTTCCAGTCATGCCCTCAGATGATAAATGGACTAGTCTTGAGTCAAAGACAGAAATTCATTGAATAGCAGTCACATAAAGGTTAGGTGAGTAGGTACACTTTCAGGGGAAGCAACTGTCTTTTTCATTACTGTCTCCCTTCTCAAGGGGGCCAACTCTTATAGGTATCTTTCCTTTAAAATTGGACCTCATTTTGCCCAGGACAGCACGTCTTAAAAGTGGCAGGAAAACGGGTGTGCCCATCACCATTGCACCCCCTCTGGTAATGAATGGACTAGTCCTGATCCAAAGACAGAAGAAATCATCGAATAACAGACGTTTGAAGGTCAAGGGGAATATGAACACTTCCAGGGGAAGTTACTGCCGTTTCATGTTTGCCTTTCCTCTCAGTGGAAGTCATTTCTTAAAAGAATTGGGGCAAAATATTCAAAAATTAACTGCCCAATTGCCATAAGGCTGGAAAAGCTGAAACATTGCAGAATTGATCTTCATATAAGCGTCTACACACTTATCATGCTGATTGCTTGAGAACTTTGGTTGATATGACAACTTTTATTTTGCCAATGACTTTCAACACTAAAGCATTGCAGATATAATGCCAAATCTTTAATAGAAATGTTCCTTAGGTAGTCCTTCAGACAAACTTGAGCCGCAACACGACAAAACCAACAAAGTGGCATGTGCGCCCAGCAAAGACTCAGATCAGCCTGGGCATCCGCCCAGTCTGATCAGAGTCTTCACTGCCCGCATGGGTAGCTTAGACCCTTTAGTTAGCTACGATTTAGGCACACAATGAAGACTCAGATCAGACTGGGCGGATGGCCAGGCTGACTTGAGTCTTCGCTTGGCGAACATGCCACTTAGTGGTTTTGTCGTGTCGTGGCTCACGTGTTTGTATAACTGGCGACAGTTTTTCTGGAAAATGAAATGCTGAAAACTGGAAAAATGTATACCCATGCTGCATGTGAACTTTTTAAATACTTCCATGCAGAGGAATGGTTGGAGTTTGTTTTAATGTACAAATCATGCATGTACATAGCAGTATTTGGATGCCATAGCACAGGCGCAAATCTATCTTGGCATTTTCAGCATTTCAGTTGCTATGGGAGAGTTCATTATTTTAGAATTATAATACTAGACTATAGACAGCTATATCAACTACAACGACTCGTCAACGAGGTGTCCCAACATTGGGAGAATTTATGTCAACAACAATATGGCAACCAGAAAAACCAGCACAGAAACGATATGCCTAATACAGGACATTTCTGTAAAGAATGCGTCATTATACAATGTACCTGCAATGCTAAGACAATAAGAGCAAATTTTCCATTTTCTTGTTGAAAGTCAATGGCAAAGGACTTCTATGGTTAAGGCGTGAATTTTCCCCATGATAAAAAAGTTATACGGATCACTGACTTCTGCTTTGCATTTTTGACTATGACATGCAACTTGCATGACAAATGAATTACAACTGTTTGTGTCTATGTAAACATACGTTAACAGTAGTATAGGGGTCTCTTTGGCGCCAAACAAATGACGTCATCTTGGATGACGTAGTTTCTATATTTAGTAACAGTCGGCCGTGTTGTTTTTATAAATAGTAACTCATTTGCATATAAGCAATTGGTGGGAAAACCCATCATCAGTCCTATTGACCTGAAAGGTGAGGAGGTCTGCGCATCACGGTCTACTCGGTATAGAGAGCTGACTCATGAGGTTTCTCGATCTTTGGAATGATCTTGAGAGTCTTGTCCTTGTAATACATTGATATAGGTAACAAGCAACAATAAAAATTAAACAGACACTCTGCTATCGTCTCGGACTGAATGACTGAATCCAATGTAATTTAGTTTCAGAATGTGTATCTATAATTAGATGTTGACGGAAGTAACTACAAATAATAACGATGTCATGTGAAGCGATGCCTTACGGCTTGCGCAATAATAACAAAAAAGACCCAGATCAACAAGAACTCCACTCAAAGCCTTCATTTAGAAAAGCCGTCTGATCAGGGTCTACTGACATACAGCGGTACATTTAACACTATATCACGTTCTTCAAATCTACAATTCATGCACAAACGATATCACTGTTGTAAAACTGTTGATTTTACCCATCTAGCCGTCCAACACACACACACAGACACACGCACGAACGCACACACATATAAAACATACATACAGCTTGCGCAATAAAAAAAAAGACCCAGATCAACAAGCACTCCACTTAAAGCCTACATTTAGAAGAGCCGTCTGATCAGGGTCTACTGACATACAGCAGTACATTTAATACTATATCACGTTCTTCAAATCTACAATTCATGCACAAACGATATCACTGTTGTAAAACTGTTGATTTCACCCATCTAGCCGTCCAACACACACACAGACACACGCACGAACGCACACACACATAAAACATACATACAGCTTGTGCAACAATAATAAGAAAGACCCAGATCAACAAGAACTCCACTCAAAGCCTTCATTTAGAAAAGCCGTCTGATCAGGGTCTACTGACATACAGCGGTACATTTAATACTATATCACGTTCTTCAAATCTACAATTCATGCACAAACGATATCACTGTTGTAAAACTGTTGATTTCACCCATCTAGCCGTCCAACACACACACAGACACACGCACACACACATAAAACATACATACAGACACACGCACGGACGCACACACACATAAAACATACATACAGACAGACGGACACACATGCACACGCACACACAAAAACCGCACTCTGTCTCTCACACATCCACATATAAAAGCAGACAGACAGACACACACAGACACACACTCACACACACAGACTACATCCCTTTTCGGTAAAGGGGGGATATGTTCGGATAGGATCTCTGATATTGTTTGATTTGTGGCTTTTATAAAAAAAGCCCTTTTTTTTTTACTTTCTCCCTGTCCCTATTTATAAGATAGGGAATGCCGATATAACAAATTTGGCTCGGGCATCATAGATAACCCTCACCTTATTTGTAGGCTTTTTGTCGAAACCTAACAACTCAATTTTTTCTTTAAATGATTTTTCTAAAACTAAATTAAATCTACTATCGCAATAGCGAAAGTGAGGATCCTCTATACACTCCCGTATAGACTCCCTCAGAATCTGTTCTGAGAAAAAAACAGATGCTGACCCCCCACCCCTGCCTAAATGCTTCGACAATATGTGTGGAGAAAGTTTCATTTTGTAGTTTCTGTCTCAGAATGAGAATCTTAAATAGATTCCAGGAAGTCAACTTCCCACCCCCATTTTTCGAAAACGTATTAGAAAAAAAACGAAGAAAATTTATTGGTCCACATTTTATTACGGGAAAATGTGACAGGTAAGAAATGCTCAACGTTCGTGTGTGTGTTTTTGTTTTTCTTCCCACGATAGTACACTTTTCTAATTAAATATCTGCATTGACCCTTGACTTAATGACACAAAAGTACCCGTGCATGTCACAATATATAGCCGTTTAATTTAAATACCATTCGGCTCAGCAGATAAGTAATAGGTCTAGCGTTTAAAAAGTAATTATTGGTATTTGTAAATCTGCATGCAATAAAAGCGATAATTGATTTTTAACACGTTTAACGTACGACAAGAGATTAAGAGAATGTCGATATGAGAATTGAAATATGATGATGAAGAGAACGTACGATGGTTTACATTGAGCGCGAAAACGATTAAAATGTACTCATTCACCTGTGCCAGTTACTCACAAACCACACTCCCTCTGTCTCTCACACACCCACTTATAAAAAAAAACATAAACAGACGAACAGACACACATACACACACACAGACACTCAATCACACGAACAAACCACACTGTCTCTCACACCCACTCATAAAAACATACACAGATGGACACACACACACACACACACACACACACACACACACACACACACACACACACACACACACAACCACACTATATCACACCCACCCACACACACATAAAACATGCAGACAGACAGACATACAGACAGCGAGAAAGACGCACGCACGTACATACACACAAAACGCACACATATAAATACACAGACGGACAGACACAAACACACATCCACACACGCACCCACATATAAAACACACACACACACACACACAAACACACACACACACACACACACAATATTGTACAATTCAACATCAGAAAAAAAAGAAAATGTACAGTTAAACATCTGTGACCTTTTTTTCCTGTATTTCACAACAGCCGACAAATATCGCATAAAAATGGTCACTACCGATACCAATAACCCCAACTCTTGTTTTTAAGGGTGATAAACGGTGACCTTTGATTAGTTTTCGGAAAATAGGAACATATTTCACCTCGAACTGCATTGCGTCGTGAGAAATTTCATCCTACTACCTATGAGCCCGTGATCATGTGCAGACTAATCATCGCATATGCATATTAGGGAACTGGAATCTTTTAGAAATTTTAGCTCGCATATGACCAGTCTCAGTACAATGCGTAGACTGATCAGCTAACTACGCAAGAGTGTGAAAATCCGGCAAGGCTGCAGCAACCTTAACCGCAAATACGCAGATGCGTATTGAGAAAAATTTGACAAAATTTTTACACGCACTTTTACAGATATCAGATTAATTCTCTTGTCATAAAGTGTGGGGGTCATGATCTTTTATTAGAATTTCGGCAACTTACTTAAATTGCACAATTCAATGTCAGAAAAAAAAACTGAACCTCTTTCAGCATGGAATAAAGCACCCTGTGACCTTTTTACTGTATAGCCACATGGGAAATACGTTCTGTGAAAGCCATTAACATTTTACGAGCGGCATGAATCTAATATATGAGAAAATGTACCTTATGAACTAAGTATAAAGTGAATATGCGACACAGCTTGTGCACCCACGCAATTTCACTATGTATTCCTACAGAATGGTACTGGGATAAACTATACGATACGGACCAAATTGTCATGATCAGCAGTTAAAGTTACTCTTTAAATTCACTCATATAGAACGGTACTGGCCCTTATTCTTGAGAATTGTCCGGAATATAGACTTTCTAGATACTTTGGGTGAATGTGGTAGTTCAGCAAGAACACTCGGCGTTTAAAATCTGATTTCTTCTGCTAAGAGATTTAAAAATAAAAAATAATGGTCCTAAAAGATGAAAAAAGAAATATATATACAGCTCAATCTAATATCCGTATTAGGTTTTACGGCCTTTCAAGACTATATATTAACGTCCCAGCGGTCACTATTTCAGACTTATATCGAGACACGAGAGAAAATTAAAATCTTAAAAAGTTCCTTCAAGAGCAGAGAATACATACAAAAGTAGGAACATGGACCAGATTAAATTATAATCAATAATGCGAAGCACATACGTTTCAGTTTACGGCTCTTCAATACGTTGTAATACGACCGACCATAATAGACGTATTTTTTCATATTGTAGTATGACGTCTGTTACTATAAATATAACATAACGTGTGTCTGCTACCAAAAACAAGTAGTGAAATAATATGACGTCTGCTACTATTAATAGAACGAACAGGGTATTTAAGAACGACCCTTCACGACCACCAGAGATTAAAGCGTCAACATAGAGATAAATCTACTCATTTTGAATGACACAAGTAAATACTGTGGTGAGTATAGTTACCGGAATATATTGTGTATAATTATATAAGACTTCTATCCATACTTTTCAAAATTAAACCATTACAAGCATTGTTTCGCGTTATTTTGAATTCATTTCCCGCAGGAGTCCTGGTAACTTAGTAGGTCAATTACTGAGTGCTTGTTCTTGCGGTCCCGTGTTCGAGCTCCCACTGAACGCGAAAATCATTTCAAGCGGGTTACCACTGCACACATCCTTCCATTATCCCATCGACCTGATATGACTGAAATACTGATAAAAAGGACGTAAAGTCGCAAGTCATCCTTCTATTTCATATCCCGCGGTTGTAATGCAATGTACAGATGGGGGTTACAAGGGGAAAGAATGACCAAGAGCATAAAACAAAAAAAAACAAAAAAAACGATTTTTTTTTTCATATTTATTTATAACAATAGAAAAAAGAAAACACACTTGTGCAGTTTTATTTAGTTGTGTGACGTTTTCGTTCTAACATTGTCATCATTTTAGTCACTATGAAGCGATCATTGCGCGTCTGTTGTCGTGGATTAAAGTCTTTCACTATGTCTTTCATTGTTTTTCCTTCATGTCGTTTTATGACATAATAGGCGCAGTAAAGCCCACATACATTAGATGAGGATTGTTGTAACTGTCCAGTGTACATGAAATATTTCTTGTTGAGAATCTTCTCAAATCCAACGCCATAGTCTTCGGGCCTGTTTCCCACAGAGTCGAAAAATTCGTATGATCCCCTTTGCGGAAAATAAAATGCAACCCAGTGTTTTCCTGGTCCATCACTCGTGTCCGTATTGGAAATGACAAATCTCCCTTTACGTGTATTAATTTGATCCGCAGAGCATATAGTGACAGGATATCCGAGAAGTATATTTTTTAGTTGTTCACTGTTCATCTTTTTTTTTTAATATCTGAATGAATCCCAGTCCACGGTATGGTTTTTCTTACGCTTTCGACCGCCCTTGGTACTCGCAGGCATACTATTCCCTTTTCGTTCTCGTTCTATTTCAGATTGGGCTATCTCTAACGCTTGAGCCACTGGTGTGACCAAGTTCACACGGGGTCGCCGAGCTTCTATTTCTTGCAGTTTTCGGTTTCGTCTTCCACTACCGACGTTTATCGTCCCATATGATCGGGTACAACGTACCCGTCTCTCAAGTCTTTAAAATGTTGATACCATTTCTCTGGGTCCGATACATAAGGGACCCATTTCTGCTGCTTGTTATCGTACACCTCTATCGAACCCATCTTCCTTGTTTAACAGGTAGTTACTCGTCATTCTTACGCTCTTTATTCCTCGTCTGACTCCTCAGTGTCTTCGTTCTGTTTTAAAGCGTCTTCCTCGATATTATGATCGGGCCAAACATCGTCAAATAAGTTTTTTCTGAGTTTGACGGCCTGTCTGATAGATTCTGCTTGACTCATATCATGCTGTTGTCTAAACGTGCCCGCCGATTCCAGGACTTGCTGCTGAATAGGATCCCCTTGTAACTCGTAAAAGTCGATCAGAAACCGGGAGTACTCTTGTCTGAGTCTTTTTCTGAGATGAGGTAAATCATCGTTGGCAGCTTGATGGACGGCTTGGTTCAGAGTGGACCCTCCTTCTAGGTAATTGTTCACTTTAGCTTTAAATTGTTCTTTATTGGCCTGTCTGAGAAGATCTTGAAATCTCCCGTTCCATATGTCACGCCGCAAGCGTTCTTCTTTAATCTCCACTTTTCTGCGTTTACCGGGAGGTCCGAGATTATTAATAAAATCCTCAGACTCTTCGTCCTCGTCTTCACTATTTGCGTAGTCGACCTCAGACATGCTTTCTTTGTCTAATGCAAGTTTATCCGTGGACTCAAGTATGTCGCTGCGTAAACGGTCTTGTTCTGGTGTACTCGATTTCAAGTCTACCACTAAGTAACCATAAGGGCGAGAAGTCACTTGTTCAAACCGTTTCATAAAGGTGGCACTGCTTGACGGATAAATTCTTCTGGCCAAGGTCGACACTTGCTGTCTGTCGATCGGATTATTAAAAAGCACAAGATACTGCGTGTTCAAAGCGATATCCCTGCAAGCTTTCCTTGAGGAAATAAATTTTGGGTCAGATACACGATGGATATGTTTCTGTGGTGACTTCCTTTAGTGAAGAGATCGGCTATTCTCTGGTCGCATTTGGCCTCCGTCATTAAATCGTCAAAGATCAGCAGGTTCCTTTTCCTGGCGTTGATGTACTGAGAACTGTTGAAATAGTCAGGGATCCCGGGCACAAATTCTATCCAAGGGAGTCTGCTCTGAATGTCATCGTACAGAGGTTGCCATTGTCCAAAACACCATAAAATGCGTTCAGGTGGCGGCTGTATCAGTGAGGACAATAACAATTTTCTAGTCCATTCCGTTTTTCCGCTTGCACTAGGACCCGTAATAACCGTTGAAAATGGATGCTGAAAGGTCATCCGTGTGGATTCAGTTGATGTTTGTGCTGAATCGGCATCATTTATATTTCCATGCACATTACGCTTATGTCTCAGCATAACGTCACGCCTGCTGAAGGTCTGGTTACAAATTGGACAACGGTCCATTTTATCTTCGTGAACTGAGCCGTTCATCCTTCTTACGTTATTTTTGGAAGAATGGCGTTTGCGGCGGCGGCGGCGGCGTAAGCGGCATTAGCGTTAGCGGCGGCGTTGACGGCGTTAGCGTTGGCGGCGGCGTTAGCGATGGCGTTGACGGCACTGGTGGCGTAAGCTGTGGTGCCTCTAGGGGCTTGTTGATCAGATAGTCCTCCTAAAATATATTTTTTTTTCTAAGTTGTCCCTAAGATGATTGAACCTTACGCATCCTCGGCTGTACTTCTAGGATTCTCGCTGGGAACGTATTTGATCTTGAATAGTGGCTTGGAGATAATAGTTTCTCAAAAGCCTTGGTATCATAGTATGGTAATGAAGGAGGGTGGCTCTTTTTCTGCGAAAAGTGACTCTTTCTGAAAACAAAGTTCTTAGCACTAAGCTTCTGTCATCAAAGTAGGCCAAGTCACGTGTCAGCAAAGGAAACGTCTGGCGGTATATTCTACGGGCTACCTCTCCTATACAGGCCAGTTGTCCCGGAGTTATGGTTTGCAGCATGATGATTCTGCCATCTCGTGACTCATTCCCGAAAGCCGTAAGGTAATGAATTCGGACAAAAACACTGGATAAATCCATTCTGAATGTTAATTCATCCCTGGTATCTTTGTTCTTACCCGTTTCCCTTCTTTGATGGCTCTATTCACATGGGTAGATACTCGTTGGAAAATAGTCCATTGTCTCAGGTTCAACTCAATACCGCGATTGGTCGCCGTTTCGTTTACGAACAGACGTATATCCAAAACAGTTCTACCGCCTCTGTTACACACTGATAAAATGACGTGGTCTTTGAGATCAAATTGTTTCAGAAGCATGCGGTCTGGTTGACGATCACTTTCACCTCGTCATCCACGGGATGGCTTTTTGGCCAGTTCATGCTTGCCAAGACAAACGCCGGTGTTGAGAATAAGACTACCATCACACCGGCAACGCTTATCCATTTTACGACCTTGATATGGCACTTGAACTCTGATTGATCAAAATAACATGTTGGGGTGTTTCTGTTAGACATCGTGAGTGGAATCTATTCGGCAGTCCGGGCTTCTTACATTGAGTTCCGCTTTGCAAAATAAACGTCATTTTAAATGAAATTGACTTTACCATACTTTTAGATATAGATCAGAGTCAGATCCACCATCGTATTATTCTCTGGCGAAATGAACTAGTTCCTTGAACCACTTTTCATAGTACTCACTATCGTGTAAGTTCATACACACCATTTCTCCATTCATAGGAAAGAAATGTGTATTACCGCTTCTGAGCTTAGGTTTCAGTTCTTTCCAGTAATGAATGACCGTATCGTGAAATTGTTGCCTAGTATATATGCTGTCGGATGTTACTTGGTATAATGTCGGTTCCGGTTCTGTGCCACTGTGGTAATATTTATAGTTGTCACTAGCCCAGTTAATCAATCCTTTATGGTTAAAGTTCCAATTCATCTCCAGATGAGGTATCCGACTTCCTCAAAGTATAAAGTCGCGTATCTGCCCATTTCTTATAAGTTGGGTTTATACTTAAACTGTAGGGAGTACTACGTATTCCGAATGTGGCTGCAAAGTGTACTAATTCACCATCGTCAGCGCCTTCTTATATACTTTTGACGCCAAAACGAGGTCCTCAATTCTGATTGGTAGGTTAAAAATAGCGATCGACCTGATCAAAAGACTACACTGGTTGTCAGTTGGGACATTATCCGCTTGGATAGCGAAGAATTAAGAGCCATTTTCAATATATTTCATGATTTCACAATGGATAAGATATTTGGATTCAGAGTCATTCAGTCCGAGACGATAGCAGAGTGTCTGTTTAATTTTTATTGTTGCTTGTTACCTATATCAATGTATTACAAGGACCAGACTCTCAAGACCATTCGTAAGATCGAGAAACCTCATGAGTCAGCTCTCTATACCGAGTAGACCGTGATGCGCAGACCTCCTCACCTTTTGGGTCCATAGGACTGATGATGGGGTTTTTCCACCAATTGCTTATATGCAAATGAGTTACTATTTATAAAAACAACATGGCCGACTGTTACTAAATATAGAAACTACGTCATCCAAGATGACGTCATTTGTTTGGCGCCAAAGAGACCCCTATACTACTGTTAACGTTGACGTCATTGTTGAGATAAATTGTAAATAATCCTCAAACTGATCGTTGAAATAAAGAATTATTGTATACATTTCACCCTTTTTTAACTTACATTACTTACATAACAGATAACACTGGATAGTTTTTAATAAATATATGTGACCTTGACCTCATTTCAAGGTCATGGTACACAATATAATCCTTGAAGATCACAGTGCTACTATTGACCATTCTTCTTCTTTGGCTTACTGAGTATCGTTCCCCCCGTGACCCAGCTTCCCACTCATATATATTGCGTACTTGGATCACATAAGTCCGCTGCATGAAGGAAATGCTGGGTCACGGGGGGGGGGGGGGGGGGAGTACTTGTACCTTAATTATAGTGAAGCGTTCTATTTTGGCCGTTTTGACCGGAAGTGTAACTATGGTTTTGCATGTTTAAATGCCAATCAGGCGTAACAAGAAGAAAATCATTGCTTTGTATTGTGATATGCGTGTATTTAGCATGCATTTATGACAAAAAAGTATGGAATGAATGACTGGTTTCAATACTTTTATTACCTCAAAAGATGAGGTATGCGAAAACCTTGAATTTAGGGTAGGTAGGGTCAGAATGGATTATCTCCCCATGTCTTTGGGTCTGAATCACAAATGATCTGATTTCATACGGTTTACATATTTGTGGAAGCTCTGCTAAGAAAAAAAATGCACACTTTATACTTTTGAAAATTCGGACCTGCCGCGCTGGTCTAATGGGGAAAATCCTCGCCTTAATCATAGAAGTCCTTTAAGTTGCCATAGCACCCAAAGTACAGAAGCAAATAGCATGTAAACAGTACGAAGGGCATTTGAGAAGTAGCGGCAACGGTTCTAAAACCAGATTCTCAGGCGAACGATGCAGGGCATCTTGGTCCTTTTTTTCTCTTATAGTTGAAGTTTATACGTATTTTACCTATGATTAGTTTGAAGGGAACTTAAGAGAGGTACCAAAAATCTGTCAGTCCAAAAATGCCTTGATCAGTCAAAACCTCAGACAAACAAATGCACAGATCACAATTGCATGTGTGTTTTGTGACAACAGATTCGTGCACCCCTACCCACCCTACCCTAGTAATTTATTACTGACCGTTCCAAGGCGGTACTCCTGTTGTTGTTCTGTTCCGCACTGTTACTTGCTCTGGTGGTTACGATCTCTTAGAAAATGCTTTCCATCCTGTGTTTCATGCCTGGTGCTTGTTTATATAGTTTGGGCCGCAAAGGAAATTAGGTTTGTACTAATTGTACCCAGTGGGAACATGGCGTCCAAATGACGTCGTACTTACGTCGATGCGACGTGATGATGTCGCATCGACGTCAGTGCAACGTCATTACGACGTCATTCGGCTGCTGGGTATTACCAGTTTTTATTTTTGTCATTTTATTTTTATTATTATGGGCCATGTCGGTGCTGTCGGAGTGGTGGTTTTAGGTAGAGTGGCTTCATTGGGTTTACCGTGCATGACTTTCTTAACCTGCTGTCAATTTTTATACGTCTTTCTCGTTTGGTTTTGAGGCCAAGCTATAGGATCTGATTGACGTATTAATTAGTTCCTGGTCATTTCCCATATTTTTACGTTACAGAGATCTCCCCCTAGCTTCCAATATGATTCATGGGACATTTAGTTCGGTCCTCTCGAAGATCTCTCTCATCAATGAATAATCACAGCAAACATACAATCAATTCCATTGTCTATGTTTTGTTGTACCCTCAACTTTGCTTTGTCACAGTGTTGCTTTATAAAGTTGAGGGTTCAACAGAAACATAGACATTGGAATTCTGGACCAAAAGAAACATATAAAACATAGACCTTGGATAGTCTCATTCAACAGAAATATAGCCATTGGAACCCTGGAACAAAAGAACACCATTAGTTGAAACCGGACTGACAAAGGCAGCAAAACATCCGGCACCGACCAACTATATTTCAAGCTGAGACCAGACAAAACTAACAAAGTGGCATGTGCGCCCAGCGAAGAATCAGATCAGCCTGGGAATCCACCCAGTCTGATCAGAGTCTTCGCTGTCCGAATGGAGCTAGCTTAGATCCTTAGCTACTCTTTAAGCTTATAGTGAAGACTCTGATCAGACTGGGCTCAGTCTGATTAGAGGCTTCCCTGTCCGCATGGAGCTAGCTTACGTAGACCCTTAGCTACTCTTTAAGCGCATAGTGAAGACTCTGATCAGTCTGGGCGGATGCCCGGGCTTATCTGAGTCTCCGCTGGGTGCACATGCCACTTTGTTGTTTTTTCTTGTCGCGGCTCATGTAATACCAAGCAATTAATATATACCGAATAGCCCATTTTGAGAAATTGGAGGCCAGTGTGCCATGCTCAGCTTTTTACTGTTTAGTAGTTCTAGTTTAGATCAATAAAACTAAACTCTTACTAATTTTCATCCTTGTTTGCAACAAAATCTTTTAACGGGAGAGGGGGGGGGGGATAGCAACATTCCGTCCAAAATTGCCAACCACACTTTCTTTCCTTCTGTTATCATTTCTCAGTTTCATTGTCAGCTTTGAGGGTCACCAAACAGACTGCATGCCTTTTCTTTCTCTATATACTGTCTTACGCCCTTTCAGGCATTCTAGACAGGTGTGCGCTGTCAGTGCTGAAAATAGCATGAGTAGATAAGATAAGCTAAAAGGTGTGATAGTGAGAGGATAAAAGATGAAAGGTTAAAAGCTGGTGAGGAGAAGGTTAGAAACAAATTAAAAACACCGTGTAACTGGATCTACTGCCGTGAGTGGTGCATCATTGAACACATCAAGGGTTGGCAAGCAGACAACCGACTCGGGGAGGGCGTTTCATTGAACTTTTGCCAATGGGAAAAAGGAGTATTTATAAAAATTCCTTGAAGTGTGGACTTGGCGGAAGGCCATAGAGGGGCAATGTTTTGAATTACGGGTATTGGGCTGGATATGCTTGGTCCTCTTTAACTGGGTGCAAGTGGGTCAGAGAAGGCTTATTGCTACTATATCAGGCAGTAGACTTGTTTTTTCTCAAATCAAAGACTTTTAATGAAGCCCAATTACAAGTCACAGAAAAGGGTCTTGCCCCTGCACGCGGAAAAACTGAAACTTGGACAAACCCCAGAGACAACCTAGATGAAATTGCCTGTAAGCTTATATATATTACAAACAGATGACATAATAATAATAATAATAATAATAATAATGATAATAATTATTATTATTATTATTAAATAATACATGAAACATGGGGAAGGAATAGAAACCGGGACCAACGCCCGGGACCCGGGACCAAAATCCGGGACCAATTTTTATTGGCCCCAAAATTGTACTAAACATGCCAATAACAAGCTGAAAATTGGACCATAAGTAGTTTATAGGCTCTTCTGAGAAATGCATATAAAGATTTTTTAAAACTTTCGATATTTATTGAAATTTTAACAAAAATACAGGACCACGTCGAGCTTTATCGACCCGGGACCAGTTTTTGCGGTATTGACGATGTCAAGCAAATCTCATTTTTTTCCAACAGAATCATTTTGAACCCAAATTATTTTACACCTCGTCATCTGTAAACATACCAAAGAAGATTATGTCTTTTAAAAATGCAAAATTTATCCATTATTTTCGAGAAAATTTTGACCCGGGACTAACCCGGGACCAAAATCGTCATTTGTTTCGTGGACGATGTGAAGGAAATTTCAGTTTTTGTCTCTATAGACGTTTAAAAATCCATCAATTTTACATTTACTCGTATGTAGAAATGCCAAAGAAATAGAAATGATAAAAAGAAATCGAGATATTTAACCAAATTGCTACGAATAACTCCGCCCGGGACCAAAATCGTCATTAAAAAGCTGACGATGTCATGTCTTTCTTAATTTTTGATAAGAAACAACTTTTTGATAGTCCTTATTTACCTTGTGCAAGGTTCTAAACATGCCAACACTATCACAATTGTCTAATTTTGTCTTGATAAGGTCTGCTGATAGGCATATTTAACCAGGGACCAGCTCGCGACAAAATAATGAAATATAGTTTAAAGACTATTTGCTGCCTGAATAGTATATTTATTTTAGTACCGTCATCCCAACAGAACCTATATTCATTTGACATTGAAAAAATGCTTTTCATACACTTTTCACACACCCAAGAGCATTCCTCATTTATTTTAGAAACTGATCAATTTCTGCTTTTGTGGAATGTTCAGATTCTATGGCAATGTACCAAGACAATGTCTAAACCGGAGAAAATGACCATTTGGTCCCAGGTAGGTTTTCTCTCAAAATTAGGGATATATTTTACAAATTTTTGCATTTTCGCCTTCTGTGGCATCTTAAGATATGACACAAAGTAAAACAATGAGATTTTAAACGATAATGTAGAAGAAATTGAAAATTCATTGACATCGTCAACATCGCACAATAAACAAATGACGATTCTGGTCCCGGGTTGGTCCCCGGTCGATTTTTTCGCAAAAAATACGGATACATTTCACATTTGATTAAATTCTTATCTTCTTTGGTATGTTTACAGATGACGAAATGTAAAATAATTTGGGTTTAAAATGTTTCTGTAGGAAAAAACTGAGATTTGCTTGACATCGTCAATCCCGCAATAACTGGTCCCGGGTCGAAAAAGCTCGACGTGGTCCTGTATTTTTGTTAAAATTTCAATAAATATCGGAAGTTTTATAAAATCTTTATATGTATTTTTCAGAAGAGACTATAATCTACTTATGGTCCAAATTTCAGCTCGTTATTAGCATCTTTAGTACAATTTTAATGCCAACAAAAATTGGTCCCGGAATTTGGTCCCGGGTCCCGGTTTCTATTCCTTCCCGTAACATCAATAATGCCATCCGTGTTCGTACGTCGATTACACCATTACGTAGTCCGCAGTTCACTTCCGCTGAATTTTATTCATCGATTTTGGGCCAGTTTTAAGAAAATGGCACATCACTAAGAATGAACCGAGCATTGTGTTTGTAGCACACAGAAAGTCCTTTAAGTTTCTTCCACATTGCTCGCATTCACTTTGTGTCTATGTCACACATGGTAATCTTATCTGGGCTCAAATTTTATTCTTCCTTATTTAAAAGTGGGTGGGGTAATTTCTAATGGCATTAGAAATGCTTGGACTGATTGGATACAAAACGAAAAAGTAGAATTCAAATTATCCCCCTTTGGTAAAATGAACATACAGCTTGCAGATTTAACATCAAATACCGGATTGACATTTCACAATTTGGAGCAGGAATTAAGTTTCTTAGACTCCCTACAACCGAGTAAGAAGAAACCAGAGTATTGGCATACCTTAGGGTCATCCAAATCAAGAACTACGGATCAAGAAAGATTGTCAAGAGAGCTCGTAACTGATATTGTTGGCAGCTGTAGCACAGATACTACAATTTGCTTTACAGACGGGTCGTGTTTGGGCAACCCGGGCCCATGTGGAGCTGGTGCGTGTATCTTTCTGCCAGGAGCTGAGGAGCCAGTCTGCTTGAAGAAACCCGTCAGTAGCCGTGGTTCCATTCTTCTAGGAGAGATAGTAGCAATTCAGATGGCAGTTGAGAATACATACAATGCTGTTAGTTGCAGAGGAAACATTACGTCCAAGCTCCATATCTTTTCTGATAGTCAGTCTGCAATTGGCATCCTCTCACTTGGTTGGGAAGCTACATCACATAAGACTACAGTGAAGCAGGTTAAGCACATTATCTTCAAGCTTAAGCAGTCTAGTGTAGACCTTGAAATTTCGTGGACACCTGGGCATGCAGACATCAAAGGTAATGAGCTCGCTGATAGCTTGGCAAAGGAAGCAGCAGAGGAGGCTAAAGAACTGGATGATTCGAGTGTTGTAGTGACCATGGAAGATGTGAAGTCAGCAGCCAAAAACTCTGGGATTAAGAAATGGCAAGATATGTGGGACAAGTCAGAGAGGGGCAGAGCTTTATATAGCCACAGACCAGAGGTAGATTTCAAACTTAAGCATTCATTTAAAACCACTAAAGGGGAAAAGGCAATATCTCAGTTGAGGACAGGATATACAAGTTTGAATGAGTATTTGTTCAAATGTGGCTTAACGGATAGTGATAAGTGTGAATGTGGAGAAATCGAAACCCGCGATCACTTCCTCCTTCAGTGTCCTATTTATGAAAGACAGAGGGAATTCCTCAGAAAGAGACTTTTCCAACAATTAGGAATAGTGTCAGTTGACTCTGATTTACTACTGAATGCAAAAAATGAAAAAGAAGCCAATGAAATGAGAAGTGAAATCTTATCCGCGTTGGAAAATTTTGTTGAAGAAACACAGCGCTTTTACATACTTAAAACCGGAAATTAAGAACTTAAGCAACGCACTACCTAAACAATCATACCTGTGAGTTTATACTGAGGTTAATTACCACTGAAGAATTATACCAGAGTGTTTCTGCGGCTTAAAGGCTTAGATACAGATACAGATACAGATGGCTGTCTACATCTACATGTTTATAAAACAAGCAGGGGTTACCCTGGCTGATAAACAGAAGGGTCCAGTTAAGCTCAAAATTAGTATGTGGAACAACATTTGATGAATCTCCCTATATCTTTACATTCATGATTGCAAAATGACCCCATCTTCAGATCTTAAAAAAGTAAGGGGCCTTTTTGGAAAAAAAATGTGCATTTTAGCACAAGGGCCCCCTATAAACTGATCTTTGAACAAGTGTTTATTTATTATCTCAAATATTGTTTCAAAGGCAATCATAATAATACCATTCTGGCAGTGGCAAGGTATACAGTACCATAAACCCGTCATCTTAACGTAACGTAGCCTCTCAGTCTGAGGCTGAAAGTATGGTACCGAATCTCTAGAGTGAATGATTGTCCTTGGAGGTATCACCAGTAAACAGTTCTGATTCTGAGTAGAGGTAGGGTACTGTGTCACTAGCTTTTCTCAGTGGGTTAGGCTAGAGGCACAGTATAATTAGTACGCAAGCATATAAAGGGACAATTTGTCTAGCTGCAAGGCAATTTCTGTCTTGGTAATCATGGTAATAATTATATCGATATATTTCCTCACCGTCATGGCGGTGGGAAATCTAGTGTTGGCTTTTGACCTTTCATGCGGTTTTCTTTGGCGATTCAAGGGTGATCTCCCTTACAACTGAACAGCTCCACAAATACCAGAAAAGGATCGAAACGGACACAGTCGTGCAGTGTTGCTTAGTGCTGAAACATTCTAAATTCAGCCTAGCAGACATACAACAAAAAATCAACATTGAATCAATCTTGATTGAATGTTATTACATTGAATCAAGATTGATTCAATGTTTATTTAACTTTTTGTGTGCCCAGAGGGAGGTCAATTGTATTCGGCGACCAAACCTGCCAGCTGATTAAGGACGTCCTGTGTAAGTTCATACATGTCCAGAAGTCATGACGATCTAGAAAAAGTGAAAAAAGTATAACATGGTCCTCAGAGAAATTTGTTGCTAAGGGTGAAGCAAGCTTTTTGTGAAAGCCTATACTTGTTTAGATAGCAATTACTTTTCCGACCTGATTTGTGTTCTGTCTTTTCAATATCATTTTGAGCGAAAGGGGAATAATAATAATATATAAGCAATCATGATTTGACAAAATTAGGTCAGATTCAATAATTTAAATTATACTAAGCTTTATTATTATAATGCTTTTTTATACCCCGCCACGAAGTGGGGAGGGGCATTATAGTTTTGCCCTTGTCCATACGTACGTCAGTCTGTCTGTCCGTCCGTCACACTTTGTAGTACTGTTCTTGTCTCCGCAACTCCTCCTACAGTATTTGATGCAGGGATTTGAAACTTGCAACACAGTTCAGACAGGCATTGAACATGTGCATAAAGGAAACAGAAGTGTGATTCAGTTCTTTATTGCAGAATTATGTCCCCTTGAATAAGCAGAATAACATACATATTTTGACTGTATTTCACACTTGTAGTACTGTTTGTGTCTCCGCAACTCCTTCTACAGTATTTAATGCAGGGAGTTGAAATTTGCAACACAATTCAAACATGCATCGAACATGTGCATAAAGGAAACAGAAATTTGACCCAGGTCATTATGGCAAAATTATATCCCCTTGAATGACATACATCTTTTGACCATATTTAACACTTAGTACTGTTCTTGTCTCTGCAACTCCTTCAATAGTATTTGATATAGGGATTTGAAACTTGCAACACAGTTCAGACATGCATTGAACATGTGCATAAGGGAATCAGAACTTTGATTCAGGTTTTTATTGCAGAGTTATATCCCCTGGAACAGCTGAGGATAATGCTCAAAAATGGAGACATTCTCTTCATTGGGGGACATTGCCATTTACTCTAATCAGTGATTTTTTTCACTATTTTGGGAATGGAGCTGGTGCCCATGGAATTGGGAAAAATCGCATCATATTTTCCGAACATTTAAAATTTCAGAAACACCTTTATTTAGCCTCAAGTGGTGGGATAGGGGACATGATACTGAAAATATAATATTTACATTCAATTATAGCTATATATCTGCCAGTTCTAAGCAAGCAAGTAAATTTATGCTTGTAAGATCAGCTGGGGATAATTCTCAAAAATGGAGACATTCTCTGCATCGAGGGACATTGCCATATACTCTAATGTATTTTGACCATTTTTTGAACGATGTGTTAAAATTCTGTCTCCCGATCGGGAGACAGGAAATGGCATCAATATAGCGTTTCAGATTCAAGTTGGTATCTTCTGCTTGCAAATTTTTGCACAACAAGCAATGCTTAAGAATAAAATCACCAAGAAACTAAACAGTTCATAAAAGTTTGAAATCTAGAAACGAGACCAGGATATGTCATGCATTTCTGTACTAATCGCAACGGTGCACTTTTTAGATGCAACGGATAAAACTTAGACTTTGTTGGACTCGTGTCTCCGAATCTGGTTTTAGTATGCGCTTTTTTAAAGTAAACTGCGCAGGGCAGTCTATAAATATATTATTTATCACATTGTCTCCCGATGAGGAGAATGTCCTCCAAATCGGAGACAATTTTGTCTCCCAAATGAGAGACATTCCTCTGATCGAGGGATATTTGATTGTTTCAAGATGTGCGTATTTTATTACAGAACTCGCCTCCTAAAACAGAGACAGTCGCTCAAAATGGAGATTGTCTCCATATTTGAGAATTATCCCTAGCTGAAGATGGTCCTTAGAAAAATTCTTCCTGCAATTGGGAATTTTTCAACTTGCAGTTGGGAAAAAAAGATATTATTTTGAATTGGGACTGGTGCCTTTTATGGGCACCACTTTTATAGAGAAAAAAATCACTGCTAATGTATTTTGGCCTTTTTTGCAGGATGTGGTAAAATTCTGTCCCCCGATCAGGAGATAGGAAATGGCCTCAATATAGCGTTTCACATTGAAGTTGGTATCTTCTGCTTGCAAATTTATCACAAAACAAGCAATGCTTAAGAATAAAATCACCAAGAAACTAAACAATTCTTTCAAGTTTGAAATCTAGAAACTAGACCAGGGTATGTCATGCATTTCTGTACTAATTGCAGTGGTGCACTTTTTAGAAGCAACGTATAAAAATTAGATTTTGTTGGACTGGTGTCTCCCAATCTGGTTTTAATATGCGCTTTTTGAAAATAAACTGCTCAGGGCAGTCTATAAGTATGTCATTTCTCACATTGTCTCCCGATGCGGAGAATGTCCTCCAAATCGGAGACATTTTTGTCTCCAAAACGAGAGAGGTTCCTCTGATCGAGGGACATTTGATTGTTTCAGGATGTGCGTATCTTATAGCAGAACTTGTCTCCTAAAACAGAGACAGTCGCTCAAAATGTCCATATTTGAGAATTATCCCCAGCTGTTGAATGACATACATATTTTGACCATATTTGCATGGCTTATATACAAGCTCACCTTTTATCATCGCTCTAGCGGCCTCATTTATTAACCAATTTTGATATTTTATCACAGCCATATTGGGTATGACAATACCTCAAACAAGTTTGCGTTTCAGGTTGGTAGGATCAAGGTCAAGATCACAGTTGCTATTTTCTGAAAAACTTGGGCATGGCTCTAGTGCTTTAATTTGTGGATCAATTTTGATATAACTTCACACAAATGTTAAGTATGACAATGTCTTGAATATATTACCGTTTCAGAGCCGCAGATCCAAGGTCAAGGTCACAGTTGCTATTTTTAGAAAAACTTAATCATCCCTCTAGCCCCTTTATTCATTGACAGATTTTGATGTAACTTCACCCAAATGTTTAGTGTGACAATATCTTGGACAAGTTTGCAATCCAGAATTTTAGGGTTAAGGTCACATTTGCTATTTTTTTTAGAAAATACATTGTCATCCCTCTGGAATGATTTTGACATAACTTGACACAAATATTTAGCATGACAATATTTGGGACATACTCAAGTTTCAGCATTGTAGGTCCAAGATGCTATTATAGGTACATGTAAAACTTTGTCATGGTTCCAGCGCCTTTATTTGTCAACTGATTTTGATATAACTTCGCACAAATATAAAGTATAACAATATCTTGGACTAGTTCACCTTTCAGGGTTGTAGATTCAAGGTCAAGGTCACGGTTGCTGTTTTTAGAAAAAACTTTGTCATCCCTCTATCACCTTTATTTATTGACAGATTTTGATATAACTTCACACAAATATGTCTTAACACATTACTTATCTAGTGAGGCATATGGCGGGGGCATTCATCACCTTTAGTGATTGTCTAGTTGTTTTTTTTAGCTTTATAATACTTAGGCCTGGCCGCATAGCACAGTTGGTAGGGCACCTGACTTATAAGTCAGAGGTCCTGGGTTCGATACCCGGTCTGGCCGTATACTTGCGTTTCTCCTTCCGCTGATTCAAGAAGGGCAGTTGTCAGTTACTGGCGAAAATATTTGTACTTAGTACTGGTTAGCAGAGGCTAGGGGTATGGTACAGTACCCTTAGACACTGCCTGCTAATTTATAGGTTAGAAAAACAACAAAAACAAAAACGTATCACTTGTGCCACTAATTTTCTATGCAAAAGTGGTTGCCACTGCTTTATATCACTACTTATGGCATATGGGGTGTGTGAGTGCTGATATGGGAGCAAATTCTTCCCATTAGGAGTTTATCTGCTTCCAATCCTAATGGTGAGAGAAGGAAAATCCAAATAGCTGGGTTGTTTCCTATGGAGATGTATCCATTCACCTTGAATAGTGTTTACCATGTTTTACTTATATCAGCCACGACCAGAGCACTAGATAAGAGGGAGTATTTGGTGATAATTAAGGATAATTTTTGTTAATTCTGAATAAAAACATATGTTGTGACCCCTCATCTGAACCGTCTCGACAAGACAGTTCAGTTGAGGGGTCACAACATATGGTTTCAATGAGAAATAAAAAAAAATTATCCCTCAATTATCATCAAATACCCCTCTTATCTAGAGCTCTGCATGACACGACAAAACCAACAAAGTGGAATGTGCACCCAATGAAAACTCAGATCAGCCTGGTCATCCACCCATTCTGATCAGAGTCTTCATTGTCCACGCTGAGCTAGCGTAGACATTTAGCTAGCCTTTACTTAAAGCACAGAGCGAATACTCTGAGCAGATCTGAGTCTTCGCTGGGTGCACATGCCTCTTTGTTGGTTTGTTGTGTCCCAGCTCATATGTGACCAGACTCATCGATAAGAATTGACGTGGGGTCATATGATTTACAAGCACATGTTAAATGAACATAGCGCTTGTATCACTATTTTTCTACATGAAATTGAAGTGGTCTATCATTGCTCATGACCTGTAAGGTGTAAGGGTGGACATCCATTTATTTTTTTCCCTGCCAGTTTTTACAAAGGGAGACTTATTGTGACTTTCTGTCTGTTTCAGTGATTGACACAGCCCTTCACAGGACAGTCTGCTCTTGGTAGGGGAGTTTGTTCCTAGGAGGAACGAATTCTTCCCATAGGAGGAGTAACGCATTGGGAGGGTCGCCAGTTGTCTTACTTTGTCCCCCTGAAGGTGCACCCATTCATCTCAAAGTTCTATTTCACAAGTGTGCATATCTGTCTTTTATTAGCTCACCTGAGCCTTTAGGCTCATAGGTGAGCTTATAGTATAGGCAGGCTCTGTCATCCTTCTGTCAGCATTTTCAATCATCTTCTCCTCTGAAACCACTGGGCCGATTGAAACCAAATTTCACATGGAGTCTCAGTGGGATAGGGGAATGAAAGTGTGTATGCAGGGTTTGTGTCACATGACCAAGTTGGCTGCCACGCCCATATATGGTAGAACCCTATCAAAAATCTTCTCCAGAACCAAAAGGTCTATGACCTTGAAACTTGGTATGTAGCATTGGGCACTCGAGCCCATTATAATTTGTACAAATGAAGACAGTAGGTTAACCCTGACTTAATTTGTGACACGGTCAACTTTGGTATCTTATGCTTTTATATGGGAAAATGCTTAAACAGTTGATTTTTCAAAAAGTATTGAAATTTAAAGAGTAAATACACTTCAGGAACTGACTGAATCAGACCCCAAACCCCATCCCCAACACCAGAGGGAAAGATTGACACAGACATCCCAACAAACAATAAACTTCAAGTGACAGGCCGAGTCAGCAGCTCTTTCCCAAATAGGCGGCAACTCAGCCATCTTTACTGAACCAAACAACCCAGATCAACAGAAGGGTCAAAATGAAAACACAACAAGTTAAACAGAACCGAACATAAAACAAATGCAACCATAACGAAAGTACCGCCTTGGGCCTTAAGTCTAATTTTGATATGATAAGTCATTTGGATTACATGCCTTGATTATATTTAGTTATTCTATGTTTTATTTCAGATGAAGCCTCTTGCTTGATGATAGAAGATGGCGGAAAATCAGTCATCCAACAACTCAGGCGTGGCCATACCTGGCTTTAAGGTTGACCCCAGGTTCATCAACCTCCGACCCCTGGGTCATGGTGGTAATGGGGTTGTCTATGCAGCAACAGACAGTGATTGTGACAAGGAGGTCGCCATCAAGAAATTAACATTTCAGGTTTGGCTGATGGCATATTTAACTCTTTAAGCCCTAGTGACGAAATTAGCAAAATTTGCAAACAGTGTAGATCCTGATGAGGCGGCTCATAATGAGCCGCCTCATGTGGATTTACACAGTTTGCCCTCTAGTCTTTGAATTCTCATTATGAAATGTCTTGGGCAAGGCATTTTTTTAATTTTTGCAGACGTAAATTTTGTCGTCTGCTTTTTGGTGCTTAAAGAGTTAATGCCATACTTAAAAAATGGCTGTATCATTCCTAGGGAATGCACAGTTTCATTCCCATTTGTACCAGTAGTGTTTATCTTTAATTTCCAAATTGCCTGGGCAAAACACTTACAAATTGCCTGGAGATTTGAATTGAGCACCATCAGGCACAATTTATCTATTGTCTTCTGAAAATTCTTGTTTTTTAGAAATGGGCACAGCTCCCAATAATTTGAATAAAGTAATTTTTATATACATTACATCAGATTGATAAGTGTTTCATGTTCTCTTAATTTTGCATTTTAACCCATATCCAACAACCAACTTGATTCTGTCAGTGCTTTTCAGTCTTCGAGTTTTTAGTGCATTTTGTTTATTGAAGATATTTCATAAAACAGAAAGGGTACACTTTCACCTTAATTATGATGTATGTCACCAATTTCAGGACAGGAGAAGTTGTAAATATGCACTCCGGGAACTCAGGATCATGAGACGCTTACAACATGAGAACATCATCACCGTCTATGAAATTCTCGGCTCAAATGGGTACAGCTTAGAAAAGGGTGGTGGGGTAACTAGCAACATCAACGAGATAAGTTCTGTATACATTGTTCAAGAGCTGCTCCACACAGACCTTCATAGCCTTAATAAAACAGGACAACTCACCGTAGACCATGTTAGACTATTCATGTACCAGTTGCTCAGGGGACTCAAATATATCCATTCAGCTAATGTTCTTCATAGAGACTTAAAGCCCATGAATCTGTTGATAAATGTTGAGGACCTTATATTGAAGATTGCTGATTTTGGACTCGCTAGAGTCATGGATTCAGAATATAGTCATAAGGTATGGTTAGAGTTTTATATAAAGTTTTTTTTTTTCAATAACAAGTCCTGATAGCTTTGTGATCATTAAGAAACAGATCAGCTCGAATGGTGAGTTGTTGAGTATTAAAGATACATGTATCATTAGGGGTCAGTTATGTAATAGTTATACCATGATTTGTCCGCTTCTACGAGGAGATGATCCACAAGCTTTAGCAAGTGGATTGTCTCCTGCACAGGCTGACAAACTATGGTATAACTATTTTATACCACCCTTATCAGTGTAGACCTTGCTAACTGTGAAATATTTCATGCTAAAGTTGGCATTTTCTGGTAAGGGTGGTATAAAAAAGTAGATCATAGCAAATGCCTGAAACATGAGTGATATGTCTACTTACAACTGGCCCACAAACATTAATATGTTACTCAACAGATCACTAAGGATTTCAGTTCTAACACAATAAAATACAGAAAAATATAGTTTCTTCTGGCTTCTCCCAACCATTCTTCTAGTTCTGTGAAAAATGTTGACTGCAACAAGCATTTATAATGTATTTTTTCTTTTCCAGCCCCCCCCCCCACCCCCCCCCCCCCCCCAACACACACGCACACAAACACACACACACACTGCAAAAGGAAAAAAAAAAGAGAAAAAAAGGGCCTTCAAATGTTAAGGTAAATAGGTAATGGCACCAGCAATTAATAGCTTTATCATGACTTATAGACCATTCTTCCGTATAAAAGGACAGGCTCCACCCACCAAAATGTCAGTTAACATAATTTTCACATTTTGTACTGCAAGATATAATTTCAATAGTTCTGCTTTCCACAAATTATTTTCTTTTCAGAACAAATACAAAGTGCATGAATATTCCCTGAACAAATCCAGATTACAGATTTAAAAAATCTACCCAAAAATTCTGTATTAAGTCAGTTTATTTTCAGAATCTACTAAAGTTTGCTGAGAAATGACAGTTAGTTTGAAATTTCACCTTTGACCCCAGTCACCTGACCGACCACAACAAACTCAGATATAAAAGCACATGGCTGTATTTTGCATGGTTTGTTGTAGAGATTATGTCTGATCAGCTGATTTCAACGTGTGCATTTCTGTTTACATTCTGAGATGACCTGACTTTGACTGAGCTAAACACATTAAATTTCACATAACCACACCTACGGCAGCTACTGTTGGCTTTACAGCAGACTGGCCATTAATGGTGATTTTTGCAGTACAAATTACTGAAATTTTCCATTGCCTCTATAGGCATGCTGTATTGGAACTACTGTTAATGTACTGAGATTTCTGTTCACTCTGTGCCTATCTGTGGAAAACTTAATTTGTTGCCCCATTGAGGAAAAAAGAGAGACAATAACACATCTTCTTGGAGAAAAAGCAGAAATGAGCCCCAACACGACAAAACCAACAATGTGGCATTGCATCACTCAAAGACTCAGATCAGCCTTGGCATCCACCCAGGTTTCATTGTATGGATGCCCAGGCTGATCCGAGTCTTCACTGGCGCACATGCCACTTTGTTGGTTTTGTCGTGTCACGGCTCAAATGACCTTTTACATAGAGCATGAAAGTAATGCATATTGAATTATTGATACTGATGGATATTGTTAATCTGTTTGATTATATGTTTTGCAGGGTTTTCTAACGGACAATATCGGAACCTGTTGGTACAGATCACCAGAACTGATTATCTCCCCTCGTGACTACACCAAAGCCATCGACATGTGGAGTGTTGGTTGTATCCTGGGGGAACTACTCAGTGGCAAGGTCCTGTTCCCAGGGGCTCATGAGATGGACCAGATTGGTCAGATTCTTGATGGGCTCTACCTGAGTGATAATGAGTGGAACAAGGTGACACAGATTCTGCCACAGAACTTTGTTCTGAAGCTGAGTAGAATACCAAAGAAACCACTGAAAGATAGGTTTACTCATATAGACAGAGACGGTGAGTTAATATTACAGTTCTTAACCCATTGCGTGCTGGGTATTTTTTGTCGTCTGCTGAAATTGTCGTCTGCATCAAAAATCAAGAATATTTTGACAATATTGGTCTAACTTTTGTAGAAATGATTTATAGGCAGCAAACAGTTTGGATCTCAGATCAGGCCCCACATCAGATCCAAACTGTTTGCCCAGATACTCCTAATGGGGTATCCCGAATGGAATGGGTTAAAGGGTATGGGTATACCTCCATGCTTTACCGCCAGTTTTTCAAAGGGAGACAACTTTTGTGACTATCTGTTTGCTTACCTTGGCAATGAAATTCTTCCAAAAGAAGTCTACTCTGAAAGGAAAATATTTGCTTCCAGAGGAACAAATTCATTAAGTGTTGATCCCTGTAGACGGATGGATAACTCGTGATTTTACATCCTTTTCAACAGTATTTCAGCGAAATTCAGTCATATCAGGACAGTGGAAGGGTGATAATGAAAGGCTGTGTGCAGTGGTACCCCGTTTGTGGTAGGAAAGATTCTCGCCGCTAGAGGGGCTTGAACTCTGGTTTGTTAGGCCAGTGCTTAACCCACTGAGCTACTGGGGCTCAATCCCCATTGAAAAGGGAGGCAAAACAATTAAAATGGTAGAGTTTCTTCCCCTGTATGTGTACTTATACACCTTAATAAGGAAAGCAATTGATAAGCTCTCAGTCAAAGACATGCTGAGGGATGCAGTTTTAATGAGGTGCCGCAATTCAAGATTTGTATATTGTTTTCTTTCCTTACTCATAAAGATCAAAAGTTTGTAAATACATAAAAGTTTTATTTTGCAAATCTTTGCACTTGCAAAGCTTTGCAATATTACCATAATGAACCTTAAATTTTGGACACCTAAAAGTCGGACAATTATTGTTTGAAAATTCTTAGAAAGTGGATTTTACGCACGTAAATGCACCCTAATGATGCTTAGTGAAAGGCAAACTTTGTAGACTCTCATCAAACTGCTCCTTTAGGAGCAGTTCGATCTGGGTCTGCAATGTTTGCTCAGACCAGTCTGTCTATTTAGAGTCATTTTGGTAGCATAACTGTTACAAATATTTCCCTATTTACGGTAAATCAGCCAAATTTAACCTGAAGTCTGAAATGATAATTAATTTATTGATACTAACACACTGTGTCTGTGGGTAGGATATAATGGATAGATGGATGACACGCTATTTTACATCCTTCTCAACAGTATTCAGTCATATCAGGACCATGGGAGGGAGGTAATGAATGGCTGTGTGCCGTGGAACCCCATATATATGGTTGAAAAGACTTAACTCTTTTGGCGCCAAGTTTACGTAGATATACTTTTTTCAGCGCCATATTTATTTTACAAGATTGGGCATTTCTGATCAATAAAATCCTGGAAAATTTCTGAATTTCATCAAAAACAGCCAAATTTTGTTTTTCTCTATAAAAAATATCTTTGTTTGCCATAATCTGGACAAAGACTGAATTATTTCCCTTGGAAATGTCGTAAAATGGAGCTATTTAACGGGATTGTGCTTGTCGCATTAAAGCGACAGTGGCACTTTGCCTAGCAGTGGCATCTGGGTGACAATGGCGCCAAAAGAGTTAACCCCTTGAACTACTTGGGCTTGCTCATATGGCATAAACAGACAAATTGAGAATATTTGGCCTTTAACGTGATAAAATCTGTCTTAAGGCATGTGCCACTTGCAAGAATCCAGATCTGTTTGCCTAAAAATGTATATTGATATGGGTGTAAACAGTTTGCTTTTAAAAAAATGTACACTTAGATGCTCAGTTACTGGTATTGTTTAGACAAACTACAGATTTTGGACCAGTCTGTGCATATTCTAGTATGAACATGTGTAGTCAGCAAGTGCCTTAAAACAGTTTTTAGCTCACCTGGCCCGAAGGGCCATAGTGAGCTATTGTCATACCAATGCGTGCGTCGTGCGTCGTCACGGAATGTGTCCGTCAACACCTAAAAACAAATATTCAAACATCATCTTCTGTAAAACTACTGGTCCCATGGTTCTCAAATTTCACATGGAGCATGACCTGACTCCAGGGTCTTAGAATTGTAAAATTGGGTCAGGTTGAAAATCCAAGATGGCCGCCGTTTCTAAAAATAGCAAAAACAATAAAATAAACTTCTTCTCCAGAACCACTGGGTATATTTGTCTGAATTTTGGCATGGAACATCAGTGAAACCTTGGTATTCAAAATTGTAAAAATGAAAAAAATCTGTAGCGGAGTTTTGTCACAGTGACCTACTTTCTGTTTACGTGTGTAATTTTGCTCAAATGCCAATGTCAAAAAATGACCTATTTTAACAACTTCAAACAACTTCTTCTCTAAAACCACTGAGCCCATGGATCTCAAATTTCACATGGAGCATGACCAGACTGCAGGGTTTCAAAATTGTAAAATTGGGTCAGGTCAAGAATCCAAGATGGCTGCTGTTACTAAAAATAGCAAAAACAACAAAATCAACTTCTTCTCCAGAACCAGTTGGTATATTTGGTTGAAAGTTTGCATGGAACATAAGTGGGACCTTGGTATTAAAAATTGTAAAAATAAAAAAAATCTATAGCGGAATTAGGTCACAGTGACCTACTTAGTGTTTACAAGGCCGATTTTGCTCAAATGTCAATATCTAAAGAAAATGCAACCAATTCTGACCAGATTTGATCAGAGTTGGTTCTTGAATGGAATTATTTCAATTTTGTGCCAGTTAACTATCCAAGATGGCCACCATGGGGGCCGTTACTAAAAATAGCACAAACATAAAAATGACAATTACTCAAGAACCCTTGAATGGAATTGGACCAGTTTTGTGTCAGAATGTTCCTTGCATGAAGCCGTTTCGATTAATTGCAATTTGGCATTCCAAGATGGCCGCCATCTGGTGTTACTAAAAATAGCACAAACATAAAAATGACAATTACTCAAGAACCCTTGAATGGAATTTGACCAATTTTGTGTCAGAATGTTCCTTGCATGAAGTCGTTTTGATTAATTGCAATTTGGCATTCCAAGATGGCCGCCATCTGTCGTTACTAAAAATAGCACAAAACATGAAAATGACAATATCTCAGTAACCGCTGAATGGATTTTGACGAAATTTGTATTAAAAAGATTCTTGCATTGAGATGTTTCAAAAATATCTAACTGTAGACCATTCATATTGGCCTCTGTTACTTAAAATAGAAAAATGTGAAAATTAGAAAATCTCAATGGAGTTGGATTAATTTTGTGTCAGAATGGTCCTTTCATTAAGCTTTTTCGATTTTTTGCATTTTGGCATTCCAAGATGGCCGCCATTTGCCGTTACTAAAAATAGCACAAAACATGAAAATGACAATATCTCAGTAACTGCTGTATGGATTTTGACGAAATTTGTATCAAAATGATTCTTGCATTGAGATGTTTCAAAAATATCTAACTGTAAGACCAGTCATATTGGCCTCTGTTACTAAAAATAGAAAAATGTGAAAATCAGAAAATCTCAATGGAATTGGACCAAATTTGTGTCAAAATGGTCCTTGCATTAAGGCTTTTAGATTTTTTCATTTTAGCAATCCAAGATGGCCACCATCTGCCGTTACTAAAAATAGCACAAAACATGAAACTGGCAATATCTCAGTAACCCCTGAATGGATTTTGATGAAATTTGTGGCAAAATGATTCTTGCATTGAGGTGTTTCAAAAGTTAATATATAAAAACCAGGCAAGTTGGCCTCTGTTACTAAAAGTAGCAAAATGTGAAAATGAGAAATTCTCAGTGGAATTGGACCAATTTTGTATCAGAATGGTTCCGTTGCACAATAGCCAGGTGAGCGATATCAGGCCCATTTGGGCCTCTTGTTTTACAACCCTGTTCATTTTATTTCCAGCTTTAGACCTGTTGGAGAAGTTGCTTGTATTTGACCCTTCACTAAGACTTACTGCCGAAGAAGCCCTCGCCCACCCATACTTACAACAGTACAGCTGTGAAGAAGATGAACCAATTGTCCTTAAACCATTCCATATTGAATATGAGGTTTGTCACTAAAATCTTTCTCTCTCCTGTAGAATACCGTATATGCGATAATTTTTGCGGTGTTCCATTTTTCAAGGTATTTCGCGATCATTAAGAAATGGCAAATATAAAAGTCGTGAAATAATTTTCAGTTTCTTACAAAGTATCTTCAGTAGACACAGTGTCCATATATTTTGTCTCCATTTGCTTCGGTAAATTCTGGTATTTTATCGCTTGATCCAGTTCTTTCATTAAGCTGTGGCTGTGCCACAGGTTAATGAAACAACTGGCTCGAGTGAAAAACAAACAATTTATTTTTTGCGCATGTTGCTGACCCCGAAAATAAAAAAAATCATGTAAATCTTTAAGTTTACCCTAAACAGCGAAAATTTGAACCCTCGAAAATTTCTGTTTAAAAAATTTGAGTTTGAAATGTCATTGAAAAATTGGCTGAGCATGGCATACATTGTTTGCCATGCTCCAATACCGATGACATCATAGATTTGTTACCTTAGCAACCAAAAGTTTATATTGATGTTAAAGTGATGTCATCCAGACATCATTCTGTCAAGGTACTAAGCACAACAGATGGTAATTCCATAGTTGCTATGGTAACAGATCTATTATGTCATCTCACTTATAATTCGAGAGGAGCATGGCATACACTGTATGCCATCCTCCTTGAATTTTAAGTGAGATGCTACCTGAAATTCTTACTATGGAAAAGTGTGATTTTCTCAAACATATAATTCATTCTCAAATTCTCAAATAAACTAATTCTTTAATGTTTAGCCATTGAATCAACTGTGTGGTGATGCTTTCTAGAACATTATGGTATTTATAAAAAAAAAAGCATATGAAATAAAGAACATGAATTCTCACTGACCTTATTGTTTTCTGCATTGTGTAGAAACTGGCGGCATGTAAAATTTGTGATCATATCATGTTGTTAACGTTGCTGCATTTGGATTTTGCACCTTTCTGATGTCGGATGTAAACATTTCTTTCTGTTGCCTCAAAACAGTTCAATGTAAAAGGCTGCAGTATCCTTACATTTTCATTCTGTAAAACCTTAGAGTCGAAATAATCTTTACTTACCAGTATATTGTTGCAGTCAGACAAAATTGAATGTGAATAATAATTCACTTTGGCTTTGCAGTCATGATAAAAACGTATATCATTCAGTGGCTGTGGGAAGTGATTTTATTGAGATGCTGCAATGCTAACTTAATATGAAAATAAAAGAAAGTTACCTTGAAATTTATAATACATTGTAGATGGTCATTTATGGAGCTTTAAAATGCTTGTTCCATTACATTCCAGGTTGATGACCTTTCACCTAAGAGCGCTCGCAAATTGATCTCCAGTGAGATGTCCAAGTCAGTAGATCCTTGTGGCATTAAGAACCCTCCAGCTCGCAAAGATGTTAACAGGGCAGCTACCAGTGAAGCAACAGCAAATATAAGTGTTGATGAAAATATTAATAATGAAACTACTGAACCAGACAATTCTAAACATGATCTCATTGAAAACTACTTAGAAATCAATTTAGAAACAGTGGACAAAGTAGACAAAAACAAAGTGAGGGCATTTCCTAGAAATGACCATCAGAACTGTGAACTTGAAGAAAAAGAAACAGTTTCTGGTTGCCATGGTATTACGGCTAGTTGCCATAGCAACAAGAACTTTATAGATCTCTTGCCTTTAGAAAAC
Organism: Ctena decussata; assembly: GCA_963989385.1. Classification (NCBI taxonomy): domain Eukaryota; kingdom Metazoa; phylum Mollusca; class Bivalvia; order Lucinida; family Lucinidae; genus Ctena; species Ctena decussata. The sequence continues at coordinate 42,790,939 of OZ022505.1, read as the reverse complement.
ACCTTGTCAGGTTTAGAACATGATTTAAAGAATTTGCAGGTTGTTGTTGACATTCCGGATGATGAGGAAAACTTAAAAGAGCAGACATCTCCCAAAGAAAATAAGGACGAGGATGATGACAGCGAAAAACATGTGTCCTCTGGGAAACCATTCAAAGAAAGAGAGAATGAGCATAGTTTAGCTGAAAGCCTTGTTGTGAAAGTTGAAAATGTGCCAGAAAAAAAGAAGCCAGTTCAAAAAGCCAAAGATATTCTAAATGAGGAAAAGAGATCAGAATCACCTAGAGAAAAGGTGGATATAGATAGGTTTGATGATTTTATAAGGTTGGAAAAAGAAAGAAGTAAAAATGCAAAGAGGGACAAAAAGAAAAAGAGGAATAGGAGAAATAATAGAGGAAACTCAGAAGATACGCAAGATTTTGATTCATTGTACAGGTTGCCCACCGAGCATTTGACCAGGCACAGAAATAGTGTCTGTGAAAAAGACAGAAATGTTAGAAATGTTGAAGAACAATTAAGAAGACATGAAGAAATAAATGAAAGAAGAAAAATGGTGGAATTAGAAAGGGAGAAATGCATAGGTGCTGTAGGAGGGTTTCAGTTTGAAGTGGAGGAGGGTTTACCTGTGAATAGGGGCCGCACACCAAATGGGGGCAATGTAAGCCCCTCTTCTGAACACTCTAGAGACAGTAGTCCTTCAAATGAGGATCCTTCTGGTCATAGAAGAATTGAACATTAATGTCCAGAGCTCCAGATAAAGCAGTGTTTTGATGGTAATTGTGGGATACTGTTTTCATTCAACAATCAGATGGCCCCTTTTCAAATTACCCCATATACATGCATTTAAATCACAGAGCTCCGGATAAGAAGGGTAACAAGGATAATCCAGAGATAATTTTTCTTATTCCTTAACAAAAACATACATTGTGACCCCTCATTAGAACCGTCTTGGTGAGACGGTTATAATGAGGGGCCACAATATATTTTTTCACAGAAAAATAAGGATAATTATCCCTAAATTATCCCTGTTACCCCTTCTTATCTGGAGCTTTGAATCAGTCTTGTGTTATCCACCTATATGATGGTGTTTCTCTTAAAACAATCCCAAAAATCTAGATCCATCTTGTAAGATGAATCTCGATTTTCCGTATTAATCTCTTTGTTATAACCAAAAAATGCAGTAGTTCTTCTTATTTTTAAATAAAACATGTTTTGGCCTCTTATTAGAACTGCCTTGGAGAGGCAACTGATGTTTCAAAACATGGTTGTAGGACAGCCACAAAAAACATGTTTGGGCCTCTTTTACAGATCTTGCCTGCCTTACCTTTCTTAATTAACATGTTTTGCCCCTCTGGGACACTACCTTGGCAATTTAAATTTGGCAGATCTATTGAGTGGCCTCAGCATCTTTGTTTAGTTTCTCTATAACAACATGTTGATGGTCATTAGAACTGCTGAGGCAACGTTGTTCTGATGAGGGGCCACAATATTTTGCAAAGAATGAATTTGATATTGTCAGAATTATCATCAGATGCTCACCCCTCTTTTCTGGAGTGTGGTTACTTTTTAGTCAAAGCTTTAGTAGCGTCATTAATATGCTAGTCCATAGCTCTAGATAAGAGAACTAATTGATGATAATTCTTGGAAAATATTTGTTATTTCTTGATAAACATACACATTGTAACGTCTCATAAGAACCGCCTCAGCCTTGAAGAGGCGGGTCTTATGAGGGGTTGCAATGTTTGTTTCCAATAAAAAATTAACCAAAATTATCCCAGAATTATCTGCAGTTATTTCCCTTACCAAGAACTTGTGTCGTCTATACTAACCATAATTGCTAATAGCTACTAACCAAATTCTGCATTACCAATGTCACAAGAAAATGTGCTTAGCAACAGCTGGGAAGACTAAGATAATCTTTCTTGAGTCTAGCCTGTCCAAATCAGTACTCTGTGCAAGCGGGGCGGAAAAATACTTGTCCTACATTAGCAATTCAGGGCCTGACAAATCCATTGTCCCGCTGCCCAGGACAAGTCAAAATTTTTGCTGGGCAAGTAAGGTATTTTTTTTTACTTGCCCAGAAAAATGTATAAAGCTATATAGGGAAAACTGAAGAATTTCAGCATTTTGTAGCAGAAACTTTGTACCAGACAAGTAGATCAAATTTTGATTTGTCAAGCCCTGAAATTGTATCAAATATTGTGAATTTGGTATTTAGCATTTGCAAACAATTAACTTGTTCTTAAGCATGAGGATTTGTCATGGCAAGTGAAGAAGTGGATTTTTCCAGCCCTTCTGTGGAGCTGCATCAAAACAGTTTTTATTGTCTCATTAGTATTGCCATGATGTAGTGATGTAGAGATGTCAAAACCCATAGAAATAAAATTTATTGCATGTAAGTATTCCAATAAGCCTTGACACACAAAACTGGTGCTTAATGCATAGGCACCATTGAAGGCTCAGACCAGATGGCAAATCCACAGTGTGATCACAGCCTTTTCTGTTTTCACATACAAGTGACATGTATAGACCTTTAGGTATGAACCGAAACATGACAAGACCAACAAAGTGGCAGGTGTGAACAGTGAAGACTCAGATCAGCCTGGGCATTGGCCCAGTCTGATCACAATCTTTGCTGTCGGCATGGAGGTAGCTTAGAGTCTTTGCTGTCGGCATGGAGCTACTCTTTAAGCACACAGCAAAACTCTGATCAGACAGGGCGGATGCCCAGGCTGATCTGAGTCTTCACTTGGCACACATGCCACTTTGTTGGTTTTGTTGTATCACGGCATATATTAGCAAACAGGGTAGACTCAAACCAGTCTTTGAGTCAGTGCAGTGTAGCTGGAGCCTTTTTTTGTGCTTGTGTATATGGGCTGCAACAAAACAAAACCAACAAAGTAGATGTGTGCCTGGGCATCCATCCTGTCTGATCAGAGTTTTGCTGTGCACTTAAAGGGTACCTAAGGGTCTAAGCTAGCTCCAGGCTCACAGTGATGACCCTGATCAGACTGGACAGATCCCCAGCTGATCTGAGTCTTCACTTGGGGCACATGTCACTTCATTGGTTTGTTGTGTTGCGGCTCGTATCTAAAGATCTATACTTGTAACTTATACATGTATGTGAAAACAGAAAAGGCTGTGATCACACTGTGGATTTGCCATCAGGTCTGAGCCTTTAATGGTGCCTATGCATTAAGCACCAGTTTTGTGTGTCAAGGCTTATTACTTACCTACAACAATTTGTATTATTTTCATCCAGAAAATATAGTTTTGACATCTCTACATCACTACATCATGGCAATGCTTTTGATACGATAGAATCTGTTTTGATATGGAAATAAGAAATATATGAGAATTATCATAAAAATGCTTCGTATTTAGAGCATTGAACTCAAAAAATCATGTTATAAAGAATACTGTGCTGTTAAACAAATCATGAATGAAGTCAAATTACAAGAGTGACTTTTGAGCATGTCAGGTTAATGTGTTTATTACTGCTTTCTCAGGCCTGCAACAGACTTTGAACAGACTTTGTAGTTTGTAGGAAAAGTCACAGCAGTGACAGTGCTTTGCAGAGTGGATAATTCAGAGATAATTTTCCTTTTTCACTTTGAAAAAATTTGTTGTGACCTCTCATTAGAACTGTCTTGCCAAGACAGTTGTAATGAGGGGTCATGGCATACGTTTGTATGGAAAAGTATGGAAAATTACCCCTTCTTATCTAAATCATCCTTTGAAAAAACAAATATTTGATTATGATTTATAAGGGGCAGCCAGCTTCAGACTGGAGTTTTGTAGAGAGCACATGTATAAATGTGAACATGATTGCTAAACTCCGTTCATTAATTCTGAAACTGGGTTTTTCGCTGCTCATACTTTTATAATCTAATCAATCGAGGTAAGACTGTGCATAGTGATAATGCTAGACTTCCGCCAATTTCTCATCAATGTGTCCTATGACCCTGCCCATCGTAGGATGCTGGGCTAACCTGGACAAAACTGCAAATTACAGATTTTCAATCCGAGACTAAGTCCATCGGACAGGTTGGAAACGCCTTTTAATACCATATAAAGTGGTAGCTATAAATAGTTTCGTGTTCGGGTGGGATTAGTATTCTAACACATGCTCTTCGCGCGCAAAATCAGTCAGCGTGACAACAAGCTTGTCATCCAGGTAATTTTGTCTCAATTCGAAAATTATTACACCGCATAAATTCACCCTGGACAAGGTTTTCAGTGTTTCATCATAGTATCGCTACCGACAAACAACGTCTAAACGACGTCATATCAGCGTCAGTGCGACGTAATAATGTGCACTGACGTTATTTTAACGCAAATATTACAGCTTTCCGCAGTATGTAATAAAGTTCTAAAGTTCCAAAACATTTATTACCAATGTTGCGTTAAAACTGCAAAGTTAAATACAAGGACAAAGGACCAAATCGTCGAACCTTACGGCTTGCGCAAACAGGATGCAGTCTGATCAGAGTCAGCTGGAAGTCGAAAACAGGATGCAGTCTGATCAGAGTCAGCTGGAAGTCGGAGTCAACCTCACGGTACATAGTTTAAATGAAAAGCTACGACACGTGTAAGAGCATTCATATGATACATGTGAAAGGGTATGTGCATACAGTTAATACTCAGCTGTACAGGCTGTTCATTTTTATGTCATCCAAGAATGTGTATGCATGTGCATACAGTTAATACTCAGCTGTACAGGCTGTTCATTTTTTATGTCATCCAAGAATGTGTATGCATGTGCATACAGTTAATACTCAGCTGTACAGGCTGTTCATTTTTTATGTCATCCAAGAATGTGTATGCATGTGCATACAGTTAATACTCAGCTGTACAGGCTGTTCATTTTTATGTCATCCAAGAATGTGTATGCATGTGCATACAGTTAATACTCAGCTGTACAGGCTGTTCATTTTTTATGTCATCCAAGAATGTGTATGCATGTGCATACAGTTAATACTCAGCTGTACAGGCTGTTCATTTTTTATGTCATCCAAGAATGTGTATGCATGTGCATACAGTTAATACTCAGCTGTACAGGCTGTTCATTTTTATGTCATCCAAGAATGTGTATGCAAAATGTAGACTCTGATATGACTGCACGATCTGAGTTTCCCTGTTCGTACAATACAAGGGTACATTTTCACAAGCGTGCAAATCTTTTAATTGCATGCAACTGTATTCATATACATTGACGTTCAAAGGTGAACCTGCGCGCATTGCATGCATGCGATATTTCCTTCCATATATACGCGAGAACTGATCTTTTGCGTTTCGCACATCTGATGTGTGGTTGTGTGGACACAGAGGCGCATAAAGTTTCTAGCTGACTGATTTGAGATTTTCCTGTTCGCAGATACATTATGCCACGTTTTTGCGCGAAACGTCACCATGGGAAAAATGATAGAAGGAGAGAAAAAAATAAATGTTGGGGCGTTTATGGGCCTGAGGTTCGCTTCTGAGTCGGATGACACAACTGTCCAGTTGTTTATATGTATACTGATTTTGATATTTTCCTGATAAAATATGACACAAACAAATACAAGTGTTCAAATATGGTAAAGAAACTGAGGTTGATATTCAATCTTAAAAAACTGAAAAATGTAGCTCATGTAATAACGACGTATTTATTCCACAATAGACGATTTCTTTTACCGGTTCCCGTCGAACAATTCAAGGTAAACAGAAGCGGGATGATGAACAGGCCCCCACTCTTGTACATTGTATTTTTACCAATTAATTCTTTATGAAATCGCAATTAGGTCATTTTAGTTGCAAACTAAAGTGACCCAAATAATTGTTAAAACCTTTTTATATGAAACTCAAGGAAATTTTAAATAATTAAACCTGAAAATAGCGGTCATTTACAACGACGCATCTATAGAATACCTATCCACAAACTTCTCCATAGATTTTTACCATTGACAGAACAATAGGGGCCTTTAAAAAGTAGCCGAACTTCAAAACGCGTTTTTCGTATTCCTGTGATTTGTTAGAGGGACAACAGTTATTACCCAAATGACCAGCGTGATACCCACGTGGAACGTATCTGAATATGTATGACTTTAGGCTGTCAATTTTCATCAAATGGACTTAGTTTGCGGACGGGTTTTTAAATTTTGCTGTTTCGTTCACGTAACTGCAGCATCAGACGCCAGGCTAAGATATATGAGACCTTTATGAGAAATCGGCGGAAGTCGAGCTTTATCACTATGCACAGTCTTACGTGGATTGATCAGGTTATGAAAGTATGAGCAGCGAAAAACCCAGTTTCAGAATTAATGAACGGAGTTTAGTCTTGCTCAGAGCTTCTATAATTTGGAACTTTGTATTAAAATGATTTATCATATGACGTCACGTCTGAGAGTGTAATAAAGCCATGCATTCAAAACGATAATCCACTAGTGGATTAAATATGCGAATCGCGTTGTAACGTTATGCTTTGGCATCCATAAAACATCGCGTTTTCTAAAGGTGTAATCGTGACGTTTTAGTGCAAAAGCTAATAAAACACAATTTTATATCATATGATAAACAGAATCTTGCATTCGTGCTCCTGTATTATTGAATTTATTAAACTTGGTGGTGAAAACGATAAGATGCTCGGCAGAGCCTGGCATCTTATCTTTTTCCCTAACTCGTTCAATAAATTCAATAATACATGAGCACTCATGTAAGATCCTCTATATACATTCCATGTACTAAAATTAAAACTTAAATTCCTCTTTAATTGATCAGAATTAAACTTATGATATTAGGAATGAAAGTTTTAGTATTTATTAAGATTTATCAGTATGTTAAGATTAATATCAGATTATGATGAAAATTGGCTATTGTTGTTTTGTGGAATGGAACGGAACAGCTACCAGCTACCAGCCAGCTCCTACCTCTTAACCACACACCATTCTGTTTTAATTATCGTAATGATGTTCCCGATGTGGCTCAGCAGTACCCAGTACATAAGCATAGTTGCACACACCTGGCGCCAAACACCCACACACCCTCCTGGTTTCTTAAATTAGTAATTATTGATTGTAATTATAAATTGGTTGCTAAATTTACATATTATTATATGGAATAAAATGCATTGATAACCGCCCTTGGCAGTCTTATACATGTACATCAACATAAGATTTCTTGTGATTTCTTCTGTAAAATTTTTCTGTTCTATTCTGTTCAGAGAGGCGCCGTAGTCAAGCTCAGTTATGGTGCAGAAAGTTGCCGGAAGGTAGTGAGATCGTGCCCAGGTTTTGCCATCTGACGACTGGAAAACTCTGTCAACCCAGCTGTAAATGGGTACCTTTATTGAATCAGGGAAAGATAAGGCAGCAAAAGGAGAGGGATGGGTTCCACCTTTCATCTGCTGTGCCCAAGATACAATGGGTCCCTAACCCCCACTGCCCCTACAGCTATTAGGCTATGGGAAACCTTTACCTTTTCACCTTTTACTCTGTTCCACAAAGAACCAATAGACATGAAAATTTATCCCTGATTACTGCTGAAACCCTGACGTGCATGAGTAATCAGTCTAGACCCAGATCAGAATGCTCCTGATGAGCAGTCTGATCTGGGTTGGCACTGTTTGCTGTTCAGATGACAGCTCTATAAAGGAATAGTTACAATATATATGTTTGGTAGCTTCTTAGTCTGTTACTTTGATTTTGTTTATCAAATGTATGCTAGCTTGTCTGAACTAAATATTAGCAAGAAGTTATATACAGTCGAACTTCGATGGCTCGAACTCGCCGGGACCACCCAAAAAAGTTCGAGCGATCAGTAGTTCGAGCCATTGAAGATCAACTCACAAGGTCCAGCCGTATGTATTATGCTTTTCTATCATAGCACGGGTGACGTCCTGTTTATTGATTGGTCATAATTTAAGCCACTCGTTGACCCTTTTGCACTTTCTGGGAGAAATGAAAAAATGTTTATATTTTTATTTACAAGATGAAAAGATCAACCATGTAATAAACATGGACATTAGCACACTTGATAAAGATAAGATCTACATTTAGTATGGTCGCGAGAAAAGTTCCCACTAGCTAAGACTCGAGCCAGCATGCTCAGCTATGAAGCAATGAATGGACCACACGCACTTTTACTAGCAAAGCAGCGATCAAAGAAGGTGTAGGTCAGACTGCTCGGAAGCGCAGGCTGGTCTACTCCTTCAGTGTTCGCAAATGACAAAATGTACGTTTTCTTGTCAGAAGACTTTGTTCGGCCAATCAAGTATACCTGTGGTTTCGGCAAACGCTTTGTCAATATCAAAGTGTCTTATGACAATGATCAAATGTCTGAGTGACCGTTATTGAAATGGAAATTATTTACAAGGTAATTAGTGCGAGCCATCAGTGGGTTTTTACATAGAAAATGTACCCTAGGGACCGGGGTTGGGGTTTGAGCGTTGAGCCATCGTAGTTCGAGCCGAAGGTGGCAGGTTACCGGTAAGTTAAAATGAATGGGAGTTTTGCCGGGACTGGAAAGTCAGTTCGACCGAAGCATGGCGTTCGAGCCTTCCGAGTTCGAGCCAGTGAAGTTCGACTGTACAGTCAACTCTTGATATCTTGAAGTCCAAGTTCAGCTCAAATTGCTGATATCTTAAAATAAATTTTCTGATCCCAGAAAATTTACTGTGAGATACCAGTACACATGTAGTTTCAGATAACAGGAGGTAGACTGGAAAGAAAAATATAAAATGTGTCCAAACTATATTCTTTGATATTTTAAAGAGGATACTTTGAGATAACAGTGCTTTAGATTTCAAGAGCCAACTGTACATGTATTTGTAATAAAGTAGGGTTCCTTCCACACAATAATGCCCATAAGTGGTCCAGACTGATTTGAAGTAGCTTATTTTGCTAAAGCATTGCTAATTTTGCTAAAGTGTCTTTATAAACTGATTTTATTTTAGCTCCTTGGTACTTTATATGGGCTGAGGAACCCATTTACTATATTTCTTCTTTTCTACAATAGTTATTTTCCTCATTGAAAGAAATACCAGTAATTTCATGCTAGTGCATTAGATTATTTTTTCATTTTGGCTGATTTCATTCTGAGGTCGAAACAAAAATTGATGGTTTTACCTTTGAAGGCGTCCACATTTCCTAGAGGTTAAATGGTGCTACGTCCATACATTGGAAAATAGGCAAATAAGCAAGTTACGGTCATTAATGTGCCAGTAGCAAAATGAAAATGGTTGTGTTTTCCTGCTTTTTAAACAGAAGGAAATATAATAAGTAGTTTATTCGGTTATTTGGATTGATTATTGAAAAAAAAACTTACACCTGTTCTAAGGCTTTCTTGTGAAAAACTTGTTTGCTATAGTTCACTTATTAGCTCACCTGAGCCAACGGCTCCGGGGGAGCTTATAGGATGGTAAGGCTCAGTTGTCCGTCGTCCGTCCGTCCGTCCACAATTTCAAACAACTTCTCCTCTGAAACCGCTGGGCCAATTGTAACCAAATTTCATATGTAGCCTCTAGGGGAGTTAGGAACGAAAAGATGTTCAAACGGTCCTGGTCACATGACCAACATGGCCGCCACGCCCATATATGGTAAAAACCTATAAAAAAACATTTTCTCCAGAACCAATAGGCTGATGGCCCTGAAACTTAGTATGTAGCATCGGGTACGTGAGTACTACCAAGATTGTTCAAATTATGACCTTGGGTTGACCTTGACCTTTTTTACGGCAAGGTCAAATTTGCTTTCTGGTGCTTTTATATGAGAAAATGCTAGAACATAAGATTTTTTGGAAACTGTTGAAGATTTTGACCTGAAAATTGATATATACAGTCAGCTTAATGAGTACATGAAAATTTATGCGTACAAGAGGTCAAGGTCATTCTTTGACCTTTGACCCTGGTCTCTCGTATTGCGACAATTTCACACATCTTCTCAAAAGCCACTTGGCCAATTGTGACCAAATTTCATGTAGAAGGCTCTAGGAGGCAGGGAATGAAAATTTGTTCAAACGGTCCTAGTCCGTGACCAACATGGCCGCCATGCCCATATATGGTAAAAAGCTTTAAAAATCTTCTCCTCATGAACCAATAGGCTGATGGCCTTGAAACTTGGTATGTAGCATTGGGTACGCAAGTACTAATAAGATTGTTCAAATTATGACCTTGGATTGACCTTGACCTTTTTTACGGCAAGGTCAGATTTGCTTTCTGGTGCTTTTATATGGGAAAATGCTAGAACATAAGATTTCTCGGAAACTGTTGAAGATTTTGACCTGAAAATTGGTTTATACTGCCATCTTAATGAGTACATGAAAATTTATGCGTACAAGAGGTCAAGGTCGTTCTTTGACCCTGGTCTCTCATATTGCGACAATTTCACACATCTCCTCAAAAGCCATAGGGCAAATTTTAAACAAATTTCATGTGGAGGCTCTAGGGGGCAAGGAAACGAAAAGTTGTTCAAACGGTCCTAGTCACATGACCAACATGGCCACCATGCCCATATATGGTAATAACCTTTTAAAATCTTCTTCTCCAGAACCAATGGGCCAATGGCCTTGAAACTTGGTATTTAGCATCGGGTACGCAAGTACTACCAAGATTGCTCAAATTATGACCTTGGGTTGACCTTGACCTTTTGTACGGCAAGGTCAGTTTGCTTTCTGGTGCTTTTTGTATGGGAAAATGCTAGAATATAATGATTTCATGGAAACTGTTGAAGATTTTGACCTGGAAAGTGGTATATACAGTCATCTTAATAAGTACATGAAAATGTACACGTACAACAGGTCAAGGTCATTCTTTGACCTTTGACCTTTGACCCTGGTTTCTCTTATTACCTCTCCTCAAAAGCCACTTGGCAAGTTGTAACCAAATTTCATGTAGAGGCTCTAGGGGGCAAAGGAACGAAAATATGTTCAAACGGCCCTAGTCAAACGAAAATTTATTCAAGCGGTCTATGTCAGATGACCTACATGGCGACCATACTCAGGTGAGCGATTCAGGGCCTCATGGCCCTCTTGTTTTTTATGTGTAAGCCTTAGAACATTAGTGAATTACTTCACTGTAATCAATTAAAGCAACAAAATAAGCTCCATACATTACTACAATAATGTTGAATATTGCATCTTCTAGTTGATGAAATAATGCTGACAATGATATTAGAAAACTTTGCTGTCACAGAATAAACTTAAACAGTATTAAAAATGAGTTTGAGTTGTCACTTGTATCCCCCAATTTGTTTTTATACCAAAAAATGGATGTATAATGTCATCGCTCTGTCAGTCCATCCATCCAGCTTTTCGTCTGTCAAAATTCCATTTGGGATATCTTCATGAAATTTTATAATAAGGTCGAGGAGACTTTTTGGATACAAGAATGGTTGCGTCCCCTTTCTTAGTTTCCAAGTTATGCCCCTTTGATTATTTTTCCTGACTAGTCTTGTGAGTGCCTTAACTAGAGATGGCGTTTTGTTTCATAGTTATGTCCCTTCAATTAGTTTTTTAAGGCAATTTTTGTGTATTCTAATCTTCTGCATACCATAACTTGGTAACTGTTTGGAATATCTTGATGGAACTTTATAGCAAAGTGCATTATCACAAGACGATGTGTCCCTTATAAGAATGGTTGCTCCACCATTCTTAATTGTTGAGTACCTTCCATCCATAACTCCTTAACCCATTGAAATATTTTAATGAAACTTTGTATGAATGAGTATAGTAATGGGGCAATGTTTCATGAGCAAGAACCACAACTTTGGCTTACTTACTTCCTGAACTATCTGCCCTTGCATAAATTTTCTGTTTACAGTGTTACTCCTGAACTTTTAACAATATTTTTTTGACTTTGGCATTTCTCAACTTCTGAGCCACTTCACCTTGGAAGCTGATTTTTGGTATACTAATAGTATTTGATGTGTTTAATGTTGCAGTCGTTAATTACAGAGATGTTTCCCCTGTTTATCTGCCTGTCCATCCTGTAAACAATCTTGTTCATTCTGTAACTACTTCTTGACTCTAAAATGAGCGTATTATGCGCAGCTTGCGAAGCTCTTGTTCAAGTTTGTTGTGACGGAAGATCCAAGAAGTTCCTTGGCGTCCTCAGTCTGTCTGTCGTCTTTCTTCTGCAACCCACACGTTGAAGATGAGCACACTAGCAGGGCCAGGAGTGTATCCACAAGATGTTTACAATAATTGAGCCGCGACACTACAAAAAAAACAAAAAAACAAAGTGACATGAGCCACGGGAAGACAGATCAGCTTGGATAGCCTCCCTGTTTGATCAGAGTTTTTGCTGTGAACTTAAAGAGAACTACCTCCATGTGGACAGCAAAGACTCTTATCAGACTTGGCGGATACCCATGGTGGTCTGAGTCTTCACTGGGCACACATGCCACTTTGACTTTGTTGGTTTTGTTGTGTCGCGGCTCAGTAAAGATGTAGGTTTGAGATGCTCTTACTTACCCAACAATTTTGTCCAGATTTTTTTTGGGTCCCTTCTCAGATAAAATAGTTTTAGGTCATATGAGCCGGAGGCTCCAGGGGAGTTTATATGATAGGCAGGCTTTGGTGTCCGTAGTTTGTCATCCGTCAACATTTTCAAGCGCCTTCTCATCCAAAGCCACTCGGCTGATTGTAACCAAATTTTATATGTGGGGTCCTAGTTAATGAAAGTTTGATCCAATAATTCTGGTGGCCAACATTCACATGACCAACATAGCCACCATGCCCATATATGGCGAAAACATTAATAATCTTTCCCAGAATCAAAAGACATGGCTTTGGAACTTGGTATACAATATTTGAAACTCTAGTGGTATCAAATTTGCACGAATGATGACCCTGGGTTGACCTTTACTTTTTTTTACATCTCAGTCAAATATGCTTTCTTGTGTTTTTATATGAGAAAATGCTATAATGTTAGATTTCTTGAAAATTGTTGGAAGACCTTGAAATTGAAGTTGCTATATAGGGTCAAGTAAATTTTAAGTACCAGAGGTCAAGGTCATTCTCTCTTCTTTGACCTTTGACCAAGGTTACTCATATTTCAACAATTTCAAACATGCTGTCCTCCAAAGCCACATGGATGATTGGAACCAAATTTCATCTGGAGCATTGAAGGGACGGGGGGGGGGGGGGGGGGATAAAAAGTGCTATAAACGGTTCTGATCACATGACCAATATGGCTGTCATGCCCATTTATTGTAAACACTAAATGTTCTTCTGAGCCGAAAAAACCTTGATGACTTGAAACTTGGTGTATGTATATAGCATTAGGAACTTGAGTAATATTTAAGTGTTTTTTTTTCAAATGATGGCCTTAGGTTGTATTTATGCATATATTCAAACTTATGATATCGAAAGTAGGTCATTTTGGTGGCTAATCGCAATGAGTTAAATCATTTTAACTTTTTTTATGAGAAACTCAATGATGCTTTATTTGTTAGCCAACTGGCCAAGCACGGTCATTTACAATGACGAAACTATACTGAAAAGCTTAATACAGCGATATCGCACCATAAAATGTTTTACATAATGTTACATGCACTTATATCTCTGAGAGAGCAATGGGGCTTAAAGATATTTCTCTGTAAGCACCGCGATGAAGTGAAAATAACGCAGTATGCAACTTCTTTCCATGATTTAGTTTTAAGACAAAAATGCATAGGCCTACCAAATTCCTAGATATTCCAACGGCCTGTGTTTGAGCACTGTAAATCATATCTGATATATACGTACGTTGGTTGAGGCAGCGCGCCCATAAACGATATAGCGATCAGCAATGCGTCAGCAAATCATCTTTATTCAAAAGCCTGTAAACTGAGCTAAAGGAAGGTATTTCCTCAACATATTTGAACGCTTTAACCTTCGTACATAAACAGTGTCAGTCACTGTATATAAATTCTTAAACGAAAGCAAGATTAAATATTAAAAATTCCTATTGTTAATTTTGTATGTGATTACAATGTATTATGCCTATAAAAGTAAGAAGGATTTCATTGAGTTAAACGTACTACATTAAAAGTCATCATTAGTATGTACGACAGGTTTCGGTACATTCGACACCAGTTAAGGTACATGACAACACCTTCAGGGGAAGCAACTCTTGACATTTTCAGTTTTACCTCCCTTCTCAATTTGGGTCAACTCTTAAAGAAAAGAATTTGCTCCAGAGGAGCAAATTCTTTCCTTTAATAGTAGACCCCGTTTTTGGAAGGGCTTCGAAGTCCAGGAAAATAAACAGGAAGTAAAAAAAATCCCCCCTCCACCACCCTCTCTTGTAAAATCACATCAGACAGTCCAAACTCAAGGCAGTCTGCCAGAGCCTTTAGTTTTCGCTATACGGATTTCCCGACTCCTAAAGATTGTAGATGACGATGGAGTCCTTGATCAGACTGTGCAGATGTTCAAGTTGATTTTGGTTGGTTGGTTGGTAAAAGTTAGGTTTAACGGCTCCTCGGGAGGGACAGTATTTCAGCCTATAAAGAGCCGTCTCCCAGAGAGAGAGAGAGAGAGAGAGAGAGAGAAAGAAGAGATGATAGACGAGAAAAAATATCCAAACAAACCCATCCGCACCTAACGTTACTGCAAGCACAGTAGGTCATTGATCTACTATCACCACGCCCCGCACTGAAAGATATCCAACACTTTTTATTATCGCCCTCCCCCCCCCCCCTCCCCCCCATGTTAAGCTGACACGAGTCCATTATAGGAGTTCACGGTTTTTTATCATATGACTGGAAGAAGAAGAAATGAAACAGTAACGTTACAACAGTAAAATATTAATTAGTTACACTTGACAGTATTTCAGTCATTTTGAACTGATAAAATGGTGCAAAGAAGTGCCCGTGCGGAAATGTTTAGTTTAAAAAACATGTCATACAGGGTTAAGGCGTATTGCTACACCACCACTTTATTCAAATGGAGACAACTTTTGTGACTTCCTGTTTGCTTTCCTGGGCCCAGTTGTTCAAAGCATCGTTAGCCTAACGAGCTCGTTAAGAGGTCAACTTGTTAAATGTTTTACAACTTTATTACCAAATACACAGATATTTTTTGTTGAAAAATGTGAGAAGCTTTTGCAATGCAAAAGCTTCTCACATTTTTTCAACAAAAATGTTGGAGTATTTGAGATATTCTAAACGTTTAAAATTTTAACGAAACGTTAACTAAAGATGTAAAATTTTGAACAACCGGACCCTGGGGACAAAAAATGGGGTCTACGCTTAAAGGCTAGGGGAACAAATAATCCCTTGGCAGTTGATCCCCATTGACAAGGGAGGCAAACAACAAAACGAAAATTACAGAAACCGTACATTCATCTAAAATTGGCCTTTCCATGGCAGACACGTAACATATTCTCATTCAGAAAGCATAAAGCGGATATTTACGATAAAAATGGTAAAAAATAAAAAACGTTTAATATATTTTGAAATATTATCACATTACGAGAACAGAGAGAGAGAGTGCTGTGACATAAGCATGTAAATAGTCATTGTAAATGAATATACATATTATTGTGGTTGTGCGCCCAGCGCAGACTCAGATCAGCCTGGACATCCACCAGTCTGAACAGAGTCTTTGCTAAGGACTTAAATGGGTAGCTAAGGGTCTAAGCTACTCCATGCGGACAACTAAGACTCTGCTCAGACTGAGCGGATGCCCAGGCTGATCTGAGTCTTTGATGGACGTACATGCCACTTTGTTGGTTTTCTCGTGTCGCGGCTAATTTTTATTGAGTGTATTTCATTTTCAAGAAACAAAGAAACATATCGAACGGGTGGGAAGGAAAGTAAGAGAGAGAGTGAGAGAGAAAATGAAAAGGAGAACATTGCTTTTATAAAAGCTAACTATTTAAATATTATATATGATTCTTATCATACTTCTTATGTATAAGCGATACGGTATATGTTAATTCTATATTGTAAATTTTAATCGTTTTGAAACTACTTTAGTATTTTTGTTGCGTAAGGCATGTAGGATAGGTATTTGAATGTGAAATAAACTACAAATCGACAATCATACATTGTATTTTATTATAATATTCATATCCTTTTAAGGGTGTGCATTTTTGTGTCTGTCTGCGTTTAGCACAAAAACTGACGATACATACACTCAGTTAGGATAGGTAGTGTGTGGGTGGATTTAGTTAACATGATTCAAATTTGAATTTAAAATTTAGTGGCAGTTAATACCGAAAGTGAAATCAAAATTTGGAGTTTAAGATAGTATTCAGCAACCTATTCGGCCATCTGTCGAACACAAAACAAAACAGGCAAAGAAAAAGAAATGTTAACACATAAATCATAAATTAGTAAAAATGCGTTTTATTTGCTGTGATTCATGATAAAATTGCTTGCAGTTAATTCGAACAATTAAAATAAATATTACTTGGATATTTGAATTCTTCAAAATGGAATACCTGGACCCAGATTATGAACCAAGAAGAATCTTCTGTTCAACACCTATTAAAAGTAGTAAGTAAACGTTTTCTTAATGTATGTCAAGGGCGCGGGCTGACTACTCCTCCAAGAAAGATCACTCTAATATCGAACATTCTGTCCCCTTCTGCCATTTTTACTCAACTTTTGTGACTCAGTGTGTTTCCCAGGATGGAAAGCAAACAGAAAGTTATATGCTTATATAGGGTCTACTCTTAAAGGACAGAATTTGCTCCTAGAAGAGCAAATTCTTTTCTTTAAGAGCTGACCTTCCTTAAGAAAGGAGGCAAACATGAAGAATTGCTTCTCTTGAAAGTGCACCCGTTCAACTTAAGTACAGATGCAAATATGTCGAAGCCTGTGTCTCCATGCTTCCTTCTAGCTACGCCACTGTATTAAAGGAAAACACTCACTAAAATGCATGTTGGGCTCAAATTAAAGATTCTAATAAAACATGAAATTTGCCGAAAATTTCATGAAAATCGGACTTAAATTAAGAAAGATATGACAGTTTAAAGATATTAAAATGTGGAGATGGGAACAAGCAAATCTGTGAGTTAGTGACGTCATAAACTCACAGTCCAAAATGAATCCTAAATAACTTTAGTTTGAAATAAACTGTAAATAAATGAAATGCATAAATCTATATTTTACTCCATAAAGAAGCAATCAGAACTAAATAAGACTGTATAAGTAAGCAATTTATGCTCTTATTCTAGATATTTAAATATTAATCACGTGACAGGAACTTCCAAAATGGCGGCCTCCAGGACCGCCATTTTGATTTTTTTAAAGTTTCACATCTTTCTTATTTTTTAAGTCCGATTTTCATGAAATTTTCACCAAATTTAATTGCTAATCAAGATTTATAATTTGAACGCTGTTCATATTTAGGTGAGTGTTTTCCTTTAAAGTATTACGAAACGAAAGTGCTAAAATAAACAAATAAACTCTAAATATAGCAATGCAAAGAATGGCGAATTGTTTGAGGTGAAGGGGTTCACGTGTGTGTGTGTGTGTAGGGGTGGGGGGGGGGGCAACTCTCCATTTTAATATTTTAAGTTTACCTGGGATCAATTTATAGGAAATGCATTTGCTCATTATCCAGGGAAGCAAGCGGGAAGTCACAAAAGATGCCCCTCTTTAGACTCTGTCACAGCCTTACAATATGCCTAACAGATATAGCAGTGGAACGGTCTAGTCTCTCTTAGCAAAGCATGTAGGTTATCCATACAGCTTAAACTCTGTTTCCTGGAAACACGAATCCACGAAACTGTCCTAGTTTACAGTATGCTAATTATACCATTTGTTATGAGTTAAGTTTGTATATTCACGGGAATAATACAGGCCCGGATCCAGATCACAACTAGCTGGGAGGGTGGGGATGCTATTCTTTTTTATTCTATTCTATCCCATAACCTTACAAGGTCGTTGGAGCACTACAGATGACTTCGAAACGTGTCCTAGCTGGCGGGGCTATCTCCGGACAAATGGTGAGGTTAAGGGCCCAAACAAAGAGGCCACAATCGGGGTTCCAGGTAGAATAAAGTATTTGGTGAAAATCAATATACTTACCTGTAGATATATGTTATGACATCTCATTGGAATTGCCTCGGCGAGGCGATTCCAATGAGATGTCACAACATATATTTCAGTTTAACCTTATGAAATAGCATATCAAATTATCATCAGGTGCTCCTTATTACCTACATCCTGCATTATATCGGACACAGAGCCCAAGGTGGCGGGGCTTTAACTCCAATCCCATCCCCTGGATCAGGGGCTGAAATACCAATTTTCATACCTGTGCTGTCGACTATGCCAGTCAGTTATAATACGCGCAGAAGTGGTCATCGACTGAGATTACCGACAGCTGTATCAGCTCGGTCGACATTCATTAACGACAGTAAATTCTTGGTCGACGGCCACTTTGCACAGTACTGGATCGGTCGACAACACAGGGAAGCAAATTGGTATAACCCCCGTGGTATTGGAATGTGAGCAATGACAAAGTTCATGGTCACTGCATTGGGCCTACATAAATTCCTCGTGCGATCGCGCATGCTATCCTACCACTGGGTTATTTTCCCCAAAAAGGAAAAAGGACACTAGGACACACACATTTGTCAATGGTGATTATAAGTCCCCCGCTCTCTCTCTCTCTCTCTCTCTCTCTCTCTCTCTCTCTCTCTCTCTCTCTATTTCGTTTCATTAAGCAGGTTTGATGTTGAGAGAAATAAGTGTTCTGGAATGAAATCATGCCAAGATAGTTTCGTTCTGTATTTCAAAAACAAGTATATGTTAGTATCTGCCATGAGTATTATTGCTTGTACTTTACATATTGTATGCGGGAATGGCCGTAACTAATGTTGTTAGAACTTGTGGCCCGACCCATTTGCTTGTATTTGACTTTATGAGCAATAAAATGTGTTTAAATCATTTTTTAATTAAAAAGTACATTGTAAAATCGAAATGGTGAGGAAATTAATTCAAAGAGTAGATAACTTCTGGACAATTGAATATGCCACTTGGTTCTGGACTATTGCTTTTCAAATCGTATTTCTCATCTGTGTATATGTACACCATGCCCGATAGTGATCATCACTTTTAAACCTTTCATCAACAACGCAATCATCATGGGTCCATTTCTGTCATTTAAAGTGGGCAGGGAGGTCTGTAATTCAGAGTTTGGATTATTTACTAAGACTATAAAATGTAAGATTGCTAATATATTGTATTAGAATTAAGCCCGCAAGGGCTATCGGTCCCGTTAGGGCAGCCAGTCTCGTTTTAAGTCATAACGAACGTCGGTATTTCGCCCGATGTAAAGTTTATAGTATAGGCGAAATATGCACAATATTC
This sequence comes from Ctena decussata, assembly GCA_963989385.1. NCBI lineage: Eukaryota > Metazoa > Mollusca > Bivalvia > Lucinida > Lucinidae > Ctena > Ctena decussata. The sequence continues at coordinate 42,771,654 of OZ022505.1, read as the reverse complement.
ATGCTACATGGTGTCCTTTTGCATCGATGAACCATCGTCTACAACCATAACAATTTAAATGCAATAATTGCATAGTTCAAAATCATGTTAAAACTCACAATTTCAACCCAAATAAATGAAAATGACTACCCCTGGCCCAGAAAAAAATTATTTCAAGAGCATTTATTTGTTTCTTGGAGTTCTTGTCTGGAATCGAAAGCCGCTTTGAGAACCACGTTTGGCAACATAAACTAAAACGAATTAAACAAATGACAACACATTTTCCGACCGAGTAAGTCATGGCCGGAAACCCCACGAAAGGATTATGTTTGCATAACATTTGAATGCCTAAGTTTCCATTTATCAATTTACTGAACTAAGAAGTGAAAAATATTTGAAATCTACCATGAATAAACGTTTTTCTTTGATGTTTTCTGTGCTCTTGGACGGGCACTCGGCGCCAAGTGCGTGCAACTATGGTTGCGTACCGCTGAGCCATTTGGGGAAGTGAACTGAACTGAAATTTCCTGTGGTTTTAGCTCACGGCTAGCACGTGCTGTAAGGCCCCTTTTTCTCCTAGACCATCTAAATTTGCATAGAGGTAAGTAGAGTAGCGTATGCCCTGGCTAGTCTGCATACACTGTAAAAATCCGTAGGTTTTACAGTAGAATAACTGGAAACTAGCTGCCAGTCCATTTCCCGTTATTTTAACGGGCGCCCGTAAAAATTGCAGGAACCGCACAGTGGGAAAGATTAAAGCTGGTGTTGTTTTAGTCATATATAATAGCCCTTCAACTCGATAAAGTTATTTTCGAGTGCGGCCAGTTAACATAACACTACCGTATCGCGATTGCCGAAAATGTCTTACAGGCAAACGCCCGTAAAAATAACGGGAAGTGGACTGGCAACCGGTTGCCAGTTATTCTACCGTATCTACGGATTGTTTTTACAGTGTATGTGTATAGGCTGTTATGGGCATGTCGAGGTTGCCTGTGCTCCAAAATAAGTTTTGGCATAAAAAAAACTACAAAACTATATTGCTCAAATGGTTTGCAGTTGTTATTATTAGTGATATTATTATTATTATCATCATTACAATGACAACAGTATCAGGTCCTAGTATTAATAAGAATAATTGACCTGTCGCAGTCTGTCAATCAACTTGTGCATTGACCAGTCAGATAAGGTAAAAAACCTCGGACAAACAAATCATCGGCATGTGTCCTTATGTGATGGCAAAGCCGCGAATAAGCGCATTCATGTAAGCACTCTCCGGCAGATAGCTTAGAATGTTCGTGCGAAGTTGAAGGCCTCCGATCAGATTCTGCGATTGCATACGCTGATCGGAGACTTCTCTGAACGCGCATGCCATCATGCACAATTTTCGTGTGACGCCGCTCAACGTTGTCCTTCACAATACCTCGTATTGGTGAGGTGGTTAAAGAGTTGGCAAAGGACCGACACGACATAAGCCAGCTCGTAAGGAGCAATCAGATCAGGGTCTACGCCGTTTGTCACCAGAGTGATTTGTCTAAATATTTGCGGACTTTCAAAGTTGTATGATATAATCTTGTTACGATGACACCTATTAACCTTAAAAGCGCAAGAAAAAAGCAGACGACAAATTTACGTCTGCAAAATTAAAAAAAAAATACGTTTCTCCTAAACCACATAATACTGAGACTACGGAGACGGGGAACGGCAAACGATGTAAATCCTGATGAGTTGGCTCATGATGAGCCGACTCATCTGGATCTACGCTGTTGCAAATTCAACTATTTTCAATTTTGGTGCTCTAAGTGTCACCTTGCCAACTGCTGCAAGGCTATTTGTGATCAAACACCTTCATCACTGTCGCAGGTTTCACCCCACCCTGGACAGTCTAACGTCGTTACTATGGTAACAAATGACCTTGTCACTGACTCCTATGTGAATCAGTTATTAAGTATCTAACTGAGCCACGGCGTGAGGAAAGGGACTTTTTAGAATTTGCGAAAAGTAAAGACTCTCAGCAGCCTTTACACTCGCGCGATCTGAATCAGAGTCTTCCTATTTTGCATCTGGATCTGAAAGAAGTTTTTAAAAGCGAAGGACTAAGACTCAGGTGAGCCTGCGCGAAAGCACAGGCTGATCTGAGTCTTAGCTCTTTGCATGTGCATTAAGACATTTTTCTTGTGGCACGGCTTAAGTATCTAATTAGCCAAAAAATAAATAAATGTATATTGTTTGTGTAAAATAACAGTAGAATGTGTACTATTCGAGACAGGTGGCGTTTTTCTATATTCACTTCGGATTTTGGAATAAGAAGCGAAAAGGAATATTTTAAGAGTTAAATGGAATAAGTTCTTTCACGAGTATTAAAAGATATTCATTCTTGGAGGTGTAATGCTGAAAAGTGTAAACGTTAGACCTTTCTAATTTTTGGAATTAATTTCGGTAACTGTTGAAAGGCTCATATGATTCCTTTGCTTTCGGAGTTGGTGGCAGCATAAATTGCTCTATAAAAATTCGTAGATTTAATTATTGTACATAACAGAAATATACACGTGCACTGAGGAGTTTAGTTTAGACGGATCGCTGAATATTAAAATCACCATGATCATTCAAATACATGTAGTTGGATAATGACTTTAATTAGAATGCCCCAAAGTTTATAGTAATCAGTAGATACAAAATATGGAAAACAATTCCAATCAAGCTGCTTATGGAAACTTACAGAGAGACAATTCTCAGGATGGCCGTTATTTGACAGCAAGTGCCAGACCTAAAATCCCCGAGAAACCAAAATCTCTAAGTGTAGCCAAACAGAACGCTGAAACGAATAGACAAGCTCATGCTCCCAGAGAGGTAACCTCATCTTACAGCAGAGCAGGCTCGTCTTTGGTAAAGGTGTTTGATACCGCAACAACTGGTGATTTGTATGACGACCTTGATGATGAATTCGGATTCTTTTCTAAAGGATCGCCTGACACTGTAACCACTGTGACAATAAAATTTTCCTCAGATGACAAAGGGGTCGTTACAGAAACAAAAACAGCTGATAAGCCAGTGGTCAGACCTAAAGAATCAAAACACAGACAGAAAGTTACAAATGAAAATCTACTAGTGAGTCATGATAATTCTGCTGACAACGGAGCAGCTGTGATTGGTTTAGCATATGAAGTTCATAATGAGGTATCACCACAACCAGTTCCTCCGCCAAGAAACAAGAAACACCAAAGAATAGACACGCCAGCAGCTGAAGACTTACTTGGTGTTGGAACGCACACTCCCGCAATAGCTTGGAACAATAGTGATAATCCATCGCGATACACACCGTTAGTTACTGAAACTGTCACGCCTGACAAAACCGATTCACCACCTGTTATGCCTCCTCCAAGGAACTATACCGATAAGGCAAAGGAGCAAGCAAGAATTACCATATCTAAGAAGTTAAAAGACAAAGTAACACCTAAAACAAGCACAAAAATTGTTTATGATAGATCAGCATTATCTCCGGTCACGGGAACACCGATTGAGGTTGATAGATCAGGTATTACTAATCAAGATGAAGGCGAAGACTTTGTACAATATCTAAAAGGTCTGAAAACTGAAATTTCACCAAGTTCATCTGATTCAGAAAGCAATGATGAGCATGTCCTTTATGCAAGGAGTCGCAACAACATAGGCGGTTCTGGAGAAAATGGCTTTCACTTAGATGATGAAGTAAATGCATCTGTAGAAGATAATACATCAGAAATTAATCTGAACGATCACGGCACAGCTGATGTTAATAACCTTGGTCTTGAATATGATTATGAAGCCACCTATATAGAAGATCAACAAAACGTCGATGCTGGCAATGAAGATGAAAATGTACCTAAAAAGGAAAACTACGATGAAGATAATGGGAAAGAGTCTGAAGACGAAGATGATAACAAAAACGATGAATCGGACGAAGAAACTGATGACGAAGAAAACAGTGAGGAAAACGATGATGATGATGACAGAGACGACGATGAAACTGATGCGGATGACGATAGCGAAGCAGATGACGATCAGGATCATTTCCCGGACGGACAACAAGACAACGCAGACAATACCGACGGCTCATTTACAGACGATTCATCTGAAAGTTCTGATGATCCTAATGAAGATGAAAGTATCTTTTCTTTTTCACCTGGCCTAAGATCGAGGGGTTGCGTAGTTTTGTCAGTAACAGACGGGGGTCTAGATGAAAAACTTCCAATTGAAACAGACAGTCTAGTGGGTGGTAACACTACCTATGGTATGTGTTCAGATATAGTGAGCGAACTTATATGTAATGCTGTCGATTTAAGTGTATCAAATGCGAATTTGGATTCGATAAAACCAGAGACTGAAACTACGACTGAGAGTAGCGACTTAAACCAAGATAATGTGTCTGATTGTAATACAGTGAAACATAAACATGACAAAAGTTTCGGTGTAAATATAAATTTGCACAAATTCAAAGGATTAAGTGGTTCATTAAATGAACACACTTTGAATGATCAGAAAACTGAAAATGACGATAATCTGTGTCAACTAGAAATTAAAAACGATATGTCGGACTCCTCTTGTGACAGTCGAATTGTAGCAGAGAAAACTATGACGTCTGATCATCGAGATGTACACCCGTATGTGGATGCAGTTGCGGAAAAAATTGATCTGAATATGAAAAGTAAAATAGAGCTTAAAAATACTGTAACAGTCACAAATTCAGAAAAAGTTCGTGATGACTTTACTGAAACCCCTAAA